>JABWTJ010000218.1:1639261-2324261 GCA_016801875.1 Solanum sitiens
TTATATGATCTCAATAGATAATAGAAGTAAGCGGACCCTTCAGGTAGCGACACTGTCGTGTCTGATAATGTGATGCTGATGATGTCCTGGATGAAAAACCGTAAACTATCCTTTTTGGAGTTTTCATTTTATTCATCCTTGAATCTAGATGGACCCTCCTTATAGACTTAATGTTGTTGACAATTGAATGAAATAAACCATTCATATTCTCAAGTCTTCGATGTAAGCGATATAAAATAATTCCTGCATCCAGAGAAGAATTGTGAATTCTGGGAAAGCTTTCCCCAGATCTCATCTAATTCATCTTTGAATCACAGTTATATGTTATTATAGCCTTCATGTTGTTGGGAGTTTGAATGAAACAATAAAGTTAACATTCCCAAGTCGTTGATATAAGCAATAGAACATTTCCTGTATCCTCCAAAATTGTCAACATTTCCTGCATCCACAGAAAAATCATCAGTTTTAAAATAAACTGATCTGTGTCGATTTCTTCAATTGTCTGCTCCTTGTCCAGCTATCTACGGTTTATTTTCTGATTCCCAAATCTTGATAGATACGACAAAATATTTTATGTCAAAACAAATGAAATACAAATGGAAAATTTCAAGAAAAAGATAAATTTTCGAAAACTGGCATATTTAAAAGAGTTATTGCCATGTATCATATCACGTCATGCTTAGCGGGAGTTCTTTGAGTCTGATGCTTGAAGGTCTATCTGATTATTCACTTAGGAATATTCAGAGTCAACTATAGACTGTTGATGAACCCAAGTTTAAATTTTGAGGCCTTTCCTCAAAATTTCTGTCCCTGTTAAAATTTTCAGCTTATCTTCAACTGTCGGTAAGTAAATCATGGAATTTTCGAGATCCTCTCAAAAATTCTGTCCCAGTTGCAAATTTTGAAGTATCTTCAGTCTTGGCTTGGCGAGGAAAAATCTTCTTCTCAAGAATTTTATTGAACCTCTCAAAAATTCTGTCCCAGTTTCTATTGTAAAGAGGAATAGAAATCTTGCGTGAGATATAGGCCCGTTGAGGCAGCAATCAAGTCAAACGTAGTTCCCCATCAAAGGCTAAAAAAATAAGAATTTTTACAAAGAAACCGACCGAGGCTGACATAGGCCGCCTACGTATCTCATTCTTGAGAATTCAGGTCGAACGTACTTCAAGTACACAGAAATATTAAAAGGGATAAATGGGGTGACCGAGGCCGACATAGGCCGCCTACGTATCTCATTCTTGAGAATTCAGGTATGACGTAGTTCATTACAAAGAGGGATAAGGTTTTAAACAAAATAATACAAGAAAATTAAACGATTATAGGGAAATGACAAAAATACAAACTGACTTCACACGTAGTATCTCTTGACAGCATCTGAGTTGATCGGTTTCGGCCAAGCGGTGCCATCCATCTCTGACAGGAACAAAGCACCTCTGGATAACACTTTGAAAAACTTGTAAGGACCTGTCCAATTCGGTGCAAATTTTCCTTTGTACTCATCCTGATGAGGAAAAATGCGCTTAAGTACTAACTGACCAATTTCAACAATTCTGGATCTGACTCTCTTGTGAAAAGCACGAATCATTCTCCGTCGATACACCTGACCATGATAGACAGCGACCATTATCTTTTCATTAATCAAGGTTAACTGATCAATTCGCTTGCTGACCCATTCAGCATTACTCAACTCAGCTTCTTGGATGATTATCAAGAACAGTATTTCCACTTCAGCAGGTGTGACTGCTTCTGTTCCATATACCAGCATATACGGAGTGGCTCCAATCGACGTTCTGACAGTTGTTCGGTAACGCAACAAAGCATATGTCAACATTTCATGCCAACCTAGGTGATTGGCAATCATTTTCCTCAGGGTGTTCTTGATGTTCTTGTTGGTGGCCTCTACAACTCCATTCATTTGAGGACGATAAGCGGTTGAGTTTTGATGAGTAATCTTAAATTGCTCATATATTTCTCTCATCAAGTGACTGTTGAGATTTGCACCATTATCAGTAATGATGGATTCTGGTACTCTAAACCTGTTTATCAGATTATTGCGAACAAAATCAGCTACAACTTTCTTGGTTACTAACTTGTATGAAGCTGCTTCCACCCACTTGTTGAAGTAATTAATAGCAACCAAAATGAATCTGTGTCCATTAGAAGCGGCTGGCTCTATCGGACCGATGACATCCATGCCCTAAGCCACAAATGGCCAAGGTGAACTCATAGCATTGAGTTTGTGAGGCGGAACTCGAATCAAATCACCGTGCACTTGACATTTATGACATTTCTGGACAAACTTGCAACAATCATTCTCTATAGTCATCCAGAAATAACCGACTCGAATGATCTTTCTCGCCAAAGTGAGCCCATTCATATGCGTGCCACAACTACAGCATGTATTTGTTCGATAAGCTTCGCAACTTCAACAACATCGACACATCTGAGGAGACCCAAATCTGGAGTCCTCCTATGAAGGGTTTCTTTACTTAGAAAGAATTTGAGAGCTATAAAGAGTATCGACTTCTTTTGGTTGGATGTAGAATCTTCCGGATAAATCCCAGACTCCAAATACATCTTTATATCAAAATACCATGGACAATTGTCTGGTTCTGCTTCAACATGTGAACAATGGACTGGATGTTCTTTCAGTTCTATATCCAGGGGATCAATATAATTAGTATTTGGATGTTTAATCATCGAAGCGATGGTGGCAAGAGCATGAGCCAACTCATTTTGTATTCTGGGAGTATGTTTGAACTCGATCTTGCGAAATCTTTTGCACAACTTCTGTACATATTTTACGTATGGTATAATCTTCGGGTTCTTCACGGCCCACTCTCCTTGAACCTTATGAATCAACAGATCTGGATCTCCAATAACCAATATCTCATGGGCATTCATGTTGATGGCCATTTTCAAACCAAGAACACAAGCTTCATGTTCAGCCATGTTGTTTGTGCAATTAAATTGGAGTTTACCTGCCATGGGATAGTGTTGACCAGATTCTGACACTAAGACCACTCCGATACCTTTTCCTTGGTGATTTTCCGCTCCATCAAATAATAAACTCCAACCAGGATATGCTTCAGAAATATCTTCAACCACAAATGATACTTCTTCATCGTGAAAATAAGTCTTTAGTGGTTCATATTCTTCATCAACGGGATTCTCTGCAAGATGATCAGCCAAGGCCTGTCCCTTTATTGCCTTCTGAGTCACATACACAATATCAAATTCACTCAACAACATTTTCCATTTGGCCAACTTTCAAGTCGGCATCACCTTCTGGAAAATATACTTCAACGGGTTCATTCTGGAAATGAGATATGTAGTATAAGAAGACAAATAATGTCTCAGTTTCTGGTCAAGCCAAGTCAAAGCACAACAAGTTCTTTCCAGGAGAGTATAACGAGACTCGTATGGAGTGAACTTCTTGCTTATGTAATAGATAGCTCTTTTCTTCTTTCCTATCTCGTCGTGTTGACCAAGCACGCATCCGAATACACTATCTGAGACGAACAAATACAGCAACAATGGACTCCCTTCTCGCAGAGGAACCAATACCGGTGGATTGGATAAATAGTTCTTGATAGCATCAAAAGCAGTCTGACATTCTTTAGTCCACTTTGTCAAAGCATCTTTCTTCAACAGCTTGAAGATAGGCTCACATACCACAATTGATTGAGGGCAGAATCTACTGATGTAGTTTAACCTCCCTAAGAAACACATCACCTCTTTTCTCATCTTCGGCGGAGGTAACTTTTGAATTACTTTAATCTTGGAACAATCAAGCTCAATACCCCTTCTGCTGACTATAAATCCCAATAACTTGCCGGCTGGAACTCCAAAAGCGCATTTGGCGGGATTTAACTTCAAGTTGTAATGACGCAAATGATCAAAAAACTTCTTCAAATGCGTCAAGTGGTCTGAACTCTCGCAGGACTTGATTATGACGTCATCTATGTACACCTCGATCTCCTTTTGAATCATATCATGAAATATGGTCGTCATAGCCCTCATATAAGTAGCACCACTATTCTTGAGGCCAAATGGCATCACCTAGTAATGATATACACCCCAAGGTGTAATAAAAGTTGTGTTTTCTGCATCTTCCTCGTCCATTAGAATCTGATGATAACCTGCGTACCAATCCACAAATGACTGTATTTCATCCTTAGCACAGTTATCGATCAGAATATGGATGTTTGGCAACGGAAAATTATCCTTTGGGCTGGCTATGTTGAGATCACTGTAGTTGACACAGATTTTGATTTTCCCATCTTTTTTGGCGATCGGAACAACATTGGCCTACCAAGTTGGGTATTGCATCACTTCCACCAGTCGTGACTCGATCTTCTTGGTGATCTCTTCTTTTATCTTTATATTCAATTCAGGCTTGAACTTTCGAGCCTTCTGCTTCACCGGACTGAACCCTGGATCAATCGACAATTTGTGAGACACAACATTGGTACTGAGCCCTAGCATGTCACTCACCTCCCAGACGAACACATCAATGTATTCATTGAGTAAATGTATTAGATCCTTCCTCTGAGCTTCATTCAAGTGAATGCTAATTTTGACCTCTTTGACACACTCTTGGTCCTCCAGATTTAAAGTTTATGTTTCCTCTAAATTCAGCTTATGCTGATTTTCAAACTGCAGAAAATTTTTAGCAACATATTTCGGTACCTCATTTTCTTCTTCGTAATCATCAGCCTCGTCATTCCCTGCCTAATTTCATTCGTTCAGCTCGTGACATGACATGACATTGGCTGTGTTAAAACTTATATTAATGAAACCATAAATAGACAAAGTTAGGAAGAAAAAAACATAGCAAATAAGTAAATAAAGAAATTTTCAATAATAGAGGATTTCATTCAATTTAGAAAACGATGCAAACTCTAGCCATGGCAAAGGGCCATGTTGCCTTTTTAAAACATCATTGGGGGAATTTTAAAATTCAAGCAATTAAGAAACATGCAAAATGATGGGTCTCGGGTCTCTTCCATACTACCATCGATTTAGATATGCAGAAATGACGCCCTTCTACAAAGGAGTTTGGGGTATCAGAGTCGGCGTGGAGGTCCAGTTCTGCGGCATCTTCACATGCTCAGCATGGCGGAATCCTCCCAACTCGATCTCGTCCTCAATGACACCATCAATCTCTTTGAAGAGGCCACATATTCGTTCCCCAAGGTCGCCATGCTCGGCATACTCCCGGACTGGGAATGATTGATACAGATGAGGAATTGGCTTAGCCAATGCTTGATCATTTTTCTTCTTCATCTTCATATCATCATCTGTGGGGATGTACCGCAAACCATATCTTGCTCATTTGACAGGAACTTGAATAGGCTCAATAATTCCTTGGGAATTCCTTTCAAATCCAAAACCTGGTTCGAATCTACTCTGTAGCATGACAGTGGCGATCATCTTGTACACGTCAGTCATAGGAGGCCGTGGGGCCAAATCCTTACCGGTGGCATTTACCAGCTCTACCGTGTAAAAATTGGTATCTCGCGAGACTTCATCAATAATTGGCGTTTGCCTGCCAAAGTGACTCCCTTCGCCATGAATAACTAGTTCTTCATTCTTCCAAATGAGTTTCGTCATATGATGAAGAGTAGAGGGCACAACTCCAGCCATATGTATGAAAGGCCTTCCTAGAAGAAGGTTATAGCTGGTATCGATGTCCAAGACTTGAAACTATGTGCTGAATTCTGCCGGACCCATTTGGATGATCAGATTTACCGCTCCCAATGTGTCTCTCTGAATACCATCAAAAGCTCTTACGTTGACTTGGTTTTGTTCCAGCTTCCCTACGTCAAACCGTAACTGTCTCAATGTCGACAATGGGCAAATGTTCAGACCGGATACATCATCCACCAAGACCCGATTTATGACCTTCTCACGGCATACGACTGTGATGTGCAATTCCTTGTTGTGTGACTTCCCTTCAAAAGGTAAATCGTCGTCACAAAAGCTGATTCGGTGCCCTCGGATAACCTGGTGGATCATATCAGCCACGCTATCGCTGCTTGTGCCCAAAGGACATACGTATCATCAAGAGCCTTCATCAAGGCCTGCCTGTGAAGCTCGAAGCTCATCAATAGGGCCCACATAGAAATCTGGGCTGGAGTCTTTTCCAAATGCTTAACAATCGAATAATCTTTTGGCTGCATCTTTCTCCAGAATTCCTCTACCTCACTTTCGCTTATCGGAATTTTAGCCTGATCCTTCTTCTGTCCTCCATGAGCTAGCTCTTCGGGAGTATAATATCTCCCAGATCAGGTCATACCCTGGGCGGCAGCAGTTTCAATCTCAAATTTTGGTCTGACAAGAGTTTCTGATGGCATTAAGGCAACAACCTTTGCGGGTGTCAGGATAACAAACTATTTTTCTCTTTGATGCTCAATGAGGCCACAACCCTTTCAAACTCGTCATGAACAATTGGAGTTATCACTTTTGTCATGCACCAATCATCATCTGTCGCTATCATATTAATATTGCCGCATCAATGATTTGGCAAAGGGTTGGTGTTGACATTAGGCGCGGCTTATTGAAGAACCTTTTGGTCGACCAGGTCTTGAATTTTCTGCTTGAGGTTGATACAGTCCTCAGTATCATGTCCAATACAGTTGGAACGATAAGACCACCTTTGATTAGGCTTGTAGAATTTAGAACTAATATCCATCGGCTTGGGCCCCACTGGGTGGATATATCAGGCCGCAGCCAGTCGCTCGTACAACTTTGTTCGGATTTCGGCGAGCGCTGTAAAGTTCCTGGGTGTCTTCTTCTCGAATCTAGGTCGAGGTGGATCATAACTGCCTTGTGGAGGAGGCATTTATTGATAACCTCTGTTATTGGGACGGGGAGCTTGATTTATGGGATAGGGATTTGTTTGGTAGTTTCGGGATGGAGCTTGGTAATTCGGAGGGGGATTTTGGTATAGTGAAGCTTGGACTTGATAAACAGGAGGGGGTGCTTTGTAGCTCCACTGCACGTTAGCACAGTTAGGAGCAACACCTTGGTAGTGGGGAGATGGAATTTGATAAAGTTGAGGAGGATTTTGGTAAATAGGAGATGGATTTTTGTAATTTGGAGGGGGGGGATTTTGGTAGGTGGAGGTAGCATTTTGATTGATTGGAGGAGGATTATTTGGATGACTAACTTGCATGTAGCAAGCTTGGTAGAAGTTTTGAGAAGGTCGAGAACGATCTTGGGAGGATGATGACCTTCTGGGGTTTTTATTCCCCTCATAAGAGACAACAACCACGTCCTCTCTCTTCTTCTTCAACAATCCTGAAGATCCGAGCGACGCGGCTACACGGGCTATCTTTCCTGTTTTCAAACCATCTTTGATAGTCTCACCAATCTTGACTATCTTGGCAAATTTTGCCCCAACGAGCAACATGATTCTGTCATAATATTCGGGCTCTTGCACACGTACAAACACTTCGACAATCTCTTTCTCAGACATAGGCGGCCTTACTCTTGCAGCTTCCTTTCTCCACCTATAGGCAAACTCTCTATATCTCTTAGTGGTTTTCCACTTCATCTATTCCAAAGAGAATAGATCAGGAACGATTTCCACGGTGTAAGCAAACCGATCAATAAAATCCTTGGCCAGGACATTCCAGCTGGACCATTGCCTGGTCTCCTGGGAGGTGAACCACTCCAGAGCCTCCCCGCACAGACTTTGGCTGAAGAGCCGAATCAACAAAGTTTCATCCCTACCAACTCCAACAAGATGGTCGCAGTAGTCTCTCAGATGAGCCATAAGGTTCCATACTCCTCCTAAAGTATCAAATTTTGGAATCTTGAACCCTTCTGGAAGATCCAGATTTGGATGAATACATAAATCTTCATAATTAAGACTAGCGATGTCGGGGATGCTTTGGAACTCTTTCATGGCTTTCTTGACTCTTCTTTTATATCCACCTTTGCCTCCTCTTTAGATCTCCATTCTCTTTCATGTTCCTCGTAATGGTACAACTCAGAACCGTGCATGTCATGCTCAGTAGGAGCGGGAATCTGGAAAGTTGTTCTTTTAGGTAAGGGTGGAGCTACAGAGGAACTCTGGGCATTTTGTGCGGTTTGGTAATTCTGTGGATAAGTCTGAGGATCGGAATTCTGATTTAAGTGGTGGTGGGATGTTTGGGTATTAAAAGTGTTCTGGTTTGGATTTTGGGTTTGGGTTTGTGGAGGTGGAGCGGTTTGGGTATTTTGTGGATGTGGTGGTAAATGGGAATGGTTGTTTTCAGGGGGAGAAGTTTGGTAAGAAGCCGAAGCATATTGGGGGTTTTGAGCAGTCAGGTCTTTAATGGGATGATTCTGAGCAGGTGGCACATTCTGAGTTGGATCCATGTTCGACGAAGGGAAGTAGATGGGAGGTCTTCCATCAGCAGCATTAGCAGTAAAACCTGGTGGAGGCAAATCCTACCTCGTTTGTATCTCCACCCTCATCTCTGCGATCTGTTGCATTAATTGCATAATTATTTCATTATGGTCCGCTATGGTGGGTTGAGCCACCAAACGTTGGTGAGACTTACTTCTTTGTTACTGTCTCTTATAACTGTCTTTCCTCTGTCTGAGTTTTGTCTAGGGAAGGAATCTGCGGGACCTTTTGATCTGGTAAAATAGGGATGATCTGCCAGCTTAATTCACACAGATCAGATTCAAAGTACCTGAGGAGGAAAACAACTCAAAGGCAAATTTGTCAGTTTAAGTTCAGAATACGAAAATGCATAATATCACACAAAGAGCAGGTAAACACACAAGTCACTTTTTTTGAGGATATCTTCAACCCACGAGTGAGGACGAAAATAGATTTTTAACAAGCGGGAGTTTGCTTGCTTTTTAGTTCGACACCATCTTAGAAAGGCTAAATCACGTTGAGCTAAGGTCTTCTTGCAACTGCTCTTTGACGTCCGTTGATTTGGTCTTCACATTTTCTTCTAATATACATGAGGAATGAATGAAATTTTTTAAAGATAGGGGCCGGGCCTTGGAAGGCTAACTACGTATCTCATAAGGAGAATTCAGGCCCAACGTAGTTCAAGTAGAAAATAAAATATTGATTTTCATTCATTCATTTAGGACGGTTCCATGGAAATCGAAAGACAACAACAAAGCTCTAAAGATAAAATAATGACTACATCTCAGTCATTCTTCTTCTCGACGTCATCTCAGCCGCCAGGAACAAACTTGACTCGAATTTTTCTGTAACAACCCAAAAATAATTATGCTAAGTAATGCTTAAACGTACCTAGAATGCATGGATTAGACCGGGTTCACACGGATTTTTGTGCGTAGAACCAGACCTCGAAACCTATGCACTAACCAAGCCAACCAACTTGGTGAGTTAGTTGAGCAAGGCAAGGTGAGAACCAACCATATAGGTCACCCGAATTGGAGAGATTCACCCGGATGAGTGTTACCGGAATTAAAAGGGATAATCTTAGGTTTGGAGGGTCTAGGGTTAAAATGATCTTTTCCAGTCTAAGGGTAGTATTGTAATTATCCTAAGTATTAATTAATATGATTAAGGGGCAATTCGGGTAGGGGTTGACCAAATTTCACCCTTTATGCGAAATCTAGCTCCACCCGGGTTCGAGTCTTGGTGGAAGCAATGATTAAATTGATTTAATTAGTATTTAGTGAATTAGTTAAATTAATTAACATCAAATTTTCTAATTTAAGTAAAGAAAAAACAGATTTTAATAATAAAATTAATAAATAATGAGGAATCCTAATTTGACTAAGTCTCCACCTAATCTCCTAATCCTAAGCTAACACTACTCACGTTTCTCTCTACTCCTCTCTCACTTTCACGCTCAACTCTCAGTAAAACAAAAGAACAGAACAAAAATATAACAAAGTTCATCGACATTCAAGAACTTGAACGCTCAAACTCAACAAGCAAAACAAGCTTCAAAATGAAAAGCAAAAACCAAGTTCTCTACGGATTGTGCTTGTGATTTCGTTGGTGAGATGTTGGCTTAGTGCGGGGGATTTGGCAGCATGTAAGAACACTTTGAATGACTTCAGGTATGGGTTTTCTTCCCTCTTGGTCCCTTTCCCAAGAGAACCCTAAGTTCAGCTTAATTCAAGTAAAAAAAACTAAGGTTGTCCCCGTTGCATGCCCCTGTCATTAGATCCTTTGAAAGATTTAAAGTATGCGTTGGTATGACTTCTGGTAGATGATTTTAGGGATGGTTGTGATTACGTGTTTGAATTTGTATTCGGAAATTATTTGAGAAATGAAAAATGTGTTCCAAAAAAGTGAATTACGTTAACTTGATTGTGCATGTGTGTGCTGTGAGTTAGCCATTGTTTGAAGCCTGGATTTTACATGTTAAAATATTGTATTTTACGTATATGAATATGTTAAAAACGTGATGTTCATATGAGTTCGAAGTTGCTGAATTGAATGATAATTATTGATTGAAAGTAACCTTGAAAATGCACCTAAAGATCTCCCTAAATACTCTAAATGTCTTGATGTTTGACGTGAAAGAGGGTGAGAAAATGGACTGCAAAAAGGTGATTTAAATTCTCGAGAGTAACCATGAAAACTCATCTAAAGATGTACTAGATGTTACACGAAAATTTATCCTAAATCTAACATCTAAAAGTTGAGAAAATGGACTGCAAAGCGGGTGAACAAATTTCAAGCATTCTGGAAATTATTTTTTGGGCAGCTTACTGTAAAGAAAAGCCACGTTCAAAAATAATTTTTAAATGCTTGAGGTCAGTGGGGATTGAACCCAAGACCTCACCATATACATGTTATAAAAATTAAATAATAAAAATGTTGTAAGGGGGATTCGAAATGGGGTAAAGCTCAAGTGAAAAGTGAGGTGGGAATGAAAGAAAATGAAGTGAGGCGTGTGGGGTTCGAACCCACAACCTCTTGGGCGGATGAAGGAGAGAGGAGAAAAATAAAATAAAGAAGTAATAAAAATGAGGTATGTGGTATTCGAACCCACAACCTCTTGGCAGAATGAGAAGTTAAGGAGAAAATGTAAATTAAAATAAGGTGAGGCTGTGGGAGTTCGATCCCACACCCTCTTAAAAAGAATGTGGGCGTGGGGATTCGATCTTGTGTCCCCCATGCAGAATTTATTAGGGCAAAAATCAAGGGAAAAAAAAAGAGAAACAAAGTGTAGGAGTGGGGATTTGATCTACGGTTCCCTAGCCAAGAAGTATGTCAACGAAAATCATAAGGAAAAGTTACTAAGTGTTATACAAGGGATTTGAAATAGGGTTCCCTTGCCCAATTCCGTATTGACACATAAGTCTTACGTGATTAAATATTTAGTGAATGCTGCCTATAGGAATCAAATCGAGACATTGGCATACTTACAAGATGCATAAGTCTTGTACCACATAATCTTGGGCAATATAATCACTTAAATGAACTATGAATGAAGCCTCATGGCTTGTGTGTGTGAACTCATAAGTCCAGCATACATTTATAAAGTAAGTGAACCTAAGATGTTATGTGATGAATGATGAGACCCCAGAAGGGTTAAGTAAGAGTGTGAAACACACTAAAAGGCCAAGTGCATTGGCATATGAGGAAATGAACATTCACGTAAAAAGGGGTGAGTAATTATGAATGGCAAGTGTGCTAAGACAAATTAATGTGGTTACAACATGATAAGAGGCAAATGTGAAATATGAGAGCAATCTCAAATGAGCCTAAGTAAATGTAACCAAAACGTACTCACCTATGAGAGTGTAAAGTTAATGAAGAGACCAGTCTCTATGAACACTCTAATGAAAGTATTAAAGTTAATGCATACTTAATACTAATGATGAGATGAGAAATCATCTAATGAGCAATGATGCCCTCATGCTAGAAGCCAGCTTCTTTGATGTATGAGATGAATGTAATGGAACTTTATACTGAGAAACGATAGGCTAGCTATGAGTGGCGATTCCTTCTTTCGGAAAGGCAGAGGTTCGTGTAATTCTCATGAGATGAGACTGTCCGTCCAGATGGGTATGGGTCTCCTTATATCTCCTAGTCTTTGAACCTATGCAGCCAACATAGGGATCTAGCAGGGTTCAATCCCCTATATACGCTATCAGGTTTTTGGTTTCACTCTGGCCGGTGATTCCACCACTTTACGGTGTGGGGTAGACACAGGATTTCTTGGAGCTCACATGATCTATGTCGGCTAAAGTTAAAGTTCCCAAAGAAATAATGAGTCCAGCCTCATGTAATGCCCACAATGAAATGAACGATACCAAAGATGTTTGGGTAGGATAATCAATAGGCGAACTAGACTTATTTAATGACACTAGGTCATTCTTAGTCATTGCACAGTGAACCCAATGAAAGTCTTAAACTACATCCTAGGTATAGCAGGAGGTTACACTAGCCTATGAATGAAATGAAATGAAGTACGTATGGATGAGTGAAGCAGACTCTGTGTTTGCTAAAAAAGGCTCCCTAGTTGAGGTCCCATATGTTGAGCCCTCATTTTGGGAAGTCCTAATGTTAAGTTCATGATTCCAAGGTCTCATCGCATATGAACGAATGAAATGAAATATGATATGTGTTATATGCAATATGTTATGTGTTGTGTGCAATATGATACGTATGATGATGCATGTTACTCTCATGCATGACTTTCCTAATCCGATTTTTGCAAGTCCACTGACTTGACTTTCCATAACTCATATCGTTAGGAGAGAGCTATTCTAAATCATGCATGTACGTGGTGTGTGCTTGCATATACCCATACTTAGTACAAGTATGAACTAATCCCATACATTTATCTACTTTTAGGTGCAGGTGCAACTGGACGTTAGAGCTTACGAGTTGACGCAAAAGTTATCTGGACGTGGAGCTTTCATCCGAATTTGGCAGGCCCTCATGCTTTCTAGGATGCTTAGTCGTTTATTCTAGCGTAGACGTAGGCATGAGCTAGTGGAGTATGTTCCACTAGTGTTTCTTTCGTATTTACTTTCAGACGTTGTATTGGTGCCATTTTGGCAACTCTATATTTATGACTATATCTTTCATTTGATTATCTTGACTTAGATAGTTGTTGTGAACGCTTATGAGTTTACGTTGATAGTATTATGCGATATCAATGTTTTCCAATATAAAGTTTAAGTACACAAAAGTTCAATTTTCCGCTAAAATTAACCTAGATGAAGTAACGGCGACAATGTAGGCTTGTCTGCGACCTCTAAGAGGTCAACGACGTCGGTCTCTTCTGATGTCTAGATTCTAGTCGTGACAAAGTTGGTATCAGAGCATTAGGTTAAATTCCAAGGATAATAAGTTCACATCAACCACATCGAGTAGTTTCTAAGTTATGGTAGTGAAGTGCACCACAATCATGAATTATAGACTGCATGATGCGTAGGAAAATTTCCCTTCTTCTGATCTTATCGTGATATCCTTAATGTCTGATTTCTTGGTGTTATGAGCGTATGTAACATCAATTCTTATTTCTTTCATAAAATGAACACAAGGGGGAACGCTGGTCGGAGAAAAGTAGGAGCAGCTGCTAGGGACAACCAAGTTCCACCCCAGGCTCCAGCTGCTGGAATGGAGATGCCTGTGAACCCAGCTGGATTGACAGATGGAGAAGTGAGGACAGCCCTGGCACAGATGGACCAAGCCATCACTTTACAAGCTTAGGCTATGACAGCCCAGGAGGAGCAACGAGGTGTTCCCAGAGAGAACCCACCTGCCAGCACCATGGCTAGCAGGTTAAGTGACTTCACGAGGATGAATCCTCCCGTTTACACTGGATCTAAGACTGCGGAGGATACCCAGGAGTTTGTGGATGATATCCACAAGATACTGTGTGCAATGGGTTTGACTGATGTGGAGAAGGCTGAGCTGGCATCGTACTAGCTAAAGGATGTAGCTCAATCCTGGTATAAGATGTGGCAGAATAGCAGGGCCTTAGGAGGAGATCCTATGACTTAGGATCTTTTCAAGATGGATTTTCTGGAGCGGTTCTTTCCCAGAGAAATGAAGGAGGCTAAGGTTGAAGAATTCATCAACCTTAAGCAGCGCTCGATGTCAGTCAGGGATTACTCCCTCAAGTTCGTAAAACTTTCCAGGTATTCCACTTCTCTTTTGTCTAACAGCAGAGATGAGATGAGTACATTCTTGACAGGGATTGCTGAGGATCTCGAGGAGGAGTGTAGGGAAGCTATGTTGCATGACAACATGGACCTTTCTAGGCTTATGGTCCATGTCCATCAAGTGGAGGAAAGCAGGAAGAGGAAGTACACTAGGGCAGGGAACATATCAAGGCAAGCTGAGAAGAATTTTTCTAGGAAGAGTAGTACTGAAATCAGGGATAAGCCCAGGTTTAAGAAAGGACTCTCCCACCAATGGGAGTCAAGTTCATCCAAGGGTCGCTATGATAGGGATTCTGATCCCAGAGTTAAGAGAAACAATGAAGTAGATATACCTCAGGGGAGGCCACCTTGCAGGAAGTGTGGCAAACTGCATGGAGAAGAGTGTATGATGGGCTCTAATGCTTGTTACAGTTGTGGCAAACCGGGTCACATGGTGAAGGATTGTCCGAATATGAGAAGTCAAGAACAACCGAATAAGAGAGTTCAGCCTAATGGTCCAAGTGAAGAGGCTCCAAGGAGGCAATAATTCTTCGCACTCAAGTCTAGGGGTGCAAGGGAAGGCACTTCTGGTGAAGTCTCAGGTGCGTAGCCTTAATTAGTCTTTCATGTATTTGACTTTGTATGGTGTTTTTGCACTTGTATGAGGTAAATATGTTTGAGTCATCGTGTTGGTTGCTGATTTGTGTGACTTATATGTTTACTTATGTTGTATACTTTGATGAGACTAGTTTAGGAAAGAGTTCCTTAGTCTATTAATGTGAAGCTGCTAGTAGGTTTCAAGGATGTGCACCATCATGTTAATGTGTGAATAATATATTCACCAATGAGGAGTATTGAATTGCTTATGTATGCATACGTTCTATAGATGACTTACTTGTTGCTAGTAAAAAGTAGTGTCAATCGGGGACGAATGTTCCTAAGGGGGGGATAATGTAACAACCCGCAAATAACTATGCTAAGTAATGCTTAAACATACCTAGAATGCATGGATTAGACCGAGTTCACACGGCTTGTAGCGCGTAGAACCAGACCTCAGAACCTATGCACTAGCCAAGCCAACCAACTTGGTGAGTTAGTTGAGCTAGGCAAGGTGAGAACCAACCATGTACGGCACCCGAATTGGAGAGATGCACACGGATGAGTCTTACCGGACTTAAAAGGGGTAATCTTAGGTTTGGAGGGTGTAGGGGTAAAATGGTCTTTTCCAGTCTAAGGGTAGTATTGTAATTACCCTAAGTATTAATTAATTAATTAATTAATATGATTAAGGGGAAATTCGGGTAGGGGTTGACCGAATTTGACCCTTTATGCAAAATCTAGCTCCACCCGGGTTCGAGCCTTGGTGGAAGCAATGATTAAATTGATTTAATTAGTATTTAGTGAATTAGTTAAATTAATTAATATCTAATTTTCTGATTTAAGTAGAGGAAAATCAGATTTTTAATAATAAAATTAATAAATAATGAGGAATCCTAATTTGACTAAGCCTCCACCTAATCTCCTAATCCTAAGCTAACACTACTCACGTTTCTCTTTACTCCTCTCTCACTTTCACGCTCAACTCTCTGTAAAACAAAAGAATAGAACAAAAATATAACAAAGTTCATCCACATTCAAGAACTTGAATGCTCAAACTCAAAAAGCAAAACAAGCTTCAAAACGAAAAGCAAAAACCAAGTTCTATACGGATTGTGCTTGTGATTTTGGTGGTGAGACGTTGGCTTAGTGGGGGGATTTTGGAAGCACGTAAGAACACTTTGAACGATTTTAGGTATGTGTTTTCTTCCCTCTTGGTCCCTTTCCCAAGAGAACCCTAAGTTCAGCTTAATTCCAGTCAAAAAACTAAGGTTGTCCCCGTTGCCTGCCCCTGTCATTAGATCCTTAGAAAGATTTAAAGTATGCGTTGGTATGACTTCTGGTAGATGATTTCAGGGATGGTTGTGATTACGTGTTTGAATTTGTATTCATAAATTATGTGAGAAATGAAAGATGTGTTCGGAAAAAGTGAATTACGTTAACTTGATTGTGTATGTGTGTGCCGTGAGTTATCCATGGTTTGAAGTCTGGATTTTACATGTTAAAATATTGTATTTTACGTATATGAATATGTTAAAAACGTGATGTTCATATGAGTTCAAAGTTGCTGAATTGAATGATAGTTGTTGATTGAAAGTAACCTTGAAAATGCACCTAAAGATCTCCCTAAATACTCTAAATGTCTTGATGTTTAACGTGAAAGAGGGTGAGAAAATGGATTGGAAAAAGGTTATTTAAATTCTCAAAAGTAACCATGAAAACTCACCTAATGATGTACTAGATGTTACACGAAAATTTTTCTTAAATCTAACATCTAAAAGTTGAGAAAATGGACTGTAAAGCGGGTGAACTAATTTCCAGCATTCTGGAAATTTGTTTTTGGGCAGCTTACTGCAAAGAAAAGCCACGTTCAAAAATAATTTTAAATGCTTGAGATCAGTGGGGATTGAACCCAAGACCTCACCATATACATGTTATAAAAATTAAATAATAAAAATGTTGTAAGGGGGATTCGAAATGGGGTAAAGCTCAAGTGAAAAGTGAGGTGGGAATGAAAGAAAATGAAGTGAGGCGTGTGGGGTTCGAACCCACAACCTCTTGGGCGGATGAAGGAGAGAGGAGAAAAATAAAATAAAGAAGTAATAAAAATGAGGTATGTGGTATTCGAACCCACAACCTCTTGGCAGAATGAGAAGTTAAGGAGAAAATGTAAATTAAAATAAGGTGAGGCTGTGGGAGTTCGATCCCACACCCTCTTAAAAAGAATGTGGGCGTGGGGATTCGATCTTGTGTCCCCCATGCAGAATTTATTAGGGCAAAAATCAAGGGAAAAAAAAAGAGAAACAAAGTGTAGGAGTGGGGATTTGATCTACGGTTCCCTAGCCAAGAAGTATGTCAACGAAAATCATAAGGAAAAGTTACTAAGTGTTATACAAGGGATTTGAAATAGGGTTCCCTTGCCCAATTCCGTATTGACACATAAGTCTTACGTGATTAAATATTTAGTGAATGCTGCCTATAGGAATCAAATCGAGACATTGGCATACTTACAAGATGCATAAGTCTTGTACCACATAATCTTGGGCAATATAATCACTTAAATGAACTATGAATGAAGCCTCATGGCTTGTGTGTGTGAACTCATAAGTCCAGCATACATTTATAAAGTAAGTGAACCTAAGATGTTATGTGATGAATGATGAGACCCCAGAAGGGTTAAGTAAGAGTGTGAAACACACTAAAAGGCCAAGTGCATTGGCATATGAGGAAATGAACATTCACGTAAAAAGGGGTGAGTAATTATGAATGGCAAGTGTGCTAAGACAAATTAATGTGGTTACAACATGATAAGAGGCAAATGTGAAATATGAGAGCAATCTCAAATGAGCCTTAGTAAATGTTACCAAAACGTACTCACCTATGAGAGTGTAAAGTTAATGAAGAGACCAGTCTCTATGAACACTCTAATGAAAGTATTAAAGTTAATGCATACTTAATACTAATGATGAGATGAGAAATCATCTAATGAGCAATGATGCCCTCATGCTAGAAGCCAGCTTCTTTGATGTATGAGATGAATGTAATGGAACTTTATACTGAGAAACGATAGGCTAGCTATGAGTGGCGATTCCTTCTTTCGGAAAGGCAGAGGTTCGTGTAATTCTCATGAGATGAGACTGTCCGTCCAGATGGGTATGGGTCTCCTTATATCTCCTAGTCTTTGAACCTATGCAGCCAACATAGGGATCTAGCAGGGTTCAATCCCCTATATACGCTATCAGGTTTTTGGTTTCACTCTGGCCGGTGATTCCACCACTTTACGGTGTGGGGTAGACACAGGATTTCTTGGAGCTCACATGATCTATGTCGGTTAAAGTTAAAGTTCTCAAAGAAATAATGAGGCCAGCCTCATGTAATGCCCACAATGAAATGAACGATACCAAAGATGTTTGGGTAGGATAATCAATAGGCGAACTAGACTTATTTAATGACACTAGGTCATTCTTAGTCATTCCACAATGAACCCAATGAAAGTCTTAAACTACATCCTAGGTATAGCAGGTGGTTACACTAGCCTATGAATGAAATGAAATGAAGTACGTATGAATGAATGAAGCAGACTCTGTGTTTGCTAAAAAAGGCTCCCAAGTTGAGGTCCCATATGTAGAGCCCTCATTTTGGGAAGTCCTAATGTTAAGTTTATGATTCCAAGGTCTCATCGCATATGAACGAATGAAATGAAATATGATATGTGTTATATGCAATATGTTATGTGTTGTGCGCAATATGATACGTATGATGATGCATGTTACTCTCATGGTATTACTTTCCTAATCCAATTTTTGCAAGCCCACTAACTTGACTTTCCATAACTCATATCGTTAGGAGAGAGCTATTCTAAATTATGCATGTCCGTGGTGTGTGCTTGCATATACCCATACTTAGTACAAGTGTGAACTAATCCCATACATTTATCTAATTTTAGGTGCAGGTGCAACTGGACGTTAGAGCTTATGAGTCGACGCAAAAGTTATCCGGACGTGGAGCTTTCATCCGAATTTGGCAGGCCCTCATGCTTTCTAGGATGCTTAGTCGTTTATTCTAGCGTAGACGTAGGCATGAGCTAGTGGAGTATGTTCCACTAGTGTTTCTTTCGTATTTACTTTCAGACGTTGTATTGGTGCCATTTTGGCAACTCTATATTTATGACTATATCTTTCATTTGATTATCTTGACTTAGATGGTTGTTGTGAACGCTTATGAGTTTACATTGATAGTATTATGTGATATCAATGTTTTCCAATATAAAGTTAAGTACACAAAAGTTCAAATTTTCCGCTAAAATTAACCTAGATGAAGTAACGGAGACAGTGTAGGCTTCTCTGCGACCTCTAAGAGGTCAACGACGCCGGTCTCTTTTGATGTCTAGATTCTAGTCGTGACAAAGTTGGTATCAGAGCATTAGGTTAAATTCCAAGGATAATAAGTTCACATCAACCACATCGAGTAGTTTCTAAGTTATGGCAGTGAAGTGCACCACTATCATGAATTAGAGACTGCATGATGCATAGGAAAATTTCCCTTCTTCTGATCTTATCGCGCTATCCTTAATGTCTGATTTTTTGGTGTTATGAGCGTATGTAACATCAATTCTTATTTCTTTCATAAAATGAACACAAGGGGGAACGCTGGTCGGAGAAAAGTAGGAGCAGCTGCTGGGGACAACCAAGTTCCACCCCAGGCTCAAGCTGCTGGAATGGAGATGCCTGTGAACCCAGCTGGGTTGACAGATGGAGAAGTGAGGACAGCCCTGGCACAGATGGACCAAGCTATCACTTTACAAGCTTAGGCTATGACAGCCCAGGAGGAGCAACGAGGTGTTCCCAGAGAGAACCCACCTGCCAGCACCATGGCTAGCAGGTTAAGTGACTTCACGAGGATGAATCCTCCCGTTTACACTGGATCTAAGACTGCGGAGGATACCCAGGAGTTTGTGGATGAGATCCACAAAATACTG
Source organism: Solanum sitiens (assembly GCA_016801875.1). Classification (NCBI taxonomy): domain Eukaryota; kingdom Viridiplantae; phylum Streptophyta; class Magnoliopsida; order Solanales; family Solanaceae; genus Solanum; species Solanum sitiens. The sequence goes on from JABWTJ010000218.1 coordinate 1,658,940, forward strand.
TGTGCAATGGGTTTGACTGATGTGGAGAAGGCTGAGCTGGCATCCTACTAGCTAAAGGATGTAGCTCAATCCTGGTATAAGATGTGGCAGGATAGCAGGGCCTTAGGAGGAGGTCCTATGACTTAGGATCTTTTCAAGACGGATTTTCTGGAGCGGTTCTTTCCCAGAGAAATGAAGGAGGCTAAGGTTGAAGAATTCATCAACCTTAAGCAGCGCTCGATGTCAGTCAGGGATTACTCCCTGAAGTTCGTAAAACTTTCCAGGTATTCCACTTCTCTTTTGTCTAACAGCAGAGACGAGATGAGTACATTCTTGACAGGGATTACTGAGGATCTCGAGGAGGAGTGTAGGGAAGCTATGTTGCATGACAACATGGACCTTTCGAGGCTTATGGTCCATGTCCATCAAGTGGAGGAAAGTAGGAAGAGGAAGTACACTAGGGCAGGGAACATATCAAGGCAAGCTGAGAAGAATTTTTCTAGGAAGAGTAGTACTGAAATCAAGGATAAGCCCAGGTTTAAGAAGGGACTCTCCCACCAAAGGGAGTCAAGTTCATCCAAGGGTCGCTATGATAGGGATTTTGAGCCCAGAGTTAAGAGAAACAATGAAGTAGATACACCTCAGGGGAGGCCACCTTGCAGGAAGTGTGGCAAACTGCATGGAGGAGAGTGTATGATGGGCTCTAACGCTTGTTACAGTTGTGGCAAGCCGGGTCACATGGTGAAGGATTGTCCGAATATGAGAAGTCAAGAACAAGCGAATGAGAGAGTTCATCCTAATGGTCCAAGTGAAGAGGCTCCAAGGAGGCAACAATTCATCGCACTCAAGTCTAGGGGTGCAAGGGAAGGCACTTCTGGTGAAGTCTCAGGTGCGTAACCTTAATTAGTCTTTCATGTATTTGACTTTGTATGGTGTTTTTGCACTTGTATGAGGTTAATATGTTTGAGTCATCGTGTTGGTTGCTGATTTGTGTGACTTATATGTTTACTTATGTTGTATACTTTGATGAGACTAGTTTAGGAAAGAGTTCCTTAATCTATTAATGTGAAGCTGCTAGTAGGTTTCAAGGATGTGCACCATCATGTTAATGTGTGAATAAGATATTCACCAATGAGGAGTATTGAATTGCTTATGTATGCATACGTTTTATAGATGACTTACTTGTTGCTAGTAAAGAGTAGTGTCAATCGGGGACGAATGTTCCTAAGGGGAGGATAATGTAACAACCCGCAAATAACTATGCTAAGTAATGCTTAAACGTACCTAAAATGCATGGATTAGACCGAGTTCACACGGCTTGTAGCGCATAGAACCAAACCTCAGAACCTATGCACTAGCCAAGCCAACCAACTTTGGTGAGTTAGTTGAGCTAGGCAAGGTGAGAACCAACCATGTACGGCACCCGAATTGGAGAGATTCACCCGGATGAGTCTTACCGGACTTAAAAGAGGTAATCTTAGGTTTGGAGGGTGTAGGGGTAAAATGGTCTTTTCCAATCTAAGGGTAGTATTGTAATTACCCTAATTATTAATTAATTAATTAATTAATTAATATGATTAAGGGGAAATTCGGGTAGGGGTTGTCCGAATTTGACCCTTTATGCAAAATCTAGCTCCACCCGGGTTCGAGCCTTGGTGGAAGCAATGATTAAATTGATTTAATTAGTATTTAGTGAATCAGTTAAATTAATTAATATCTAATTTTCTGATTTAAGTAGAGGAAAATCAGATTTTTTTATAATAAAATTAATAAATAATGAGGAATCCTAATTTGACTAAGCCTCCACCTAATCTCCTAATCCTAAGCTAACACTACTCACGTTTCTCTTTACTCCACTCTCACTTTCACGCTCAACTCTCTGTAAAACAAAAGAACAGAACAAAATAACAAAGTTCATCCACATTCAAGAACTTGAATGCTCAAACTCAAAAAGCAAAACAAGCTTCAAAACGAAAAGCAAAAACCAAGTTCTATACGGATTGTGCTTGTGATTTTGGTGGTGAGACGTTGGCTTAGTGGGGGGATTTTGGAAGCACGTAAGAACACTTTGAACGATTTTAGGTATGTGTTTTCTTCCCTCTTGGTCCCTTTCCCAAGAGAACCCTAAGTTCAGCTTAATTCCAGTCAAAAAACTAAGGTTGTCCCCGTTGCCTGCCCCTGTCATTAGATCCTTAGAAAGATTTAAAGTATGCGTTGGTATGACTTCTGGTAGATGATTTCAGGGATGGTTGTGATTATGTGTTTGAATTTGTATTCATTAATTATGTGAGAAATGAAAGATGTGTTCCAAAAAAGTGAATTACGTTAACTTGATTATGCATGTGTGTGCCGTGAGTTAGCCATCGTTTGAAGTCTGGATTTTACATGTTAAAATATTGTATTTTACGTATATGAATATGTTAAAAACGTGATGTTCATATAAGTTCAAAGTTGCTGAATTGAATGATAGTTGTTTATTGAAAGTAACCTTGAAAATGCACCTAAAGATCTCCCTAAATACTCTAAATGTCTTGATGTTTAACGTGAAAGAGGGTGAGAAAATGGACTGGAAAAAGGTTATTTAAATTTTTGAAAGTAACCATGGAAACTCACCTAATGATGTACTAGATGTTACACGAAAATGTTTCTTAAATCTAACATCTAAAAGTTGAGAAAATGGACTGCAAAGCGGGTGAAAAAATTTCCAGCATTCTGGAAATTTGTTTTTGGGCAGCTTACGTAAAGAAAAGCCACGTTCAAAAATAATTTTAAATGCTTGAGGTCAGTGGGGATTGAACCCAAGACCTCACCATATACATGTTATAAAAATTAAATAATAAAAATGTTGTAAGGGGGATTCGAAATGGGGTAAAGCTCAAGTGAAAAGTGAGGGGGAAAATGAAAGAAAATGAAGTGAGGTGTGTGGGGTTCGAACCCACAACCTCTTGGACGGCTGAAGGAGAGAGGAGAAAAATGAAGTAAAGAAGTAATGAAAATGAGGTATGTGGGATTCGAACCCACAACCTCTTGGCCAAATGAGAAGTTAAGAACAAAATGTAAATTAAAATAAGGTGAGGTTGTGGGGGTTCAATCCCACACACTCTTAATCTAAGCGAATAAACCAAGTAAACAAAGAAAAAAGAAAAGAATGTGGGCGTGGGGATTCGATCTTGTGTCCCCCATGCCGAATTGATTAGGGCAAAAATCAAAAGAAAAAAAAAGAGAAACAAAGTGTAGGTGTGGGGATTTGATCTACGGTTCCCTAGCCAAGAAGTATGTCAACGAAAATCATAAGGAAAACTTACTAAGTGTTATACAAGGGATTTGGAATAGGGTTCCCTTTCCCAATTCCGTATAGACACATAAGACTTACGTGATTAAATATTTAGTGAATGCTGCCTATAGGAATCAAATTGAGACCTTGGCATACTTACAAGATGCATAAGTCTTGTACCACTTAATCTTGGGCAATATAAATCACTTAAATGAACTATGAATGAAGCCTCATGGCTTGTGTGTGTGGAATCATAAGTCCAGCATACGTTTATAAAGTAAGTGAACCTAAGATGTTATGTGATGAATAATGAAACCCCAGAAGGGTTAAGTAAGAGTGTGAAACACACTAAAAGGCCAAGTGCATTGGAATATGATGAAATGAACATTCACGTAAAAAGGGGTGAGTAATTATGAATGGCAAGTGTGCTAAGACAAATTAATGTGGTTACAACATGATAAGAGGCAAATATGAAATATGAGAGCAATATCAAATGAGCCTAAGTAAATGTTACCAAAACGTACTCACCTATGAGAGTGTAAAGTTAATGAAGAGACCAGTCTCTATGAACACTCTAATGAAAGTATTAAAGTTAATGCATACTTAATACTAATGATGAGATGAGAAATCATCTAATGAGCAATGATGCCCTCATGCTAGAAGCCAGCTTCTATGATGTATGTGATGAATGTAATGGAACTTTATACTAAGCAACGATAGGCTAGCTATGAGTGGCGATTCCTTCTTTCGAGAAGGCAGAGGTTCGTGTAATTCTCATTAGATCAGACTGTCCGTCCAGACGGGTATGGGTCTCCTTATATCTCCTAGTCTTTGAACCTACGCAGCCAACAAAGGGATCTATGTCACAACCCGAAACTATACCCTTGGAGATAGGATACAATCTTGGATTGTAACCGGCGTCTCCGACCTCTCGGAGGTCTAAACAAGCCTCTCATATCATTCATTGCATTGGCATGGTAAATTTAGCGGAAAATTTAAAACTTTTCATAGCACATCAGATGCTAGAAATATCACATCATATATATATAAAATATAAGTCATAATACATATTTAGACTCTAAGTCTCTTTGCCATCTTAGACTCAATAATTTTAGAGTACATTAGGGACACGGCCCATAAGACACATTACATAACTATACAATATTTATTGACTTTACATTAAAGACATAAGTAGGACATCCTTGAACTTTAAGGATTCCTTTCATTGAGCTTGGGAATCATCTATCAAGCTCTTCACCATTCAAGACATCCTTTAAGCATTCCATTACCAACACTTTGTGTAAAAAGTAGAGAAGAATGGAATTAGTACAAGAATGCACTAAGTATGACAACCATGCAAAAACATGCATTTAAAAGGGACATTTTCTTTGAAATCATACTTCATGCCATTTTGAGTAAATCATCATAAAACCTTTACAATGAACTCTTCCTTTTTAATTCATTAGCCTCCCAAGTAATCCTTTAGGGATACTTGGTGCAATGTATCACCTTAAGACCACAAGGGAACACCATAAATACCATCTGCACAAGATAACACATACCATCATAGAAGTATAGTACAACATAAACATTGTTAAACCAAGACTACAATGTCATACATAAAGGACACATACATAATCATATGCATTAGGGCACCTTCCTAAGACTTCCTAAGGAGTCACTTGTGCAATGTCTAGATGGGTTCATTACTTCCACCTATCCTAAGTAACTTACCTTAAGTCCTCTTAGTTACGATCCTATTCAATTACTTGCATTGTCCATTTTAACTTTAGGGAGACCATAGCCTTAACCGACACTAAGACCATGGGTGGAAATCGTGGAATTTGGTGTTGAAGAGCCTTACACCAAAGGAAGGTGTTCCTACCTAGCCAAGGTAGAACATTAACATACATCCTAGCATCCTAAGTGAATTCACTTTGCTAGATCCTATGTGGCAAGCATTGTTTATGGAACTAAGAGATAGGTATTCCCTCTACATACCATTTGGTAATGGGGCCTCACCTCATGAGAAAACATGAGTGAATATTCCTCAAGGAAAGTCGACACATCATGTAGGTCCATAGGTGAGTATTCCTCTAAGGGAAGTCAACACTCTATAAGGACAAATGGTGAATCTTCCTCCAATGAAAGTCAACACCCTCAATGTCAAGTTCACTCGGTGCTAAGCTAAGTTCCCTTTATGAAAAAGCCTTTATTACATTTATTTATAAAAAAATTAGGCTTAGGATATTCATTATTCATATGCTTATAGTATATGCAAGCACCTATCTAGTTTTAGAGTATTCTTGGGCACACCTTTCAAGGCCTCTCTCATTTACTAGACCATCATCCATGTGTGTGATTGTATACATAGATGTGAACAAACCTTTCACATAACACATAATGTCACACATGTTCATATATCAATGCATGAGTCTATAGGCATAACTATATGAGCAATACTTTCATATAAACCTACCAAGACACTATACACATTCATACTTCATAATATCATATACATCATATTCATAACATGTTCATATAATTATCCTTCATATACATAAGAAACCAAACCTAGGAACTATCCTATCAAGATACACATGTGCAATGCATAGACAAGGTTTCATACCCTTGCCCATACTAGTACACCTATCAAGTCATCCTAGTAAGTGAATACAAATCATACTTTCATAAAAATCACCTTAATATGCATAGTAGTAGACACTAGTGAATATGATAACTACCTTTCATTTAGACACAATGACTTATACTACTTGTATCATGCATGTAAGTGAGAGTGTGTGTACATTGACCAACATGATCACATAATGGCTATCAATAACTTATTAAGTCAGACACCCTATTAGACCACATTACACTTCAAGCACATAGCACACAACACATAATAGCATAGGAGACAAGACAATGTGTACAATGTAATCAAGACTCCTAACTTTGGCTATTTACACTATCATATAAGGGATACATAAGTAAGGGATTATTAACCATTTAACACATCAATGGCAGAACCTATACTTTACCCTAACATGGTTATACACATGCTCAAACAATAGCCAAACAACCTAATTCACAACTAGAATAGGAAAGTAAGCATAAGCTTCTCATTGTATCATCTTAAGCACATGTTCATAAGTTCATCAATTTGCCTTCAAGGCCATGGTCAACACATATATAATGACAATAACGTAAACACCGCCACCATAAGTGGACCATACCACACAATGCCATACAAGGCTTCATCAACATTACTATAAAGGAATAGAGAAGTAGAAGAGTAGAAGGAATAAGCATTCTTACCAATTTCTCACCCTTTGATCATCATTGATCAATACACATTATTCATCAATAAAACACATATATGGCAGTAGCTAAATGTACTTTAAACATATAATAAACCATGTACAAGTCGCTATAAGATTATACCATAACATCAAACAACATATCGACATACTAGGAAAGTAGAATAACAGATCATTAGCTAAATTCCCTTGCATTGATTTTTGATCGTATTTCATACATATTATAACTCTAAGGCAGTAGCTAAACATACACCTAATCATATTGAAATCATACTTACATCTCACCCTAGAATGAAGATCACAAAATGACTAGATTATAGTGAATATGCTACATTAGATCAACATGAAAGATGGAAGAATATAGGCCAATTCAAACTTTGAACCACATGAATCATATCTATATAATTCCACAATAATATCTTAGTAAAACAGTAGGTACAATCATCCCTACACCATTGAATTTCCCATTAGATCACTTAGGAACCAACGTTACATTGAATTCAAATAAAACTTAAACTAACATGTTCAAATCTTCATATATTTATCATCATGGACTGTTCTTCATCAATTCACCATCAATTAACGTAAATAACAATAAACACAAACAATTCAACGTAAGAGAATCACCAATTAATCAAGAACAAGCCATAATCACAAAGCCCATGCAAGAGCTAAACCAATTTTGGAAGGAACATGGGTTCATCATGCAATTGGAGTGAAATCCCATTCAAATCACTATATTAACTTCAATTCATCATGATTTAATCATTAAAAACGTTTTGAGAAAGAACTCATAGCTAGATTGAAGAAGAAGAACTTTGATCATAAACTTTGTTTGAAAACATTGAGAAGAACTCTCTAAGTGAAAGGTTACTTGAAGATGAAGTGTTGCCATACCTTTTATTAGTTGAAAACCTCTTAAACTTTATTATTATCTATGGAAAACCCAGCTTGAATCTGTTCTTCAGCTTCACCAACAATGGTGGTTTCTAGAGAAAACATTTTTGGAGGGAAAGGCTTAAAACATGTGAGAGGATTTATGAATGGGTTGATCACGTTTTAGAAGACTTATATGCACCTAAAATTAACTAAAATAAACCTATTATAGTCAGGTTAGGATGTGGGGTGAATTTCCAATTCACCCCTTTAATTAACAGAACGCAGGCTGCCAACTTGCAGGCACCCACGACGAAGGCAGTGACGGGCCGTGGCGGCCATCCGTCGCCTGAGACTTAGCCAATAATTGGATTATGTCCTGACCAAGGCAAGCCATCATTGATGAGACCTTCTCGATGGGCCGTTGGGGGACCAACGATCCGTCGTTGGGTCCGTCAAGGGACAGTGCCTATGCAGTGTCTTAGACAGCTTTGGGACCTTCTTTTGGGGCCTCTTGTGGGGCCCTTTAGAAGTCGTACCCGGACGTTTCCGGTGCGATTATAAACCTTAACAAGTTATAGACCTTCCACATAATTTTCATCCAAAACAAACACCTACAAGACGTCCAAACAGCCTTGACCCCAACATGACATACGATGAATTTCTTAGGGGCTATCTTTCGAACGCCTTGGACGTTCTTGGGCGTTTGACCTCCGAACTTCACGAAACTTCATATAACAACATTAAACATCATTTTAAACCATTTCAAGACTTATTATACTCAGTTCATACAATTTAGGCATGCATACACACATGAGGCACATAAGCGACTATTCGTCGAACGCCTTGGACGTCCCTTGACGTTCGACTTCCAAATCACTTCAACCTTTGCACGCTGCCTCTATATCACATAATAAGTCATTTTAGGACCTTATAACATTAAGACGAACATGTTAGGCTCTAGACACCTTATCTCTTTTTCGGGGTCTTACAATATCCCCCACTTGGAAACATTCATCCTCGAATGACACTTAGGACTCTTTAATCACAACAAGGACTTCAATGCACATAAGATCAGTTCATCACATTTAAAATATCATCAAATCATTTTTTTATCACTCAATGCACACAAGCAAAACCATTACTCACTCACTCTCTAATGCATCAAACACAAAGGCCCTTTTTCATGTTCATAGGAGAACATCCTTCTCCTAATCATAACATGATCATTACATTATAATTAACTACAAGAAAATCTTGAAAAGCTACTCATAGGCAGATCATAACACATACTCAAAGTTACTTAAGCACTCATACTTCAATGCACATAAACTTGAGTTAGTTAAATCACAAAGATCTTCAGTAGTTAGACCTAGTACCATGAAGGTCATACTCAACCATACCATGCTTAGTGGTGCACATGGACGAATGTCTTGCTCCTCAACACATTACATGTATCATGAGTTCACACCTTAGCAAAACACAAGGTCAATTTCTTTTAAAAATGAGAAATCTCAACTTTCAAGCCAGGACATGCATATATTTTTATTCTTAGTGAAGTCTAAATGGTAAGTCACACCAAGTACATCACAACAAAATAGGAAGTAATTCCACAAATTTCTTTTCTTAACATAATAGTCACCCTTATAGTAAGCCTCATTTTGGAAAAATAACACAAATTATAGGCACACACATGGTCACTTAGCTAAACATGATTTCACCTTTTCAAGAATGAGCCTACAATTTTGCATTCTAAATCATCAAGTCACTAAATTTTCAAGAGAGTCAACATATTTCATTGTAAAAGAGACTCAACTTCCATTACAAGGCTAAACAATTTACCCAACAAGTGACTATTACCAAGTTCCTTGTCTTACCTCATGAAGTCAACTTCACATTTAGCACATTAAAATGCAAGTCAATATGAGAATACATGGACTTTATCAAAAATTTCCTTTCATGCTTATTTGGAAAATTCACCATGTCTCCAAAATGATGTCAATCAATTCATACCAATCATATATAGATCATGCAATTCTCACTTTATGCAAGACTATTTTTATGAACAAGCTTACTAAGAATTCATATTTTCCAATTCAAGTAAGAATAGAAGAACAATGTAGACAATTTCTACAATCTCACTACTCAAAGCACCATCCCCCACTTAGGGTAAACCCAAATAAGAGAAACTTAACCTAACATATAGAGGATCTTAACTTAACAACCTTCATTTTTCATCACATAAAAGTGATCACAACTTTAGAAGGATTTACAGCAAGTTAACATAGGAACACCAAGGTACTCTAAGCCTGATCACCTAGGCAATTTATCCACAACTATCAAGTTAGGTCATCTCATTCAACCACATAAGGTATTCATACAATACAATAAGAAGTCATAAACAAATCTACGACTCATAATGCCATAAGACTCTCATTCTTCATTTCAAATAGCAAATCTCCTTCTTACATTCGTTATCATGTTCATATACATCAATTCAATACACATTTTAACAATATCAAATCAAATAACAACTTAGTTGGTTCTCCAAACATGTTACAATAAGTTGCCTAGTCTTTACAGCGAGCATGCTTCCAAATACCCAAAAGTGCAACATTTAGACATTTGATGGAACAAGTATGGAATTATAAGATACAAAGCTTTACCAACTCATCCTTCATAAGAATGCATACTATATTTACAACTCAAGTCTCTACAAAAGACTCCAATTTATACTAGCAACTCATCAAGTACCACTTATGTACAAAGGAAAACAATGCACACTTTTAATCACATACACTCATAGGATAGCATACCTCCATAGGTAGTTATGAAACAATCCAAGTTCAAATCCTAATATTTGGCTACCATCATACAAAACCAAATAGGAATACACGATTTAAGAGAATTCACTTTAACCACCATAACTTCTAGCATGCTTCAACTATATCATGACATACATCATTTGACATCACTTGCTATTTCACAAAGACTTCATATATTGCCATAATTGGCATCACATCATCAAATAAGATATAGTTCATACATAGTAAGGTAAGATAACCGATCATAATCCCCATAGAGTTAACATGTGCAATGATCAAGTAAATATCCATAACTTCACTAAACCAAGTAACCCAACAAGAACTACAATTAGCACCACACTCCACTCATCTATAACCTTCATGCATGGATAACCCCATATCTTTAGCACACTAGGCTATTTACATGTTTACAAACATAGAGATCATCTCATAAAGACATTCACATTTATCATCATACACATACATAGTATTAACCTCCTAAGGTGTCCATCAAGGCAAACTAGTGCAAGACGTAGGTAGAGTCCCATACCCCTACCTAAGTCTAGTTAACCCTTCAAGTCGCCTTAGTTAGTATATACATCATCAAATAAGGGCAATTGTCACCTTCACACATACTCATTCAAATCATAAAACAAGATAAGCATTTTAAACTCACCTTTTCTCCCTCGAGCATAGAGCAATATCATCCAAGCAATCACATCAAAAAGACTACCGGACAAGAAAACATATGAGAGAGATCTTATAGAATTAAGTTCTATGGCACGATATGAGATTGATGCATAAGGGAAACTCTATCGTCCTATAGCCTCTCGTACCATTTGATGTGTCGCGACTCACTACCAATGATACAAGACTCTACTAGACGTGGCAATATGAGACTTCTTAGAACCTAAAACCGCTACATAAACCTGATGCTCTGATACCAAGTTTGTGACAACTCAAAACTATACCCTAGGAGATAGGATACAATCTTAGATTGTAACCGGCATCGTCGACCTCTCGGAGGTCTAAGACAAGCCTCTCATATCATTCATTGCTTTGGAATGGTAAATTTAGTGGAAAATTTAAAACTTTTCATAGCACATCATATGCTAGAAACATCACATCATATATATATAAAATATAAGTCATAATACATATTTAGACTCAAAGTCTCTTTGCCATCTTAGACTCAATAACTTTAGAGTACATTAGGGACACGACCCATAAGACACATTACATAACTATACAATATTTATTGACTTTACATTAAAGACATAAGTAGGACATCCTTGAACTTTAAGGATTCCTTTCATTGAGCTTGGGAATCATCTATCAAGCTCTTCACCATTCAAGACATCCTTTAAGCATTCCATTACCTACACTTTGTGTAAAAAGTAGAGAAGAATGGAATTAGTACAAGAATACACTAAGTATGACAACCATGCAAAAATATGCATTTAAAAGGGATATGTTCTTTGAAATCATACTTCATGCCATTTTGAGTAAATCATCATAAAAGCTTTACAAATAGCATTTATATCATTCACATACTACATAGAAACACAATCAAAGGCCAAACATCATAGAAAACCACTTATAGAATTTAAGTACAATTTGAGGTCACTTTACAGTGAGCTCCATCACCTTTACAGTGAACTCTTCCTTTTTAATTCATTAGCCTCCCAAGTAATCCTTTAGGGATACTTGGTGCAATGTATCACCTTAAGACCACAAGGGAACACCATAAATACCATCTACACAAGATAACACATACCATCATAGAAGTATAGTACAACATAAACATTGTTAAACCAAGACAACAATGTGATACATAAAGGACACATACATAATCATATGCATTAGGGCACCTTCCTAAGACCTACTAAGGAGTCACTTGTGCAATGTCTAGATGGGTTCATTACTTCCACCTATCCTAAGTAACTTACCTTAAGTCCTCTTAGTTAGGATCCTATTCAATAACTTCCATTGTCCATTTTAACTTTAGGGAAACCATAGCCTAAACCGACACTAAGACCATGGGTGCAAATCATGGAATTTGGTGTTGTAGATCCTTACAACAAAGGAAGGTGTTCCTACCTAGCCAAGGTAGAACATTAACATACATCCTAGCATCCTAAGTGAATTCACTTTGCTAGATCCTATGTGGCAAGCATAGTTTATGGAACTAAGAGATAGGTATTCCTTCTATATACCATTTGGTAATGGGGCCTCACCTCATGAGAAAACATGAGTGAATCTTCCTCAAGGAAAGTCAACACATCATGTAGGTCCATAGGTGAGTATTCCTCTAAGGGAAGTCAACACTTTATAAGGGACAAATGGTGAATCTTCCTCCAAGGAAAGTCAACACCTCTCAGTGTCAAGTTCACTCGGTGCTAAGCTAAGTTCCCTTTATCAAAAAGCCTTTATTACATTTATTAATAAAAAAAACATAGGCTTAGTATATTCATTATTCATATGCTTATAGCATATCCAAGCACCTATATAGTTATAGAGTATTCTTGGGCACACCTTTCAAGGCCTCTCTCATTTACTAGACCATCATCCATGTGTGTGAGTGTATACATAGATGTGAACAAACCTTTCACATAACACATAATGTCACACATGTTCATATATCAATGCATGAGTCTATAGGCATAACTATATGAGCAATACTTTCATATAAACCTACTAAGACACTATACACATTCATACTTCATCATATTATGTACAGCATATTCATAACATGTTCATATAATTATCCTTCATATACATAAGAAACCAAACCTAGGAAGTATCCTATCAAGATACACAAGTGCAATGCATAGACAAGGTTCCATACCCTTGCCCATACTAGTACACCTATAAAGTCATCCTAGTAAGTGAATACAAATCATACTTTCATAAACATCACCTTAATATGAATAGTAGTAGACACTAGTGAATATGAGAACTACCTTTCATTTAGACACAATGACTTATACTACTTGTATCATACATGTAAGTGAGAGTGTGTGTACATTGACCAACATGATCACATAATGGCTATCAATAACTTATTAAGTCAGACACCCTATTAGACCACATTACACTTCAAGCACATAGCACACAACACATAATAGCATAGGAGACAAGACAATGTATACAATGTAATCAAGACTCCTAACTTTGGCTATTTACACTATCATATAAGGGATACATAAGTAAGGGATTATTAACCATTTAACACATCAATGGCAGAACCTATACTTTACCCTAACATGGTTATACACATGCTCAAACAATAGCCACACAACCTAATTCACAACTAGAATAGGAAAGTAAGCATAAGCTTCTCATAGTATCATCTTAAGCACATGTTCATAAGTTCATCAATTTGCCTTCAAGGCCATGGTCGACACATATATAATGACAATAACGTAAACACCACCATCATAAGTGGACCATACCACACAATGCCATACAAGGCTTCATCAACATTACTATAAAGGAATAGAGAAGTAGAAGAGTAGAAGGAATAAGCATTCTTACCAATTTCTCACCTTTTGATCATCATTGATCAATACACCTTATTCATCAATAAAACACATATATGGCAGTATATAAATGTACTTTAAACATATAATAAACCATGTACAAGTCGCTACAAGATTATACCATAACATCATACAACATATCGACATACTAGGAAAGTAAAATAACATAGATCATTAGCTAACTTCCCTTGCATTGATTTTTGATCATATTTCTTACATATTATAAGTCTAAGGCAGTAGCTAAATATACACCTAATCATATTGAAATCATACTTACATCTCACCCTAGAATGAAGATCACAAAATGTCTAGATTATAGTGAATATGCTACATTAGATCAACGTGAAAGATGGAAGAATATAGGCCAATTCAAACCTTGAACCACATGAATCATATCTATGTAATTCCACAATAATATCTTAGTAAAACAGTAGGTACAATCATCCCTACACCATTGAATTTCCCATTATATCACTTAGGAACCAACGTTACAGTGAATTCAAATAAAACTTAAACTAACATGTTCAAATCTTTATATATTTATCATCATGAACTGTTCTTCATCAATTCACCATCAATTAACGTAAATAACAATAAACACAAGCAATTCAACATAAGAGAATCACCAATTAATCAAGAACAAGCCATAATCACAAAGCCCATGCAAGAGCTAAACCAATTTTGGAAGGAACATGGGTTCATCATGCAATTGGAGTGAAATCCCGTTAAAATCACAGTATTAACTTCAATTCATCATGATTTAATCATTAAAAACGTTTTCAGAAAGAACCCATGGCTAGATTGAAGAAGAACAACTTTGATCATAAACTTTCTTTGAAAACATTGAGAAGAACTCTCCAAGTGAAAGGTTACTTGAAGATGAAGGATTGCCATACCTTTTATTAGTTGAAAGCCTCTTAAACTTGATGATTCATCCATGGAATTCCCAGATTGAATCTGTTCTTCAGCTTCACCAACAATGGTGGTTTCTAGAGAAAACATTTTTGTAGGGAAAGGCTTAAAACATGTGAGATGATTTATAAATGGGTTGATCACGTTTTAGAAGACTTATATGCACCTAAAATTAACTAAAATAAACCTATTATAGTCAGGTTAGGACGTGGGGTGAATTTCCCATTCACCCCTCTAATTAACACAACGCAGGCTGCCAACTTGCAGGCACCCATGACGAAGGCAGTGACGGGGCGTCAAGGCCATGACGGGCCGTGGCTGCCCTCCGTCGCCTGAGACTTAGCCAATAATTGGCTTATGTTCTGACCAAGGCAAGCTCCCATCGACGAGACCTGCTCGACGGGCCGTTGGGGGACCAACGATCCGTCGTTGGGTCCGTCAAGGGACACTGCCCAGGCAGTGTCTTAGACAGCTTTGGGTCCTTCTTTTGGAGCCTCTTGTGGGGCCCTTTAGAAGTCGTACCCAGACGTTTCTAATGCAGTTATAAACCTTAACAAGTTATAGACCTTCCACATAAATTTCATACAAAACAAACACCTACAAGACATCCAAACATCCTTGACCCCAACATGACATACGATGAACGTCTTAGGGGCTATCTTTCGAACGCCTTGGACGTTCTTCGGCGTTTGACCTCCGAACTTCACAAAACTTCATATCACAACATTAAACATCATTTTAAACCATTTAAAGACTTATTAGACTCATTTCATACAATTTAGGCATGCATACACACATGAGGCACATAAGGGACTATTCGTCGAACGTCTTGGACGTCCCTTCACGTTCGACTTCCAAATCACTTCAAACTTTGCACACTGCCTCTATATCACATAAGAAGACATTTTTGGACCTTATAACATTAAGACGAACTTGTTAGGATCTATACACCTTATCTCATTTTCGGGGTCTTACAATCTAGCAGGGTTCAATCCCCTATATACGCTAGCATGTTTTTGGTTTCACTCTGGCCGGTGATTCCACCACTTTTTGGTGTGGGGTATACACAGGATTTCATGGAGCTCACATGATCTATGTCGGCTAAAGTCCCAAGGAAATAATGAGGCCAGCCTCATGTAATGCCCACAATGAAATGAACGATACCAAAGATGTTTGGGTAGGATAATCAAGAGGCGAACTAGACTTATGTAATGACACTAGGTAATTCTTAGTCATTGCACAGTGAACCCAATGAAAGTCTTAAACTACATTCTAGGTATAACAGGTGTTTACACTAGCCTATGAATGAAATGAGATGAAGTACGTATGAATGAATGAAACAGACTCTCTATTTGCTAAAGAAGGATCCCTAGTTGAAGTCCAATATGTTGAGCCTTTATTTTGGGAAGTCCTAATGTTAAGTCCATGATTCCAAGGTCTCATGGCATATGAACGAATGAAATGAAATATGATATATGCTATATGCAATATGTTATGTGCTATATGCAATATGTTATGTGTTGTGTGCAATATGATACGTATGATGATGCATGTTACTCTCATGGCACGACTTTCCTAATCCAATTTTGGCAAGTCCACTGACTTGACTTTCCATAACTCATATCGTTAGGAGAGAGATATTCTAAATCATGCATGTCAGTGGTGTGTGCTTGCATATACCCATACTTAATACAAGTGTGTACTAATCCCATACATTTATCTACTTTTAGGTGCAGGTGCAGCTGGACGTTAGAGTATATGAGTCGACGCAGAAGTTATTCGGACGTGGAGCTTTCATCCAGATTTGATAAGCCCTCATGCTTTCGAGGATGCTTATTGGTTTATTCTAGCGTAGACGTAGGCATGAGCTAGTGGAGTATATTCCACTAGCGGTTCATTCGTATTTACTTTCAGACGTTGTATTGGTGCCATTTTGGCAACTCTATATTTATGACTATATCTTTCATTTGATTATCTTGACTTAGATGGTTGTTGTGAACGCTTATGAGTTTACGTAGATAGTATTATGATATATCAATGTTTTCCAATATAAAGTTTAAGTACACAAAAGTTCAAATTTTCCGCTAAAATTAACCTAGATGAAGTAACAACTACATATGCAGGCTTCTCTGTGACCTCTGAGAGGTCAACGACGCCGGTCTCATCTAGGGTCTAGATTCCAGTCGTGACATTTTTCCATTTAACGAGGGCTTTGACGTCGTAGCAAAAACTGAGGCACCTTGAGAGGCTATGATCTGTAGCATTGTGGTAGGCACAAGGCTTCCAAACTTCTTCCCCATCGAGATTGAGACCTCTGTCCTCATCGTGGATAGAGGCTAAGACCCCATTCTGAACCAAATCACTGTAGATTTCCAGCACTGATATTCTGAACGGTGTGAAATAATGACAAACAAATTGAGTGCGCTCAATTGACTCTGACTGATCATAAGTTAGAACGATGTTACTACCCCACGTGTGCGGGATATTCCCAAAGTCAATCTGGCGGCAGATCCTTGCTTTAAGCTGCACGCATTCCTCTATAGTATTCCCTCGCTGGTTTGGGTGGAAGGCACACACCTTCAAAGAGTTCCCTTGCCCAACGACTGAAGTTGCTCCCTTTTGAGGCATTCATCCGAGATGTTCGTACAAAAGGGCGCAAGACATAACCTTCGCCCCCACACTAGGTGTTGGTTTATAGGCCGGGAGGGTGATCCATCTGTCTCCTCCTTTCACACAGCCCAGGAATGGAGGATGTAGACAATTTTCTCTTCGACGTCTTCCCAGTTGCTCCAGGGTGAGTGTAATCGGGACTACTGTTAGCTTTTTGCTCGCGGAAAAAGTATTTCCCGCACATTCTCTGAAGTTTGTCGATCATATTGTTATGGAAGACTTTGTTCTTCTTCCTCAGTGAGGCAATTCTTTCCTTCATGGAGGTGAATTCTTCCATTTCCGCTGTCAGCTTCTCCTCAAGTGACACATTTCAGGTTAACATACTAGCGGTTTCTGACTCTATCCTCGCCTCTCTCGTTTCCCTTTGTTGCACCTTCAGTCGAAGCATATCTAACTTTTCACTCAATTCCTCTCTCTATCTCAACGTCTTTCTTCCTCTTCATCTTTGATACCAGATTCTCATCCAGCGTCGCAGTTGAAGATTTGTGGATCGCTGTGGCAATTTCGACCCTGAGCCCTTCCTCCTTGGCCTCTTGAATTTCTCGCGTGATTTGTTCGATCTTTCTTTGTAATTCTTCTCCAGCGATTTCCTTCTGGATATTCTTACCCTTATCCATAGCAGTGATTCACTTTTCCTGAGACAGTAGAGTAATGTTTTAGTCTGGAGATAGGATTTTGTTTTTTTATTCAAAAACTTAAAACACCGAAAATTTTGGTCGGACGTTTTTGTGATAGTGACTTATATATTTCTGGAAATTTCTGGCAAGGAGTGGGTTTTCGATATCCTCATTCACACCAATATAGCACATGGGTAGTCAATATATCACGTCCTAAAACATACAGGGGACCCGTTTTGTGCCAAGGGTAGGCCTAGCGCATTTGAATGATGTACATGTGAATTTGAACCATATGATCAACCCCCCAAACAAATTTTCAGAAATGAAATATTTAATGTTCACAAGGGTAAATAAAGGAAAAATAAAAAAGGACAGACCCACGCATGGGCATTTGAATGTACTAAAACGCAATAAAACAGGCCCACGTAGGGGCTAAAATGACAAAATACATGTAGAAAAAACCCGCACAGGGGCGAAGTCCACTATGCCGTGCGAGATGGACCTGCTCCATCGCTGTGTTCCTGGGTCTTGTATTGCCGAAACATGCAACGTAGTATCATCATGAAACCTTCACCCAAGCATCCTTTTTCTTCCCAGCTCTCGTATTGCATCCTTTTAATCTTTTCTTTGACCCATGAGTCAAATTCATCATAGCCACGCCTCAGCTTTTCCACTTCTTGAGTTGTCTTTTCAAGATCCTCTTGGTTTTCAATAAATTTGGCGTACATTTCTTGGGCTTCGCGTTTTACCTCCCTTAGATCAAGTACAACTTTAGCCTCCTCTTCTTTGATACTACGAAAACTGCGCGGGATTGGAGAAGAGATACTTTGTATGTTATCTTTAAACAGGCTTTGTAAGTCTTAATCGTATCCGGCGTTGAATCGATCTGGTGCAATGGTGTCTTTGTCCATCCACTTAGCCCCTTTCCATTCTCTCAGCATTTCTGAAGCCTCGTGCACTCTGTCGTCCCCAATATCATACACATAGGCGCCATAGTACGCCTCTCGAGGTATGGTTTTCATCCTCCCAAACTGTTGCAGGACTCGAAGGGTGCATAAGGACGAATTCCCTGAATACCTGGCAATGGAAGTACGAGTTGTTTGCGGCCTTCTACGATGACTTTTCTCGAGATGAAACGATCGAGCATCCATTGGAGATCTTCCTCTCTTAATTCGCAAAAAATCTGAGCCCATCTTTCCCTAGTCCTCCAATTCTCTAGATTCGCCCAGTACAGCATATCATTCAAATCTCTGAGAGTGTTCTTATTGTCTAGAGTATGAAACTCCTGAGTCCCAGCCCTCTTTGCTAGATGACTCAAAATCCACCACTGAAAGAGCAGATTACATCCCTTAAAGTAACGATGCCCTTCTTTGCATTTTACCAGGGCTCGATACATGTCGGATAATATGACCGGAGCAATAAGATAGTATTTCACTTTTCCTTGGTTCTTGTATCCCTTGAACAGACTGCGTGCAAGTGTTATAACTCGGGTGTTGATACTCAGGATCGGGCCATGTGGAAAGTTCATTTGTCACGACTGGAATGTAGACCCAAGACGAGACTGGCATCGTTGACCTCTCAGAGGTCGCAGACAAGCCTACTTACGTCATTCTTACTTTACATAGGTTAATTTTAGCAGAAAATTTGAAAATTTTTGTTTCTAAATATTGCTTACTAAACATTTCTAATACATTCGTAATTTGTTCACCATCAACCATCTAACATTAAGAGATAATCAAATGAAAGGAATAGTTCAATACTTATAAAGCGTATAATTGCCAAAATGGCACCAACACATAGTCTGAATAAAAACAGGAAAGAAACGCTAGTGGAACATGCTCCACTAGCTCAACTCTAAAACTAAGCTAGAATATAAAACAGTCGCATCCTCGAAAGCATGAGGACCTACCAACTCCGGATGAATGCTGGACGTCCGGATAACTGCAACGATGATCCTGTAGCTCTATCGTCCACCTGTGCCTGCACCTAAAATAGTAGAGTTTGTATAGGGTTAGTACACACTTGAACTAAGTATGGGTATATGCAAGCACACACCAAGGACATGCATGAGAAAGAATAGCTCTTTCCTAACAACATGATTTTTGGAAGTCAAGTCAGTGGACTTGCCAAATTGGGATTAGGAAAGTTTCCAAATTTGGATTAGGAAAGTAAATGATCTTTCCAAATTTGGATTAGGAAAGTCAGTGAGCTTTCCAGATTTGGAATAGAAAAGTTATGCCATGAGAATAACATACATCATCATACTTTTCACATTTGCACACGGCACATAACATTTACACATAGCACATATCATATAACATACAGTACATTTTGCATGTAGCACATAACTTCTTTCAAATCATTCATTCATATGCCATGAGACCTTGGAATAATGGACTTGACATTAAGACATCCCAGAAATGAGGGCTCAACAGATGGGACCTCAACTAGGGAATCTCCATTAGCAATCACAAAGTCTGCTTCATTCATTCATACGTACTTCATTTCATTTCGTGCATAGGCCAGTGTGAAAACCAGCTATACCTAGGGTGTAGTTTACGACTTTCATCGGGTTTGCTTTGCAATGATCAAGAATAACCTAGTGTTATTACCTGAGTCTAGCTCACCTCTTGATTATCCTATCCTAACACCTTTGGTATCGTTCATTTCATTATGTGCATCATTTGAGTCTGGCCTCATTCATTCATTGGGAACTTTAACTTTAACCGACATAGATCATGTGAGCATCATGAAATCCATTGTCTCCCCCACACCGAAAAGAGATGGAATCACCGATCAAGGTGACCCAAAAACATGCTAGCGTACATGGGAATTTAACCCCGCCAGATCCCTATATTGGCAGTATAGGTTCGAAGACTAGGAGATGTATGGAGACCCATACCCGGCAAGCCGGACAGTCTCATCTCATGAGAGTTACGTGAACCTTTGCCCTTCCCGAAAAAAGGCATCACCACTCAAAGCTAGTCTATCGGTGCTCAGTATAAAGTTCCATTTCATTCAACTCATACGTCATGGAAGCTGACTTCTAGTATGAGGACATCATAGCTCATTAGATGATTTCTCATCTCATCATTAGTATCAAGTGTGTTAAGCTCAATACCTTCATTAGAGTGTTCATAGAGAATGATCTCTTCATTATCTTACACTCTCATAAGTGAGTACGTATTGGTAACATTTATTTAGGCTCATTCGAGATTACTCTCATCATTTACATTAATCTTATATCATGTTGTCACCACATTCATTATCATTAACACCCTTGCTTTTCATAGTTACTCACCTCTTATTACGTGAACGTTAATTTCATCATATGCCAATGCACTTGGCCATTTAGTGTATCTTACACTTATACTTTACCCTTCTAGGGTTCAGCATTTCATTACATACTTCTTAGATTCACTTACTTTGAACGTATGTTAGACTTATGCGTCTATACCTTCAAGTCATGACACTTCATTCATATTTCGTCTAAGATTATGTGATACAAGACTTATGCATCTTGTATATGTGCCAAGATCTTGATTTCGATCTAAGTATGTGGCATTATTCTCGGATATTTTATTCACGTATGACTTATGTATCAATACGGAAGCTTGAGCAAGGAAACCCAAGTCTTGAATCAATTGGATATCATTTATATTTTTAATTGATTTTATTCTAATATTCACAACATTATGACTCTAAGTTAAATCACAATATTAACATTGAAGGATTAATTTTCTCCTTAGTAATAATCCTAATTTGGCCGAAGGGTTGTGGGTTCGAACCCCCACAACCCCCTTTTAATTTTTATTAATTTCATCTTGCCCAATTTCGCCTATACCAAGAGGTTGTGGGATCAAACCCCCACAGCCTCTTTTATTTTGTTCTTTAATTCGCCTAAGTAGGGAGGTTGTGGGTTCAAACTCCCACAGCCTCCTTACTTTTAATTAATTTTCGCTAGGGGCTGTGAGGTGGTGGGTTCGAACCCCCACAGCCCCATATATATTTTTCTTTTATTTTTCGCTAAGTTGAGGACATTGGCAGTGAGGTCGTGGGATCAATCCCCCACAGCCTCACTTGCTTTATTAACTTATTTTCACCTCCTCTAGTTCCAGCCTTGAGGTCGTGGGTTCAATTCCCACGCCTCACATCCTTTTTTTTTCTTTATTCTCCTTCTTCCTTTCTTCCCACGAGTCATGTGTTCGATTCCCCCCATCCCCATTTTTTTATTAATTCATTTCATGGGCAGCAGCTAAGGGGTTCGAATCCCCTTAGCCCCAACACATTTTTTAAAAACAATTCCAGCCTCTTGGTCATGTGAGGTCTTGGGTTCGATTCCCCTTGACCTCACCTATTTTAATCACTTTTAAAACTCTTCCAAAATTTCCAGAACCTGCCCGAAATCAACATCACAAGCTGGAAATTTTGATTACCTTTTTGCAGCCTATTTTCTCCACTCTTTAACATTAAAAGTTCATGCATTTGGATTAGTGTTTAGTGAGTCCTTTAGGTGCATTTTCATGGACATATTTGGCCAAGAATTTTTCATTAAATTCAGCCACATTACACTTAAATGAACATCATCATTTACATAAGTTTATACACTTAAAATGACAACCAAAACCATATGAAACTTGAAGCCATAAATCAAAACTCATTTACAGTAAGTTTACAGTAAACTTTTTCACATGCACACACATATTTTCGGCAACAAAGCTTGTCATTCATATGATTCCAAATACATGTTCATGAACATATTCATCACGAAAACACATTGCAACACCTAATTTCTACCAGCAAACATACCAACCTATGATTTCATGGGAGCTAAGGACAGGGATATGCAACGGGGAACAACTTAGTTTTCGGATTAAAATCGTCTGAGTCCTAAGGGTCTCTTAGGAAAGGGACCAAGAGTAAGAAGACCCATACCTTAATTTCCTTGTTCAAACACGAATTTGCTGCCCAAAATCCTCTCCACAAATCAGTCCAAGCTTTCTCAATCGTCAACACTACTCGACAACCACTTCTCTTTGCTTTATCGTTCGGTTACTTTGTTTTTCTTAAAAGATTCGTGTGAGTTCTTCAAGTGTGAAGAACTCTTGATATATTTTCAGTTCTTCACCTTCCTTTGGCAGAGAGAAACGTGAGAGTAAATTGTGAAACGTGAGAGAGAGATATCGTGAGAGAGAGAAGCTTTAAGATAGGAGTTTTGGTTTGGGAATTACTCAAACTAGGACTCCTAGCTAAATTATTAAATAAAATCTGATTTTTCTTTTTCTTAAATCAGATGATATTTATTATTTAATTTAATTAATTTATCCAACTAATTAAAAGCAAGTTAAATCCTTGTTTCAAGTGGGGTTCGAACACGAGTGACTCCCATTTGCGAAAATGGGTCACTCCGGGTTGCGCCACCCGAATTGCTTCAATTAATTAAATTAATTTATTAAATATAATTCCTCAGGGTAATTACAATATTACCCTTGGATTGGAAAAGACCATTTTACCCTTGGACCCTCAAAACTTAAAATTTCTTCTTTTGAGTCCGGTAAAAACTCTTTCGATTAAATATTTGTTTTCGTGAGCCTCACATGGTTGGTTCCAACCTTTCCAAGCTTAATTAACTCCCCAAGTTAGTTGGCTTGGTCGTAGCAAGGGTTCTGAGGTCTGGTTCTACGCGTATCAGCCCGTGTGGACCTTGGTCTAATCGCAAGCATTCTTGAAAAACCTAAGTCTTGATCCTATTCATTTTTAGGGTTGTTACATCATTGTTCCCAACAATGCTACAGAAAATGCTAAAGGACGAATCTCGTTCCATTCTTTGTAAGTGATCTTGAACTCTTGGTTATAATTGGTGTAATAGCTCGTGTGCCCGAATCTGACATAAATGTATCTGAATGATATGTTAGACTCTTGGCACCAGTAGACATAATCTTTTCCTAACCCAAGCCAATCTGTGATATCCTCTACATATGGTTTGTTAGGTATGAATATATCCTCTTGCTTTCTTACTCTTCTTTCCAACCCCGTGCGCACTTTGTCAATGCAGTATCGAATCTCCTCGATAGTTGGGGTTATTTACGCAGTTCCGAATCGGAACACCATTATTTCATTATACCAATACCCTGTGAGGACCTCAATTAGTTCTGGCCAACCATTCATATTGATAAACTCGATTAGTGCACCCACGTATTTATTGAGAGTTCTTCTATGACCCCTGTCGAGATCATTATACCACATTTTGAGTTAAAGCGGTTCTTCTACAATCATGTCAAACTTTGGGAATCGATCCATACCTACAAAACATAAAGTAATTAATTGAACCCACCCCCACATAGGTTTCCACATGTACATCATTCAATTGTCAAGCAAAATGATATGTAGTGAGGTTGGAGACCTTGGACATGATTTTGGCGGTTTCAACTAATGGACTTAATACGCCTTGGGTATTAAGTCGTCTTAGGCTAATGCTTAAGTTTGGTTTTTGTTTTGCTGTATCTTAGGCTGTCTAGAATTTGTTTCATAGTGACGGTTACCCGAGTCAGACAGACAATGGGGTGAAGCTAACAAACGACGTTGGATGACCGCATCCCAACTATTCATTTGCTACTTCCAAATAAAGACTTGTGCCTTGGTAAGCCACGTAACTTCCATTTTCATAATGCAACTATTTGCCATTTGGCGGGAATATGCCATGGAAATGTAACATTTTAATATTAAGATAAATAAAACAAACAAACAAATATATCACGTAGCCAAATAACGTTAGTTTTAAGGTTAGAATCCTCCAAGTTCCCCAATAGAGTCGCCATTTCTGTTTTATTCGAAAAACTGTTTTTTTATATATGTTTACGACTTTTTAGAGTAATCACTTAATTTTGAAGAAAAATAAGAAAAACATTTATTTTCAAAAGACTTAAACAGAAAAAATCTAGTGAAAACAATTGAAAGGGTTCGGGAATTCAAATTTATACTTTAGGAAGGTGTTTAAGGCACCTAAAATATCTAATAATACGGTTTTCCGACAACTAATTCAATTTTGCTAAAACTTAACTCTATTTGAGATAAGATTTCGTTTGGAGTTGTTTAAAACAAAGTAATTAATTTACTATCTAAGTAAGAATTGGTTTGAAATCTATTCATTCTTTTAGAATCCGTTTGAAATTAATTTTAAGTCTATAAATCATTTACGACGTTTGCGGGGATTTTGATTCTTTAACTTTAAAACTACCGACAAATAAAAGAAGATAAATAAATGAAAAATAAGAGAGAGAGAGAGAGAGAGAGAGAGAGAGAGAGTTGGGTCTAAATACGGGTTACCTGTCCGCCTAGACCGGTATTTGGACCCATTTCTTATGGGTTTTTGACCCATTTTCTTTGTACCTGTCCTAAACTAACAAAATAACAATAAATAATGACAAGGGCTTATGCCTAAACATAACAAAATACAACTAAAAGAAAACAAAGAGACATATTGCCCAATTTCCTCAATTCATCCATTCGTTTTGGATCTTGACTCCAAGAATCTATTCATCGGCTTTTATGGGTTGACACAATGATGGCAAAGTTGAGCCTTCATGGCTCTCCGAAATGCAAAGGAAAGGTAAGAGTCCAAAGACTCGCCGAAGCATCACATGCTCAATAAAAGATAAGATTAATACAAAACAGATAAGGTATCGAATGGCAAAGGGGAAATGAATACAAAATTTATTATTTATTACTTCTTTCTATCACTTCTATTTTAATGATTTATTATTACCATTATTACCTTTATTATTATTGAAGTAGGAGTAAGCAGTCCCAAATATAAGATAACCTAGCTCCTCAAAAGGTGTCAAAAGAAACACCATTACATTAGCATACTCCAAACACGAAAATTTCAAGCCATAATAACTCAAGCTAAAAAAATTACTAAGTAAACAAGAGAAACCATTTAAGGGCGGTAACCAAGCACAAGGACAAAACAAACAAGTACTACTTTGAAAAGATAGCTAAGCGAATCTCGCGACCTCCTAATTACCAACATCGCCTAAATGAATTTGAACGGGAAAACAAAATTAGCCAAATTGCTAACAGGAAATAGAAAATGGTCCATTTACATATACCTCTGTTTTTTAAGGGCATCCTCGTCCACAATTTAAACTGAATGAAGACAAAAATCTGATTTAGACAGGGTGCGCTACGCGTTCAGAAAAAAATCAAGCAGAAAGAAACATTCTAGACCAACTTGATCCTTGACGGCTGGCTTCATATTAATCATAATCTCTCGAAATATGATGAGAAAACACAAGTAAAGCAGAACTAATTAGTCATGAAAAATTGTCACAAAAACTTCCAGCCATAAACACGTAAAAATAACATGATAATAGAACAATGTGATATGCACATAAACACACTTTTCTTCCTAACCGATGAATAAACTAAAATTAACCAAGAGCAAGAGACATATTATACTCTGCACTAAGAAAATCAGAAACACATCATATGACATCAAAGTGAAGTTATTAAAGCTTTATATTAAATATTTCAATAGAAAACAGTATATAAAATAGCAAGACGTGAACTAAAGACTAACTTTCGTACTTTCGCAATTTTAAACAAGGAAAATAAGGCAAGGATATGTAACATGCTTGAAAGACAATACAACAAACATATTACTATTATTATTTCTTACCTTTTACATTCTGTTATATCTTTTTTTTTTTGAAATAAAACAACATTAAACAGAGAATGGGATTTCAAGATTAAATTCAATAGGCAACATAGAAAGATTCGACGAACATGCATACAAAACAATATCAGACAACGATATGAAAAAGAAACAAGAACTGAAAGTAGACCGTTGGAAAGACAAAAGAGCTTTCCACTTCACAGTAGTTGACTATAAATACAAGGCGACTTTAAAACCTATGCTTAAGGCAATCTTTCGATAAAAAAACATATATATAATTCAAACAACTTTGCGAGTGAGATAAAAAAACTAAAGAAAAGAACACAAAAATGATATCAACTTCATTCAAGAGGACAACCATCAATACCAACTAAGAGTGTAACCGACAATAGCTAGATAGAGAAATCAATAGAGTTAGGAAACTTCATTAACATCAGTTTATATTCACCACTATATTTAAACATATGGCCATTTAATAATAAGACTATTCAACTAGTGGAGCGGAAAAACGGAACAAACACATATCATTCAAAGAAAGAAAAAGAGCTACAATATAAGGATGTTACCTTTCACTGGGCAGGAACTGAGACCAAATGAACTAGTTGCTTCACCACCACCACAAAAAGCTCGCGTCTCTGACGACGAAATAGTGATCTGGTCGAGAACTCGAACCCAAACTCAAAACTAATAATTCTACTGCTTATTTCAGATACTCGATTGTGTTTTCACTATCTTCTTGGATTTGTTCTTAGTATATTTTCTTCTTTAACTCTCAAAGTTCGTCTCCCCTCATCTTCTTCACAGTGAAAGAGATGATATATACCCCCCAAAGCTAGGGTTCGCGGATGCAAAAAGGCGGGAGAAATTCCCAAAAGATTGGTGTAAAATCGAGATTCTATGTCCCATTTTAAATTCAAAACCGGTAAAGAGATAAGGTTGAAGCTGTCAATAGTACGAATCTTGTACAATTTCTCAACGGAAAAAGGATGAGAGCCGTCCGATTTTGCCTCAAGGAAGATGGATCAAGGGGATGGCTCCATCTGGCCTGCTCGCGTATAGAAAAGTTGTTCTTCCTGGAGAGGTACGAACGTATAAGGGGAGAGAAAAGGGTTAAAAGCAACGCGACTCGCGTGCTTGGACCTGGACGCACCGAACTCTCGATGTTTTGTCTGCTGCATGTTAGAAAGACGACGCTACATGCGTTGGGTTGGTTTACCGTTCATATGCGTATGTTGTACACTTTTGGATTTCTTATTGTGAAGAAGAAAACGAACGTGACCCGGGTCAAGATTGATTTGGGTCGGTTCATTTGATAAAAGGAAAAATGGGGTGACCGGGATTTAGGCTCGGAAGAAACGGGCTAGGGAGGAACAAATAAAATGGGCCGAAGTATTTAGTGGGTCGGTCTCTTTCGGTTTTGAATTATGGGCTGGGCAGGGCTTTGAAAATAAGAGAATTGCGGGGTACTAAAAAATGGCAAGGGGCCAAATGGATTGCAATTGATCCATTGAACTGAATATAGTCAGATACCTAGCAGACTCGATTAATAAATAAGTAAGATGATTTAATATAAATTAATCAACGAACTTCCTAATCTTAACGAAATAAAATAAATAACTCAAATATAAATTAAATCATTTTTAAACTATAAATTATCATATAACTAAACTAATTAACCAAATGTTTAAAATCTCTTGAGATGATTTTCCGAATATTCGCAAAAAGTTTTATATATATACATATATATATATATATATATATATATATATATATATATATATATATATATATATATATTACTTAGGAATTCCAAAAGTGACATCATTATATAAATATAACTTGAAAGTATTTATAACTTTTATAGAATACTAGTTATTTTAAATCGTTTAGAATTCAAAAGCTCGGCGATTAATTATTATCGGTGAGGGTTAAAATTTTGTGTCAACAAACACATCCCAAACCTACTCGGGAAGCATCACAGTACACCACATACCCTTCACCACTCCTCGGCAATGTGAGAACTGGGGCTGAAGTGAGTCGGTCTTTGAGCTCTTGGAAGCTCTTTTCACAATTTTTGGACCACTCAAACTTTGCCTTCTTCTTTGTTAAGGCTATCAATGGAGCAGCAATAGCGGAAAAGCCCTCAACAAAACTGTGAAAGTAACTCGCAAAATCCAAGAAACTCCGGATGTCTGTAGGAGTAAGGGGTCTCGTCCAGTTCTTCACTGACTCAATATTTTTTGGATTAACCTCTACACCCTAGTCGGACACAACATGACCAAGGAAGGTCACTGATCTCAGCCAAAACTCACATTTGCTGAATTTTGCATACAGTTGATGTTCCCTGAGTAGTTGTAATGTCATTCTCAAATGTTGTTCATGCTCTTATCTGTTCTTAGAGTATATAAGGATGTAATCTATGAATACTATGACAAAAGATCAAGGTATTCACGGAAGACCCTATTCATAAGGTCCATAAACGCGGCTGGTGTGTTAGTGAGACCAAATGACATGACTAGAAACTCGTAATGACCATACCTAGTACGGAAGGCAGTCTTAGGAATGTCCTCTTGTCTTACTCTAAGCTGGTGATACCCTGACCGGAGATCTATTTTAGAAAAGAAACTTGAACCTTGGAGCTGATCAAATAGATCATCATTTCTGGGAAGAGGGTATTTTTTCTTTATACTGACTTTGTTGAGTTGCCGATAATCGATACACATTCTAAGGGTTCCATCCCTTTTCTTAACGAACAACACTGGAGAACCCCATGGGATATGCTCGGCTGGATGAAGCACTTATCAAGTAGATCTTTTAACTGCAACTTCAACTCTTTGAGTTCAGTTGGAGCCATTCTATAGGGAGGACTGGAATTTGGTTTGGTGTTGGGATCAAAGTCAACACTAAAGTCAATTTCGCGTTCAGGAGGGATTCCTGGTAAATCCTTCGGAAATACATCTTGAAACTCATTCACTATGGACACAAAGTCTATGGAAGGAACTTCATGTTCTAAGTCACTGACTCTGACTAAGTGGTATAAATACCCCTTAGATAACATCTTATTGGCTTTAAGATGGGAAACTATTTGGCCTGTTGGATTTGAACTACGCCCTTCCCATTCTAGCTCTAACTCATTAGGAAACTCAAACCTTACTACCCTGTTTCGACAGTCTATCGTAGCATAGCATTTATGGAGACAATCCATACCCAAAATTATATCAAAGTCAAGCATGGTTAATTCTATTAGGTCAGCATAGGTAACTCTATCAAGAACAGTTATTGGGCAATCTCTATATACCCTTTCGGCTCTAATGTTGTCTCCTATGGGACTACTAACTAGAAAAGGTTCTTGAAAGATCTCAGGAAGCAAGTCAAATTTACCAGCTACTAAAGGAGTAACAAACGACAAGGTGGATCCTGGATCTAACAATGCATACACAGGAAAAGAAAAGACATGAAAGGTATCTGTGACCACATCAACTGACTTCTGCTGCTCCTCTCTAACTTTCAAATCATAGAACTTGTTCCTCTTAGGAGGCTCGGCTGCAACAGTAGGATTAGGTCGAGACTAAGTATCTGCCTTGGCCTGATTCTTCACATGTGGGCAATCCCTGACCATATGCCCACTCTTGCCGCACCCATAGCAGGCATTAGAACCTACCATTCACTCACCTCCATGCAAACGACTACACTTACCACACGACATTCTATCACGATGGGCATTTTTATCATTGCCCTTCTTGGGGCCACACTTGCCCCATTTGACATTAGTGTTCCTGGAAGGAGTAGGATTACCTGAGTGCTGGTGCCCCTTCTTGAATTTGGGCCTGTCCTGGACTCCAAACGAACTCCTACCAGTGCTAGAACCAGCCTGATCCGAGGGCCTATGCTTCTTGCCTTCTCGGCCTCTCTTCCTCCGACGAATCTCCTCCACCTGTTGTGCATGTGCCATCTACCTATCATGGTCCATGTCATTATGCAACATGGCTGCCCGACATTCCTCCTCCAGATCCTCTGATACACCAGTCACAAACCTGCTCATCTCATCCCTGCTATTGGACACCACAGAAGAAGCATATTTGGAAAGTTTAACAAACCTCAAGGAGTATTCATTGACTGACATACCTCCCGGGCGTAGGTTGATGAACTCTTCAACCTTAGCCTCTCTCTGCTCTCTGGGGATGAACCTCTCCAGGAATGCAGTCTTGAGAATGTCCCAAGTGATGGGGACTTCTCCTGGTGCTCGGCCATCTACCCACATCTTGTACCATACTTGAGCCACATCCTTGAGTTGGTATGCATCAAACTCAGCCTTCTTCTTTTCATTAACACCCATAGCACAGAGAATCTTGTGAACCTCATCCACAAACTCCTGGGGATCCTCATTGGTTTTGGACTTGAAGTAGACTGGAGGATTCATCCTGGTGAAATCTCTCAGTCTTCTAGCCATGGTGATAGCATGTGGTTTCTCCTTGGGAGCACGCTCTCTAGTGTCCTGGGCTGTGATAGACTGTGCGTGAGTAGTGATGGCTTGGTCCATCTGAACCAGTGCTATTCTCACTTCTCCATCCGTCAACGCAGCTGGGTTGATAGGCACTTGCACTCCTAGAGCTGGGGCTTAAGGAGGAGCTTGGTTTACTTCAGCAGTTGCTTCTCCAACTCTCCTGCCTACGTTTCTTCTTGTGTTCATATTTCTACACGCATACACAAGAAGGAAGTTAGATGCTATAATGACACAAAATGTCAAAACTCTACACCGCACGATAAAGAGTAGAAGAAGGGAAGATTCTTAACATCACTAAGTCTCTAAGTCATGGTTGTGTTGGACTTCAAAACCATAAGCTGGAAACTACCCAACATGGTTATTTTGAGCCTTAGTTCCTAGGTAATTTAACCTCATGCTCTGATACCAAGTTTGTCACACCCGGATCCTAGATCCCAGATGAGACCGGCGTCGTTAACCTCTCAGAGGTCGCAGACAAGCCTCTTCTTAGCTTTCATCACAATCATACAGATAAACTTAAGAAAATTTAAAACTTTACTAAAGTGTACTTAGACTTCATATAACTTCATAAGAGTGATATACTAACATCTCAATCTAAGCAACCATCTATTAACAGATTGAACAATTGAAGCGAAGAATTCATAATAATAGTAATAGTTGCCAAACCGGCCTTAATACAAAAGCTTGAACAAATGTTTTGAAAAGAAACGCTAGGGACCACATCCACTAGCTATGTCTAATGTACTAAAGCTAGAAGTAAAGCGTAGGCATCCTCGAACTCAAGAGGACCTACCAAAGTCTGGAGGTACTAGTCCAAACAGCTTCGAACAATCTTCAATCTTCTTCAAGGACCTGCACCTATAAAAATAGTAATTGTATATGGGTTAGTACACACTTGTACTAAGTATGGGTGTATGCACATGAACACATAAGCTCTTCCTATAGCAACATACCATTTTTGGAAAGTGAAGTCACTTCACTTTCCTAATTCATTATTTATGAATCATGCTATGAATATGACATATTTTCATGCATTTAAAGCACACAACTCATTTTATATATGAAAATAAGACCTTGGAATCATGAACATAATTTTAGAACAACTCAAACAAAATTTAATAACTTTGCTCCTCTTAGGCCGAGAGCTCCCTCTCCCAGCCTAAGTTTATTTTTCAATCTTTTCTTCTTTTTGTTGTGTAGTTCAATGATATCCTTTGAACCTATGTTTTACTTACAAGTGCAATGATTCATTGTATTCCCATACCTACAATGAAGAAGGTAAGTAATCCAAAAGACTAAGTAAATGATTTGACTACCCTAGTCACAAGTTATTCTTTTCATTCTTGTTAAATTGGGCATGAAGTCTTTATAAGACAATATTTATTGGCTATGCCCATTCTTTGATTATTTGCATAATATATAGATGTTGGGGCATATATTCATACTCTAATATTGTCATAAACCAATAGTTGTTAAGACTTCATTCTTATCAAGCACTGATGATTTGATATTCTTATGCTTTTGCTTACTTAGTTCACTTTGAATTTACATTTCTTCTTCTTTGATCTCACGTTCACTTTGAACATGCTAGGTTGACTTAGGATATTCTTTTAAGACTTCCATTGGGATCTTTCTGTGCAATGACTAAGAATGACTCACATCATTTCTTAGTCTAACCTCACCCTTTGGTCATCCTATCCGAACACCCCTCATCTTCCTACTTCTTTCTTTCTTTCTTTCTTACTTTCATACTGAAATCTTGAGTATTTACCGACATAGATCATGTGAGCTAACATGAAATCCAGTCTTTTCCCCACACCGAAAAGAGGTGGTTCACCGGCCAAAGTGAAACCCAATACTCCCTAGATTTCTTAGGTGGTATCCACTAGCTAGTAACCTATGCTGGCGACATAGTTCAAAGACTAGGAGACCTTGGAGACCCTGATCCACCTTGCTGGTAGTCTAGTCTCATGAGGCTTACATGTGCTTGCACAAGCTCATTTCTAGTCTATTGGTGCTTAGGTCAAATTTATTATACTTTACAACTTTTAGAGTTGACTCATACATTGTGGAAGCTTGCTTCTAGTATGAGGTATACTTATCTCAATGGATGACTTGTCATCCCTTTCTTTACTTGATGAATGTGAACTTAAATATTACATTATCATCATGGTGTGAGTGAGACTTGTCTCACAATTTCTAATACCCTCTTATGTGAGTATCTTTGACATAATTGTTTAGGTGCAAGTGAGACTTGTCTCACTTCCTTTAACATCCCATTCTCGGTCAATTACTAACTCATAAGCTTTTAGTTATTTCATTACTCACCTTATCTTGTTCAATGTTAATTGATAGTCTTGTACCATTCTTTGTGAAAGTTATAAGGATTTATTCAATGATACTATATTCACAAGTTCATTTAGATAGGGTATGTTGGGACTTGTCCCAATCATTGGCATACCCTATGTTATGAGTTCATTGAATTAAGATTGGTATGACTTAATCATTGGCCAATTCTATTACATATTTTTGGAAATAATATTGGTGGCCAATTTATTGGCATAAATCAAACTTTGATATTATCACTAGCCAAGTCAATTAACTTCATGTATATACTATAGTAATCTTATCATTTTAAGCAAGCCTTTAGCCTTTGATTAGCCTATAAGAACAATTCAGTACGTTGATTTGGCATTGAAGATTCATTAACTAGCTTTGATTCTCATTCTTATTTCTTCTTGGAAACATTGCATTCAAAACACTTTCAAACATATCTACTATAAACACACAGTAATTAAAACCTTCATTCTTTTCAACAATAAACTGAATTTCATAAATGACTTATAACAATTTCATCTTCTCGAACATAATTAGACATTACAACATATCTTATATCATGTAAATAATGCTCTAATCATATGGATCTAACCTATAGGTCTCATTCGACATTATAAATCACAGAAACCTACACATAATGATCATTTATCACCACATACCAACAACATGATCGAGATTTGCATTATACATACTACTAGAATCGGAAATAGGGAGAACTAGGGAGATGAACATTCGACAATTTCATTGGGAACAACCCTAGTTTTTGTTTTCTTGAATTCAAAACGTTTGAAAAGCCTCATGGGAAAAGGAATCTAAGAGAGAAAACCCATACCTTAATGTAGAATTGAATCTACGAAGATCACCCTATACTTTGCACGGAAATCTTGAAGAACTACCTTGAAATCGCCTAAGGTTTTTCTTACGTTTGCTCACTGTTTTTCAGTCGTAGGTCTCTACTGGTTAAACGTGAGTCTAATTCTTAGGAACTGAATATTGACTGATTCAACTTATGCTAAATAACATAATTAAATAAATCAATGAGCTAATTACCAAAACGCCCCTCCTAAATTGACTAAAAATAGGAGAGCATTTGACTTAAACAATTTCTGAAAATTGCTAAGGGTCTCGGTTTGACCATGAATTTAAATTAATTAAATAAGTTGTTAATTTAATTAATTAAGTGACCTAGGGTAATTACTAAAGTACCCCTAAGCCGCTAGGACCATAACTAACCCCTTTGGACCATCCTAGGTTAGGTACTAGGATGTTTCTTTAGTTAGCTACTCGTCTACTGTCACCCGGTTAGGTCTTAGGACTTTGGGCACACTAGTTAGTTTATTTTAGTTAGTCCTAGGTTAGTTAGCTAGTTAAGTAAGTTAGTTAGAGCCTAGGATTGGTTAGGAAGCTCGGCCCCATGTGGCTTGACCCGACGCGTGCCGTCCCTCTAACCGCCCTAACCGAATTTGTTGGGCTTGGTCGCGTAATGTCTCGGCCGGTAGCACATGTGTTTGCACATGTGTTGCCGTTCACTTTCCTAACCGTGCACTCTGTAGTTGCACTTGGAAAGTTCATTTCTTGTCCCAAGAATCCTCACTATGTCCTTGGGAACTGCTTAATCTACATGATCATTTTAAATGATCATGTGTTATGGTGCATAGGCTTGACACTTGGATGCCTCGTACCTAATGTGTGTAAGCGATGAAAATAAATTTTTTATCTTAGGGTCTTCATTGCAAGTACAATTCCTAAACAACCTTGGATTGGAGCATTTGAACATCAAAGTGTATATTAATTTACTTATTAATACATAGAAATTGGCTAACACCCTTAAGCCAATATTCTCTAACATGCCCAATATTACTCAATATTGGGCATTGGGATGCCTATGTACCCCAATACATATTCTTAAAAGCTAATAGACTCTTCACTAGAAAAGTATACTTTCTGGAATGTTACATAGAATTCTATGTAGCTATTACTTTCACTACCACATCCTTGAGACACGACCCCAACCCTTGATTTGGTTACTTTACTAGAATCGATTCGTAGCCACTAAAACTGTAGATTAGTATCCTTGATCACGACATATAAAAATATACACACATTGTATCTAATTATTTTAGGGTTGAATTGATATGTTAGGTTGATAGCATGAGAGTGGAACTCCGTGGGCTAGATATCTTGTTATTTGATTCATAATTTATTATTGGAATTGCTTTAGATTGAAGAATATATGATGAATATGATTTAAATTTCATTAGTGTAAGGCATAGATGATGATCATGAGATGTAGTTCTTTGAGAGTAAATCCTAGACTATGAATTTTTCAATGATAATGATATGATGTTGAAGGTATACTTACCCTAATGAATTGCTAAGCATGATTGAATGAATGTTAAAGGTTTACTCGCATAAATGATTCTAGGTTGAAAAGATTTCTAACCTAAATGAATAAAGAGTAAAATGCTTAATCAATTATTAGGGTAGAGGCGACTACAATTGACCTCCATAGTGATGTATATGTGGTGATTTCCTCTACTCCTTAGAAGTGAAAAAAGGTGATTCCTCACGTTATTATATGATAAATTAAAATGGAGACGAGTATATGTATCATATGATGTGATTGTGGAGGCAAGTACACATATTCATAAACTAAGGCAAGAAGCAATGATTAATGTGATTACATTATGAAGTTTATTTGCTTGGCGTGTTGCTAGATATGCCTATGATGTAACCTCGACTAGAGGTGGATGACCTATGTCTTTTCTAAGGTTAAGTGAGGTTTCTTTAGAGAATATTCCTATTCATTATGATGCTTATTATGAACTGATTATGCCTTATTTCTTATGATGACTAATGCTTACGCTTATGTTGTTTATGCAATCTATCATATTTAGTACTTGATTCTACTAACGCATTCGCGCTACATTTAAATAAAATATAGAGTCTGGTGATTTCGATTCACACACTTGTGGCCAGGTTCTTAGTGTATTGAGAAGTGAAGCTTTGGTGACTCATTGTATTCAAGAACTTGATCACCCTTTCTCTTTTATGTATTTCCTTCACATTGGACTATTGTATGGGTTGTGTTGAACAATGAATGTAAAGGAAGGACCGTTCTTAGAGACCATAATTCATGACCCTCGATAGACATTCAAAAAAAATGGCTAGTTTTAGAATCAGTGGAAAACCATGGGTCATCGTTTCTTCGACGTACCATATATGGCAAGCCATCGACAAATCTGCCCAAACTGGAATCTCCTAAATTTCCTTTTGCTACTTAGTTTACAATTTACTTTCAATATATATTAGTTGTAATTTTCATTTTGGATAGTTAATCTCTTTGTGATACTTGTTTTTACTTTAACAAACATTTTGTGAGCACTTTCGGCAATTTATTCTTGAAGCTTGGTTTATGATAATTGCTTTAGATTTTTAATTCAAGATTCCAACTTTTGTCGATACTAATTGTAGGTTCATGATTTATTTTACTAGCCCTAATATGAATTGTGAATCCTCAAGCATGTGTAGCTAAATTCACCCCTAGGTTTGTGGAAACCATGAGTAATTTACAATGTATGACTAACATTTAATAATTCTAAAATAAAGTTTATGCCTGTATTGTTAATCCCTTCGTTTTGAATGTTTTTAACGGTGTACAACTTTAGAACTTGTCTTATTCCTACTTGATCAATTAAGGAAGTAATTAATGACAAAAGGATTGAACATGGAGATTTAGATGTGATAATCCACTATCTAATTGCCTCCCCCCCCCCCCCCCCCGCAAAGGCTAAGTTGGGGTTAAGGGTAGAGCTAGTAAAGCATACACATGTAGACCGATCAAGTTGTGCTATAAAATTAACTAATTGGACAATCAATCACTTATCAGATACCTAACATACAAACTTGCATGCTAACACTATGAAAGATATACTATTATTAGAAATATTGCATCAAGAACTTGTGGGAACACTTATACCCTGGTACTCATCTCATATTGATATTTCAAATTGCAAATCAAGATTATTTGTTACTACAAAAAATCAATTGTTATTTTATTAACCCCCCCCCCCAATACACACACACTTTGCATAAATAAACCTGACAAATAGTACAATTAATTTAAAAATAGCCTAAGGCTAGACCATACTCTTCGTGGGATTTATCCTAACCTTAGATAGATTCTTTATTTGGCCATTGCTGCTTATACTTCTGTACGGAGGTGTAATATGAGCGTATCAAATTTGTGTGCCGCTTCCGCGGAATAAGTCTTTTAGAGTTAATTTTGTTCATTAGATTTTAGGTAATTAATTCCTATTTATGATTTGTTTCCTTTTTTGTTTCTACATGTCTTATTTCCAATGTATTCCAAGTACACAGAGTCAAGGCAATCCCCTGACCTCTAACGATCGTAAACTGAAATTTTTTTAGAGAACAACGGTTGGAAGAGTACTTAATGCTGAGGGACCAATATATCCAATCAACGCGGTTCAAACGGAAATTGTCTAAGTGGAACTTCCTAGAGTTACAAAAGTTAATAGAAATGTCCAAGTGAACCAGCAAGTTAAAATTGTTGAAGGAGCGCAAAATCAGAAATCACCCGACGTGTGATAAATAAAAGGTTTATTTTAATGTTGTGGGGTCAACTACTTCTATTGTTGTTCCTTCACGGACTCTGGGACATACTTTTTGTGGTAACCAACATTTTGATGAAAATGGTTACATCTAAAGGGTTGTTTGTTGGGTTACCTGCAGAGGATCCATATACTTATATGAGTAAAGTTAAGAATGTTTGTATGAGTAGTGTTGGACGACTATATTTAGGCATGGTTGCAATAGGCTTAACAGTGTAGTGATGCTAATATATGGCTATTTGAGTTACAATATAACTGAATCACTACTTGGTATGAGTTGCACACTATATTCATGAAGAAGTATTTTTCATTATCGAAGAAGATAACCTCAAGGATAAACTTGATAACTTCACAGAATTACATGGTGAGCCAGTTAGTTATTCTTGCGATAGATTCGTTGGGTTTGTGATTGTGCCTAGCCACCGCTTAGATAATAGTCTTTTAAGGAGTATTTCTATAGATGGTAAGATAATAATGGAATTTTTTGCTAGATTATATTGTTGGAGGATCTTATGGAGCGAACACATTTCAAGATATTATTGAGAAACTTGAAAATATCTCTAAGAATATCAATTCATGGATCACTGGAAAGGTGAATACTAGAATACAAACATTTGCACTCCAAGTTGTACCAAATCAGTCCAATGATGATATTTGTGAGGAGATGGAACAAATAGAGAATAGAGGTTGGGTTAATGTTGAAACATGTGAGCAGAAATGCCGAGAAAGTGAATATTGTGAACCATCAACTTAGAGCACCACTTGCTGATGAGTACATTCATGAGGAGGATGCGATCCTTTTGAATGATCAAAAGACGGTTTCCCGGACTAACATTTAAGGACCCTATTCGTAAAGTTGATGCCAAGGTCAGAACTATGCTAACTACAATCGTGAATGGAACAATGTCTTTGATAGGAACTACAATCTTGAAT
This sequence comes from Solanum sitiens, assembly GCA_016801875.1. Taxonomy (NCBI): domain Eukaryota; kingdom Viridiplantae; phylum Streptophyta; class Magnoliopsida; order Solanales; family Solanaceae; genus Solanum; species Solanum sitiens. Next base: position 1,698,019 of record JABWTJ010000218.1, read on the forward strand.
GGAACTATGTCCGTGATGGGAACTACAATCGTGACAATAACTACAATTGGAATTGCAATGGTAATAGGAAATAAGAAGAGTGGACCCTATGTTCCACCTTGAAAACAAAATGTTGGATTAAGTATGAATTGGATTGAAGATATGAATGATAAGATGACTAAAAGATTTGATTTGACTAATGATAATGTGAAGGAGATGCATAATTATTTTTTGGACATTGGCGAGACGGTTGAGTCACATGAAGTATTAATTAAGCAAATTAAGCAGCAACTGAATCAGTTATCTGCAAGTGTAAACCTCTATCAACAAGGGACACTTCCCAGAAATATTATCCAAAATTCAAAGAATGACATGCATTATTGAAAGTTACTACTAAGGGTGGAAAGTATCACGACCGGGGAGCACTCGCTAGACGTAACCAGCGTTGTCGTCCTCGGAGAGGACTAAGACTACCCTCTTAGCATTCATCGTTACATATCATAGGTTAAAATGCGGAAAAACTAAAACTTTTTGCATATACATAGTGAGGTTTACATAGACCTCTCACACATTACATATATGAATTTTACTTGGACTCCTCATCTAGTGAAGCTTACATAGGCTTCTTGTATAGACAACATAATCGATACATACGAAGTAGTCTAATACCTTCTCTCATATTGAACCATCTAAAAAGAAGTAGAAACATTGGGCATAGCCCTTACACAAATGTATAATTTCCACATAGGAATTACAATAACATCTTGAACAGTAGGAATGAAACGATTGTCTTTAGACTATAGAATTCAACATAGCTAGAGTGGGAAAGGTAACATCCTCGGATCTTGAGGACCTACCAACACTTGGAGAAAGATGTCCAAGTCTTCTTCAAATAGCCTCAAATACTTCAACGGCCCGAACCTACATTGTTTTGGAGAAAGGGAAAAATATGGGTTAGTACAACCACATGTACTAAGTATTGAAAGACATGCACATAAAACCTTAAAATCATGCTTAAAGGGACATTTTTTCAAAACCATGCTAAGTCACTTTGAAAAGCCTTTATGCACAATCAAGAACACATATAATTCAAGAGGCACAACATTAATTAATACAAGTCCATATCCAACACAAGACCAACATAGTTATATAGTCAAGTCAACATGGATAATATCAACATAAATCATACCAACATGATTAACATCACATTAAGATCACATAGGCATGAATAACTCCAACATAACATTATAATGACAGTTCATGTACAAGAGTTCATAATCATATCAACATATAAGACACTTAGGAACAACACTTCCAAAGCCTACAAGTGCAATGCTTATATGAAGTCCCATAACATCAAATAATCAATTAAACCAAGTAAAGGACCATAAGAAATGTCAACATTTCATATACCTTCATATCATGCATGTTCTTCATCATATATATCAACTTAGACCAATAACATGTACATTAATGAAACTAACATCATAAAGGATCATCAACATGTAAAGTCATAATATACATTTCATACATATAAAAAGTGCATAAGAACAACATCATTGGACTTCCCTCAAGGCCAACTAGTGCAATGCATAGGTAGAGTCCCATAACCCTACCTACACTAAGTAGAACCCCTTAAGTCACCCTAGTTAGTGTTCACTTTATTACTTCATTTTACTTTCGGGAACAATTACCTTAACCGACATAGACCACATGAGCTAAATGTGGAATATGGTGTCATGAAACCCTACACTCAAAGAAGGTGGTTTACTTGCCAAGATAGTACCCAAACATGAACATAGCATTCTAGGTGGATGAACTAGCGAGTATTCTATGGGGGAAACATAATAAGAACTAGGAGACATACTTAAGACCCTCTTTATGCATAATTGCATTGTAATCTCTATCTCATGAGAACCACTGTGAATCTACCCTCCCACATTGGGAAGGGACACCTCTCATAACTAGTTCACTCGGTGCTAAGCTAAAGTCCCTTTTTGAAATGTCTTTAAGTCATTCTTAATCATCAAAACTTAATATAGTCCATAGGATACTAACCCCTTGTATATCATATCATTAGCTCATCAGGTATTGCATGAGAACTTCATCTCAATACAACCCTTATATGTAATATTAACACATTATCATCATTATCTCATACTAAGGCACATAAGTGATTCACAATCAACCTTATATCATCATACCTTAATCATAATATCACAATTCATATATGCAATACATTTCAACTACATTCATCATACCATCATCTACTTATCTAATCACATGTGTTACTTCAATTGAAAATCAGTATCAAGTATAAGCCATCACATTTGAAGTAAGGATTCAAGATCACAAAGTCTTACCAATTCACCTTCAAAAGCCTTTTTCAATGGCTTATAATATACCAAACATATTCATCCATAAATGGTCTTAATAACATCATATATTAGTAATCAACACAAGAACTATGTCAATTGCATCATCACTAACCAATTCAACATCAATTCATAACCTAAGGTTAGGAAAATTCGGTCAATTCATGATATCTTGCATAGAACTAGGTCTAACATCAAGATTACCCTAATTAACAATTAATCAATAATTATATATCCATAATAATCAAAAGAAATCAACAAACTTTCAATTTAAAAGATCAATTTCAGAATAGGGAAGAAACCCATGTTTATCAACTTTTGGAAATCAATTTGAATGAATCTCTTGGGGAAAGGAGTACTAAGAGTGAAGATCTTCCATACCTTAACAATACTTGAATATTTATGGAGATAAAGTTGAAATCTTAGAGCCCTAATGACACTTAACCTTGTCTTTGATGGAGTTTTTTCGGGAAAGAGAGAGAAGTAGAGACAAGGTAGAGAGATTGGAGTTTGGGAATTGAGGGGTGTTGGGTTCGATTAATTAGGTTTATGTCTTATATAGTCCCTTAACTAACTTAATTTGAAACACCTTAACCCCTAATTAATTAAATAACCAAATAACTAACTAATTCCCTCAACTTTAAATTTGACAATGAAACACAGACCTAGTAGACGACTCTCGACCTACAGACCATAGATCCATCGACGGCCTGTGCTGGCAAGTCGTCGATTAATTCAGAGACTAGTTTTGGGAGCATTTCGGACAATTGAATAAGTATTAAACTACGAGGCCATCGACGGCTCGTAGATTGTCTTCGTGGACGCACACTGTCAATTGACATCTTTTTGGTCAAATTGGAAGTGTCCTCTCCACGGACCCCTAAGGTGGTCCTTGGGGAGTCGTACCCTGACGTTTCGACCCTAAACATACTCTAATACATGTTAAACACCTTTTTGCAACTTTTCATTAATTTCCAACTCTTCAAACCCCATGAAACATGCCAATGTAGACTAACCTCAATTTCACTAGTCTCCGGACGTTCCTTGACGTTTTGACTCTAACACTTCCTAAATCTTTCAAATACATTATTTTTGGCCTAATAACTGTGTTTCAAGTCTTAGTTAATCATGTGAGGCTCTATATTAGGTCATGGAGTTTCGGAGTGTTACATTATCCTCCCCTTAGGAACATTTATCCCCGAATGACATTAAAATCTTTTGTAGGGAAAGGATAGACTCAATACTAGCAGCCCAACCAACACCATACATAATTATCATGAGTTACAACTCGAAGGAGTGCTTCACAACTCCATTCAACAAAACATGACATTTATATGTAGAACCTCAAAACACTAATTACCACATATAAGAGTTCAATATCACAACATGAGGAACTACCTTTTCAATAACAACATGAGCTCAACACAACATGAAGAGTCACTTATGCCAAAAATTCTTTCAAAACATGTCAACATGCTCAATACTATTTCATGAAGGCTACAATACACCAAATACAGAAATAAGTGCAAATAGAGCAAAATAACATTTTCCACATGGAAACTCATTTTAGTATAAACCTGTTACCATAAATATGCATTTTTGCAAAACAAGTCAAATTCAAATTTACTCTTTATTTCATTATTAATAAGAACAACTACCTTTAATTAGAAAAAAGATGAAGATAATGGGACTTCATGTCGGCCTCGGCCTCCCATGTTGCTCCCTCAACTAGATGGTTTCTCCATTGAACTTATACAGAGGCCACCTCTTTGTTCCTCAAGTTCTCAACTTGGAGATCTAGAATTTCCATCGGAACCTCTTCATAGGAAAGGTCCTCATCCACACCAATCCCTTAATAGGAAGTGTGGACACGGGATCACCAATGCTTCTTAAGCATGGATCATGGAAGACCGGATGAACCAAAGCTATTTCACTAGGTAGTTTCAACTCGTATGCAACATTTCCAACCCTTTGCAAAACCTCATAGGGACTCACATACCGAGGAGTTAACTTCCCCTTTTTGCCGAAAATCAAAGCCCCTTTCATAGGTGAAATCTCCAAGTACAGCTTATCACCATTTCAAATTTAAGGTCTCTTTTTCTATTGTCGGCATAGGACTTTTGCCGACTATAGGTTATTTTCAAACTATCCCTTCTACCCCAAACTTCTCCAAAGCATCATAGACTATTTCAGGACTAAGGAGTGAGGACTCACTAACTTCAAACCACCAAATCGGATACCTACATCTCCTACCATAAAGTGCTTCAAATGGAGCCATAGCAATACTCGAATGGTAGTTATAATTATAGGAGAACTCAATCACCGGCAAGTGATTATCCCAATTCCCTTTGAAGTCTATCACACAAACTCTTAACATATACTCAAAGGTTTGAATAGCACGCTCTGCTTGACCATCTGTTTGGGGATAATAGGTGATGCTAAGCTTTACTTGTGTACCCAACCCATTTTGAAACGATCTCCAAAAATGAGACATAAATTGTGGAACTCTATCTGATATGATGGATAAAGAAATACCATGAAGACTCACAATCTCATCTATGTAGATCTTTGCATAATCATCCGTTGAAAAAGTGGACTTAACAGGATAAAGTGAGCGGATTTTGTTGATCTACTCACTATCACCCAAATTGAGTCATTTTGCCTATGAGTTCGATGCAACCCAACTACGAAGTCCATGTTAATTTGCTCCCACTTCCAAGTGGGAACTTCCATAACTTGAGTCAAACCACTCGGCTTTTGATGCTCGACTTTCACTTGGTTGTAATTCGAACACCTAGATACAAACTTTGCAATGTCCCTTCTTATATACCTCTCTAAGATAACGATACATTTTGGTGGAACCCAGATGGATAGAATATCGGGAACCATGAGCTTCTTCTAAAACTCTTCTCATCTGACACAAACAATCTATTTTTGTACCTTACCAACCATCGCCCCCTTGGGAGATTGACTTATTTGACTTGCTAAGTATTGATTTCTTCAACTCCATCAACACCGGATTAAGATGTTGCTTAGACTTCACCTCAACCACTAAGGATGACTCGGAGTTATATGAACCATAAAACCACCATATGGGAAATCTTCAAACCGAACATCCAATCTAGCCAACCTATGAACATCTTTTAGTAGATGTTTCTTACCTTCCTCTACATGAGACAAACTACCCATGGTCATACGACTTAAAGCATCCGCCACCTCATTAGCCTTCTTGGGGTGGTAGAGAACATTCATGTCATAATCTTTCAACAATTCCAACCATCTTCTTTGATGGAGATTCAAATCCTTTTGAGTAAACAAATATTGAAGACTCTTTTGGTCGGTATACACAACCACATGAACACCATACAAGTAATACCTCCATATCATTAAAGAAAACACCGCAACTGCTAATTCAAGATCATGAGTTGGATAATCCTTCTCATGCACCTACAGTTGTCTAGAGGCATAGGCTACTACCTTCCCATGTTTCATAAGGACACAACCCAATCCCACTCGGGAAGCGTCACAATATACCACGAAGCCATTGGTACCCTCCACTAAAGTCAACACCGCAGCAGAGGTAAACCTATCTTTCAACACTTGGAAGCTTCTTTCACAAGCCTCCGACCACTAAAACTTCACACTCTTTTAGGTCAACGTAGTCAAAGGAGAAGAAATGGACGAAAACCAATCCACAAACCTGCTACAGTACCAGGCTAAACCTAAGAAAATTCTAATGTCGGTTGGAGTCAATGGTCTAGGCCAATTCGTAACTGCCTCAGTTTTCTTTGGATCGACCTCAATACCCTTATATAAGATAGTATGACAAAGGAATGCCACCAATCTCAACCAAAACTCACACTTACTATAGTTGGCAAATAGTTTGTGTTCTTTAAGGACTTGTAATACCACACTCAAATGGTTTATATGTTCACCCTCATTCTTCAAATATACCAAGATATCATCAATAAATACAATCACAAAGAAATCAAGGTAGTTTCGGACCACCCTATTCATTAGGTCCATAAAATCCGATGGGACATTAGTGAGACCAAATGATATCAAAAAGAACTCATAGTGACCATACCTAGTTCAAAAAGGTGTCTTGGGAACATCCTTACCTCTTACCCTTAGTTGGTGATACCCCGACCTCAAGTCAATCTTAGAAAAGTAGCTTACCTCTTGGAGTTTATCAAATAAGTCATCAATCCGAGGGAGAGGATACATATTCTTAATGGTGACCTTATTGAGTTAACGATAATCAAGGCACATCCTAAGGGAACCATCCTTCTTCTTCACAAACAATGCCGGAGCACACCATGGAGAAATACTAGGTTTAATGAAACCCTTATCTAGTAAATCCTTGAGGTGAGCCTTCAACTCTTTCAATTCGGATAGAGACATTTGATAAAGAGGAATTGAAATGGGATTCGTATACGGTAATAAGTCAATACCAAAATCAATTTCCCGTTCGGGAGGAATTCTCGGAAAGTTATCGGGAAAGACTTTCGGAAAGTCCTTCACTATGGGGACTGACTCTATAGGTGGAATGTCAGACAAAAGATCCTTAAACCTCACTTTATGGTAAAGGCACCATTTAGACATCATTTTACATGCCTTTAAACAAGAAATAATACGAACTCTAGGAATTGAGTTACCCCCTTTCCACTCTAAGGTTCATTAGGAAAATTGAGCTTAACTACCCTTGTTCAACAATCAATGGAAGCAAAACAAGCATGCAACAAATAGATTCCCAAAATGACATCAAAGTCAACCATATAAAGTTCTACCAAATACACCCATGTAACTCTATTGGGCAAAGATATAGGACAACTCCTAAAGACTTTTCTAGCCACAACAGAGTCACCCACTAGGTAGTAACCGAAAAAGGTTCAATCAACACATTGGGTAAAAGATCAAAATTTCTAGATACTAGAGGAGTAAGAGATGACAAGGTAGCACCGGGAGGTGGTAAAGCATAAACTTCAATAGAGAAGACTTGTAACATACCGATGACAACATCGAGAGACTCCTCTTGTTCACCCCTAGAGTGGAGAGCAGAAAAATGATTCCTCTTTGGATCTTTGGAACTAGTACCGCTTGGTTGAGATTGACCACTCCCCTTCTCTTGAATCCTCATATTAGGGCAATCCCTAACCTTATGGACACTCTTGCCACACCCAAATCAATTCTCCGTCCCAACTACACACTTACCCCAATACTTCTTACCACACTTGGAACAAGTCGGTTTCTTGCTAGGTGAATTCCCACTTCTTGCCTTTTGGGAGTTAGGGTAGACAACCTATCCTTGTTAGCCTTGGAAAAATGTGCAGGAACATTGTTTGAAACCCTTTTCTTGAACCTAGGCTTGTCTTGAATCTCAAGCATATCCTTGGAAGTACATTCCTCATAAGACTTGTCCCTCTTATACTCCATATTCTTCCTCTTGAGTCGAGTCTACTCAACTTGTTTAGCATGTACCATCAACCTAGATATATCCATGTTATCACGGTGCATCTACGAATGACACTCTTTAACCAAATCATCGAACACTCCCGTGACAAAGTGACTCATCTCATCCCTTGGATTAGACACCAAGGAAGGTGCATATTTGGATAATTTACTGAACTTTAAGGATTCCTCTTGCACACTCATACCTCCTTGACGAAGGTTGATGAATTCCTTCACTTTGGCCTCGCTTTTCTCCCTAGGGAAGAACCTATCAAGAAAAGCGCTTTGAAACACCTCCCAAATTATAAGACGCGCTCTTAAAGCCCTATTGTCTCTCCATTGGGTAACCTTGAGTTGATAGGAAACTAGCTTGGTCTTTTAATTTGAAGTCAACCCCATAGCGTACAAAATTTTGTAGATCTCATCGATGAAGTCTTGAGGATACTCGTTCACCTTCGACCCAAAGAACATTGGAGGGTTCATCCTTGTGAAGTCCCTCAAGCGAGAAGCCATGGTGCTAGCATTTTGTTGAACACGGGGTTCAACCTCACGATTTGCTTGAGCCGTCATGGCTTGAGATTGAGTAGCTACCACTTGTACTTGGTAGTCATAGCTTGACCCAAAGTCACAAAAGCCACCCTTATCTCTCCATCCGTCATAGGTGGAGGAATGACCGGAGCTTGGTCACCTTAAGGAGCTTGAATTTCTTATAGAGGATCTTGGTTGCCTTGTGGAGGAGCTCAGTTTCCTTGGGGAGGAACTTCTGCATTAGCCAAAATTTTCTCCACTCTTCTTGCGTCTAAACATCTTGTAGTCATATCATAACACTCTTAAGGCACGACTTTCAAGATTACCAATAGGTAAGACTTCCTAAGCATAACATAGTGTCTCATTCATAAGTGTGGCGGGCATCACACCCATGAAAAGACTCTACAAAGACATGGTTCATAGAGACATCAATCGTAAGATTTCTTTAATCTCATTCTCTGACACCAAATTTGTCACGATCGGGGAGCACCACCTAAAGGTAACCGGCGTCGTCATCCTCAGTGAGGACTAAGACTATCTTATTAGCATTCGTCATAATATATCATAGGTTAAATACGCGGAAATATTAAAACTTTTTGCATATACATAGTGAAGTTTACATAGACCTCTCACATATTACATTTATGTAGTTTACTTAGAGTCCTCGCTTAGTGAATCTTACATAGGATTCTCGTTTAGATAACATAATCGATACATAGGAATTATTCTAATACCAAGTCTCACATTTAACCATCTAAAAAGAAGTGAAACATTGGGCATATCCCTTACACAAATGTATAATTGCCACATAGGGCATACAACAACATCTTGAACAATAGGAATGAAACGATTATTTTTAGACTATGGCAATCAACATAGCTATAGTGGGTAAGGTAACATCCTCGGATATTGAGGACCTACCAACACTTAGATCAAGATGTCCAAGTTTTCTTCAAATAGCCTCAAATACTTGAACGACCCAAATCTATATTATTTGGGAAAAAAGAAAAGAATATGGGTTAGTACAAACACATGTACTAAGTTTGGAAACACATGCACATAAAACCTTGAAATCATGCTTAATAGCCACAACATTACTTAAGACAAGTCCACATCTAACACAAGACCAACATCTCTATATAGTCAAGTCAACATGGATAATATTAACATAAGTCATACCATCATGATTATCATAACATTAAGATCACATAGACATGAATAACTCCAACATAACATTATAATGACAACTCATGTTCAAGAGTTCATAATAATCTAAACATATAAGAAACTTACTCCCAACCCCTTCCCAATCCTACAAGTGTAATGCTTATATAAAGTCTCATAACCTCACATAATAAAGTAAACCAAGTAAAGGACAATAAGAAATGTTAACATTTCATATACCTTTATATCATTCATGTTGCTCATCATATATACAAACATAGACCAATAACATGTACATTAATGAAACTAACATCATATAGGATCATCAACATGTAAAGGCATCATATGCATTTCAAAAATATCATAAGTGCATAAGAAAAACCTCCTAGGAATTCCCTCAAGGCCAACTAGTGCAATGTATAGGTAGAGTCCCATACCCCAACCTATACTAAGTAGAACCCCTTAAGTCACCCTAGTTAGTGTTCACTTTATTACATCATTTTACTTTCGAGATTAATTGCTTTAACTGACATAGACCACTTGAGCTGAATGTGGAATCCGGTATCGTGAACCCTACACCGAAATAAGGTGGTCTAGTTTCCAAGGTAGTACTAAAACATGAACATAACATTCTAGGTGGATCCACTAGCTATTATTCCTATGGGGAAACATAGTTCAAGAAAGAGGAGACATTCTTGAGACCCTATATATGTACAATTGCATTGTAATCTCTATATCATGAGACCCATTGTGAAGCTACCTTCCCATATCTGGAAGGGACACCTCTCATAACTAGTTCACTCGGTGCTAAGATAAAGTCCCTTTTTGAAATTTCTTTAAGTCATTCTTAATCATTATAACTTAATATAGGCCATAGGAAACTAAACCCTTGTATATCATATCATTAGATCATTAGGTACTTCATGATAACTTCTTTTCAATACAACCCTCATATATGAGATTAGCACATTATCATCATTAGGTCATAGTAAGGCACATAAGTGATTCACAATCAACCTTATATTATCATACCTTAATCATAATCTAATAATTCATTTACTCAAGAAATTTCAATTACATTCATCATATCATTACCTACTTAACCTAATCACATGTAATACTTCAATTGAGCATCACCATCAAGTATAAGCCATCACAATTGAAGTAAGGATTCAAGATCACAAAACTCTTACCAATTCTATTTCAAAAGACATCTTCAACGGAGTACCATCAACCAACCATATTCATCCATCAATAGGCTTAACTACATCATATAATAGTAATCAACACAAGAACTAAGGCAATTGCATCATCACTATCCAATTAAAAATCACTACATAACCTAGGGTTAGGGAAATAGGATCAATTCATGATCTCTTCCATAAAACTAGGTCTAACTTCAAGATTTAGCCTAACTAACAAATAATAAATATGATATATCATAGTAATCAAAATAAAGCAACAACAATTCAATTTGAAAGATCAATTTTGGAATAGGAAAGAAACCGATGTTTTTTATCAACTTTTGAAAATCAATTTGAATGAACCTCTTGGGGAAAGGAGTCCCAACGGTGAAGAGAATCCTGTTATGTTCCGGAAAATCATATATCTAATGAAGAGCCCAGTATTCCCTTAGGATAGCCTATTAGGGGTACATAGGCACGTCAATGCCCAATATTGAGAAATATTGGGCATAGTGTAGAAAAATTGGCTAAGAGATATTAGCCAATTTTCTATATACGAATATGAGATATACTTTTTGGGTTGTCATACCCCAATACAAGATTGATGTTTAAGAAATGTACCTGCAATGAAGACCCTAAGCTAAAAACATAGATTTACAAGTATTCACTAAGGCATGAGGCATCCAAGTGTCAAGCATAGATACCATTCCACATGACCATCTAAAATGATCATGTGAATTAAGCAGTGCCCAAGGACATGGTGAGGGTCCTTGGGACAATAAGTAAACATTCCCAAATGATCCACCAAGATAAATTAGTTAGAAAAGTGCAACAAACCCATGTGCAACGACATGAGCAAGGAGTCGGCAAAGGGGGACCACGGAACCACCCTAATCGAATTCGGTTAGGGTGGTTAGAAAAGACACGCACGGGAGGATCCCTCCATGTGGGACCAGCCAGCCTAACCAACTCTAAGTCCTAACCAACTATCCTAACTAGACACCTAACCTAGGACTAACCGAATTGGACCCCCTAATGCACCCAACAACCTAGGACTTGGTCGGGTGGCACCTAACAAACTTAGGGACAACCTAGTACCTAACCTAGGATGGTCCAAAGTTTTTAGTTGTGCTCCTGGTGACCTAGGGGAGTTTTAGTAATTTCCTTAAGTCCCTTATTTAATTAATTAATCCATCAAATTAATTAAATTAAGCCTTGGTCAGCCGAGACACTTAGTCAAAAATTGCAATTGACTAAGTCAATGGTCCTCCTATGTCTAGTCAACTTAGGAGGGGCATTTTAGTAATTAACTAATTAGTTATTTAATCAAGTTAATTAAGTCTTAAGTTGAATAATTCAACATCAGTTCCTAAACCTAGGAATCACGATCAAAACACTTAGAATTCACGACCTAAGGTAGAACGCAAAAACGCAAAGAACGTAAAACGAGAAAAGGCTTTTTAGGCGATTTAAAGGTTTCTGTGCAACAAGGGATCATCGTAGATTCAATCTATATAAGGTATGGGTTTCTCTCCTGGACTTCTTTCTCCAAGAGAACTTTCTTTCCAACGATTCAAAGATCTTGAAAACTAGGGTTGTTCCCGTGTTCTCGTCGAACTCCTTGTCCCTAGTATCCTTTTCGATTCCATGTTGAATAGGTTAGAGATCATGTTGTTGGTATGTGGTGTTGGATGTTCTTAACATGCATTGTTCTTGAATGATAAATACCTAATGAACCTATGAGCTTTTAAGTCGCATAAAGTAATATTATCATGTGAATTAAGAATCGATGATATGCTAAGTTCCGTCCATGATGTGTTAAGTGTTGATGTGTTTGTCCGAATGTTGTCTTGCTGTTATTGTGACATTATGAAAATGCTAAAGTAATCAAATGTTAATATGATGATGTCCAAGATGTTTTAAAAACGTTACCCTAAAGTCATGAACTAAGAATTGGCTTAAAAGACAATAATGAAATCACATCTTGAATGAATTGACTATCTGATGCCAATAAAGTTGGCTAACACTACTTTGTCAAAACGAATGCATGCTAATGGCTAGGAGCTTATGTAGATGATTGAAAGATTGGCTAAAGATTCATACATATTCAATTTAAATATGAACATACGTTAAATTGGCTTATGCCAATAAAAATGATTTGCTAGTATAACATCCCAAATGTTGAGGTCAATACTAATCATATGCCAATCTTATGTAGTTTGAATATCAAATGATATTATAAGAACTTCTAAAGTAAGTCAATGAATCCATAACCCAGGGCATGCCATCCATTGGGACAACTCCCAACATGCTCTAAAAGAATGAACTATGAACATATGTAACTCATTGAAATAAGTAGTCATCGTCCATAAATGATGACATGAAGCTACTACACTAAAGTAAAGAAGTAACGTGAGTTATTACATAATTAAAGGGGTATAAATTAAGTAAGTGACCAGAATGGGGTGTTAAAGAAAGTGAGACAAGTCTTACTCACACCTAAGCAACTATGATAAAAGTGTACTCACGAATGAAGGTGTTAGAATGTGTGAGACTAGTCTCATTAACACCTAAGGATGATATGTAAGGACAATTCACATTTCATCAATGTAATAAGGATGATATTTAAGGACAATTCACATCTCATCAATGTAAAGTGAGGATGATATGTAAAGACAATTCACATTTCATCAATGTAAAGTAAGGATGATATGTAAGGACAATTCATATTTTATCAATGTAAAGTAAGGATGACAAGTCATCAAATGAGTAAGTAAATCTCAATCTAGAAGCAAGCTTCCATAATGCTTGAGTCAACTCTAAAAGATAAAGAAGATAATGAAAGTGATCACAACACCGATAGACTAGTTATGAGTGGTGATGCCTTCCTTCGGGAAGGGCGGAGGTTAACGTAATTCTCATGAAGATGAGACTGTCCGCCAAGGTGGGTATGGGTCTCCCTAAATCTCCTAGTCTTTGAACTATGTCTAGCCAACATAGGAACTAGGCATGTACAGTTTCACCTTGGCCGGTGATTCCACCCCTTTCCGGTGTGGGACAGACACAGGATTTCATGTTTAGATCACATGATCTATGTCGGTTAATGCTCACGATATGTTCTTGGTTCACTATGGCCATGAGCCACTTCTTTTCGGTGCGGAGTGAACACTTGAGATGGATTCTCCTTAGCCGGGGATCACCCCTTCCGATGTGTGCGGCAGACGCTGGATTCCATGAGTATCTCAGATGGTCTAGATTCATTTTAACTGGTGAATCACCCCTTTTCAGTGTGGGGCAGACACTAGATTTCATGTTAGCTCGCATGATCTTATTGATAATGATGTAACTATGAAAGTGAGAATGATGATGATAATGGAACGTATGTTCAAAGAGAGCAATGATGAAGAGCTTAAGAATGTCAATTGTAAAATGTCACACTCATGAAGTTTCTTCAAATAATGGGCAAAGCCAAATAAGATTGGCTTATAATGACTTCTTATATGATGCCAATGAAGGGAAGTAGAAATGTAAGGTTAAATAAATACCTCATAACTTCCCTAAGATGAAAGTAATGAAATAAATGGCATGACCAATATAGAATGGCTTATGAAACTTAATAACATATAGTGTAAAAATGGCTCACTAAAAGGTAGGGAAATCATTCCTTAGTCCTTGGATTACTTACATCGATTCATTGTGGGTATGGGACTATAGTGAATCATTGCACTTGTATAACAAAGGACTTAAGGAATTATTGAACTACACAACAACAAGAAGAAAAAGACTAAAAAATAAACTAAGTGTGGGAATATGAGCTCACGGGTTGGGGGTTAGCAAATTTTCAAATCCTCGCCCGAGTGGTTCTAAAATTATGTTGATGATAATAATGGCTTGTAATCATATAGAAAAAGAGTTGTGTGTTTTGAATGTATTAAAATACAACATATTCATACCACAATTAACAACTAACGAATTAGGAAAGTCTAATGACTAGACTTTCCATAAATGGCATGTTGTTTAGGAAGAGCTTTCATTGATCATGCATAGCTTTATGTGTATGTGTGCATACACTCATACTTAGTACAAGTGGTGTACTAACCCCCTACTATTTACTATTTTTATAGGTGCAGGTCAGAGGAAAGGTTGACGACACTTGCAGCGGTTTGGACTTCATCGTTTCTCCAGACCATTTGGTAGGTCCTCTTGATTTCGAGGATGCTACACGCATTAGTCTAGCCTTAGTTTTAGATATAGCTAGAGGATGTTGTCCCTAGCATTTCTTTCGTACTTTTATTTCGAAGCTTTGTAATAAGGCCTTGTTTGGCAAATTATTTATGATATATTCACCTTCAGTTTCGAATTGATTCTTTATGATAGATAGTTGTTCTATTATGTTGTGCTTAGTATACGATGTATATATGTAATTATTATATGAAGTCTAAGTAAACTTCATACATATAAAAAGTTTTAAATTTTCCGCAAATTTAACTAGAAGAATGTGATGAATGCAAGATGAGGCTTGTCTGTGACCTCTGAGAGGTCAACGACGCCGGTGGCAATTCAGATTCAAGAATTCGGGTCCTTACAAACTTGGTATCAGAGCATGAGGTTAAATTACCTAGGATCTAAAGCTCAACATAACCACGTTACGTAGTTTCTAGCTTATGGTTGTGAAGCGCGCCACAATCATGACTTAGAGATTACGCGATGATAGGAAATTCTCCCTTCTTCTACTCTTTATCGTACCATGTAGAGTTGTGACATTTTATGTCATTTTGAGGATCTAAATCTCTTCTTGTGTATACGTGTAGAAAATGAACACAAGGAGGAATGCCGCGAGAAGAGTTGAGTAAGCAGCTGCGGAAGGGAATCAAGCTCCTCCTCAAGCCCCAGTTGCTGCTGAATAAGGGCCTGTCAACCCAGATTGGTTGACAAATGGTGAAGTGAGGAATGATTTGATACAGATGGCACAGGGCATCACCACTCAGGCTCAATCCATCACGGCTCAAGCCGCGAGAGAGGGTGCTCCCAGAGAGAACCCGTATGTTAGTACCATGGCTAGCAGGCTGAGGGACTTCATCAGGATGAATCCCCTAGTGTACTATGGGTCCAAGGACAGCGAGGATCCTCAGGAGTTCGTAGATGAGGTCCACAAGATTCTGTGTTCCATGGGAGTTGATGAGGAGGCAAAGGCTGAGTTGACTGCATATCAACTCAAGGATGTGGCACATGTTTGGTACCGGATGTGGGCTGATGGCCAAGCTAGAGGAGATGTTCCCATCACTTGGGATGTTCTCAAGACTGCCTTTCTAGGGAGTTTCTTCCCAAGGGAGCAGAGAGAAGCCAAGGTTGAAGACTTTATCAACCTAAGACAAGGACCTATGTCTGCCAAGGAGTATTCCTTGAAATTTGTGAAATTGTCAAAGTATGCTTCTTCTCTGGTGGCAAATAGCAGGGATGAGATGAGCAGATTCGTTACTGGCGTATCCAAGGATCTGGTGGAAGATTTTCGGGCAGCCATGCTGCATGACAATCTGGATCTGGGTAGGTTGATGATACCTGTTCAGCATGTAGAGGAGAGCCTCCGCAAGAGGCAAATGCACGAAGGCAAGAAGCCAAAGGCTGCGGACCAGCCTAGTTCGAGCTCGGGTAGGGGCTCATTTGGAGTCCAAAACACGCCTAAGTTCAAGAGGCACTCACGTAACTCCTCTCCTTCAGGTAATTCAAGAGCTAAGGTGAATACGTTTGGCCCCAGAAAGTGCAATGACCGTAACGTCCAGCGAACCAACAGGCCTTGTGGTAAGTGTGGGCGTTCGCATGGAGGTGCATGTTTGGTAGGTACTAACAACTGTTTCGGGTGCGGAAAAAGTTGACACATGGTCCGAGACTTTTCTCAAGTGAATAATCAAGCCAAGGTAAATGCTCAGCCTCGGCCGAATGCAAATGCTGCAGCCAAACCTCCCAAGAGGAACATGTTCTATGCACTGAAAGGTAGAGAAGGGCAAGAGAAGTCAGCTGATGTAGTCACGGGTACGTTGCATGTCTTTACTTTCCCTGTGTATGCATTGTTAGATCCAGGATCCACTCTATCATTTGTCACTCCATTGATAGCTAGTAGATTTGATGTGCTTCCTGAAATCTTGCATGATCCAATTTTAGTAAGTACTCCCATAGGGGACGGCATTATAGCTGAGAAAGTGTACAAAAATTTCCCATTCACGTCCTTGATATAGTCACTCACGCTGATCTGGTGGAGTTAGCCATGCTCGATTTTGACATAATCTTGGGTATGGATTGGATTAACAAGTGTTATGCCACAATATACTGTCGAAACATGGTAGTGAGGTTTCAGTTTCCAAATGAGTTAGAACTGGAATGGGAAGGGCGTGGTTCAAGTCCAGTCGGCCAAAATGTTTCAAACTTAGAGGCCAATAAGATGATAGCTAAGGGGTATTTATAGCACTTAGTTAGAGTCAATGACTTAGATCAAGAAGTCCCTTCCATAGATTTTGTGCCAATAGTGAATGAGTTCCTAGATGTCTTTTCAGAGGACTTACCACGAGTCCCACCTGAACGTGAGATTGACTTTGGTGTTGATTTAGATCCCAAAACCAAGCCAATTTCTATTCCCCCATATATGATGGAACCAGCTGAACTCAAAGAGTTGAAGTTGCAATTAAAAGATCTACTTGATAAGGGCTTCATCCAGCCAAGCATATCCCCATGGGGTGTTCCAGTATTGTTCGTTAAGAAAAAGGATAGAACCCTTAGAATGTACATCGATTATCGGCAACTCAACAAAGTCACTATAAAGAATAAGTACCCTCTTCCGAGAATCGACGATCTGTTTGACCAGCTCTAAGGTTCAAGTTTCTTTTCCAAGATAGACCTTCGGACAGGCTACCATCAGCTTAGAATGAGGCGAGAAGACATCCCTAAGACGGCTTTTCGTACTAGATATGGGCACTATGAGTTTCTGGTCATGTCATTCGGTCTCACTAACGCACCAGCCGCGTTTATGGACCTTATGAATAGGGTCTTCCGTGAGTACCTTGATTCCTTCATCATAGTATTCATAGATGACATTATCATATACTCTAAGTCTATAGAAGTGCATGACGTACACTTAAGAAAGACATTGCAAGTACTAAGAGAACATCAGTTGTATGCAAAGTTCAACAAATGTGAATTCTGGTTGAGATCAGTGACCTTTCTTGGTCATGTTGTGACCGACCAAGGTGTTTAAGTTGATCGTAAGAAGGTTGAGGCAGTGAATAATTGGCCGAGACCCCTTACTCCTACAGATATTCGGAGTTTTCTAGGTTTAGCCAATTATTATTGCAAGTTTGTGGAAGGGTTTTCCACTATTGTTGCACCATTGACCGCATTGACAAAGAAGAAGGCGAAGTTTGAGTGGTCAGAGAAATGTGAAAAGAGTTTTCAAGAACTCAAAGACCAACTCACTTCGGCCCAGTATTGACATTGCCGAGAAGTGGTGAGGGGTACGTGGTATATTGTGATGCTTCTCGAGTAGGTTTGGGATTTGTTCTCATGCAGAATGGTAAGGCGATTGCATACACATCAAGACAATTGAAAGTCCACGAAAAGAACTACCCTACTCACGATCTTGAACTAGCCGTGGTTTTCTTTGCGTTGAATCTATGGAGACATTATTTATATAGTGTACATGTTTATGTGTATACTGACCATAAGAGTCTTCAATATGTATTCACGAAGAGGGAGTTGAATCTTCGTCAGAGGAGATGGCTAGAACTTCTCAAGGATTATGACATGAGTGTATACTATCACCCAGGTAAGGCCAATGTGGTGGCCGTTGCATTGAGCAAACTGAGTATAGGCAGCGTTTCACATATTGATGGCGAGAATAAGGAGTTGGTTAAAGAGGTGCACCAACTGACAAGATTGGGTATACGACTGACAAATGCACCAAGTGGGGGTATTTTTGTTCACTCAAGTTCCAAATCCTCATTTGTTGTAGATATTAAAGAAAATCAACACCTTGACCCAGTACTCATGGAGTTGAAAGACTTGGTATTGAGTAAGTTTAATGAGTCATTCTCGTTAGGTGGAGATGGTGTACTCAGATATCAGAACAAATTATGTGTGCCCAATGTGAATGATTTTAGGTAAAGTATTTTGGAATAAGCTCATGGTTCCCGATATTCCATCCATCCAGGTGCCACCAAAATTTACCAAGACCTTAAATATGTCTATTGGTGGGAAGGCATGAAGAGAGATATCTCTAAGTTCGTGGAGGAGTGTCCGAACTGCCAACAGGTTAAGGCCGAACACCTTAAGCCTGGAGGTCTCACTCAGACGATTGAGATCCCAACGTGGAAGTGGGAGGCTATCAAAATGGATTTTGTGGTTGGTCTGCCAAAGACTAGGAAACTACATGATTCCATTTGGGTTATTATTGACAGAATGACCAAGTCCGATCACTTCATACCTGTGAAGTCTACCTTCAAGGCCGAAGACTATGCCAAACTTTATATAGATGAGATAGTGAGATGGCATAGGATTCCTCTATCTATTATTTCGGACAGAGGGGCTCAATTCACTTCTCATTTTTGGAAATATTTCCAGAAAAGTTTGGGTACACAGGTGAAGCTTAGTACTGCTTTCCATCCGTAGACGGATTGGCAAGCAGAGCGTACCATCCAGAACCTTGAAGACATGTTGAAAGCATGTGTTATTGACTTCAAGGGGAGTTGGGATGATCACTTGCCGCTGATAGAGTTCTCTTACAATAATAGCAACCATTCCAGTATTGGAATGACACCTTTCGAAGCATTATATGGCCGAAGATGTAGATCTAAGATTGGCTGGTTCGAAGTAGGAGAATCGGCCACCCTTGGTCCCAAGATCGTGCATGAGGCTGTGGAGAAGGTGAAGATGATTAAGGATAGATTGGCTACTGCTTACAGTAGTCAGAAATCCTATGCAGATAACCGAAAGAGAGCTCTTGAGTTTGAGGTGGGTGATCAAGTCTACCTGAAGATATCACCCATGAAAGGGGTGATGAGGTTTGGTAAGAAAGGGAAGTTAAGTCAGAGGTATATAGGTCCTTATGATATCTTACAGCTAGTGGGAAACGTTTCATACGAGCTGAAATTACCTCAAGACTTGGCTTCTGTTCATCTAGTGTTTCACGTTTTCATGCTTAAGAAATGTCTAGGTGATCCAGCATCCATCCTTCCAATTGAGGGGTTAGGAGTTGACGAGAACCTTGCTTATGAAGAGGTTCCAGTCGAAATTTTATATCGCCAAGTGAAGCGGCTGAGGAACAAGGAGGTTGCCACCGTGAAGTTCCTATGGCGGAACCATCATGTTGAGGGAGCAACGTGTGAGGCCGAGGCCGATATAAGATACCTCTACCCTCATTTGTTCAGTTTTTAAGGCTAGATATTATCTTCCTAAGTCTGGTTTATTTTAAATAAAACTCTAAGTATGTGTGCTTTAGTCGATTAGGTGTGATAGGCCACTTATCGTATGTCCTATAATAGCACTATGTGAGTCAAAATTAAGTCATGTTTGCATTTCATGTTGCTGTTTTTGTGTAGCATACACATGATTTTTGTATTGCATGAGTTGTGATGTGCATTAAGTTAAGTGTGGTTGAGAAGGAAATTCCTCAATCTCAAATATGAAGCTTCAGATAAGCTTGAATGTTATGCATCATCTAAATAAGTGTGAATCAGATATTCACAAAAGAGAAAAGTTTAAGCATGATAAAGTAACTTTCGAAAATCACCCTCTTTGTTTAAATGATGTGTAAGTGTCAGTCGGGGACGAATGTTCTTAAGGGGGGATAATGTAACATTCCGGAAAATCATATGTCTAATGAGGAGCCCACTATGCCCTTAGGATAGCCTATTAGGGGTTCATAGGCACCTCAATGACCAATATTGAGAAATATTGGCCATAGTGTAGCAAAATTGGCTAACAGATATTAGCCAATTTTCTATATACGAATATGAGATATATTTTTTGGGTTGTCATACCCCAATCAAAGATTGATGTTTAAGAAATGTACCTGCAATAAAGACCCTAAGCTAAAAACATAGATTTCCAAATATTCACTAAGGTATGAGGCATCCAATTGTCAAGCCTAGATACCATTCCACATGACCATCTAAAATGATCATATGAATTAAGTAGTGCCCAAGGACATGGTGAGGGTCCTTAGGACTATAAGTAAACATTCCCAAATGAGCCATCAATATAAATTAGTTAGGAAAGTGCAACAAGGGGGACCACGGAACCACCCTAACCGAATTTGGTTAGGGAGGTTAGACAAGACACGCACGGGCGGGTCCCTTCATGTGGGACCAGCCAACCTAACCAACTCTAAGTCCTAACCAACTATCCTAACTAGAAACCTAACCTAGGACTAACCGAATTGGACCCCCTAATGCACCCGACAACCTAGGACTTGGCTGGGTGGCACCTAACAAACTTAGGGACAACCTAGTACCTAACCTAGGATGGCCCAAAGTTGTTAGTTGTGGTCCTAGTGACTTAGGGGCATTTTAGTAATTTCCTTAATTCCCTTATTTAATTAATTAATCCATCAAATTAATTAAATTAAGCCTTGGTCAGCTGAGACACTTAGTCAAAAATTGCAATTGGCTAAGTCAATGGTCCTCCTATGTCTAGTCAACTTAGGAGGGGCGTTTTAGTAATTAACTAATTAGTTATTTAATTATGTTAATTAAGTCTTAAGTTGAATAATTCAACATCAGTTCCTAAACCTAGGAATCACGATCAAAACACTTAGCATTCACGACCTAAGCTAGAACGCAAAAATGCAAAGAATGTAGAACGAGAAAAGGCTTTTTAGGCGATTTCAAGGTTTCTGTGCAACAAGGGATCATCGTAGATTCAATCTACATAAGGTATGGGTTTCTCTCCTGGACTTATTTCTCCAAGAGAACTTTCTTTCCAACGATTCAAAGATCTTGAAAACTAGGGTTGTTCCCGTGTTCTCGTCGAACTCCTTGTCCCTAGTATCCTTTTTGATTCCATGTTGAATAGGTTAGAGATCATGTTGTTGGTATGTGGTGCTGGCTGTTATTAACATGCATTGTTCTTGAATGATGAATACCGAATGAACCTATGAGCTTTTAAGTCGCATAAAGTAATATTATCATGTGAATTAAGAATCAATGATATGCTAAGTTCCGTCCGTGATGTGTTAAGTTTTGATATGTTTGTCCGAATGTTGTCTTGCTGTTATTGTGACGTTATGAAGATGCTAAAGTCATCAAATGTTAATATGATGATGTCCAAGATGTCTTAAAAACGTTACCCTAAAGTCATGAACTAAGAATTGGCTTACAAGACAACTATGAAATAACATCTTGAATGAATTGACTATCTGATGCCAATAAAGTTGGCTAACACTACTTTGTCAAAACGAATGCATGCTAATGGCTAGGAGCTTATGTAAATGATTGAAAGATTGGCTAAAGATTCATACATATTCAATTTAATATTGAACATACGTAAAATTGGCTTATGCCAATAAAAATGATTTGCTAGTATAACATCCCAAATGTTGAGGTCAATACTAATCATATGCCAATCTTCTGTAGTTAGAATATCAAATGATATTATAAGCACTTCTAAAGTAAGTCAATGAATCCATAACCCAGGGCATGCCATCCATTGGGACGGCTCCCAACATGTTCTAAAAGAATGAACTATGAACATGTGTAACTCATTGAAAGAAGTGCTCATCGTCCATAAACGGTGATATGAAGCTAATACACTAAATTAATGAAGTAGCATGAGTTATTAAACCATTAAAGGGGTCTAAATTAAGTAAGTGACCAGAATGGGGTGTTAAAGAAAGTGAGATAAGTCTTACTCACACCTAAGCAACTATGTTAAAAGAATACTCACGAATGAAGGTGTTAGAATGTGTGAGACTAGTCTCATTAACACTTAAGAATGATATGTAAGGACAATTTACATTTCATCAATGTAAAGTAAGGATGAGATGTAAGGACAATTTGCATCTCATCAATGTAAAGTGAGGATGATATGTAAGGACAATTCACATTTCATCAATGTAAAGTAACGATGATATGTAAGGACAATTCACATTTCATCAATGTAAAGTAAGGATGACAAGTCATCAAAATAGTAAGTAAATCTCAATCTAGAAGCAAGCGTCCATAATGCTTGAGTCAACTCTAAAAGATAAAGAAGATAATGAAAGTGAGCACAGCATCGATAGACTAGTTATGAGTGGTGATGCCTTCCTTCGGGAAGGGCGGAGGTTCACGTAATTCTAATGAAGATGAGACTGTCCACCAAGGTGGGTATGTGTTTCCCCCAACATATGAACTAGCCAGTGGTTTCCATCTAAGCGAGCTAGAGCATGTACGGTTTCACCTTGGCCGGTGATTCCACCCCTTTCATGTGTGGGGCAGACCCAGGATTTGATGTTTAGCTCACATGATCTATGTCGGTTAATGCTCACAATATGTTCTTGGTTCACTATAGCCATGAGCCACTCCTTTTTGGTGTGGAGTGAACACTTGAGGTGGATTCTCCTTAGTCGGGGATCACCCATTCCCATGCGTGGGCAGACGCTGGATTCCATGAGTAGCTCACATGGTATATATTCATTTTAACCGGTGAATCACCCATTTTTGGTGTGGGGCAGACACTTGGTTTCATGTTAGCTCACATGATCTTATTCATAATGATGTCACTATGAAAGTGAGAATGATGATGATGGAACGTATGTTCAAAGAGAGCAATGATGCAGATCTTAAGAAATTCAATTGTCAAATGTCACACTCATGAAGTTTCAACAAATAATGGGCAAAGCCAAATAAGATTGGCTTATAATGACTTCTTATATGATGCCAATCAAGGGAAGTAGAAACGTAAGGTTAAATAAATACCTCATAACTTCCCTAAGATGAAAGTAATGAAATAAATGGCATGACCAATATAGAATGTCTTATGAAACGTAATAAACATATAGTGTAAAGAATGGCTCACTATAAGGTAGGGAAATCATTCCTTAGTCCTTGGATTACTTACATCGATTCATTGTGTGTATGGGACTACAGTGAATCATTGCACTTGTAAGTAAAACATAGGACTTAAGTAATTATTGAACTACACAACAAGAAGAAGAAAAAACTGCAAAATAAACTAAGTGTGGGAATATGAGCTCTCGGGTTGGGGGTTAGCAAATTTTCAAATCCTCGCCCGAGTGGTTCTAAAATTATGTTGATGATACTAATGGCTTGTAATCATATAAAAAATGAGTTGTGTGTTTTGAATGCATTAAAATACATCATATTCATACCACAATTCACAACTAACGAATTAGGAAAGTCTAGTGACTAGACTTTCCAGAAATTGCATGTTGTTTAGGAAGAGCTTTCATTGATCATGCATAGCTT
The DNA here is from genome assembly GCA_016801875.1 of Solanum sitiens. Lineage (NCBI taxonomy): Eukaryota > Viridiplantae > Streptophyta > Magnoliopsida > Solanales > Solanaceae > Solanum > Solanum sitiens. The sequence continues at coordinate 1,722,151 of JABWTJ010000218.1, forward strand.
TATGTGTATGTGTGCATACACCCATACTTAGTACAAGTGGTGTACTAACCCCTTACTATTTACTATTTTTATAGGTGCAGGTCAGAGGGGAGGTTGACGATACTTGCAGCGGTTTGGACTTCAGCGTTTCTCCAAACCATTTGGTAGGTCCTCTTGATTTCGACGATGCCACACACATTAGTCTAGCCTTAGTTTTAGATATAGCTAGCGGATGTTGTCCCTAGAGTTTCTTTCGTACTTTTATTTCGAAGCTTTGTAATAAGGTCGTGTTTGGCAAATTGTTTATGATATATTAATCTTTAGTTTCGAATTAATTCTTTATGATAGATGGTTTTTCTCTTATGTTGAGCTTAGAATATGATGTAAATATGTAATGATTATATGAAGTCTAAGTAAACTTCATACATATAAAAAGTTTTAAATTTTCCGCAAATTTAACTAGATGAATGTGATGAATGCAAGATGAGGCTTGTCTGCGACCTCTGAGAGGTCAACGACGCCGGTGTCAATTCGGATTCAAGAATCTGGTTTGTTACACATCCATACCTTGACAATCCTTGAAGATTGATGGATAAAAAGTTGAAATCTTGGAGCCCTAATGACATTGAACTTTGTTTTCAATGGAGTTCTTTTGGGAAAGAGAGAGAAAGTAGAGAGAAGGTAGAGAGATTTGAGTTTGGGAATTGAGGAGTGTTGGGTTAAATTAATTAGGTGTCTGTCTTATATATTCCCTTAACTAACTTAATTAAACACACCTTAACCTATAATTAATTGACTAACCAACTAACTAATTCCCTTATCATAATATTGGACAGTGAAACATAGACCAGTCGATGACTCCCCGACCTACAGACTGTAGGTCCATTGCCGGCCAGTGCTGTCAAGTAGAGAATGAGTTCAGAGACTGGTTTTAAGAGCATTTTGTCCAATTGACTAAGTTTCAACCTCTGAGGAAATGGACGGAACATCGATCAATCGACTGCTCGTCGATTGGCTTCATGGGTGCACATTGTCAATTGTTGTCACATCCAGGGAGAACCCCCTACACGTAACCGTCGTTGTCATCCTCTAAGAGGGCTAATGCTAGCCTCTTAGTATGCGTCATAACATATCATATGTTAAAATAATGAAAATTTAAAAATTTTCATATACATCTACATATTGAGGTTTACATAGACCTCTCGCTTACACATCATATATACATGGGGAGTTTACTTAGACTCCTCAAATAGAAAGCTTAATAGGCTTCTACTTTTATGTTACCTATACAATATACAAAGATAGTCTAATAGAATGTAAAGGAAAAAGTCTCACATTTAAGCCATCTAGAATGAGTACAACATTTGGGCATAGCCATACATCATTACAACAAAAGCCACATATAGGCATATATAACAATAGTCTTCAAATGAAAGAGGAGGAAACTAAATTTCTTTAGACTAGAAAAACATCATGTAGCTAGATAGTGGCATCGTCCTCGAAAGGTGAGGACCTACCAAACTTGGAGAATGAGAATCCAAGTCTTCTTCAAATGGTCCTCAAGAAGCTCAACGGCCGGAACCTACAAAATTGTAGAAAAATAGAAATATGGGTTAGCACACCACTTGTACTAAGTATGGAAATACTCAAATAAAACATTTGAAAGAATGCATGAAAAGGGACGTTTATTTTAGAAAATATGCTAAGTCATTTGAAAGCCTTTAATGCACATACAAGAAAGAATATACAACATAAGGATCACAATAACACAAGTCATGTTCATAATCAATATAACTCAATATAAGAACCATATCAACTTCAACATAAGTACCATATCAACCTAAAAAGTTCAATAGTTCACATCAACATAAACATACCAAAACCCTTACCAACATTCCCATCCCAAGCCTAAAAGTGTAATGCTTATGTGAAACCCACACAACCAAGTAAACAAGATAGAAGATCATAAGTAATGATTTTCTACATAATACATATCATCATAGATAGTCATCACTACATATAAAAATTTAGACCAACCTCATGTTCATTAAGATAATACACATCATGTAAGAGTTTCATCATATAAATTCAACATCATACATTTCATAATAACATTATACATAAGACCATCTCCTAGGACTACCCTTAGAGTTAACTTCTGTAATGTCTAGATAGAGTCACATACCCCTTACAATCATAAGTATACCCCTCAAGTCATTCTAATCAATGTATATATCCATTTACATTTAGTCATTTACTTTCGGGAACACTTGCCTTAACAGACAGAGACCATATGAGCTAAATATGGAATCCGGTGTCATGAAACCCTACACCGAAAGAAGGTGCACTACTTGCCAAGGTAGTACCAAAACATGAACATAGCATTTTAGGTGGATCCACTAGCTAGTATTCCTTTGGGGGCAAAATAGTTCAACAACTAGGAGATATACTTGATACCCTTTTTATGCACCTCGAATTATAGTCTCTACCTCTTAAGTACAATAGTGAACCTACCTTCCCTACTTGGGAAGGGACACAATTCACTACTACTTAAATCGGTTCTATTCTAGAGCCCCTTTTGAAAGAACTTTAACTCATTCTCTAACAATCATAACTTAGAATAGGTCAGAGGAGACTAACCCCTTGTATATTCATAATCATTAGCTCGATAGGAATTGCATGAGAACATCCTTTCATTACAACCCTCATATGTGAGATTAGCAGATTATCATCATCATGTCATAGTAAGGCACATAGGTAGTTTACAGCCAACCTTATACATTACATATTTAATCATAATCTCACAACTTCACATAATAAAGACATTTAAATTTCAACATGATACAAACTCGTACTTAATCCAATCCCAAGACATGCTTGAATTGAACTTCATCACCAAGTACAAGCCATCACAATTGAAGTAAAGGTTCAAGATCACAAAGTCATACCAATTCTCCTTCACAAGCCACCATCATTGGTCTTACCCTCAAAAAAGTCAATTTCATACATAAATAGGTTTAATAACATCATACAATAGTAATTAATACAAGAAGTAAGTCAATTGCATCAACACTAATCAATTCAACACTAATTCACAAACTAGGGTTATTGAATTTGGGAATTCATGATCTATTCCACATACTAGGTTTAACATCGATAAATAGCATAATTATCCATTAATACATCATAATAGAATCATAATAATCAATGAAATAAAAAATACAGTTCAGAAGATCAATTTCGGATTAGAAAGAAACCCATGTTAAGATCATCTTTCGGAAATCATTTTGAAGAACCCTTTGGGGAAAGGAATCCCAAAGGTGAAAGGTTCCCATACCTTGTTAATCCTTGAATATTGATGGAGAAAAGTGATATTCTTGATTCCCTAGAACCCTTAGACCTTGGTCTTCTATGGAGTTTTCTTTCGGTGAGAGAAAGTAGAGAGAAGGAAGAGAGATTTGAGTTTAGGAATTGTGGGAGTTGGGTTAGTTTAATTAGGCTTAGGTATTTATATAGGTCCTTAATAAACTTAAATAGACCTACCTTAACAATTTAATAACCAACTAAACCATTAACTAATCAGTTGAACCAACATATAACTCACCAGCGAATTACAGACTTGACCTACAAGACCCCGACCTACGGTTTGTAGGTCAGTCGACGCCCTCTCATGGCCACCGTACTGGCCACCATCGTTAAGTTCAAAGACTTGTTTTTTGGACCAGTAATTGATTTTGGATAAGTTTTCAACGACAGAGGCATCGACGCCCCGTTGTTTGCAACTGTCGATGGCCACTGTCTACACTACCTCATTTGGCAGGTTTGGGTCAAATGCAAGGGTCCTCTCTAAGGACCCCTAGGGTGGTCCTTCGGGAGTCGTACATGTACGTTTAGACCCTAAACATACTCTAATACATTTTTAACACCTTTACACAAAATTTCATCAAATTCGTACTCCTAAAAACCTGTGAAATAGGCTAAGACACACTCGCACCTCTTTCACTAGTCTACGGACGTCATGGACGTTTATTGACATCTTGACTCTAATATTTACTAAATGACTTGTAACAATAAGTTTAGGTCGTAAAACAGTGGTAACAACCTTAGACCAACATGTGAGGCTCTAGATAAGGTCTTGGACTTTCAGACTGTTACATATCCCCCGTAGGAACATTCGTTCTGAATGACACTAAAAATCTTTTGTAAGGAAAGGATAAACTCAATACTACAATCCGAACCAACAATATATAAAATCAATATGAGTTTCAACTCAAATCATCATAAAAATATGGAATTTTCATATATAAACTCAAAATATCAATTACCATATATAAGAGCTCAATATCACCATATGAGGAATCACCTTCTCAACAACAACATGAGCTCTACACAACATAAAGAGTCACTTATGCCAAAACTTCTTTCAAAACATATCAACATACTCAATATATTTTCATGAAGGCAACAACACAAAATACTAACATAAGTTCAAATCAAGTAAAAGACCATTTCTCCATGAAAACTCATTTTAGCAAAAATAATGAATATGCATATCTTTGAAAAACAAGTCAAATTCAATTTACTCATTATTTTCATTATTAATAGTCTAACCTTATTTAGGAGAAAGATAAGGATAACGGGACTTCATGTCGGCCTCGACCTCCCATGTTGCTCCCTCAACTAGGTGGTTTCTCCATAGAACCTTCCACCTCTTTGCTCCTCAATTTATTTTATTTGACAGTCAAGGATTTCCACCGGAACCTTTTCATAGGAGAAGTTCTAATCCACACCTAGACCCTCTATAGGAAGAATGGACTAGTGTTCACCAATTCACTTCTTAAGCATGAAGACATGTAATATCGGATGAACCAAAGCTAGCAGACTAGGTAAGCCGAAGCTCGCAGACTAGGTAATCTTAACTCGTATGATACCTTGGCAACCCGTTGCAAAATTTCATAGGGACTCACATAACGAGGAATTAACTTTCCTTTCTTACTAAACCTCATCACCCCATCCATGAGTGAAATATTCAAATACACTTTATCACTTTCATTCAAATTCAAGGTTTCTTCTCCTCTTGTCGGCATAAGACTTTTACCGTCTATAAATTGTTCTCAATCTGTTCCTTATCATATGAAGTTTCTACGAAGCATCATAGATCAATTCCAGACCAAAAAGTGAAGACTCACCAACCTCAAACCACCCAATGGAGATCTAGATATACTACTATATAAAGCCTCAAAAGGAGCCATGGATATTGTCGAATGGTAACTATTGTTACAAGACAACTCAACCAACATCAATGTTCATCCAACTTCCCTTGAAGTCAATAACACAAGATCTAAGCATATATTCAAGGGTTTGAATAGTACGCTCCGTTTGACCATCCATTTGGGGATGAAAAGCGGTGCTTAACTTTACTCGTGTACCCAACCCTTTTTGAAACGACCTCAAAAATCTATATGAGAATTGTGCGCCCCTATCCGATATGATGGACAACGGAATACCATGAAGACTCACAATCTCATCTATATAGATATTTGCACAATACTCCGCCGAGTAGGTAGACTTAATAGGGATAAAATGAGAGAATTTTGGCAATTTATCCACTACCACCCATATAGAGTAATTTTGCCTTCGAGTTCGAGGAAAAACCACTATAAAATCCATATTAATGTATTCCCACTTCTAATTGGGAACTTGCATTTCTTGAACTAAGCCACCCGACTTTTGGTGCTCGACTTTCACTTGTTGGCAATTTGGGCACTTAGCAACGAATTCCTCTATGTCCTTTTTAAAGCCATCCCACTAAAATACTTCTCTAAGGTCATGATACATCTTAGTATAACCCAGATGAATCGAATAACGGAACCATGATCTTACTGAAGAATCTGATTTCTCAACTCATTAACATTGGGCACACACAACCTCTCTTGGTACCTTAAAACACCATCCCCTCTAAGGAGAATGACTCATTAAGCTTACCAAGAACCGATTTCTTTAACTCCATCAATGATGGATCAAGGTGTTGCTTATGATTCACCTCAACTACTAATGACTATTCTGAGTTATTGTGCACCACAAAATTACCATTTGGAGAATCTTTCAATCGAACACCCAAACGGGCCACCCTATGAACACCTTTCACTAGGTCTTTCTTGGCTTCCTCTACATGAGACACACTACCCATGGTCATACCACTTTAAGCATCCGCAACCACATTGGCTTTGCCGGGGTGGTAGAGAACACTCATGTCGTAATCTTTCAATAATTCTAACCATCTTTGTTGTCAGAGATTCAACTCCTTTAGGGTAAACACATATTGAAGACTCTTATTGTCGGTATAAATATCATCATGAACACCATATAGATAATGCCTCCAAATTTTGAAGAAAAATAGCATGGCCACTAACTCAAGAACATGAGTTGGGTAGTTCTTCTCATGAACCTTGAGTTTCCTAGAGGCATAAGCTATAACCTTACCATATTGCATAAGGACACAACCCAAACGTATTCGAGATGCATAAAAATATACCACAAAACCCTTGGTACCCACCGTTAAAGTCAACACCGGAGCGGAGGTAAGCCTATCTTTTAACTCTTGGAAGCTTCTTTCACAAGCCTCCGACCACTAAAATTTCACATTCTTTTGAGTCAAGGATGTCAAATGAGATACAATAGACACAAACCCATCGACAAACCTTCTATAGTACCCCAATAGACCCAAGAAACTTCATATATCGGTTGGAGACAAAGGTCTAGGCCAATTATTGACCACTTACGTCTTTCTCGGATCAACATCTACTCTCTCAATAGAGATGATATGACCAAGAAACGCCACCGACCTCAACCAAAACTCACATTTGCTATACTTAGAAATAATTGGTGTTCTTGAAGGACTTGCAAAACCACTCTAAATGGTCTATATGTTCACCCTCATTCTTCGAATATACAAAGATGTCATCTATGAAGAAAATCACAAAGGCATCTAGGTAATTTTAGAACACCATATTCATTAGGTCTATAAATGCCGCTAGAGCATTAGTCAACCCAAAAGACATCACTGTAAACTCAGAGTGACCATATCTTGTTTGAAAGGCCATTTTGGGAATATCTTCATCTCACCCTAAGTTGGTGATATCCCGACCTCAATTCAATTTTAGAAAAGTAGCTTGCCCCTTGGAGGTGATCAAACAAGTCGTCAATTCGAGGAAGAGGATACTTATTCTTAATGGTCCCCTTATTAAGTTGCCGGCAGTCAATACACATCCTAATGGACCCATCCTTCTTCTTCACAAATAAAACCGGAGCACCCCATGGAGAAATACTAGGTTGAATGAAGCCCTTATCTAGTAAATCCTTGAGTTGAGCCTTCAAATCTTTCAATTCGGCTGGAGCCATCCTATAAGGAGTAATTGAAATGGGATTAGTATCCACTAGAAAGTCAATACCAAAATCAATTTCCGGTTCGGGAGGGATTCTGGGAAGATCATTAGGAACGACCTCTAGAAATTCCTACACTACTGGGACTACCTCAATGGGAGGAATTTCGTAGTCTAAATATTTGACTCTTACAATATGGTATAAACACCCTTTACAGATCATCTTACAAGCCTTTATACAAGAAATGATAAAACCTATTCGAATAGAACTTCCCCCTTTCCATTCTAAGACGGGTTCATTAGGAAAATTGAACTTGGCAACTCTTGTTCTACAATCAATGGAAGCGAAACAAGCATACAACCAATCCATTCCCAAAATGACATCAAAATCAACCATATCAAGTTCTACTAATTTAACATGGGTAACTCTATTGGGCAACATTATTGGACACTTCCTACATACCCTTTTTGGAACCACCGAATCATCTACAAGGGTAATCACCCTAAAAGGTTCTTTTAGGATATCGGGAAAAATAACAAACATTATAGATATTAAAGGAGTAACAAAAGACAAGGTAGAACCCAGATCAAGTAAAGCATAAACATTAATGGAGAAGACTTGTAACATACCGGTCACTACATCGGTATAACTCTCTTGTTCACCCCTAGAGCGGAGAGCATAAAAGCTATTCTTTCTTGGAGCATCGACATTCAAACCACTTGCTTGTCCACTCCCCTTGTCTTTACCCTTAAAATTAGGGCAATCTCTAACCTTGCAACCACTCTTGCCACACCCGAAGCAATTGTATGTCCTAACTAGGCATTCCCCCATATGTTTCTTGCAACACTTTCCACAAGTAGGCTTCTTGCTTGGTGAACTAGTAACTCTTCCCTTTTGAGATTTAGGGTGAGACACCCTATCATCATGTGCCTTGGAAAATTTAGAAGGAACTTGATGGAGAACCTCCTCTTGAATCTTGACTTATCTTGAATTTCCAACCTTCCCTTTGAGTAACCACCTTCATAAGATTTGGCCCTCTTGGCCTCTCTATTCCTGCTTAGTCTACTTTATTCCACTTGTTGAGCATGAACCATTAAACAAGAAATATTCATGTTATCATATAACATAGCCGAATGACATTCTTCCACTAAGTCATCGGACACTCCCGTAAGGAAACAACTAATCTCATCCCTTGGTTAGACACCAAGTATGGAGCATATTTGGACAATTTAGTGAACTTTAGGGAGTAATCAAGTACACTCATACCTCCTTGCCAAAGGTTGATGAATTCTTCCACCTTAGCTTCCCTCAACTCTCTAGGAAAGAACTTATCAAGAAAGGACCTTTCGAAGATCTCCCAAGTCACCAGACCACATCTTAGTGCCCTATTATCACTCCATTGAGTAAGTTTGCGCCACATCTTTGTGTTCATAGGAGGCCAAATCGGCTTTTTCATTTGAGGTCACACCCAGAGAAAATAAGATCTTGTAAATCTCATCAAGAATGTCTTGGGGGTCTTCATCCGCTCTTGACCCGAAAAACATAGGTTGGTTCATCCTACTATAGTCTCTCAAATGTGAAGAAATAGTGCTAGCATGATGAGGCATACGGGGGTCCAACTTCCCGATTCTCTTGAGCCGTCATGGCTTGAACTTCAGAAGTGACGGTATTAGCTTGAGAAGACATGGATTGGGCCAAATTGAGAAAAGACAACATTATCTCTCCATCCCTCATCAGTGGAGGAGCAACTGGAACTTGATCACCCATAAGAACTTGCTCAAGTGGAGGTACTTAATTATCTTGCGGAGGAGCTTGGTTGTCATGAGCTCCCACATTATATATCCTTTCTTCGGCCCTTCTTGTGGCTGACCTTCTAGTATTCATACCTATAACCACAATTAAAAGCTTAGGTGAAAATAACACATAATGTAAGACTCTAAAGGCGCGACATAGGATAACAAGAAGAATGAGAATTTCCTAAGCATCACATAGTCCCTCATTCATTAGTGTGGCGCGCTTCACAATTATGAAGAAGAATATACATAGACGTGGTTTAGTGAGACATCAATCCTAAGGATATTAAACCTCATGCTCTCATAGCAAGTTCGTCATATTCGGGGAGCAGCCCATAGACATAACCGGCGTCGTCGTCCTCGAAGAGGACTAAAACTAGCCTTTTAGCATTCGTCATAACATATCATAGAATAAAATGCTGAAAATTTAAACTTTTCATATATATCTACATATTGAAGTTTACATAGACCTCTCTCTTACATATTATATATACATAGGGAGTTTACTTAGACTACTCGCATAAGAAGCTTACACAGGGTTCTACTTTTATGTCACATATACAATATACAAAGATAGTCTAATCTAAAGTATAGGAAAAAGTCTCACATTTAAACCATCTAGAATGAGTACAACATTTGGTCATAAACATGCTTCATTACAACAAAATCCACATATAGGCATATACAACAATAGTCTTCAAATTAAAGAGAAGGAAACAAAATGTATTTAGACTAGAACAACATCAAGTAGCTAGATAGTGGCATCGTCCTTGAAAGGTGAGGACCTACCAAACTTGGAGAATGAGAATCAAAGTCTTCTTGAAATGGCCCTCTAGAAGCTCAACGGCCAGACCCTACATAATTGTAAAATCATAGATATATGGGTTAGTAAACCACTTGTACTAAGTACGGAAACGTGCACATAAAATATTTGAAAGAATGCATGAAAAGAGACATGTACATTAGAAAACATGCTAAGTCATTTGAAAGCCTTTAATGCACATACAAAAGAGCATATACAACATAAGGATCACAGTAACACAAGTCATGTTCATAATCAATATACCTTTATATAAGAACCATACAAACTTCAACAAAAGTACCATATCAACCTAATAAGTTCAATAGGTCACATTAACATAAACATATCAAAACCCTTACCAACACTCCCATCCCAAGACTATAAGTGCAATGCTTATGTGAAGTCCATAAACCCACACAACCAAGTAAACAAGATAGGAGATCATAAGTAATGATTTGCTACATAATACATATCATCATATATAGTCATCACTGCATATAACAATTTAGACCAACCTCATATTCATCAACATAACCATCATTATGTAAGAGTATCCTCATATAAAGTCAACATCACACATTTCATAATAACATCATACACAAGACCATCTTCTAGGACTCCCCTTCGAGTTAAATTCTGCAATGTCTAGATAGGTTCACATACCCCTACATATCCTAAGTAAACCCCTCAATTCATCTTAATCGATGTCTATATCCATTTACATATAGTCATTCATTTAAATTTCGGAAACACTTGCCTTAACCGACATAGACCCAAAGAGATAAATGTGGAATCCGGTGTCATGAAACCCTACACCGAAAGAAGGTGGACTACTTGCCATGGTAGTACCAAAACATGAACATAGAATTTTAGGTGGATCCACTAGCTAGTATTCCTATGGGGGAAACATACTTCAAGAACTAGGAGATATACTTGAGACCCTCTTCATGCACCTTGTTTTATAGTCTCTACCTCATGAGTACAATAGTGAACCTGACTTCCCTACATGGGAAGGGACACTCCTCACTACTAGTTCACTCGGTGCTATGGTAGAGTCCCTTTTGAAATGTCTTTAATTAATTATTTAACAATAATAACTTAATAGGTCATAGGAGACTAACCACTTGTATATTCCTAATCATTAGCTCAATAGGAATTGCATGAGAACATCCTTTCAATACAACCCTCATATGTGAGATTAGCATATTATCATCATCATGTCCTAGTAAGGCACACATGTAGTTAACAACCAACCTTATATCATTACATCTTAATCATAATCTCATAAATTCACAAAATCAAGACATTTAAATTGTATCATCATACCAACACCTACTTAATCCATTCACATGATTTGCTTCAATTGAACTTCATCATAAAGTACAAGCCATCAAAAATGAAGTAAATATTCAAGATCACAAAGTCTTACCAATTCTCCATCAAAAGCAATCGTTATTGGTCTTTCCCTCAACCAATCAAAATTCTTACATCAATAGGTGTAATAAAATCATACAATAGTAATTAATACAAGAACTAAGTCAATTGCATCAACACTGATCAATTCAACACTAATTCATAACCTAGGGTTAGGGAATTTGGGTCAATTCATGATCTATTTCACATACTAGGTTTAACATCAAGAACTAAAATATTATCCATTAATAGATCATAATATAATCATAATGATCAAAGGAAATAAATAAAATACAATTTAGATGATCAATTTCTGATTAGAAAGAAACCCATGTTAAGGTCATCTTTTGAAAATCAATTTGCAAATCTTTGGGGAAAGGAATCCCAAAGGTTAAAGGTTCTCATACCTTGTTAATCCTTGAAGATTGATGGAGAAAAGTGATTTATTTGCTGACCTAGAACCCTTAGACCTTGGTCTTCTATGGAGTCTTCTTTGGGAGAGAGAAAGTAGGGAGAGGGAAGAGATTTGAGTTTGGGAATTGTGGGAGTTGGGTTAGTTGAATTAGGCTTAGGTCTTTATATATGTCCTTAATTAACTTAATTTGACCTCCCCTAACACTTAATTAATAAACTATACCATTAACTAATTATTTGGACCAACTTAAAACTCATGAGCAAATTACAAACTTGACCTATGAGACCCCGACCTACGGTACGTAGGTTAGTCAACGCCCCCTTATGGCCACGTCCTGGCAACGTCGTTAAGTTCACAGACTGGTATTTTGGACTAATCTTGGATTTTTGCTAATTGTTCAACGATGGAGGCATCAACGCCCCATCATCTAGGCGACGCCCCGTCAGTTCTAAGCTTTACTTGTGTACCCAAACTCTTTTGAAAGGATCTCCAAAAATGAGAAGTGAATTGGGCTCCCCTATCTAAAATTATAGACAAAGGAATTCCATGCCACCTCACGATCTCATCAATATAAAGTTTGGCATAGTCCTCGGCTTGGTTAGTGGACTTCACGGGAATGAAGTGGGCGGACTTTGTCATTCGGTCAAAAATGACCCAAATGGAATCGTACATTTCTCTGGTCCTCGGTAAACCAACCACAAAATCCATATTAATAGCCTCCCACTTCCACGTTTGAATCTCAATTGATTGAGTAAGACCTCCAGGCTTAAGGTGTTCGACCTTAACTTGTTGGAAATTCGAACACTCTTCTACGAACTTAGAGATGTCTCACTTCATACGTTCCCACCAATAAATTTTCTTCAGATCATGATACACCTTGGTGGAACCTGGATGAATGGAATACTTAGAGCCATGAGCCTCTGCAATAATATTTGGCCTCAAAGAATCAATATTTGGTATGCACAATCTTCCTTGGTACCTAAGTACACCATCTCCCCCTAGGGAGAATGATTCATTCATCTTACCCAACACCGAATCTTTCAACTCCATGAGTACCAGATCGAGATGTTTCTTGGCTTTAACATCTACAACGAATTAGGATTCGAAAATTGAATGGACCGTAATACCCCAATTTGGTGCATCTACAAGTCGTACACCTAACCTTGATAACTGGTGCACATCTTTAACCAACTCTTTCTTCTCATCATCGATGTGAGACACACTTCCCATTCTCAATCGTCTTAATGCATCCACCACTACGTTGCCTTTCCCGGATGATAGTGAACACTCATGTCGTAATACTTTAGCAATACTAGCCATCTTCTCTGACGAAGGTTTAATTCTCTTTGTGTAAAAACATATTGAAGACTTTTATGGTCGGTAAATACATCAACATGTACACAATATAAGTAATGTCTCCAAAGCTTCAACGCAAAGACTACCGTGGCTAGTTCAAGATCATGAGTAGGGTAATTCTTCTCATGGATTTTCAATTGTCTCAATGCATATGCAATCACCTTACCATCTTGCATAATAAAACATCCCAAACATACTCGGGAAGCATCACAATAAACCACGTACCCTTCACCACTTCTCGGCAACATGAGGACTGGGGACGAAGTGATTCGGTCTTTCAGTTCTTGGAAACTCCTTTCACACTTTTCAGACCACTCAAACTCCGCCTTCTTCTTTGTTAACACGGTTAATGGAGCAGCAATCGCGGAAAAACCCTCCACAAACCATCGATAATAATTAGCCAAACCCAAGAAACTTCGAATATCGGTAGGGGTAAGAGGTCTCGGCAAATTCTTCACTGCCTCTATCTTTTTTGGATCAACTTCAACACCTTGATTGGTCACCACATGATCAAGGAAGGTCACCGATCTCAACGAAAACTCACATATGCTAAACTTTGCATACAACTGATGTTCTCTGAGTACTTGCAATGTCATTCTCAAATGTTGTTCATGCACTTCTCTGGACTTAGAGTATATGAGGATGTCATCTATGAATACTATGACAAAAGAATCAAGATATTCATGGAAGACTCTATTCATAAGGTCCATAAACGCGGCTGGTGCGTTAGTGAGACCAAATGACATGATAAGAATCTCGTAATGGCCATATCTAGTTCGGAAGGCAGTCTTAGGAATGTCCTCTTGTCTTACCCTTAATTGGTGATAACCCGACCGAAGATCTATCTTAGAAAAGAAACTTGAACCTTGAAGTTGATCAAAAAGATCATCGATTATGGGAAGAGGATATTTGTTCTTTATAGTGACTTTGTTGAGTTGCCGATAATCGGTACACATTCTAAGAGTTCCATCCTTTTTCTTAACGAACAACACTAGAGCGCCCCATGGGGATATGCTCGGTTGGATGAAGCCCTTATCAAGTAAATCTTTTAACTTCAACTTCAACTCTTTAAGTTCCGCTGGGGCCATTCTATAAGGCAGGATTGAAATTGGTTTGGTGTTGGGATCTAAGTTAACACCGACATCGATCTCACATTCGGGAGGGATCTCTGGTAAATCCTCTGGAAAGACATCTTGAAACCCATTAACTACGGACACAGAGTCTATGGAAGGGACTTCTTGTTATAATTCTTTGACTCTAACTAAGTTGCATAAGTATCCCTTAGATAACATCTTGTTGTCTTTAAGATTGAAACTATTTGGCTTGTTGATTTGAACCACGCCCTTCCCATTTTAACTCTAATACATTGGGAAACTGAAAACTTACTACCCTATTTCCACATTCTATTGTAGCATAACATTTATGAAGCCAATCCATACCCAAAATTATATCAAAATCAAGCATGGTTAATTCTATTAGATCAGCATGAGTAACTTTATTGAGAATAGTTATCGGGAAATTTCTATAGACTCTTTCGGCCCTAACAATGTCATTTGTAGGAGTACTCACTAAAAATTGGCTCATACAGAATCTCAAGAAGCAAGTCAAATTTACTAGATACTAAAGGAGTAACAAAAGATTAGGTAGGTCCTAAATCTAATAATGCATAAACATGAAAATAAAAGGCACGCAAGTTACTAGTAACGACATCCGCGGACTTCTCTCTGGGAGCACCCTCTCTAGTGGCTTTGGCCGTGATGGCATGTGCTTGCACGGTGATGGCTTGGGCTATCTGAAGTAGTGTTTCCATAACTTCTTAATCCGTCATCCCAACTAAGTTGGCAGGCACTTGTGCTTCAACGGCTGGGGCTTGAGAAGGACCTTGATTGCCTCCAGCAGCTGCTTCTTTGACCCTTCTGTTGGCATTTCTTCTTGTGTTCATTTTCTACACGTATACACAAGAAGGAAATTAGATACTAGAATGACAAAAAAATTCAAAGCTCTAGATAGCACGATAAAGAGTAAACAAAAGTGAAAATTCCTAACATCACAAAGTCTCTAAGTCATGATTGTGCTGCACTTCACAACCATAAGTTAAAAACTACGCAACGTGGTTGTGTTGCGCCTTAGTTCCTAGGTAATTTAACCTCATGCTCTGATACTAAGTTTGTCACGACCATGATTCTGGAATCCGAACCGCGATCGGCGTCATTAACCTCTCAGAGGTCAATGACAAGCCTCTTTTTAGCTTTCATCACAATTATACAGTTAAATTTGCGGAACATTTAAAACTTTTTAATACTTAGTGAAGTATACATAGACTTCATATAGTATTGCATAAGAGTGATATTCTACTAGCTCAAACTCAACAACCATCTATCAATAGATTAAACAAATATAATAAATTATCGTAATAATGATAATAATAGTTCGCCAATTGGCCTTATTACAACGCTTGAACAAATACTTGAAAAGAAACACTAGGGACAGTAGTCACTAGCTATATCTAATGTACTAAGCTAGAATAATAAAGTGTATCATCCTCGAACTCAAGAGGACCTACCAAAGTCTGGAGATCGCTATTCCAAACTGCTTCGTCAACTTCAACCTTCTTGAGAACCTGCACCTATAAAAATAGTAAATATATATGGGGTTAGTACACACTTGTACTAAGTATGGGTGTATGCACATAACACATAAGGGACTATGCATGAACAAGGAAACCTATTACTAAACAATATGTCAATCACGGTCAATACGTTACTTTCTTCCTTAAATAGGTAATCTTGATTTATGATATGTATATGACACGTTTCATGCAATTAATGCACATAAATCATTTTCTATATGAACATAAGACCTTGGAATCATGAAAATAATTTTAGAACCACTTAAACAAACATTTACTATTTTGCTAATTAGGCCAAGAGTTGCCATTTCTATCTTGGATTATTTTTCAGACTTTCTCTTCTTTCTATTGTGTAGTTCAATGATCTCCTTTGATCTTATGTTTTTCTTACAAGTGAAATGATTCATTGTAGTACCATACCTATAGTGAATCGAGTGAGCAACTCACAAGACTAAGGAAATGATTTGGCTACATTACTGAAAATTAGTTATCTTCTAACCCAAGTTTAATATGGATAAAAATATTATACGCCAATCTTTATTGGCTATGCCCCTTATTTGATTATTTACATAATATATAGTTCTTGGGACATAATCCATGCTCCATTATTGGCTACCCCAACTTGTTGTTTCTATCAAATGCTAGTGATTAATATTCTCTAAGCTCTTACTTTACTTAATTAACTATGAACTTATGATTCTACTCTTTGCTCGATTGTTCACTTTGAACATGATACTTTATTCTTTCTTACTCTCTTAAAGAATTCTCTTACCATTAACGGAAGTACATCATGCGAGCTACATGAAATCCAGTGTCTCCCCCACACCAAAAAGGGGTGATTCACCGATTAAAGTGAACAAAGATCTATTTCTTCCCCACACCGAAAAGGGGGGGTTCACTTTCTAAGGTAAACCGTGTCTGTGTCTTCCCCACACCGAAAGGGGGGTTCATGACAGCAGTGAACCGGATACTTTTCCTGAGCTATAACCGACATATATCATGTTAGCTAAATATTAAATCTGGTGTCTACCCCACACCGAAAAGAGGTGGAATCACCGACCAAGGTGAAACCTAACTTGCTAGAGTTCTTTAGTGGGTGGCGTCCACTAGCTAGGTTCCCCTATGTTGGCAACATAGTTCTAAGACTAGGAGACGTACGGAGACCCTGGTCCACCGTGGTGGTGATCTCATCTCATGAGACTTATATGTGCTGTCACAAGCTCATTGCTAGTCTATCGGTGCTAAGCTCATATTTTTATGTTCTTATCTTTTAGAGTTTACTCACACATTATGGAAGCTTGCTTCTAGTTATAAGGTTTACTTACTCTATGGATGACTGGTCAGCCCTATCTTTACTTGATGAATGTGATCTTAAGTCTTTACATTATCATCATGGTGCTAGTGAGACTTGTCTCACGGACTCTAGCACACTCTTATGTGAGTATTCTTGACATAACGAATAAGTGTTCTTGAGACTCGTCTCACTTCTTTCTAACACTCTATATTAGGTCAATTTCATAACTTAACTTTTTGTTATTTCTTTACTCACCTTAACTTGTTAACGTCACTTACTAACCTTATAACATTCTTTATGATGGTTATTTATTCTTTGTAAGATGTTATTGCGTTCACAAGTTCGTGTGGATAGGGTATGTTGGGACTTGTCCCATTGATTGGCATACCATATGTTATGAGTTTATTGAATTGAGATTGGGACACTTTGCATCTTTTGAATTTATTTGTGCTAGCCAATTTGTTGGCACAAAATCAAACTATGATATTATAACAAGCCAATTCAATCAATTCATGAATACAATATAGTAATCTAACATGTTAAAAAAGTCAACTTCTAACCGTTGATTAACATATAAAACATTTCAACGAATAACTCATAACAAGCTCATATTCTCGAAACACAAATAGGCATTATAACATTCAACGTTGATGTAAATAACACCCTGAGTATGCGGATCTAACATGTATATTTCACTTGACATATAAATCACTAAACATACACATGATGATCAGTTAACACCGCATATAATCAACCATACATCAAGAATTACACTAGAAGTTCTACAAGAATCAAAAATCGGGAGAACTAGAGAGATGAACATGTGATTCATTGGGAACAACCCTAGTTTTGATATTGTTGAAGTAAAAACGTTTGAAAAGCCTCTTGGATAAAGAATTCCAGGAGAAAAAACTCATAGCTTTTTGTAGAATTGAATCTACGAAGATCACTACATACTTTGCACGAAAAACCTTGAAGCGTTCTTGCTAACGTCTAGGGTTTCGGTCACGGCTTCTCTTGTTCTAACGTTAGGCATTAATGGTGATCAATTTAGGTCTAAATCTTTTAAGAACTGATTGTTAACTAAGTCAACTTATATTATAAACTTAACTAAAATAGCTTAGGTATCTAATTACCAAACCGCCCTTCCTAGATTGACTAGAATTAGAGAACTCTTTGACTTAACCGATTTTTGGGTCTTTCCTTGTCGTTTCTATTTTGGTCTAATTAATTTAATTAATTGAGTTAATAAATTAATTAATTAAGTATTACAGGGTAATTACTAAAATACCCCTAAGTTGTTAGGACCATAATCAACCCTTTGGACCATTCTACGTTAGGTACTAGGTTGTCCCTAAGTTAGTTAGGCGGTTAGTGACCCCAGTTTTAGTCTTAGTTTGTCGGGTCCCTTACTCAACTATTTTCGGTTTGTCCTAGGTTAGTTAGTTAGTTAGGTCATTTAGCTAGGACTTAGTACCGGTTAGGGAGTGTGGCCCCATGTGTACTGACCCGGACGCGTGCTTTCCCCCCAACCGCCCTAACCGAATTTGGTTAGAGTAGTCCCCTTAACCGTTTGCACATGTGCTTACACATGTGTTGTGTGTACTTTCCCAACTAACTATTTTGTAAGGTTCATTTGGAATGTTTAATTATTGTCCCCAAGGATCCTCACTATGTCCTTGGGCACTGCTTAATCTACATGATCATTTTAAATGGTTATGTGCTAGGGTACTAGGCTTGACACGTGGATGCCTAGTACCTAACGCATTGCTATATATGGTTATTGAATATTTTTCTTAGGTTAGGGTCTTCTTTGTAGGACAATTTATAACCAAGCTTGGAATATATTTTGCTTATTTGGTTATATATAGAAATTGGCTAACACCCCTTAACCAATTTTCTATACTATGCCCAATATTTCTCAATATTGGGCATTGTGATGCCTATGTACCCCCAATACGCATTCTTAAAGACCTATTGGGCTCTTAACTAGACATGTAATTTTCTGGAATGTTACATTTTCATTCATAAATGTGGTGAACTTCACACTCATAATTAAGATTCTACTCGACGTGGCTTATAATACATCTAAGGACCTTTCTGATCCTTGTGCTCTAAATACCATGTTTTAACGACCTAAAGTATACCCTAGGTGTAATATGACATAATAGAATTAAAAAAATTAAAAAAATCATTCATATATCATAAGAACTTGACTGAAGTGAAGTCTAACATAAGTCTCAAAGTCATCTAATACATTATAAGAAAAGTTATTGGGACGGAACCGATACATCACATACAAAGTCTGTAAACTAAATGCAAAGCAGTAATAAAGTCTAGTCCTCGAAACAAGACCACTTAGTATTATTCAAAAGCCCAAAATGATAAACTATCCACGAGTATGGGAGGTAGGAGTGTCAAACTCTACATTTGTTAAACAATGTTGTCACAAGTATGCATTAGTATAGGGAATGTACTAAGTATGGTAGCAACACATAAGAGTTATGAAATCCTGCTAGAAAAAACTTTACATGACATACAATGACCAAGAAAAATTTAAAGATAACATGTTAGAAACACAAGTCATAATCATGGTCAATTGCAAACGAAACATCTTTAACACCTTTGTGAGATACTTTAGAAAGTAAGCATAGTTCGTTATTGTAGAAAGTTTTCCAAGCACCGACATAGACCATGTGAGCTATAACATGGAATCTAGTGTCTATCCCACACCGAAAATACATGTCCTTATTTATCAAGGTAAGAACCATAAACTTGAGCTAAAGTGGATCCACTAGATAATGTCTATCTAAGTCAAACCTATGGTGGCACATAGTTATAGTATAGAGAGATTGCAAGAAACCCTGCCTTTACCAATGGGAGAGTTCCCATCTCAATATCATCTTGGTGCTAAGAATAAATATCACAGAATAATCATTAATCATATTTATCTTTTTACTCATGAAAACGTACAACAACTGATAAATCTTGATTCAAACTTTGGTCAAAAAACCATTTGATCCTATGAATCCTTTATGTGAAAATAACCTTTCAAACAACAACATCGGTTCTTTACTCTGAAAGAAACCTTAAATCATTTACATCAATTGCATAGAAAGAACATGAATAGCTTCATTAATCTTCTATAGGTCATAAACTTAATCATGTGCTCATAGTTTAAACTTCATGGGGCATGCATGTGTTTATATGAATTTAACTCCAAAACTTGTAATTAAATCAATTCATGCATAATAAATAGAAGACAGTCAAGGTGATCAAAATTGAAAGGAACCCATGAATATTGAATAAAACCCTCACTTTGATTAGATAATCAAACTTGTAAAATTGATAATTTAGGAATCCTATGGAGGAAAGGACTCCGTAGGTGATACTAACATATCTTTTTTTTTCCAAAGGATATATGGTGAATTTAAGACTTTAATGGAACCTGCATATGCTTTTCTTTCTTTAGGTTAGGATAATTTGAAAAGGAGGAACTTGGTAGATTTAGGGAATTAAAAGAACGAAATTTGAGTGGGTAATTTTAGGTCCTAATATTATATAGGGCTTACTGAATCAAGCAAAATGACAGATTTTTTATTAAAAACAATTAGGGAAATGACTTTAAATCTGTTACAACCCTCAAAATGAAATAGGTCAAAATTAGATACTATCATGTGTGTTATGAGTTAATAAGGTAAAAACATTAAAAATAGATTTAGAAGTCAATTTGAAGAGTTTGGAAATCAAACGTCCAAGGACGACCAAGACGTTCGAAAACTAGTCTAATTAAACTAGTGTGTAGTAGGGTTTTCTAGTGCAATTTTGGGGAATGGTATGAGGATGGAATTGAGTATCAATGGTTCCTACACATAAAATGACATGTAAAGGGTCAAAACGTTTGACTAGAACTCCCCGGAGACCACACTAAGGCCCTCAAAGAGGACCCAAACATTGGCCAAGTGGGCTGTCGGGCAGCATGTATTTGGTAGTGGCTGCAAGTCGCGCAACCTGCACTAAAAGGGAAAAAAGTGTGCCCTGCGACATGGGGCCAATACGAACCATTATCTCCCAAAATAAATTTCATAAGCAAGATTTGGAGGTGTCCCCGCGATGCGCAGCCATGTCCAAGATTTGGTCGCGTCGTTTTTAAGTCAAATTAGATTTGGTTAAAAGGTCCAAAAGTGTAGGGGTCTTTTGGGTACTTTGGGGATTATTTAAAAACGGTCATAGAGTAACTTTTACCCCAAATTAACCAATGAAAACAAGACCCACAAGCCAAAACAAAAGCTATAAATTCCTTCTTTCCAAAACCTCCATTGTTGAACCATTGAAGCTCCAAGGAAGAAGGTCAAATTCTCCAAGTTTTCAACCCCACTTTAGTGGATAGATTCCAAATTAAGTTATGGTGATATAATCCTTGATTCTTCTCCCATTCAAAGAGCCAATTCCAAAGTCTTTTCAAAGATTGTTCAAAAACCTTGAAATCCTATTTTGAATTCTAAGCATGAATTGTTGCATGAAAAGGTTTAAATCAATGTTTTATGAAGTAATTGATGTTAATTGGTGGTTTTAAGATCAAAACTTACATGAACATATGCATTCCTTGAATTCCTAATTTTGGTTCTAAAGTGGGTGAATTGATCATGGCTTGATATTATAGAATTCATGTATAGATTGTATTGGGCTATTGAAATATGTGTATATGATGATAGAATTGCTAATTACCTTCCTTATGATAATATATATATATTGTATGTTGTTGGATCATTGATATGGATTGATTGTTGGCTTAGTATTGTGTACATTATTATTGGTAAGAGATTTTTAAATGTGAATTGGTTGATATGGTTAAGGAATGGTGATGATGATGATTGGAAGGTGGTGAGTTAACCTAATTCCTCTATTTCTTATAGAATCGATAATGAATTTGTATTGATTGGTATGGTCTACTTATGGTGGCGGTGCTTAATTATTATACTTGTTATGAACATGACCTTGTCTGCATTATTATGTGAATTATTCTATTTTCATGTTATAACTTGTATAGATGATCAAGGTGAAAGATGACACGGTGTATGTACATGTGTGAGGTGAAAGTAGGATTTCCTCTAAATGGTTATATGTGAATATGATAGACTATGATGAGTCTCTATATATTGATAGGGTATCTTGTTAGGTAGACTGAGTTGTCCCTACACGGTACTTGAATGTTATTGAAAACATGATATGATGATGTAGTGTCTTGATTGGTAGACTTAGGTCCGTTTTCTAGATACATGATATCTTATGAATTATGAAATCTTGACTTAGTAGGCTTAGGCACCTTTGTCATGTATGTGTATGAATGAATGATGAATGAAAGTCTAGGATCGGTTGACCTAAGATAATGCCTTTCTATGGATGACTAATATAGGACTTTTAATAAGAAAAGAAGGTTAATGATATAGAACCTTGAATATGAAAAGAAGTTCAAGAATATAGAACCTTGAATATGAAAAGAAGGTTAAGAATGAGGAACTTGAATATGAAAAGAAGGTCAATAATGTTTAACCTTGAATAAGAAAAAGAAGTTTAATAGAAACCTTGAAGTACAATATTGTAATGGTGCCTTCTTGAGTGGAATGACAGATATAGAGATGGGTTTGCTGGAACGTCATGAAACAATCTCTAAGGAAGTCATAAGAGCGATCCTAATAGTCCTTGGTTGGCAACCCTAGTGGACCATTCCATGGAAGAAAAAAAATTATGAATTTGTAGGACATAGTAATGCTACCTTCTCTAATACACATAGGGAATGATTACTCTATGAGAAACAAGGCAAAACACCGAGTGGTTACAAACTTGGTATCTGAGCATAAGGTTATGAAGCAGTCTTTAGGATTCAAAATCTTATTAAAGTCACATCTAGTAGAGTCTTGTTCATTAGTGTGAGTCGTGACACATCTATGATCGAGAGGATATAGGATGATAGAAGTTTCCCTTTCTTAATTACTCTTGTCTCGTGCCATAGAGTTGAGGTTACAAGTGTCTTTTCCTAATATCTTCTCTTGTGTTTATTGGATATGATTACAAGAAGGACGCTGTCAAAAAGAGTTGAGGAGGAAGTGGTGATTGAGGGAATTCCTCCCAGAGGTGAACAAGTTCCCCAAGGTGGACAAGCTCCACAAGGTGAACAAGTTTCTAAAGGTGAACAAGTCCCTCTATTTGATCAAGAGAGTCAGGTTCCGGCGGTTCCCCCGGATATGACTAATGAGGAGGTTAGAGGGGCTCATGTTACCCTAGACCGATCCATAACGACTCAAGTGCATTGACATGTTGGGACTAGGATGAATTCTCTAGAGAGTGCCATGACCTCTAGGTTAAGGGACTTTGTGAGGATGAACCTCCCATATTCCTTGGTTCTAAGGTTGGAGAAGATCCCCAAGAGTTTAAAGATGGTGTTTATAAGGTGTTGAGTGCTATGGGGGTGACTTAGATAAAAGGCGGAGTTAGATTCATACCAAATGAGGGAAGTCGCTCAACTCTGGTACACACAATGGAAATATAATATACCGATTGAAATGGGTCTTATAGAATAGGAATAGTTTAAGGAAGCCTTATTAGAAAAGTATTTTCCCCGTGAGAAGAGGGAGGTGAAGGTAGAGAAATTTATAAACCTTAGGCAAGGTAACATGAGTCTTGAGGAGTATTCTTTGAACTTTACCCTATTGTCTAAGTATGTCAGATCTTTGGTGTCTAACTCTAGGGATGAGATGATTAGGTTTGTGACCATGGTTGCCGACCTTTTAAAAAAAAGAGTGTCATACGGCGATGCTCCATAATGACATGAACCTATATAGCCTCATGGTGTATGATCAATCCATTGAAGAATCCAAGCTTAGTAGGATAAAGAGAAATTTGAAGAAGGGTATATTCTATGAGGAAAACCAACCTGGTTTAAAAAGAGGTCTCCAAATCAAGATGGTTCTAGTGCTCCTAAGGTCAAGTATGAGAGAGGTGGTGGTTCTCAAAGTGTTAAGCCTACTTGTTCAACTTGAGGGAAGAAGCATTTTGGTAAGTGTCTAGACGGTAGTAGTGGGTGCTTTGGTTGTGGAATGGATGATCACAAGGTGAGAGATTGACCTACTATTGTGGCTAGAGGAAGGGAGGCCAAGCAAGCTCCTCCTAATGCCCCGGATATTGGTGTACCAAAGAATAATCGCTTCTATCACCTCCAAGCTAACAAGGGAGCAAATCCGAATGAAGGTACCGGTAAGTTATAGTGTTCTCTCTTGAATGGTTATGCGTTCCTTCTAAGTGGAGGAGTATGGTTAATAGTTTGGTTGTGTATTATTGTCTATTCTATCCTATTTTATTCAAGATTGAGAGTTAGAACTTTATAGTAGCATGTTGCATTTGTTTAGGAGTTTAGTGAAAATTAATTTCATTGATCTCCTTGCATTGTGCCACTTTTCATGAGATTACGTTTATATGGTACAATGAGCTTATATGATTGTGACTCTCATATTGTCATGACTTTATAATGAATTGCTTCAATGTGGCTTAAGTGAACTTGTAAGTATGCTTTAAAGTAAAGTACTTCAAAATGTTTCATAATTGTGCTTTCATGAGAAGTTGGCATTTTGTGCATAAAAATGTTATAGATAACCATGATTATATGTGGAGAAGAAAGTCCCTCCTATATGAAATGAATAATATAGAGTCTTATTGCATGATAATATGTGGATGATGTTCCTACTTTCTTGTTGTGTTTGAGTCTCTTATTTATGTGGAGTAATGTTCTTCCTAGCTATGTGTATTGTATATGATGTGTTATGGTTATGAGCTTCTAGTCTTAAGTCCTTATCTCTTGAAAGTGTTGTAAGTGCTTAAAGTGTTCGAAGTGTCATTCAAGGACGAATGTTGTCCAACTGGGGGAGATTGTTACAACCCTCAAAATGAACTAGGTTAAAATAGATCCTATAATGTGTTATGAGTTAATAATGTGTTAAAAACATGAATAATAGCTTTATAAGTCAGGTTGAAGAGTTTGGAAGTCAAACATCGAAGGACGACCAAGACGTCCGGAAAATAGTCTAGTTGAACTAGTGCGCAGTAGAGTTTTGTAGTGGAGTTTTGGGGAATCGTATGAGGGTGGAATTGAGTATATATGGATACTACACATAGATTTACATGTAAAGGGTCAAAACTTTTGAGTACAACTCCCAGGGAACAACCCTAAGGGTCCCCAAGGAGGACCTAAACGTTCGCCAAGAAAGTTGCCGGGCAGCACATATTTGGAATTGATTGCGCGTCGCGTAGCTTACACTTAAAGGGAAAAGATTTTTCCCTGCGACACGGGGACAACATTAACCATTCTATCTCAGATTAAATTCCGTAAATAATATTTGGAGGTGTCCCCGCGACGCGCAGCCATGTCACAGATTTGGTCGCGTCATTTTTAAATAAATTTGACTTTTTTAAAAGGTCCATATGTGTAGGGGTCTTTTGGGTACTTTGGGGATTATTTTAAAAAAGTTTTACAGTCACTTGTACCCCAAATTTAACAATCAAAAGAAAACCCTCAAGCCAAAACAAAACCTCTAAAATTCCTTCTCTTCGAAACCTCCATTGTTGAACCTTTGAAGCTCCAAGGAAGAAGGTCAAATTCTACAAGTTTTCAACCCCAATTTCATGGATATATTACCAATTAAGTTATGGTGATATCATCCTTGATTCTTATCCCATTCAAGGAGCCAATTACAAAGTCTTTTCAAAGATTGTTCAAAAACCTTAAAATCCTATTTTGAATTCTAAGCATGAGTTCTTGCATTAAAAGGTTTAAATCAATGTTTTATGAAGTAATTGATGTTAATTGGTGGTTTTAAGATCAAAACTTCCATGAACCTATGTATTCCTTGAATTCCTAATTTTGGTTCTAAAGTGTGTGAATTGATCATGGCTTGATATTATAGAATTCATGTGTAGATTGTATTGGTGTATTGAAATACGTGTATATCATGATAGAATTGGTAATGACCTTCCTTATGATATGAATTGGTTGATAACGTTAAGGAATGGTGATGATGATGATTGGATGGTGGGGAGTTAACCTAATTCCTCTATTTCGTATAGAATCGATATTGAATTTGTATTGATTGGTATGGTCCACTTATGGTGGCAGTGCTTAATTGTTATACTTGCTATGAACATGGCCTTGTCGACATTATTATGTGAATTGTTCTATTTTCATGTTATAACTTGTATAGACGATCAAGGAGAAAGATGACATGGTGTATGTGCATGTGTGAGGTCAAAGTATGATCTCCTCTAAATGGTTATATGTGAATATGATAGACTATGCTGAGTCTCTATATATTGATAGGGTATCTTGTTAGGTAGACTGAGTTGTCCCTACACGGTACTTGAATGTTATTGAATACATGATATGATGATGTAGTGTATTGATTGGTAAACTTAGGTCTATTTTCTAGATACATGATATCTTATGCATTATGAAATCTTGACTTAATAGGCT
Organism: Solanum sitiens; assembly: GCA_016801875.1. Classification (NCBI taxonomy): domain Eukaryota; kingdom Viridiplantae; phylum Streptophyta; class Magnoliopsida; order Solanales; family Solanaceae; genus Solanum; species Solanum sitiens. The sequence continues at coordinate 1,748,735 of JABWTJ010000218.1, forward strand.
TAGGCACCTTTGTCATGTATGCGTATGAATGAATGATTAATGAAAGCTAGGATCGGTAGACCTAAGATGGTGCCTTTATATGGATGACTAATATGGGACTTTGAATAAGAAAAGAAGGTCAAAAATATAGAATCTTGAATATGAAAAGAAGTTCAAGTATATAGAACCTTGAATATGAAAAGAAGGTTAAGAATGAGGACCTTGACTATAAAAAGAAGGTCAATAATGTTTAACCTTGAATAAGGAAAATAAGGTTAATAGAAGTCTTGCAGTACAATATTGTAATGGTGCCTTCTTGAGTGGAATGATGGATATAGAGTGGGTTTGCTGGAACGTCATGAAACAATCTCTAAGGAAGTCATGAGAGTTATCCTAATAGTTCTTGGTTGGCATCCCTAATGGACCATTTCTTTGAAGAAAAAGTATTATGAAATGGTAGGACATAGTAATGGTACCTTCTCTAATACACCTACGGGATGATTACTAAATGAGAAACAAGGCAAAGCACCGAGTGGATATGTTTGTGGTAGTACCTCTACTTAAGATGATACTAGAAAACAAAGAAACCTTTGATATCCCTTAACCATGTGCCAACATGGGATGTGTCCTAGTTCTACCCTTGGCAAGTAGAACACCTTCCACGAGGTACGGTAGACTCCGGATGCCATACCTAGATAGTATTGTCTATGTCGGTTAATGACTATTCTCATCATATGGGATGTGCACTCTCGTTATTGGATAGGTTCTACAACGTTTGCGTAGTGGAATGGGACGCTATCCACACATTACACGAGTAGGCTTCGAAGATGCTAGTTGAGTTCCCTAGGTCCTCCAAGACCATTATGTGAAGTCCTTTATTTGATTAATTGTCTCTTAAATGGATCTAAATGAATATTGTTGACTTAATGACATATGTGGAAATGGAAGGTTAAGGTCTCACATAGGTGGAGATTCCAAATGATGAAAGGGGTTACTTGATGAATATGGAACTATGTATTATTATGATGAAAGGAATAATCTTACTTTGGGGTAGTCTTAAGGATAACTTAGGTGTGTTTGAAGAGGGTGTATGGGTGGTCTCTTTTTGTCTTACTTAAGTGAGTCTCAGGATAACCTTTGGTAGGGGGTCTAAATGCTTATATGGATTCTAAATGATTATGGTCATGTATTGTGAATTACTTGAGTATGTCTTATATGTGAATATTGTTTTGAAGATGTTTCTTATATTGTTTATGAGATTTATATCAAAAGAGCATGAAAAGAATATCTTAAAGTAAATATCCATTTCAGAATGATTTTCTTGCATGTTCACCATACTTAGTATATTCAATGTGCTAATTCCAGATGATGTTTTATTTCTAAACTGTAGGTGGAAAGTGAGGCGTCTCCTAGATGTTGAAGCGTGGGAATAGCATTCTCTGAAGAAGATTAGTATGTCCTCATATGATTCGACGACATAGTTATGTTTTAGTTTTCTTTTTCAAAATACATTTGTAATAGACTGTAGTTTCTTTCTAATTTATGTAAGGGTTGATACCCTATGATATTATATGTGTGTAAGATGGCTTATGACGAGACATAGTTCTTTCTTATAGTTCTATAAAACAATTTGACTATTATGATAAAAAGTTTAAATTCTGCACAACTTTTCTTATATATGCGATGAATGATGTCTAAGAGCTTGTATAAGACCTCCAAGAGGTTGAATACGCCATATAACTTCTAGGGTAAAGCCTTGGGTAATTACAAACTTGGTATCTGATCATAAGGTTATGAAGTATTCTTTAAGATTCAAAGTCTCATTAAAGCCACATCTAGTAGAGTCTTGTTTATCAGTGTGACTCACGACACATCTATGAGCGAGAGGCTATAGGACGATAGAAGTTTCCCTTTCTTCATTACTCTTGTGTCGTGCCATAGAGTTGAGGTTACAAGTGTTTGTTCCTAATCTCTTCTCTTGTGTTTATAAGAGATGATTACCAGAAGGACGCTCTCAAAGAGAGCTGAGGAGGAAGTTGTCACGACCCGAAAGCACCCCCTAGAAGTTAGGGAAAACCTTCGAATCGTGACCGGCGTACTTAACCCCTTTGGGGTCTCGTACAAGCCCTCTAACTCGCATTCATAACATAAAGCATGAAAAGTAGTGCGGAATTAAAACTTTTCACGATAATAATAAATAAAGGAGTCTTTTCAAAAATACTAGGAAACCTTATCGTCACAAGCCAACTTAAAGACACAACTTAGAATCTTAGGGACACGCCCCTTTACAATAGAATAAATACATTTTTAAGTCTTAATAAGGAAACTAAGAAACATAAAAACTATGTCCTCGAATATATGAGGACATACCCAAGTCTTGAGAGATAGAATTCCCAAGCTTCAACTTCGATCCTCCAAAGGCTTCCAACCTATACTCATAAGGTATAAAAAGTATGGGGTTAGTACAACAATGTACTAAGTATGGCATATGCAAAAACATGCAAAAAGGGACATTTTAGTAAAGATAGCTTTTTATGCAATTCAAATATAACCTTCATGAATCTAGAAGCAAACCCACATAAGAATCAACGATTTAACACTTTATGGCTATCTTACCAAACTTAAAGTAAACAAAAGGAACATTCCAATTAACTTTGCTAAACTTGCAATAAAATTGAATAAAGCATCATAGTGAACATTTTGAATTCTTACCATGAAGACCTTACAGTGAAAGGCACGGTCCAAGTCATATGAACCCTTTTTCTTTGAAGTTGCCCTAACCCAAGGTTATTCTAAGACTCCCTAAGGTGAGCCAAGAAGGGACTCTCATTACACCTCCCTTCAAAGCACACCAAAGCGACCCTTAAAACTACCTAATCTTAGGCTTACTTCGTTAGAAATCAAATCCACGCCCTTGGCTAACATATGCAAAACACTCATGGAAATATAGGTCATACCAAGTGCAATGTGAGAGTAGCATCCCATACTACCACTCTCACTTAGTACTCCTAATGGATTCCATTTACTCAAGTACTCCACAATAATCCTCCATAACACTACACCATAGTACTCATTCACACGGATTTCATGAAGGTACTCTTCTCCCATAGTAGGTATAGGTCACACCGAGTGCAATGTGAGAATAGCATCCCATACTACTACTCCCACTCAATGCTCCTACTTGGTAACTAATGTGGATTGAGCACTTCACGACATACATACACAATTTCAACAATACACAAGATAATTATTTTCAAATCAATTCTTTTGTGGGAGTTAGCTTAACCGACAAAGACCATGAGAGCTAGACATGGAATCCCGATATTAACCCCTATCGGATGAGGGATCCCTACTTGCCTAGTGTAAGGTCATGCTTCTTAGCGTTTACATGGCTTTTCCAATAGCTACACCTATGCGGGCACATAGTTAAGGGTAAGGAGATTGTTTACGAGTAACTCACGCTCTAACTAACGAGGAGTACTCATCTAATAGGTACTTTGGATTACACAACGATCTCAACTAACGAATGCAATCCACCTCCCCTTTCATGCCCCGCGGTGCTAGGCATAACTCCACACGGATTTCTCAACAGAATAGTCCCTATCTTAGAAAGCTCACTAGGAAATGGAGAGGTTGTTACTAGACACCACATCTCAACTCACGAAGTGTGTCCACCTCAAGATTTCCCCTTTTTGCTCAACTTGACATAATACAAATCTTAGAAGAGTGTGTGTGTACATGTGCACACCTTGCATATAAGCATCATTTCATTTTCATCAAGTTCTACTCATACTTTAACCTTGATTCATCAAGCTACACACTCTACATACTTCTCATAATCATATACTTCATTTAGATATAAACTAGGTCAAACATGCAATTCAAGCTACATCAAACACAACATAAGACCCATTTCCAATATATATTCATTTCACATATTAGACCTTCAAGGTCACATACTCAAACCATACTAAGTAACATCAAGTTCATCAATTAGCACCGCCACCCATAAGGTGGACCATACCACTCAAATAGCAATTCATAATAAGAACTATACAATGAGAGCAACTCATCAACAAATCAAACCATCATTACCCATAAGCAATTTATCAATATTTCACCATATGAAGGCCCTTAGGGCAGTAGCTACACCAACATGACATACACAAGAACACCCAAGTTCATACCTTACTCAAATCATGCTCACATAATCCATTTTCATGCCAAAAGTTGAAGTATGCATATACAAGAGTTTCATGGAGTTTTAACATCAAAACCATCTATTCAAACCAAGATAAATACATTTAAACCATTAAAACTTAGTTACAAGAAGACCCATAATAGAAATCAAAGTTTAGAAGAAGTTGAGTTTAAAACCCCTTTTGAAAACCATTTTGGAAGTTGGCTTCTTGAATGGAAAGGTATTCAAGAATGGATACCATACCTTTATGAGAAAGAAACCCACGAATTTGATGAAGAAACAATTCCCAATCCGTCCTCCTATCCTTCCTTGACTTCTAGCTTCCAAGAGAGTTGAGAGAGTTTTCTTGAGAGAAAGAGAGAGTTGGATCTTGAAGAGAAAAGGGGGCTCTTCTCTAGGTTTAGGGTGTAAGAGAGTCTTATAAGGCTTGGGGTGTATTTACATAAAACACCCTAAGCTGGCAGCCTTTAAATCATGCACTGGCAGGCTTCGTCGACGAGACCTCCTCGACGGACCGTCACGTCCACCACGGACCGTCACGGGGTTCCGTCGAGGAACACTTGGCTTCTAAATGGAGCCTGTCCCAATTTCACTCTCTGTCACCCACGACGCCCTGGCTCGACGGACCGTCCTGAGTATGACGGACCGTCCTGAGTACGACGGACCGTCCTGAGTACGACGGACCGTCGCCATGGCCGTCGTGAGCTACTGATGGGCAGACTTGCCCAAGTCCTAGGGCCCTTCATCTAGAGTCCTTGGGGTCCTAGGTGAGGTCGTGCCCAGACGTCAAACCCCTAAACTAAGTCGTCTAGGTCTAGGGAACATCCGACGCATGTTTCAAGTAAAACGAACACATACAACTTATCCAAACTTTGCACACTGCCTAAGGACACCAAACTAACTCCGTAACTTAAAATTAACTCAAGAAACAACCATGAGGCTCTAGTTCACCTTAGTTCATTTTGGGGCGTTATATTCTCCCCCACTTGGAATAACATTCGCCCTCGAATGACACTTAAATTTTAAGAACAGCAAGGACTTCACTTAGCATCATATAATACACTTAGATCATGATCAAAACATCAACAATCAAAGCATCCATTAGCAAGGAGCATCATTTCACACTTTCAACACTTATCAACACATACTACTTTTGCCAAACTTCACAAAGTCAAAAACTCAACCTTAAACTTCTTTTATGGAGGAACTACCTTCTCCAACATTAAACATGCTCATATACAACAATTTTTGCACATAATTAAACTTCAATTAAGGCAAGGGAAATTTTCTCAAATTGCAAATTTTTCACAATGAACATTCACTGTAACATTGTCAATTATACAAAACTTTCAAAATTCCACTCTTTGAGCAATTTATCAAGATGACATGATCATATGAACTATAAAACCACATAATCTCATTCCATAACACCTTGAAACCATAATTCATGAAAACAAAATGCAATTTCCAAAATTTGGACTTACTTACAGTGAATTCAAAACTTCGATGTGCGACATGCTTTAAAATTTCCATAATGCACCTTTCAAGAAACTTTAACAAGATGACATGACAATATGAGAGACAAGACTATCTTAACTTACTCCAAAGAGACTTGACAAGTTTCACTAAGTGCAATGTGAGAGTAGCATCCCCTACTACCACTCCCACTTAGTGACCCTTGAGGATTCTCTTGGACTAAGTACATTTCATGCTATTTTAGTCAACTCATTCTCCCCCACTTAGGGTAAATCCATCTTCAAGGACTCATACTTCAAAGCACCATTATGTCCCTCACAAGGTAGGAACTCTTACTACTTCTAACTCATGCACATCAAGTCTAAACATCAACCTTACAAGTTAAGCATAACACTTCCCTTTTTGGATTCAAGCCTATACAAACTCTCTTAAACATCACCTCATTTAACACTTAGGCACCACTTGCTCACTAGAAATTCATACCACATTTTCCATCTTAGTGTAAGCCTACACCACAACATCTACCAATCACAAGAACAACTATGAAACATTAGTCACACAAGAGAATTGCCTTTAACTTCTATAAAATCCCCTCATTCTTTCAACTTCCTCAAATTTACACCTTAAAGCATTTCCACCATCATTGAACATAATCACAAAATAACTCATTTGTCCTCAAAGGCACTTTATTAAATCCTTATAACTCTTACCATGCTTAGAACTAAATCCCCATAAAGTTTCTCACCTCTACACTTCTAATCTCATAAATCACACCTAGCCATAATTGACATCACATCACAATTCTTAAATCTTACCTTCATATTTACTCTTCTAGCCACAAAACCATCATATAATCAAAACTCACTCTCCCTCAACTTAGAAACATCTCCCTTCCAAGCAATCACATCTAAAAAACCACCGGCAAAGGAGAGAAGAGAGAGATCTTATCGAATTAAGTTCTATGGCACGATTCAAGAGTAATGAAGAAACTGAAACTTCTTGCATCCTATAGCCTCTTGTCCATGGATGTGTCGCGACTCACACCAATGACCAAGATACTACTAGATGTGGCTTATGAGACTATTAGACCTTAAACTATTTCCCAAAACCTTATGCTCTGATACCAAGTCTTGTCACGACCCGAAAGCACCCCCTAGAAGTTAGGGAAAACCTTCGAATCGTGACCGGCGTACTTGACCCCTTTGGGGTCTCGTACAAGCCCTCTAACTCGCATTCATAACATAAAGCATGAAAAGTAGTGCAGAATTAAAACTTTTCACGATAATAATAAATAAAGGAGTCTTTTCATAAATACTAGGAAACCTTATTGTCACAAGCCAACTTAAAGACACAACTTAGAATCGTAGGGACACGCCCCTTTACAATAGAATAAATACATTTTTAAGTCTTAATAAGGAAACTAAGAAACATAAAAACTATGTCCTCGAATATATGAGGACATACCCAAGTCTTGAGAGATAGAATTCCCAAGCTTCAACTTCGATCCTCCAAAGGCTTCCAACCTATACTCATAAGGTATAAAAAGTATGGGGTTAGTACAACAATGTACTAAGTATGGCATATGCAAAAACATGCAAAAAGGGACATTTTAGTAAAGATAGCTTTTTATGCAATTCAAATATAACCTTCATGAATCTAGAAGCAAACCCACATAAGAATCAACGATTTAACACTTTATGGCTATCTTACCAAACTTAAAGTAAACAAAAGGAACATTCCAATTAACTTTGCTAAACTTGCAATAAAATTGAATAAAGCATCATAGTGAACATTTTGAATTCTTACCATGAAGACCTTACAGTGAAAGGCACGGTCCAAGTCATATGAACCCTTTTTCTTTGAAGTTGCCCTAACCCAAGGTTATTCTAAGACTCCCTAAGGTGAGATAAGAAGGGACTCTCATTACACCTCCCTTCAAAGCACACCAAAGCGACCCTTAAAACTACCTAATCTTAGGCTTACTTCGTTAGAAATCAAATCCACGCCCTTGGCTAACATCTGCAAAACACTCATGGAAATATAGGTCATACCAAGTGCAATGTGAGAGTAGCATCCCATACTACCACTCCCACTTAGTACTCCTAATGGATTCCATTTACTCAAGTACTCCACAATAATCCTCCATAACACTACACCATAGTACTCATTCACACGGATTTCATGAAGGTACTCTTCTCCCATAGTAGGTATAGGTCACACCGAGTGCAATGTGAGAATAGCATCCCATACTACTACTCCCACTCAATGCTCCTACTTGGTAACTAATGTGGATTGAGCACTTCACGACATACATACACAATTTCAACAATACACAAGATAATTAGTTTCAAATCAATTCTTTTGTGGGAGTTAGCTTAACCGACAAAGACCATGAGAGCTAGACATGGAATCCCGATATTAACCCCTATCGGATGAGGGATCCTTACTTGCCTAGAGTAAGGTCATGCTTCTTAGCGTTTACATGGTTTTTCCAATAGCTACACCTATGCGGGCACATAGTTAAGGGATAAGGAGATTGCTACTAAGTAACTCACTCTCTACTAACGAGGAGTACTCATCTAAAGAGGTACTTTGGATTACAACATCTCAACTAACGAAGTGCAATCCACCTCCCCTTCATATCCTCTCGGTGTTAGGCATAACTCCACACGGTTTTCTCAACATAAAAGTCTATCATAGAAAGCTCACTAGGAAATGGAGAGGTTGTTACTAGACACTACATCTCAACTCACGAAGTGTGTCCACCTCAAGATTTCCCCTTTTTGCTCAACTTGACATAATACAAATCTTAGAAGAGTGTGTGTGTACATGTGCACACCTTGCATATAAGCATCATTTCATTTTCATCAAGTTCTACTCATACTTTAAACTTGATTCATCAAGCTACACACTCTACATACTTCTCATAATCATATACTTCATTTAGACATAAACTAGGTCAAACATGCAATTCAAGCTACATCAAACACAACATAAGACCCATTTCCAATATATCTTCATTTCACATATTAGACCTTCAAGGTCACATACTCAAACCATACTAAGTAACATCAAGTTCATCAATTAGCACCGCCACCCATAAGGTGGACCATACCACTCAAATAGCAATTCATAATAAGAACTATACAATGAGAGCAACTCATCAACAAATCAAACCATCATTACCCATAAGCAATTTATCAATATTTCACCATATGAAGGCCCTTAGGGCAGTAGCTACACCAACATGACATACACAAGAAGACCCAAGTTCATACCTTACTCAAATCATGCTCACATAACCCATTTTCATGCCAAAAGTTGAAGTATGCATATACAAGAGTTTCATGGAGTTTTAACATCAAAACCATCTATTCAAACCAAGATAAATACATTTAAACCATTAAAACTTAGTTACAAGAAGACCCATAATAGAAATCAAAGTTTAGAAGAAGTTGAGTTTAAAACCCCTTTTGAAAACCATTTTGGAAGTTGGCTTCTTAAATGGAAAGGTATTCAAGAATGGATACCATACCTTTATGAGAAAGAAACCCACGAATTTGATGAAGAAACAATTCCCAATCCGTCCTCCTATCCTTCCTTGACTTCTAGCTTCCAAGAGAGTTGAGAAAGTTTTCTTGAGAGAAAGAGAGAGTTGGATCTTGAAGAGAAAAGGGGGCTCTTCTCTAGGTTTAGGGTGTAAGAGAGTCTTATAAGGCTTGGGGGTGTATTTACATAAAACACCCTAAGCTGGCAGCCTTTAAATCATGCACTGGCAGGCTTCGTCGATGAGACCTCCTCGACGGACCGTCACGTCCACCACGGACCGTCACGGGGTTCCGTCGAGGAACACTTGGCTTCTAAATGGAGCCTGTCCCAATTTCACTCTCTGTCACCCACGACGCCCTGGCTCGACGGACCGTCCTGAGTACGACGGACCATCCTGAGTACGATGGACCGTCCTGAGTACGACGGACCGTCCTGGGTATGACGGACCGTCCTGAGTACAACGGACCGTCCTGAGTACGACGGACCGTCGCCATGGCCGTCGTGAGCTACTGATGGGCAGACTTGCCCAAGTCCTGGGGCCCTTCATCTAGAGTCCTTGGGGTCCTAGGTGAGGTCGTGCCCAGACGTCAAACCCCTAAACTAAGTCGTCTAGGTCTAGGGAACATCCGACGCATGTTTCAAGTAAAACGAACACATACAACTTATCCAAACTTTGCACACTGCCTAAGGACACCAAACTAACTCCGTAACTTAAAATTAACTCAAGAAACAACCATGAGGCTCTAGTTCACCTTAGTTCATTTTGGGGCGTTATAGAAGTAGTGATTGAGGGAATTCCTCCCCAAGTTGAAGAAGTTCCCCATGGTGGACAAGCTCCACAAGGTGAACAAGTTCCTCAAGGTGAAAAAGTCCCTATATTTGAGTAATAGAGTGAGGTTCTGGAGGTTCCCCCAGATATGACTAATAAGGAGGTTAAAGGGTCTGTTGTTATCCATAACGACTCAAGTGAATAGACATGTTGGGCCTAGGATGAATTCTCTTGAGAGTACCATGAATTCTAGGTTAAGGGACTTTGTGAGGATGAATCCTCCCAACTTCCTTGGTCCTAAGGTTGGAGAAGATCCCCAAGATTCTATAGATGGTGTTTATAAGGTGTTGAGTGCAATGGGGTGACTTAGATAAAAGGTGGAGTTATCTTCACACCAATTGACGGAATTCGCTCAACTGTGGTACACACAATGGAAAGATAATAGACCGGTTGAAATGGGTCCTATAGATTGGAATAGTTTAAGGAAGCCTTATTAGGAAAGTAATTTCCCCGTGAGAAGAGGGAGGTGAAGGTAGAGGAATTCATAAACTTTAGGCAAGGTAACATACGTCTTGAGTAGTATTCTTTTAACTTTACCCTATTGTCTAAGTATGTCAAATCTTTGGTGTCTAACCCTAGGGATGAGATGAGTAGGTTTGTTACCAGGGTTGCTGACCTTGTAAAAGAACAGTGTCGTACGACGATTCTCCATAATGACATGAACCTATATAGACTCATCATGTATGCTCAATCCATTGAAGAATCCAATCTTAGTAGGATAACAAGAAATTTGAAGAGGGGTATATTCGATGAGGAAAACAAACATGGTTTAAAAAGAGGTCTCCAAATCAAGATGGTTCTAGTGCTCCTAAGGTCAAGTATGAGAGAGGTGGTGGTTCTCAAAGTGTTAAGCCTACTTGTTCAACCTGTGGGAAGAAACATTTTGGGAAGTGTCTAGCCGGTACTAGTGGGTGATTTTGTTGTGTAATGGATGATCACAAGGTGAGAGATTGACCTACTATTGTGGCTAGAGGAAGGGAGGCCAAGCAATCTCCTCCTAATGCCCCGAATGTAGGTGCACCAAAGAACAATCACTTCTATCACCTCCAAGCTAACAAGGGAGCAAATCCGGATGAAGGTACCGGTAAGTTATAGTGTTCTATATTGAATGGTTATGGGTTCCTTCTAATGGAGGATTATGGTGAATAGTTGGGTTGTGGATTATTGTCAATTCTCTCCTATTCTATTCAAGCTTGAGAGTTAGAACTTTATAGTAGCATGTTGCATTTGTTTAGGAGTCTTAGTGAAAATTAATTTCATTGATCTCCTTGCATTGTGCCATTTTTCATGAGGTTATTTTTATATTGTAAAATGAGCTTATATGATTGTGTATCTCATATTGTCATGCCTTTATAATGAATTGCTAAACTGTTGTTTAACTGAACTTGTAAGTATGCTTTAAAGTAAACTACTTGAAAATGTTGCATAATTGTGCTTTCATGAGAAGTTGGCATTTTGTATATAAAATTATTGTAGATAAGAATGATGATATGTGGAGAAGAAAGTTCCTGCTATATGAAATGAAAAATATAGAGTCTTATTGCATGATAATATGTGGATGATGTTCCTACTTTCTTGTTTTGTTTTGAGTCTCTTGTTTATGTGGAGTGATGTTCTTCCTAGCTATGTGTATTGTATATGATGTGTTATGGTTATGAGCTTCTAGTATTAATTCCTTATTACTTGAAAGTGTTGTAAGTGCTTAAAGTGTTTGAAGTGTCATTAAAAGACGAATGTTGTCCAAGTGGGGGAGATTATTACAACCCTCAAAATGAACTAGGTTAAATTAGAGCCTATCATGTGTGTTATGAGTTAATAAGGTGTTAAAAACATGAATAATAGCTTTAGAAGTCAGTTTGAACAGTTTGGAAGTCAAACGTCCAAGGACGACTAAGACGTACGGAAAATAGTCTAGTTGAACTAGTGCGTAGTAGGGTTTTGTAGTGGAGTTTTGGGAAACCGTATGAGGGTAGAATTGGGTATAGATGGATCCTACACATAGATTGACATGGAAAGGGTCAAAACGTTTGAGTACAACTCCGAGGGAACCACCCTAAGGGTCCCAAGGAGGACCCAAACGTTGGCCAAGAAAGCTGCCGGGCAGCATGTATTTGGAAGAGCATGCGTGTCGCGCAGTCTGCACTTAAAGGGAAAAAATGTTTCCCTGCGACACGGGGACAACATGAACCATTCTATCTCAGATTAAATTCCACAACCAATATTTGGAGGTGTCCCCGCGACGCGCAGCCATGTCACAGATTTGGTCGCGTCATTTTTAAGTCAAATTAGACTTGGTTAAAAGGTCCAATAAGTGTAGGGTTGTTTTGGGTACTTTGGGGATTATTTTAAAAAGGTTTTACAGTCACTTGTACCCCAAATTTACCAATCAAAACAAAACCCTCAAGCCAAAACAAAATCTCTTAAATTCCTTCTCTCCGAAACCTCCATTGTTGAACCTTTGAAGCTCCAAGGAAGAAGGTCAGATTCTCCAAGTTTTCAACCCCAATTTGATGGATAGATTCCAAAAAAGGTATGGAGATTTCATCCTTGATTCTTCTATCATTCAAGGAGCCAATTCCAAAGGCTTTTCAAAGATTGTTCAAAAATTTTGCAATCCTATTTTGAATTCTAAGCATGGGTTCTTGCATGAAAAGGTTTAACTCAATTCTTTATGAAGTCATTGATGTTAATTGGTGGCTTTAAGATCAAAACTTTCATGAACCATGTATTCCTTGAATTCTTAATTTGGGCTCTAAAGTGGGTGAATTGATCATGGCTTGAAATTATAGAATTCATGTGTATATAGTATTGGGGTATTGAAATATGTATAGATCATGAAAGAATTACTAATGACCTGCCTTATAATGATGATATCTATATTGTATGTTGTAGGATCATTGATATAGATTGATTGTTGGCTTAGTATTATGTACATTGCTATTGGTAAGAGCTTTTGTAATGTGAATTGATTGAAAATTCTAGGGAATGGTGATGATGATGATTGGAAGGTTGTGAGTTGACATAATTCCTCTATTTTGTATAGTATTGATATTTAATTTAATTGATTGGTATGGTCCATTTATAACGGTGGTGTTTAATTGTTATATTTGCTATGAACATGGCCTTGTCGGCATTTGTGAATTGTTCTATTATCATGTTATATCTTGTATAGTTGATCAAAGTTAAAGATGAGATGGTGTATGTGCATGTGTGAGGTGAAAGTATGATATCCATTAAATGGTTATATGTGAATAATAGACTATGATGAGTCTCTATATTTTGATAGGGTATCTTTTGAGGTAGACTGAGTTATCCCTACATGGTACTTGAATGTTATTGAATACGTGATATGATGATGTTTTATCTTGATTGGTAGATTTAGGTACCTCTTCTTGATACATGATAGCAAATGAATTATGAACTCTTGACTTTGTAACACCTCTAAAACAAATTAGGTGAAGCTAGAGCCAGACACTTCTGTCATGAGGTTCTTAAGACCTAAAATGGTTTATACTGATGTTATGAGGCGGTGTCTAAGGTTTGGTGATTCTTGGAGGTCAAACGTCCAAAAACGTCCATGACATTCGAAAGATGTGCCTTGAAACGTGCTTGTGTGTCTTAGTACATTTTTGCAAGTTTTACGTATTTGTTTTGGTTGAAATTGATGTGAGGGGTTCCTAACATGTGTACGGGTATATTTTTGTTGGAAAAGTCCGGGAAAAACTCCCCAAGGACAACCAAAAGGATCCTTGAAGAGGACCCAACTTGGGAGAAGAAACTGTCAAAACAATCTACACCTATGGTGCCTTCTTGAGTGGAAAAGAAGGTAAATAAAAGGTCAATAATTTGTAACCTTGAATAAGGAAAAAAAGGTTAATATAAGCCTTGAAGTGCAATACTGTAATGGTGCCTTCTTGAGTGGAATGATGGACTTAGAGATAGGTTGGCTGGAACGGCATAAAACAATCTCTAAGGAAGTCATAAGAGTTATCCTAATAATCCTTGGTTGGCAGCCCTAGTGGACCCATCCTTGAAAGAAAAATTATTATGAGTTGGTAGGACATAGTAATGGTACCTTCTCTATACAACTAGGGAATGATTACTCTATGAGAAATAAGGCAAAGCACTGAGTGGATATGCTTGTGGTAGTGCTCTACTTAATGTCTCACTTAGGTGGACAATCGAAATGATGAAAAGGGTTACTTGATGAATATGGAACTATGTATTATTGTGATGAAAGGAATAATCTTACTTTGGGGTAGTCTTAAGGATTACTTAGGTTTGCTTGAAGAGGGTGTATGGGTTATCTCTTCTTGTCTCACTTAAGTAAGTCTTAGGATAACCTTTGATAGGGGGTCTAAATGCTTCTATGGATTCGAAATAATTATGATCATGTATTGTGAATTACTTGAGTATGTACTAAATGTAATATTGACTTGAAGATGTTTCTTTTACTTTTTTAATGAGATTTATATCAAAAGAGCATGAAAAGCATATCTTAAAGTAAATGTTTGTTTTAGCATGGTTTTTTTTGCATGTTCACTATACTTTGTGAATTCAATGTGCTAATTCCATTTGGGCTTCTAGTATACAGTTGTAGGTTGCAAGTGAGGAGTCCCCTAGAAGTTGGAGCTTGGGAATAGCATTCTCTCAAGAAGATTGGTATGTCCTCATATGATTAGAGGACATAGTTATGTTTTAGTTTCCTTTTCCAAAAGACATTTGTAATAGACTATATTTTCTTTCTAATTGATGTAAAGGTTGTGAACCTATGATATTATATGTGTCTAAGATGGCTTATTAGGAGACATAGTTCTTTCTTATATTTCTATAAAGAGTTTGACTATTGTGATGAAAAGTTTTAATTCTGCACTACTTTTTATATAAATGCATTGAATGATGTCTTAGGGCTTGTATAAGACCTCCGAGAGGTCAAATACGCCGTGTCAGTTTTAGGGTATTTTGTTGGTTCGTTAAAGAATTCCTTTAAAATACCTTTTGAATTGGTCTACCAGTTAGACGTACGGACCGTAAAAATTCCTACAATCCGTACTGGTCACCACAGACCAAGCATTGAGACCATAAAACTTACCCGACTTTGATGGAACTTTTCTAAGGTTGGTAGGAGTTCCTATGGTCTGTTTACCCTGACCGTAAAACTCAACTTGAACTTCAAAATTTCACTAAGTCTGGACTATTTCTATGGACCCTATCTTTGCCTCATAGATTAATAACGAACCATCCTAGTTAACCGCATGAAGGATACTGGGAGTTGATTTTAGAAAATGGTTCCCCCTCCTTACGGTTGACATCTACGTCCAGTAGAAGCTTTTATGGTCTGTAGAAGCTTCTACGACAGTAGAAGCTACTGCATTCCGTAGATAGGAACCATAGCCTGGAACCCTAAAAAATTATTTTCCTTCTTCTATAAATTTGAAGTATTACGATTCTTTATTTTACAATGAGTGCTTACACTTTTTTATGTGAGTGTAATTTGGGCGTACCAAATTTTGGCACTGCTACCGGGGAATTAGGATTTATAGATTAGACTGATTTTGTTATTGCACGTTAGTCAGTTATTTCCTAATTTATGTTTTTTTTATATTCAACAAGTTTTATTTCAACTGTATGTTAATTACACTAAATCAAGACAACTACATTGACCTCCTACGATCTTGAATTAAGAAGAAATTTGTGAAAATGGACTGAACATGTCACAAACTGGGATTTAAGGATGATCCAGACGAAAAGGGTGAGGAGTAGGTTCATAGAGTTCAACTTCCAGGAGGAGTCAAGCTACCAAAGAATGACCAGAACAACCCTTCGAGAGTTAAAAATTAACAAGCATCTGATGTGTGTGATAATTTCAGGTTTGACTATGACGTTGTTGGATCAACGGGTGTGCAATAGTTGTTCCTTCACTACCACTCGGTCATACGTGTGAGGATATCAACCAACCAATTTAAATGCTTATATCTATAGGTTCGTTTCATGGCTTTCCATCTGAATACCAATATGTTCATCTACATAAAGTTATCAGTGTTTGTAAGGGTAGTGTGGAAAGGCCTACTTTAGAATTAGATGTGATTGGGCTACATGTGTTTCTATTAACATTTACATTTGTTATTATTGTGTGATTATCTTAGCTTTCATATAACTCGATATCCACATAAGCAGAGCTACATAGAGTGTTTATTGAGAAATACTTTCCTTTTTCAATAAAGTTAAAGCTCAAAAATAAACTTAACAACTGTGTGGCTCTACATGGGAGTCAGTTAGTGATTTTTTGGGAATATTTATATGTTCCATGATAAGTGTACCAAACCACCACATAAATGACGAATCACTCAAGGATTACTTCTACAGAGGGTTGGATAACAACGCGAAAGTTATGTTAGACAATATTATTGTAGGATCTTACGGGGAAAACTCATTTTAGGAGATTATAAAGAAACTAGAAAAGATCTACAAGGATAATAAGGCAATGCAACACTAGAACGTCAGTTTTTGCAAACAACACTTTTTCAATATAAGCCATAAAAAATAAGTCCAATGATGATATCCGTGGGGAGATGGAGTAGTTTAGAATGGAGGTTGGTTTAGTATTGAAACATATGAGTGAAAGCGTTGAGAAAGTCAATGCAGTAAACTATCATACTAATCACTACCGGTTGATAAGTATGTCTTTTAAAATATGCAAATTTTGTGAATGATTAGACATGGGGTTTCAGACCAATGCCCAAACTCTTTTTAAGGATAATTATCACCAAGTAAATAAAGATTAGAACTATAATAATTGCAATGGTTAAAGGATCTTTAATGGTGATGGGAGCTATAATTGTGATAACAACTACAACATGAATTGGTATAATAATAACAACCACATGCCCTTATGTTCCACTTGGGAATTGAGATGGAAGATCAAGTTTGAGTCGCCTTAAGGATATGATGCCTAAGATTATGAAAATCTTTGACTGTACCTATGACAATGTGAAAGAGATGTGTACTAATTTATAGACATTAGGCAAAGGGTAGATTCACATGCATATCTATTAGATAGATTGAGCAGCAGCTGAGCCAACTATCTTCAAGAGAGAATATATGCCAATAAGGAACACTTCCCAGCAATGCTATTCAGAATCTGAAGAATGACAGACATTACATGGTATTTAATACTATGGGTGGAAAATAGACTATTGACTTTCCAATACCAACTAAGGTGGAAAGTGTGATGGAGCCATAGAATGGTAAAGTTTGAGTAGTATAACGATCGAAGGATCAAAATGAGAAAGAAGTTGAAGTTACTCAAAAGGTCATTCTAATGCATATACCTCTGCCTCCCATACTGTAAAGATTGGTCAAGAAAATTGAAAAAGGGAAGTATCACCAGTTTATATCCATGATGAAGCAATTATCAATAAATATTCCTTTTATTTAAGCGATAGAACAGATGCTCAATTATACAAAGTTGCTCGATTATACAAAGTTTATGAAAGATGTTGTGACCAAAATGAATGCTATAAGTTTTCAAGGTGATGATAAATTGCAGCATTGTAGTGTCATTGCTCCTAGATACTTAGCGCGAAAGAAGTAAAGTCCTGAAGAACTTACCATCCCATGTACTATTGGCATGTTACACTTTTCTAAGGCCCTATGTGACTTGGGTGCTAGAGTTAATGTGACGTTGTTGTTTGTGTTAAATATGTTAGGTTTGCGAGCCCGAGATTGACGACAATGTGGTTACTCATGGCTGATTGTACTATGAAGAAATGAATTAGGGTTCTTTAAGATGTTCTAGCTCAAGTTCAAGTTAAAGTTGACGCATTCATTTTCTCACGATATTGTGATATTAGATTGTGAAATTGACTTTGAAATGCCTATTATCTTAGGGAGACCATTCCTTACAATTGGGTATGATTTAGTTGATATATGGATAAGGAAGATGAAATTTTGATGCAACAATAAAGAAGTGAAATTTAATATCTCAAAATCAATGAAACATCAAAGTAATCTTAAATTTGTATCCATTGTGAATTAGACTGTTGAGGAGAAATCAGAGGTGTCTATTGAGGAGAGATTAGGTTTTTAAGCGTTAGCTGTCGTGATCATGAATTTGTATGGAGTTCATTGATGAGTGTGATTAGTTAGTCTATGCACTTTTGGAGTGGATTATACTTGTCAATCACCAAAGAATTTTGGATATAGATTTGAAGAATCAAGAAACTCCGCCTGCAAAAAACCATCTATTGATGAGAATCCTAAGTTGGAGTTAATGGCTTTCCCATATCATTTGTTGTATGTGTTCTTGGGCAAAAATTGTAACGACCCTCAAAATGATCTAAGGTAGCTAGATCCTAACAGGTTCTTAAAAGGGTTAATAAAATGTTAATAAAGTGTTTTACAGCTTGTATAATTGATTTAAAGTGGTTTGTAGGTCAAACGTAAAACACATTTGATAGTTAGTCTTTAGACGTACTAGTATATTAATATACATGTTAAGGGTCAAAACGTCCGGAAACGACTCCCCGAGGACTACCCTAAGGGTCCTTGAGGAGGAACCAAACATCGGGACAAGGAGGCTGGCCAAGGCAGCGTGCAGCACCAATATCTGGATGTTGTCACGTGTCGTGCGCCTGGAACTGAGTTTACCTGTGGTTCGCATGAGCTATACTAGTTCCACTGACTCAAAAATTATGGGAGGAATGATTTGGGGCTACCTCCGCGACACGCAGCCACTTCCCAGATTTGGTTGCATCATTTTAAAGTCAATTTTGACATGTCTAAATGTCCCAATAAGTATGGCGGTGTTTTGGTAACTTTGGGAGACGTTATAAACTATTTTTAGGACCTATTTAACCCCTTTCCCAAGTCAAAACCCCAGAACCCATTAAGAAATAAAAATCTTCAAAACTCACTTCTCTTACAAAAAACCCAAAACCTCCGTTGAAGACCAATCTCAAGAACAAGCTATATAGGTGGATTCTTGGAGCTTTCTTCTCAGATTTACGTGGGATTTCTAATGTAACAAGGTATGGTGATACTTCATCCCTAGATAACCATTCATCTATGGAGTCCTTCCAAAGCTTTTTCCAAATATGATTCTAAGTCAAAAATCCTATCATTCAATCTAGCCATGGGTTTATTCTCAAATTGATTTCAAAATCATTGTGATGATGAATATGTATTTAGTTACTGATTTTATGATGAATTTCTATCCAATTTTATGAAGGACCCTTGATCCTCCTGATTTCTCAAAGTTAGCCTATAATGTGGGTCTTGTGATCTTGATTTCATGTTTATAGAATTGTGATTAGATTATATTGAATTGCTTATATCTATTATTATCTATATCAATTGTATATGAATCGTGGAGGAACGATCAATGATGATCATAGCTTGGAGATTTGGTAAGTTGACATATTTCCTCTAATTAGCTTATAATGTACATTGAATTGTGTTGATTGGTATGGTTCACTTATGGTGACGGTGTTTACATTCTTGTACATGTTTGGGTGTTATGATCATGTCCTTGAAGACATTATATGCAAAATGAATTATATGATGATTTCCATGTTTAGGAAGCTTAAGGATGAATCCTTGAAACTAGTATTATGTGTAAGTGAATTTTATGATATGGGAATTTATATGTATAGTCTTCCACACTAGTTGCATGATCTAGGTGAGGGGATGATGTCATATGTATATGTGATGATCATATTAGGGTTATGTGTGGTCTATATGGCTAATGATGATGAATATATTTGTAGCATGACCCCTAACTATATGAACCTTATATGAATGTGTGATCAAAGTATGCTAGAAGTCTTCTATCGTAAGGATGGATATGTTCTTGTCTCTATGGTGTAGTGTGAGTGTGTCTAGTCTATAGTCCTTAATACTCTATATGTGTGTATGACTTGAGACTCACGACCCGAGGAGACACCCTATAAAGAATGGTGTTCTCAAATCGTGGCATGGCGTATTTGACCTCTCGGGGATCTTGTACAAGACCATTGACATCATTCATTGCATACATGTATGAAAAGGAGTGCGGAATTAAAACTTTTCATACGAAATAGTACTAAAATATCTTTCATTGGAAACATAAGGAAAACACTAAGTCTCATTATACCATCCTTAGACTCATGAATACTTGGGACACGGCCCATACGATCGAAATATAACAATTTAATATATATTACAATACTTTGAATTAAATAAGTCTAAAGATAGTTATGCCCTCAAGTTAAGTAAGTACATACTTCAATTTGCTTCAACAATAACTAGATTCCAAGCTTCCTTCACGATTCCTCTCACCTGCTAACCACACCTTTAGAGATAGACAAAAGTATGGAATTAGTACAAACACATGTACTAAGTATGACTAAATGCATAAAATCATGAAAACAGACATTTATTAGAAACATGTTCTTTTTTATTAAAACTTCATATTATAAGCAGAAGAACCACATATAAGACCAAATATCAAATTTAGAACACAAGCCAAGACATATCCAATTTATATGAAATGATGAATTCTTACAGTGAACTTCAGAGTAACTTTAAGTAAAACTCACATATTTCAATATAACACCAATAACACATCCAAAATATATAAGCATGACATCCTCCTACCAAAGGTGATTCTAAGGCTCACTTGAGTTAGTTATGAAGCGACTGCCCATATAATCCCTTCACACACACCTTAGAGATCCTTTAGACTACCCAGATAAGATTACTCCCACTTCATGAATCAACTTTCCCATCTAGAGTTATTCTTAATACCTCTCTAGGTACGACATGAAGAGACCATTCCTATTCCCCTTCACACCTTAACTAGGCACCCTTAAAGTTACTCTAGACTAGTACTTCTTAATTAACATAACTTTCTACCTTAAGCCATTTTCTTCATTAGTTCATTTAAGAAACATTCAACACATGAGGACATTCAACTAACGGTATTGGATAAGACATAGGGCACTGACACACTAACAACTTCAAAACATAATCGTGCAATGTCTAGATAGAATCCCATACCACTACCTAAACTTCATAGAACTTCTCCAACACTAGAATGTATCCCACATGATGATAATAACAATAACCGACATAGACCATGTTTGCTATATATGGAATCCGGAGTCATGAAACCTACTCCGATGGAGGGTGTTTTACTTCTCAATGGTAGAACTACGACACATCCCACGTAGGCACATGGTTAAGGAATATCAAGGGTTTCTTTGTACTCTAGCATCATCCTTAACTAAAGATACTTCCCAAACCATTCTCACTAGGTGCTAGCCTTTGTTCTGATAGAGTATTTCAATAAAGGAGTACATGAAGAGGTTCCATATATAGTTCACAACCCAATCACATTACACCTAATGAAAGAGGGTCCACTAAGGTTACCTACAATGGTCAAGAGGATAGCTCAATGACTTTCCTAAAGATGATTTTATGTTGTTCCAGCCAATCAACCCTAAGTCCACCATTCACACAAGAAGGATACCATTACGACTTTCAACTTCAAGGATATCATAACCTTATTCTAAAAGGTTCAACATAATTGACCTTCTATTATGTTCAAGGCCACATGTCAATCACACATTCAAGACTAAGGAGATTTAGCATACTAAGTCAAGAACTCATATTCACAGTGTACATGTTATCATGAAAGGGACACAAGTCAACCAAAACAAGACACACACATACTTCACCATATCACATATAGCATGTCATTTAAAGAGCATATAAGGATAACCAAGTAAAGTATAGGTCACCCTATACATTACAATAGAACCATCACTATGTCTATAATAAAACTCATATATTCAAGTAGGAAGAATCATGCATCAACCCTAATACTACACACATAAGGACATAGTCATAGTATAACATGATCACCTACTAACAACAAAAGAAAACATGCTTTCACTTCACTCACAAATAGATAGATATTATCATACTTCACATAACCAACTATATAACTATCACCATATATCAAAAAGTGCCGACGAGTCCACACTATTCACAATTCATAAAGTAACGCAGACGAGACCACATAATTCACAAGTATAGCACAAAAGCACCGCCACCATAAGTGTACCATACCAAGCATCATTAATATCTAAGGCCTATACTATACAATATATAGGGACTTAGGTCAACTATCATTGATCCAACCTCACCACTCCAATTCATAGCCAATTCAACCAACAGAATACTCAAAGACCCTTACGAATGGTCATGGTCACCAATTAAATCCAATAATTACAATATAAAAATGAATCAAAGATAATACAACATGAATTTATATATTTAGGGAAGCCTACTAACAATCATAGCATGATTTATTCATAATTAAATATCCCTAATCAATCTACACAAGAATTAAGTAACATAATGACACAATGAAATCACCCACTAAGTAGTCAAAACTAGGGTTTCATGAATTACATGGGTTCATAGATTTTTTTAGTCTAAAATCATCAAATTAACATAAATTAAATCAATACAAAATGATTCAAAATATTTTATGCAAGAACCCATGGCCATATCACAAGTTAGAAGTCTATCTTTTGAGGAACTCTTTGGAAATCACTTTGAAGCTTGGCTCCTTGAAGAAAAGAGATTCAAGGATGAAGGCCATACCTCAATTGATTCTAGACCATGAATTTTAGAAGAATTTATTGAGAAATCACCAAAGAATCTTCAATCCAAGCTCTATCTTGAGTTTTGGCTCCAATGGAGTTCTAGAGATTTCTTAAGTGAAGTTTGATTTTGATTTGGAATAATGACTTCATCTAAGTGTTTAGGACTTATAAAAACTCTAAAAATATCCTAAATACCCTTAGTAAACCGCCAAAACATTTATTTGGACGTGCGGTGAATTTTCAAATTCACCCCTCCACTTAACAGTGAACTGTGCAGGCTGCAGTCACCATCGATGCCTGCCCATCGATGGCTCGTAAGTCCAACGATGGGCAGTCTTAGCTGGCCGTCGTTTGGTTTACAGACTTGCCTTTTGGAACTTAATCTCCCTAGGCTAAGTCTGGATCTACTCCACCATCGATGGGGCGTCGTCCATCCTACTGGTCGTCGATTGCCTCCGTCGTTTGGGACTGGTCTACGAAGTCCTTGGCTCAAGCATGGGTCCTTCCTCAAGGACCCTTGGTTGGTATTTGGGGAATTTTTACCGGAAGTTTCCAACTGGAATATGTTATTATACAGTTTTAGGACCTCTCACATCAATTTCATCCAAAACGAACACGTAAAATTCGACGAAACATGCTAAGACACACAAGGTCATTACAAGGCAAACCTTTCGAACGCCATGGACGTTCTTGGGCGCTTTAACTTCAAACTTCACGAAACTGTAGACACTTCCTCTTAACCTCAATTTAACTAATTTTAGGACTTCAAAACATCAAGACACAAGCATTAGGCTCTAATTTCACTTAAGTCATTTTAGAGGTATTACAATCTCCCCCACTTGGACAACATTCGTCCTCGAATGACACTTGCTTCATTTTAAACACTTTCACGAGATTAGAAACTAAAGACTAGAAGCACATAACCATATCACACCATATACCATACACAATTTTGGAAGAACACCAATTTCACAAAATTTAGAGACTCAATGCATAACAAGAAGATAGAAACTCATCTACGACTTGTCATGCAACAAGACTCACATTATTCATTTCTAATAGGAGGAACTTCTTTTCCATATATTTTCATTCTCATATAAATCAATATGCACATTACAACAATTTTCAACCAAAGAATGATTTACTGAAAATTTTAAAATTTTCACAGTGAATTAGCAAACATTACAGTGATTATGCTTTAAAATTCCAAAAATGCAACTTCTAAGCAATTGATGATGGAGACATGCTAATATGAAAGGTAAAACCATATAGATTCGGTTCACAATATAACTATAACTTCATAAAGTACACAATGCAAGTAATCAATGAAATTCAAAATAACAAGACCCCTAAGCAACATGCTACTATGACTTTCTAACTCTCAATCTTGATTTCAATAGAAGAGAAGAGACAACAATCACACTCTACTACTCAACATACTACCCCACTTAGAAGGAACTCATTGAGAAAAAGAGAGAATGTTATAACTTACCAACATCCTCCTCAATCGAACCTGCCTTTGCTTCCTTGGACCGGAGGGCAAAGAAGTGATTCCTCTTTGGATCAACATCTTCTGAAGCACTAGGAGGAACTTTCTTACCTTCCTTTCTTCTAGCCGCAATAGTAGGACAATCCCTCACCTTATGTTCATCCTTACCACAACCAAAGCAATTCCCGGTACCAACTAGACACTTCCCATAGTGCTTCTTCCCACAATTAGCACAAGTAGGCTTACCATTTTGAGAACCACTACCCTTCTCAAGTTTGACTTTAGGATCCCTAGTTTCATCTTAAATTGTTGTCTCTTCTTTAACCTAGGTTGGTTTAGCTCACTTGGCCACTCCTCTTCAAGTTTCTAGAAATCCTACTAAGCTTATAATCTTCAATGGATTGAGCATATACAATGAGACTAGACAAGTTTATATCATTTTGGAGCATGGTCATACGGTAACTCTTGTTTCACAAGGTCGGCAACACCGGTCATAAAGCTACTCATCTCATCCCTAGGGTTAGACACCAAGGATGGAACATACCTAGACAACATAGTGAACTTTAAGGTATACTCCTCAACACTCTTATTGCCTTGTTTGAAATTAATGAACTCTTCAACCTTCACCTCCCTCCTCTCACGGAGAAAGTACTATCCTAAGAAAGCCTCTTCAACTTCTCCCACTCTATAGGACGCGACTCAACCGTCCTATTATCTTTCCATTGAGTGTACGACACTTGAGAAACTCCCTCAATTGGTATGAAGCTAACTCCGCCTTTTCCCTAGAAGTCACCCCCATTGCACTCAACACCTTATACATTTCATTTAGAAACTCTTGGGGATCCTGTCCAACCTTAGAGCCAAGAAAGATAGGAGTGTTCATCCTCACAACGTCTCTCAACCTAGAGGTCACAGTACTCTTAATAGCATTCAATCTAGGATCAACACCCCTATTCACATGGGTAGTCATGGATCGGGCTAAGAAAAGTAGAGCCTCTCTAATCTCCCCATTTGTCATGTCCAGGGGAACCACCGGAACCTCATTACTTTCACCTCCAATAGGGACTTGATCACCTTGAGGAGGCACTTGAGCATCTTGAGGAACTTGAACTCCTTATGGAGCTAGTCCACCTCGAGGAACTTCCTCTTACACCCTTACCTCTTTTAACCTTATAGCGGCTATGCTTCTAGTATTCATCTCCTATAAAGACAAGGAAAAACAATAAGAAAGACACTCATAACTTTTAACTCTACAGCACGAAATAAGAGTTGATAAAGAAGGGAAACTCTATCATCCTATAGACTCCCGCTCATGGATGTGTCGCGACTCACACTAATGAACAAGACTCTACTAGACATGGATTTATGAGACTTTGTGATTCCTAAGACCACTTTGATAACCTATGCTCTGGTACCCAAGGGGACACCCTAGAAAAATGGCATTCTCAAGTCGTGGCATGGCATACTTGACCTCTCGGAGATCTTATACAAGTTCGTTGACATCACTCATTGCATACATGTATAAAAAGTAGTGCGGAACTAAAACTTTTCATACGAAATAGTACTAAAATATCTTTCACTAAAAACATAAGGAAAACACTAAGTCTCACCATACCATCCTTAGACTAATGAATACTTGGGACACGCCCCAAACAATCGAAATATAACAATCTAATATCTATTACAATACTTTGAATTAAAGAAGTCTAAATATAGTTATGTCCTAGAGTCAACTGAATACATACTTCAATTTGATTGAAAGATAACTAGATTCCAAGTTTCCTTCACGATTCCTCTCACCTGCTAATGACGCCTTTATAGATAGACAAAAGTATAGAATTAGTACAAACACATGTACTAAGTAAGGCTTAATGCATAAAATCATGAAAATATACATTTAATAGAAACATACTCTTTTTGATTAAAACTTCATATTTTAAGCATAAGAATGACATATCAAACACCACATTTAGAACACAAGCCAAGCCATATCCAATTTATATGAAATTATGGATTCTTCCAGTAAGCTTACAGTGAACTTCACTGTAACTTTAAGTAAAACTCACATATTTAAACATAACACTAATAACACATCCAAAACATATAAGCATGAGATCCTCCTACCAAAGGTGATTCTAAGTCTCACTTGAGTGAGTTATGAAGCGACTGCCCATACAATCCGTTCACACACACCTAAGAGATCCTTTAGACTACCCAAGATAAGATTACTCCCACTTCATGAATCAACTTTCCCATCTAGAGTTATTCTGTCTCTAGTTAAGACATGAAGAGACCATTCCTATGCCCCCTCCACACCTTAACTAGGCACTCTCATAGTTACTTTAGACTAGTACTTATTGATTAACATACCTTTCTACCTTAAGCCATTTTATTCATTAGTTCATTTAAGAGACATTCAACACATGAGGACATTCAAGTAATGGTCTTGGATAAGACCTAGGGCACTCACACACTAACATCTTCAAAGTCAAATCGTGCAATGTCTAGATAGCGTCCCATACCACTACCTAAAGTTCATAGAAATTCTCCAACACTAGCATGTATCCAACATGATGAGAATAGGCAATAACCGATATAGACCATGTTAGCTATACATTGAATCTGGAGTCATGAAACCTACTCTGATGGAGGGTGTTCTACTTGCCAATGGTAGAACTACGACACATCCCATATAGGCACATGGTTAAGGAATATGAAGGGTTTCTTCGTACTCTAGCATCATCCGTAACTAAATCTACTTCCCAAACCATACACACTCGGTGCTAGCATTTGTTCTCATAGAGTATTTCAATAAAGGAGTACATGAAGAGGTTCCATAACTAGTTCACAACCCAATAACATTACACCTTACCAAACAGGGTCCACTAAAGTTACCTATAATGGTAAAGAGGATAGGTCAATGACTTTCCTAAGGATGATTTCATGTTTTTCCATCCATTCAACCCTAATTCCACCATTCATACAAGAAGGATACTATTAAGGCTTTCAACTTCAAGGATATCATAACCTTATTCTAAAAGGTTCCACATAATTTACCTTCTACTATGTTCAAGGCCACACGTCAATCACACATATAAGAATAAGGATCTTTAGCATACTAAGTCAAGAACTCATATTCACATTGTACATGTTATCAAGCAAGGGACACAAGTCAATCAAAACAAGACACACACATACTTCACCATATCACATATAGCATGTCATTTAAAGAGTATATAAAGATAACCAAGTAAAGTATAGGTCACCCTATACATTACAATAGAACCATCACTATGTCTATAATAAAACTCATACAGTCAAGTAGGAAAAATCATGCATCAACCCTTATACTACACGCATAAGGACATAGTCATAGTCTAACATGATCACCTACTAACAATAAAAGAATACATGCTTTCACTTCACTCACACATAGATAGATATGATCATACTTCACATAGCCAACTACACGACTATCACCATATATCAAATAGTGCCGATGACGACACACTATTCAAAATTCGTAAAGTAACGCCGACAAGGCCACATAATTCAGAAGTATAGAACAAAAGCACCGCCACCATAAGTGTACCATACCAAGCATCATTACTATTTAAGGGCTATACTATACAATATAGAGGGACTTAGGTCAACTTAACATTGATACAACCTCACCATTCCAATTCATTGCCAATTCAACCAACATAATACTCAAAGGCCCTTACCAATGGGCATGGTCACCAATTCAATCCAATAATTACAATATACAATGAATCAAAGATAATACAACATTAATTTATAAATTTAGGGAAGACTACTAAAAAACCTAGCATGAACATTCATAATTCAATAGCCCTAGTCAATCTACACAAGAATTCAATAATATGATGACATAATCAAATCACCCACAAAGTAGTCAAAACTATGGTTTCATGAATTACATGGGTTCATAGAGTTTTTTAGTTTAAAATCATCAAATTAACATCAATTCAATCAATACACAATGATTCAAACGTTTTATGCAAGAACCCATGGCCACATCACAAGTTAGAAGTTTATCGTTTGAGGAACTCTTTGAAAATCACTTTGAAGCTTGGCTCCTTAAAGAAAAGAGATTCAAGGATGAAGGCCAACCTCAATTGATTCTAGAAAACGAAATTTATAATAATTTATTGAGAAATCACCAAAGAATCTTCAATCCAACCTCTATCTTAAGTTTTGGCTCCAATGGAGTTCTAGATATTTCTTAAGTGAAGTTGGGTTTTGAAACTAGTATCATGTTTAAGTGAATTTATGATATAGGAAATTATGTGTATAGTCTTCCACACTAGTTGCATGATCTAGGTGTGGGGATGATATTATATGTACATGTGTGATGATCATGTTAGGTTTAGGTGAGGTCAATATGGATAATTATGATGAATATCTTTGTAGCATGACCAATACCTATATGAACCCTATATGGATGTGTGATCAAAGTATGCTAGAAGTCTTCTATCCTAAGGATAGATATGTTAATTTCTCCTATTGTGTAATATGAGTGTGTGTAGTCTATAGTTCTTAATACTCTATATGTGTGTATGACTTGAGACTTGAGGAATGTTGTACATGTGTTGTGATCTTTAAAGGGTGGCTTCCTCAATGCTATGTGATAGCCATTACGTGATCATGTTGACCAATGCACACATACACATTTCATACATATCTATGAGTAGGGTAGATTCATTATGCCTAAGGAATGAATAGTTTTCCTAAGCATCATTACCTATTTCTATGCATTTAAAATATATGATTAATGAAGTTATGAACATGTGTACCTAAAGGTGTTTATGTGGAGGTATATCTCACATTTATGTACACACACATATGCATGTATGAATTAAGTATGTTAATGGTAGTCTAATGGATAAGAGAGTCTATTTAAAGGTATTGCTCAATTGTACTCTAAACTAGACTATAGTAAGAATATGATATAATTATGTGAAAGAACATTCTCACATAATGCAGGTTCTATGATGAAAGGACATTCTCATCCTATATACCTTTGAGCTATATGATGTATGAGGGGTTCAATCCCTAATGCCAAATCTTTATGAACTAATGTTATCTAAAGGCTTAGTGATGCTCAAAAAGGGAGTTTAACCTTAGCATCGAGTGAACATGAAAAATGAGAGTGGGAGCTTCACGTTTAGTAAGTCCATCTTTCCACAAAGAAAACCTTCATGTCTAGTAAGTTCGGGTTCCCAACATAGATGTTGTCCCATGAGATGAAAACCTCCACGTTAGAAGTCAAGGTTTCTAGAAGGAATATCTTTGTTCCATAACTACGTGCCCCGTAGGTTTTAGCTTAGTGGATCCACTAGAATAGATATTTTGTATGAAGGTCCTACTTTTGCAAGTAGTACCCTCTCTTTTAGGTGTGGGAGTAGAACACCGGATTCCATGCAGCTCACATGGTCTATGTCGGTTATGGCTATGTCTCCCAAAAGTTAAGAAATGAACTAAGATAAGAACATGAACTCTAATCTAAATTCCTTGATAAGTGTACTTAATATAGGGAGGACTATGGACCCTACCTATGCATTACACTAGATGACTTCAATAAAGGATAGAATTGGAGCCTCTTATGAAGTAAAGACTTACGTAATATATGACTTGTATGAATGCATGATAAGTGACCTTGTTATGTCAAGACATGAATTATTTCCACGACCGGAATCTAGACCCCAGACGATACCGGCGTCGTTGACCTCTCAGAGGTCGCAAACAAGCCTACTTATGTCATTCTTACTTCATCTAGGTTAATTTTAGCAGAAAATTTGATACTTTTTGTTCCTCAACATACTTGTTAAACATTCATATCATTTCATAATTGTTCACCATCAACCATCTAACATTAAGAGATAAGCAACTGAAAGAAATAGTTCAATAAGTATTAAGTGTATAATTGCCAAAATGGCACCAATACAAAGTCTGAATAAAAACAGGAAAGAAACGCTAGTGGAACATGCTCCACTAGCTCAACTCTAAAACTAAGCTAGAATGTAAAACAGTAGCATCCTCAAAAGCATGAGGACCTACCAACTCCGGATGAATGCTGGACGTCCGGATAACTGCAACAATGATCCTGTAGCTCTATCGTCCACCTGTGCCTGCACCTAAAATAGTATAATTGTATAGGGTTAGTACACACTTGCACTAAGTATGGGTATATGCAAGAACACACCAAGGACATGCGTGAGAAAGAATAGCTCTTCCCTAACAACATGATTATAGAAAGTCAAGTCAGTGGACTTGCCAAATTTGGATTAGGAAAGTTAGTGAACATCCCAAATTTGGATTAGGAAAGTCATGCCATGAGAGTAACATGCATCATCATAATTATCATATTACACACAGCACATAACATTTTACATATAGCACATATCATAGCACATAATATATAACACATAGTTTCTTTCATATCATTCGTTCATATGCCATGAGACCTTGGAATCATGGACTTGTCATTAAGACTTTCCAAAATGAGGGCTCAACATATGGGACCTCAACTAGGGAGTCTTCATTAGCAAACATAGAGTCTGCTTCATTTATTCATATGTACTTTATTTCATTTCATTCATAAGCCAGTGTCATCACCAACTATACCTAGGGTGTAGTTTAAGACTTTCATCGGGTTTGTTGTGCAATGCTCAAGAATAACCTAATATCATTACCTAAGTCTAGCTCACCTCTTGATTATCCTATCCTAACACCTTTGGTATCATTCATTTCATTATGTGCTTCATTTGAGGCTGGCCTCATTCATTCATTGGGAACTTTAACTTTAACCGACATAGATCATGTGAGCATCATGAAATCCAGTGTCTCCCCCACACAGAAAAGAGGTGGAATCACCAGCCAAAGTGACCCAATAACATGCTAGCATACATGGGAATTTAACCTCGCCAGATCCCTATATTGGCAGTATAGGTTCGAAGACCAGGAGATATAAGGAGACCCATAACCGGCAAGCCGGATAGTCTCATCTCATGAGAGTTACCTGAACCTTCGCCCTTTCTGAAAGAAGGCATCACCGCTCATAACTAGTCTATCGGTGATCAGTATAAAGTTCCATTTCATTCAACTCATACGTCATGTAAGCTGGCTTCTAGTATGAGGACATCATAGCTCATTAGATGATTTCTCATCTCATCATTAGTGTTAAGTGTGTTAATCTCAATACTTTCATTAGAGTGTTCATAGAGACTGGTCTCTTCATTATCTTACACTCTTATAGGTTAGTACGTTTTGGTAACATTTACTTAGACTCATTTGAGATTGCTCTCATCATTAGCATTAGCCTCATATCATGTTGTCACCATAGTCATTGTCATTAGCACATTTACTCTTCATATTTACTCACCTCATTTTACGTGAATGTTAATTTCATCATATGCCAATATACTTGGCCATTGGTGTGTTTCATACCCTTAATTAACCCATCTAGGGTTTCATCATTTCATTGTTCATTTCATCATTCAATACATACATCTTAAGTTCACTTACTTTTAAACGTATGCTAGACTTATGAGTCAATACACACAAGCCATGAGGCTACATTCATAATTCGTTAAGTGAGTCATACATTCCTAAGATTATGTAGTACAAGACTTATGTATCTTGTATATATGCCAAGATCTTGATTTCGATCTAAGTAGGTGGCATTATTCTTGAATATTTTGTTCACGTATGACTTATGTATCAATACGGAATTTGGGCAAGAAAACCCAATTTCGAATCACTTGGATATCATTTACAATTTTCATTGATTTTATTTTTAATATTCATAACATTTTAACTCTAGATTAAATCCCAATATTAATATCATATCATTAAATTTCTACTTAATGTTTCTCTTACGTTGGCCGAAGGGTTGTGGGTTTGAACCCCCACAACCCCTTTTTATTTTTCCTTAAATTCTCCTTGTCCCAATTCACCTAAACCAAGAGGTTGTGGGATTAAATGCCCACAGCCTCTTGTATTTTCCTTAAATTTTCGCTGGGATAGGGAGGTTGTGGGTTCGAACCACCAAAGCCTCCTTATTCAATCTTTAATTTCGCTGAGGCTGTGAGGTGGTGGGTTCGAACCCCCACAGCCTCATAAATTTATTTTAATTAGATTTGGCGAATGGCAGTGGGGTTGTGGGATCGAACCCCCACAGCCTCACTTTATTTCTTAGTTAATTTCGCCTCTCCTTTTCCGCCTTGAGGTTGTGGGTTCGATTCCCACGCCTCACATTTTCTTTTCTTTATTTTTCTCCCCTTTCGCGCGTGCCTGGAGGTCGTGGGTTCGAATCCCACGCCTCCCATTTATTTGTTCAATTATTTTTTTCTCCTCTTTCTCCTCCAGTTCGCGAGTTCGATTCCCCCAGCCCCCTTTTTCTTTTCTTTTCTCGCGAACTCACAGTAGCCAAGTTCTTTTTCCCCCAGCCCCATTTTCTTTTCCCTTTTTTCGCGAAATCCACTAGCCAAGGTCGAATCCCCCCAGCCCCATTTTCCTTTTTTCTTTTTCGGAAAACCAGTAGCTAAAGGGTTCGATTCCCCTTAGCCCCTTCAAAAAAAATTTTCTCAGCCTTCTTAACATGTGAGGTCTTGGGTTCAATTCCCCTTGACCTCACTTATTTTATTTCCCCTTTAAAAACCCAGATTTTAACCCCATTGTAGAGTGCACAAATCTGGAAAATTTTAGTCATTCTTCAACTCATTTTTAGGCGCATCTTTTATAAGTTTATTTAGCTAAAAGATTGTTATTCAATCAATCATATTTCATTGCAATAAACATCACATTGTATACACATTTCACACATAAAATACACAAGAAATACATGTCTTACAAGACCCCAAAACAGTGGCCAAGCACACTGCCAACGTGCACGCATACACACCTCCTTTTTCGATCACACTTTGATTGCCATCTTCGTGATTCTCCGCACATATACATATTCACATTTAATATAAACACATCATACATGCCTAAATCTACCAGCACAACATGCCCATCCTACGAATACATTTGGGAGCTAGTGACAAGGACATCCAAAAGGGGAACAACCTTAGTTTCGGAGTGAATAGTTTAAATTGTAAGGGGCCTCTTGGGAAAGGGACCAAGAGAGAAGAAACCCATACCTTTTGACGTTGTTCAAGCGTCAAGTTGCTGCCCAAAAGTTCCTCCAAA
Source organism: Solanum sitiens (assembly GCA_016801875.1). NCBI lineage: Eukaryota > Viridiplantae > Streptophyta > Magnoliopsida > Solanales > Solanaceae > Solanum > Solanum sitiens. The sequence goes on from JABWTJ010000218.1 coordinate 1,782,127, forward strand.
CCACGCCCAATTCACCTCAACGTACACACCACTCGACGAACAACCTCTCTTTGCCTTGACGTTTTTGATTACTTTGCTTTACTTAAAAAATTTTGTGTGTTCTTCAAGTGTGAAGAACAATTGTTGTTAAACAGTTCTTGAGTTTTTTTGTTAGGCAGAGCGTGAGAGAATGAGAGTTGAGAGACGTGAAAGAGAGTAGAGAGACGTGAAAGAGAGTTATTAGGATTAGGAGTGTAGGTTTGAATTTAGTCAAAGTAAGGTTTAATTTAACTAATAAAAATCTGATTTATTTAGCTTAGGTAAAATGACCATTGTGCCCTTACCATTAATCAGATTTTTTTTATCAACAATTAAATCCTTAATTGATGCTTCTAGTGGGGCTCAAACCCGAGTGACACCCCATTTGCGAAAATGGGTCACTTCGGGTCGCCCCAACCGGAATTGCTCTTTTAAATTAAATTAAATTAATTAATTAATTTATTAATTCCTCAGGGTAATTACAATATTACCCTTGGCCTGGAAAAACCATTTTACCCCTGGACCCTCAAAACTTAAAATTTCTTCTTTTAAGTCCGGTAAAGACTCTTTCGATTAAATCTTCATTTTCGTGAGCCTCACATGGTTGGTTCCAACCTTTCCAAGCTTAATTAACTCCCCAAGTTAGTTGGCTTGGTCGTAGTAGGGGTTCTGAGGTCTGGTTCTACGTTTATCAATCCGTGTGGACCTTGGTCAAATCGCAAGCATTCTTGACACCTTAAGTAATTATCTTATTCATTTTTAGAGTTGTTACATTATCCCCCCCTTAGGAACATTCGTCCCTGAATGACACTACCAATATAAATCGTAATCCCAGTCAGATCATAACAAAATCACTATGCACAGTCAAGTAATAGCAACAAAATACGGAGAGATAAGGAAACATAGACTTAAAAGTAGGAAGTCTAACCTTAAGAGCTGAATAGATGAGGGTAGCGGGATCTCATGTCGGCCTCAGCCTCCCACGTATCACCCTCAATAAGATGATTTCTCCACAATACCTTCACTCTGGCAATCTCCTTGTTCCTCAGCATCTTGACCTGTCTGTCTAAGATCTCAACAGGTACCTCCTCATAAGACAAGTCTTCACCAACCCCCAAACCTTCAACAGGTAGAATCGATGCTGGATCACCTAGGCACTTCTTCAACATAGATACATGAAAGACTGGATGAACAGAAGCTAGCTCCGCAGGCAATGCTAACTCATAGGCCACCTCACCCACACGCTGCAGGATCTCATATGGCCCAACATACCTCGGACTCAGCTTCCCTTTTCTACCAAATCTCATCACCCCTTTCATAGGTGATATCTTCAAGTAAACCTGGTCACCACATCAAACTCTAAGGGCCGCTTTATGTTATCTGCATATAACTTCTGCCGGCTATAAGCAGTAGCCAACCCGTCCCTAATCACTCTGACCTTTTCTAAGGCCTCATAAATGATCTCTGGATCCAAAATGGATGACTCTCCAACCTCGAACCACCCAACTGGAGATCTAAACCTCCTACCATACAGTGCCTCAAACGATGCCATCCCAATGCTGGAGTGATAGCTATTATTATACGAGAACTCTATCAAAGGCAGATGGTCATCCTAGTTACCTATGAAATCGATCACACACGCTCTCAACATGTCCTCCAATGTCTGAATGGTGCGCTCTGCCTGCCCATCTATCTGAGGATGAAAGGCAGTGCTAAGTTTTACCTGCGTGCCCAAGCTCTTCTGGAAAGATCCCCAGAAATGTGAAGTAAACTGAGCTCCTCTATCTGAAATGATAGACAAAGGAATCCCATGCCATCTCACAATCTCATCAATGTAGAGTCTCGCATAATCCTTGGCTCTGTAAGTAGACTTCACAGGGATAAAGTGGGAAGACTTAGTCAATTTGTCCACAATAACCCATATGGAGTCATGCTGCCTCCTAGTCCTCGGAAGACCAACCACGAAGTCCATATTAATGGCATCCCACTTCCAAGTCGGAACCTCAATAATCTGAGTCAGACCGCCAAGCTTAAGATGCTCTGCCTTGACCTGCTGACAATTAGGACACTTAGCCACATACTCTGCAATGTCCTTCTTCATGACATCCTACCAATAAATCTGCTTAAGATCATGATACATCTTGGTGGAACCTGGATGTACGGAATATCTGGAACCATGGGCCTCTGCAACAATCCTGGTCCGCAAATCATCCACATTTGGTACACACAGCCTGTCCTGATACCTAAGTATGCCATCACCTCCCAAAGCGAAAGACTCATTCATCTTCATCAGTACTGAGTCCTTCAGCTCTATCAACATAGGATCTAGATGCTGACCCTTCTTGACTTCAACTACCAAGGATGATTCAGAATTAGGATGAACTGAAACATCCCCACTAGTAGAGTCAACCAATCGCACACCCAGTCTGGCCAGTCTGTGTACATGTTTCACCAGCTCCTTCTCATCCTCAACGTGGGTTGTACTTCCCATGCTCATCCTGCTTAAAGCATCATCTACAACATTAGCCTTACCTGGATGATAGTGCACATTTATGTCATAATCCTTCAATAGCTCCAACCATCTCCGCTGACGTAGATTCAACTCCCTATGTGTGAACACGTACTGGAGACTCTTGTGGTCTGTGAATACATCCACATGCACTCCATACAAGTAGTACCTCCACAGCTTCAGTGCAAACACCACAGCTGCCAACTCCAGGTCATGAGTGGAATAATTCTTCTCATGAACCTTGAGCTGTCTGGACGCATAGGCTATCACCTTACCAACCTGCATAAGAACACAACCCAAACCAACCCTACATGCATGATAGTAAATAGTGTAATTCTCACCACACTTAGGCAAAGTAAACACCGGGGCTGAAGTGAGTCTGTCCTTGAGCTCCTGGAAACTCGTCTCACAAGTCTCCGTCCACTCAAACTTGTCTTTCATCTTGGTCAAAGCTGTCAATGGGGCAGCAATGGAAGAAAAGCCCTCCACAAACCTGCGGTAGTAACCAGCCAATCCCAAAAAGCTACGGATGTCAGTGGGAGTAAGAGGCTTTGGACATTTTTTCACAGCCTCAGTCTTCCTGGGATCCACCTCCACGCCCTGATCGGACACAACATGACCCAGGAAGGTCACTGATCTCAGCCAAAATTCACATTTGCTGAATTTGGCATACAACTGATGATGTCTAAGTACCTGCAAGGTTAGTCTCAAATGTTGTTCATGCTCTTCCTTGGTCTTAGAGTAGATGAGAATGTAATCAATGAACACTATGACGAAAGACTCAAGGTATTCACGAAAGACCCTGTTCATAAGATTCATAAATGCAGCAAGTGCATTCGTGATACCAAATGACATGACTACAAACTCATAGTGACCATAACGGGTACGAAAAGCTGTCTTTGGGATATCTCCATCCCTAACCCTAAGCTGATAGTATCCTGAACGAAGATCATTTTTTGAAAAGAAACTAGACCCTTGGAGCTGATCAAACAAATCATCTATTCTGGGAAGTGGATACTTATTCTTTATAGTGACTTTGGTTAGCTGCCGATAATCGATACACATTCTAAGGGTTCCATCTTTCTTTTTCACAAACAACACTGGAGCGCCCCAAGGGTATATGCTCGGCTGAATGAAACCCTTATCAGTGAGATATTTTAACTGCAGCTTCAACTCTTTGAGTTCAGCTGGAGCCATTCTGTAAGGAGGAATGGAAATTGGTTTAGTATCGGGTTCTAAGTCGATAACAAAATCAATCTCTCGAGGGGGAGGGACTCCAGGCAAATCATCAGGAAACACATCTAAGAACTCATTCACTACAGGCACTGAGTCTATGGAAGGAATGTCATGATCCAAATCATTAACACTCACAAGATGACTTAATAACCCCTTGGACATCATATTATTGGCCTTAAGGTTTGAAATCAAGAGGTTAGGACGACTCGAGTTATATCCCTCCCAGACTAGCTCCTCTTCATTAGGGAAACGAAATTTCACCACTCTACTACGACAGTCCAAGCAAGCATAACAACTGTGAAGTCAGTCCATGCCAAGAATAACATCAAAATCATGCATGGGTAACTCAACCAAGTCTGCACACATAGTCTTACCACTTATCACTATTGGGCAACCCTTGTATACTCTATCAGTTCTTACATTTTCTCCTAAAGGTGTACTAACCACTATAGGATCATGCAGAACTTCAGGCGATATCTCAAAAGTGAGAGCAAGCGAAGGAGTTACAAAGGAAAGCGTAGACCCTGGATCAAGTAAAGCATAAACAAAAGTTGAGAATACTTGCAGCATACCTGTGACCACATCAGCGGACTTCTCCTGCTCCTCCCTGCCCTTCAGGGCATAGAATCTGTTCCTCTTAGGAGGCTCGGCTGCTGCTGCACCCTGTGGATTAGGCCTTGGCTGAGCATTACCTCCAGCCTGACCTTTGTTTTGTAGGCAGTCTCTAACCATGTGTCCACTCTTACCGCAACCGAAATAGGCATTAGTGCCCTGTCTGCACTCTCCACTATTAGCTCGGCCAAACTTAGCACAATTCTTTTTAGGACGCTGCATCTCACCTCCATTGCCCTTATTGGGCTCAGGTCTGCCTCCTCTAGGTGTTGTACTCCTCTGAAAGTTTGAGTTCCCAGAATTCTGTTGCCCCTTCTTGAACCTGGGCTGCTCACGGATGCCAAAATTGTTTCTGTGGCCTCCATGGCTGGGACCTTCCTGATCTTGAGGCTTAGGACTCCTAGCATCACGAACACCCCTCTTTTTACGGCTGTCCTCTACCTGCTGGACATACACCATCAACCTGAAGAGGTCCATATTATCATGGAGCATCGCAGACCGACACTCCTCCTCCAGATCTCCATTGATTCCTATGAGGAACCTGCTCATCTCATCCCTGCTGTTAGACACAAGAGAAGTGGCATACCTGGATAATTTCACAAAGCTCAGTACTCCCCTTATTCTTGTTATTAAATACTAAGGAAAGTAACATACCTTGATAGCTTAACAAACTTCAGGGAATACTCCCTAACTGTCATAGAGCCTTGTTTAAAATTGATGAACTCCTCAACCTTGGATTCCCTCATATCCATGGGGAAGAATCTCTCCAGAAATGTTGTCTTGAACAGCTCCCAAGTGACTGGAACTCCGCCCAAAACTCGGCTATCCTGCCACATCTTGCACCAAGTCTGTGCAACATCCTTGAGATGATAGGAAGCCAGCTCAGCCTTCTCAGTATCTATGGCTCCCATAGCCACCAGAATCTTATGCACCTCATCCACAAACTCCTGGGTATCCTCTGCAGTCCTAGACCCTGTGAAATAGGAGGATTCATCCTTGTGAAGTCTCTCAGTCTGTCAGCCATGCTACGAACCGATGGGTTCTCCCTCTGAACATCCTGCCGGTTGACCTGGGCAGTCATAGCCTGGGCCTGCATAGTAATGGCCTGGGCCATCTGGGCCAGAGATGCCCTCACCTCAGCATCAGTCAACCCAGCTGGGTTAATTGGCATAGCCACTCCTTCAGCTGGAGCCTGGGGTGGAACCTGATTGCCCCCAGCAGCTGCGCCTTCTCTCCTCTGACCAATAGCCCTCCTAGTATTCATTCTCTGAAAACAACAAAGATTGATGTTATACATGCTCATAACACCAAGAAATTAGACATAAGTAAAAGCATGATAAGATCAGAAAAAGTGAAGTTTTCCTACGCATCATGCAATCTCTAATACAGGATAGTGGTGCACTTCACTACCATGACTTAGAAACTACTCAATGTGGTTGATGTGAACTCATTATTCTCGGAATTAAACCTAGTGCTCTGATACTAACTTTGCCACGACTGGAATCTAGACCCCAGACGAGACCGGCGTCGTTCACCTCTCAGAGGTCGCAGACAAGCCTACTTACGTCATTCTTACTTCATCTAGGTTAATTTTAGCGGAAAATTTGAAACTTTTTGTTCCTTAACATACTTGTTAAACATTCATATCATTTCATAATTGTTCACCATCAACCATCTAACATTAAGAGATAAGCAACTGAAAGAAATAGTTCAATAAGTATTAAGTGTATAATTGCCAAAATGGCATAAATACAAAGTCTGAATAAAAACAGGAAAGAAACGCTAGTGGAACATGCTCCACTAGCTCAACTCTAAAACTAAGCTAGAATGTAAAACAGTAGCATCCTCGAAAGCATGAGGACCTACTAACTCCGGATGAATGCTGGACGTCCGGATAACTGCAACAATGATCCTGTAGCTCTATCGTCCACCTGTTCCTGCACCTAAAATAGTATAATTGTATAGGGTTAGTACACACTTGTACTAAGTATGGGTATATGCAAGCACACACCAAGGACATGCATGAGAAAGAAATGCTCTTCCCTAACAACATGATTAAACAAAGTCAAGTCAGTGGACTTGCCAAATTTGAATTAGGAAAGTTAGTGAACTTCCCAAATTTGGATTAGGAAAGTCATGCCATGAGAGTAACAAGCATCATCATAATTATCATATTGCACACAACACATAACATTTTACATATAGCACATATCATAACACATAATATATAACACATAGTTTCTTTCATTTCATTCGTTTATATGCCATGAGACCTTGGAATCATGGACTTGTCATTAAGACTTTCCAAAATGAGGGCTCAACATATGGGACCTTAACTAGGGAGTCTTCATTAGCAAACACAGAGTCTGCTTTATTTGTTCATACGTACTTCATTTCATTTCATTCATAAGCCAGTGTGAACACCAGCAGTACCTAGGGTGTAGTTTAAGACTTTCATCGGGTTTGCTGTGCAATGATCAAGAATAACCTAATGTCATTACCTGAGTCTAGCTCACCTCTTGATTATCCTATCCTAACACCTTTGGTATCATTCATTTCATTATGTGCTTCATTTGAGGCTGGCCTCATTCATTCATTGGGAACTTTAACTTTAACCGACATAGATCATGTGAGCATCATGAAATCCAGTGTCTCCCCCACACCGAAAAGAGGTGGAATCACCCGCCAAAGCGACCCAATAACATGCTAGCATACATGGGAATTTAACCTCGCCAGATCCCTATATTGGCAGTATAGGTTCGAAGACCAGGAGATATAAGGAGACCCATACCCGGCAAGCCGGACAGTCTCATCTCATGAGAGTTACGTGAACCTCCGCCCTTCCCGAAATAAGGCATCACCGCTCATAACTAGTCTATCGGTGATCAGTATAAAGTTCCATTTCATTCAACACATACGTCATGGAAGCTGGCTTCTAGTATGAGGACATCATAGCTCATTAGATGATTTCTCATCTCATCATTAGTATTAAGTGTGTTAATCTCAATACTTTCATTAGAGTGTTCATAGAGACTGGTCTCTTCATTATCTTACACTCTCATAGGTGAGTACTTTTTGGTAACATTTACTTAGACTCATTTGAGATTGCTCTCATCATTAGCATTAGCCTCATATCATGTTGTCACTATATTCATTGTCATTAGCACATTTACTCTTCATATTTACTCACCTCATTTTACGTGAATGTTCATATCATCATATGCCAATATACTTGGCCATTGGTGTGTTTCATACCCTTAATTAACCCATTTAGGGTTTCATCATTTCATTGTTCATTTCATCATTCAGTACATACATCTTAGGTTCACTTACTTTTAAACGTATGCTAGACTTATGAGTCCATACACACAAGCCATGAGGCTTCATTAATAATTCGTTAAGTGAGTCATACATTCCTAAGATTATGTAGTAGTGGACTTATACATCTTGTATATATGCCAAGATCTTGATTTCGATCTAAGTAGGTGGCATTATTCTTGAATATTTTGTTCACGTATGACTTATGTATCAATACGGAAATTTTTGCAAGGAAACCCAATTTCGAATCACTTGGATATCATTTACATTTTTCATTGATTTTATTTTTAATATTCATAACATTTTAACTCTAGATTAAATCCCAATATTAATATCGTATCATTAAATTTCTACTTAATGTTTCTCTTACGTTGGCCGAAGGGTTGTGGGTTTGAACCCCCACAACCCCTTTTTATTTTTCCTTAAATTCTCCTTGTCCCAATTCACCTAAACCAAGAGGTTGTGGTATCAAATCCCCACAACCTCTTGTATTTTCCTTAAATTTTCGCTGGGATAGGGAGGTTGTGGGTTCGAACCCCCACAGCCTCCTTATTCAATCTTTAATTTCGCTGAGGCTGTGAGGTGGTGGGTTCGAACCCCCACAGCCTCATAACTTTATTTTAATTAGATTTGGCGAATGGCAGTGGGGTTGTGGGATCGAACCCCCACAGCCTCACTTTATTTCTTAGTTAATTTCGCCTCTCCTTTTCAGCCTTGAGGTCGTGGGTTCGATTCCCATGCCTCACGTTTTCTTTTCTTTATTTTTCTCCCCTTTCGCGCGTGCCTGGAGGTCGTGGGTTCGAATCCTACGCCTCCCATTTATTTGTTCAATTATTTTTTTCTACTCTTTCTCCTCCAGTTCGCGAGTTCGATTCCCCCATCCCCCTTTTTCTTTTCTTTTCTCGCGAACTCACAGTAGCCAAGTTAGATTCCCCCCAGCCCCATTTTCTTTTCCCTTTTTTTGCGAAATCCAATAGCCAAGGGTCGAATCCCCCCAGCCCCATTTTCCTTTTTTCTTTTTTGCGAAACCAGTAGCTAAGGGGTTCGATTCCCCTTTGCCCCTTCATGTTTTTTTTTCTCAGCCTTCTTAACATGTGAGGTCTTGGGTTCAATTCCCCTTGACCTCACTTATTTTATTTCCCCTTTATAAACCCAGATTTTAACCCCATTGTAGAGTGCACAAATCTGGAAACTTTTAGTCATTCTTCAACTCATTTTTAAGCGCATCTTTCATAAGTTTATTTAGCTAAAAGATTGTTATTCAATCAATCATATTTCATTGCAATAAACATCACATTGTATACACATTTCACACATAAAATACACAAGAAATACATGTCTTACAAGACCCCAAAACAGTGTCCAAACACACTGCCAACGTGCACGCATACACATCTCCTTTTTCGATCACACTTTGATTGCCATCTTCGTGATTCCTCGCACATAAACATATTCACATTTAATATAAACGTATCATACATGCCTAAATCTACCAGCACAACATACCCATCCTACGAATACATTTGGGAGCTAGTGACAAGGACATGCAAAAGGGGAACAACCTTAGTTTCGGAGTGAATAGTTTAAAGCGTAAGGGGCCTCTTGTGAAAGGGACCAAGAGAAAAGAAACCCATACCTTTTGACGTTGTTCATGCGTGAAGTTGCTGCCCAAAAGTTCCTCCAAACCACGCCCAATTCACCTCAACATACACACCACTCGATGAACAACCTCTCTTTGCCTTGACGTTTTTGATTACTTTGCTTAACTTAAAAAATTACGTGTGTTCTTCAAGTGTGAAGAACAATTGTTGTTAAACAGTTCTTGAGTTTTTTTGTTAGGCAGAGCGTGAGAGAATGAGAGTTGAGAGACGTGAAAGAGAGTAGAGAGACGTGAAAGAGAGTTATTAGGATTAGGAGTGTAGGTTTGAATTTAGTCAAAGTAAGGTTTAATTTAACTAATAAAAATCTGATTTATTTAGCTTAGGTAAAATGACCATTGTGCCCTTACCAAAAATCAGATTTTTTTTTATCAACAATTAAATCCTTAATTGATGCTTCTAGTGGGGCTCCAACCCGAGTGACACCCCATTTGCGAAAATGGGTCACTTCGGGTTGCCCCAACCCGAATTTCTCTTTTAAATTAAATTAAATTAATTTATTTATTTATTAATTCCTCAGGGTAATTACAATATTACCCTTGGCCTGAAAAAGACCATTTTACCCCTGGACCCTCAAAACTTAAAATTTCTTCTTTTAAGTCCGGTAAAGACTCTTTCGATTAAATCTTCGTTTTCTTGAGACTCACATGGTTGGTTCCAACCTTTCCAAGCTCAATTAACTCCCCAAGTTAGTTGGCTTGGTCGTAGTAGGGGTTCTGGGGTCTGGTTCTACGCGTATCAATCCGTGTAGACCTTGGTCCAATCGCAAGCATTCTTGACACCTTAAGTAATTATCTTATTCATTTTTAGTGTTGTTACAATTATGACTATGCATGTGATTTACACTTGTGGCATCTAAGTGAGTTAACTTAGTATATGTGGGGGTATGGGACTCCATGTGTACATTTCACAAGTAAGCTTGTGAAGGGGTTATGAGGGTGGTTTACCTTTGATATGAACTAAATGATTTATGACTTAGGTTGTAATAAGGGAAAGAGTCTTTAAGTGATTCTATAAAGTATGTGGCCTGATGTCTAGTCATGAATTAAAGTGTTATGACTTGTTAAGTATGTTATGCCTAGTCTAGGGTGACTTCTTAGGTACACTTGGTGGAAGTAGTATTATGGGATGCTACCTAAAAATTGCACTAGTGTGACTTAGGAGTTATCTTAGGTGATGGTCCTTTTGTGAAGTTGATGTCTATGAGGTCCTTAAGACTTATGAATATATCTGGTTGTGTTATGAATCGTATAATAAAAGGATATTGTAAGGTGACCTCAAGGTGATACGTTGTACTAAGTACACTTGAGGGTTACTTAAGGAAAGAAGTACGATAAAAGAGAGGTAATGTATGGTATGTATTGAATATGCTTCAAAGTATGATAAATGGATTTATGTGCTATCATGAGTAGTATCAATGTCTATATGATGTATGTGAACTATGAGCTTATATGTGCTTATGTTCATGACGTTTATTAAAAATACATGTTGCATGATTTCAAATGAATTCTCCTGTTTAAATGCATGTTTTTGCATGGTTGCCATACTTAGTGCATTCTTGTAAATTATACCATTCTTCTTCATCTTTTTACCCAAAGTGTAGGTGGTGATGGCTACAAGATGTTTGTAAGGAGGATGACCTTGGATAGATGTTCCCCAAGTTCAAGAAAGGTATCCTTAAGATTCAAGGATTTCCCTATGTCAAGTTCTTATTCAAATTATGGAATAGCTTAGATATGATTTTATGTTGTTAGGGGTCGTTCCCTATTCAACTCTATTGGTGTTGAGTCTAAGATGACAAAGAGACTTAGAGTCTAACTATTTATTATGAAGTTTATATATATATATATATATATATATATATATATATATATATATATATATATATATATATATATATATATATTATGAAGTAATGTTCTAGCATATGATGTGCTATGAAAAGTTTTAAATTTTCTGCTATTTTTAAGTTTATGTTATGAATGATGTCTGAGGGATTGTATATGACCTCCGAAAGGTCGAGTACGTGATACGCTCAAATTTACTTCTCAAATAAGAAGTAAAGCGGTCGTATCAAGTAAAGAACCCAACTAATGAGGTTGAGATCGATCCCACAAGGAAAATAGTTCAGACTTAACTTTATTCTATTATTACTATTATTTAGCCAACTATTTTCCAAGAAATAAAGAGACAAAAAGGGGGATTTTATTTTTAAATTAATGAAAATGATTAACTAAATAAAAATGGATAACTAACAGATTCAACTTTCTAAGTTTAATCAAATTATAAAAGTAAATAGGGCTTTAGTGTTCCCCACCGGTTCCTAACTTGGTAAATCTAACTATAACAATTCTATCATGATAGCTTGCATGTAAAGTGATAAGTTATGTATCTCTAAATCCTTGGTCCGGCATCTAGAGAATTTCACTCCGCACCTTGGTCCGGCTACGTGTGTTGCTATTCTAACCATTATCTTTACCTCATATTAAATATCGTATTCGGTATTTGACTAAGTTATTAACTCGTACCAAGCAATACTAGCCTATTAGATAGTCTACACTAAATCTATGTTGATAATTCTTTTCCTATTATCTACATCCTTGGTCCGGCAAGTAGCATTAAGGCGAGTTCTAACGTTGGCCATCCGTTAAAAAGACTTCTACACGAAAGAATTATCAATACATGCAAGACACCACTCTAGAATTGTTATTTAAGTTAGATTTTTACCTTGTTAGTCACCCATGGTTCCCACAACCCTAGCTATGAGGTTTAGTTACCCATGTTCATAATTACACAATTCATATTGTTAATGGAAGAATTCATGCACTTACTTTTATGAAAACGAATAATTTCCCAGAATTTAACTTGATTAATCAATGAAATCACCAACAATCAATTACCGAGAAAGTATCTTAATTCCCAAAATCGAGAATTCAATAATATAATAGAAGAACTAAAAACTAAAAATTATCCAGAAAGTCTAACCCCAAAAACGAGGTTTTTCCCACTATTTATAATAAAAACAAAGTCTAATCAAATAAGGATTCTATTTACTAAACATCTGTCCAATCGCGTCTGGATCGACGGACCATGTGACGGACCGTCATGGACACGATAGACCGACATAGACTCCGTCGTCCCATATTTCACCATTCTTCTGTTGCTTTCTTCATTCCCCTCGACGGACAGGTATGACGGACCGTTTCAAGCACGATGGTCCGTCGAGGGTCTTCATTCCAAAATACTTGGACTTCTTGGAATTTGGGTACTGGGACTACTTCTATGATCATCACGACGAACAAGCAGGACGGACCGTCGTTGCTATGACGATCCGTCATGGACTTCCGTAATCCCACACTTGGTCAGAGTTCCCCATTTTCCTTCATCAACTTCTCCCTTCACTACGATGCCACCTACGGACCGTCACAACCTCGACGGACCTTTATAGGTTCCATAGGTGGCCTCTTCTACATTTCTTTCTCAAAAACTCCCGCGTTCATCCTTGGACAGATTTTCTGCAAACAAAGAGAAACTTACATAAAAATCAACACAAAAAGGCTTTCGACACACACTAAACTTAAGGAAAAAGCATTAGAAATACCGTGAAACCACTGTACATCAACACCCTCAACTTAAATTCGTTTTTTGTCCTCAAGCGACGCACTATGACTCACTACAAAATCTTTGTAGAAAAGTATCCATATTTTAACTTCCTCAATCATTTGGCTATCAATCCCGATTATTCACATTATATTCATGCATGGTTTCACTATTAGGCATTGACTTGTGTAGAATCAAACCATGACCCAGACTCACTACGCGATGATACCTATCCTCTTCAACTTCTCACCGAGATGCTAATATTTCAGGTATTGTAACTCCTGTCTTCACTTCAAATAACATCCTCATTTTTCACACAATGATTTTAGTTTGAGTATAAGGATCACTTTTCGACACTCACTCTCAGAACAAATTCACAACTCATTTATACATATTGCCATAGGCTTGCCCTTATTTTCACTACTTCAAGTTCGCCATACAACTCTTAGGATCATAATAGGACTTTTTTAGATTGTAACATAGGCTCAGGGTCAGGTAGGGTGTATTTAGGTATACTTTAGTGACTTGTTTCCCTCCTTAACATATCGGCTATGCGAACCACCTTTTTATTATTTTATTTTGCCCTATTACTCAATTTTCTTTTCACTTTGCTGTTTTCCCTTTATTATCGTTATGCGTAAGTGACTTTTCTCTTTTCTTGTGTTTATTTTGCTTTTTATTCATTTTTTTTTAGTCACTTCTGTTTTATTCTTTCTTTCTCTTCATTCTTTCAACCCCACTTTCCGGGGTTTTCCTTATAACAACCACCCTCAACTCATGATTTTGCCATGAGTTAAGGTTCACAATACCCATGGTTGGGTCAGGGCCTAAACAAGGTTGCTTTATGCATTAGCCACCCTCAACTTATGCTTTTGGCATAAACTGAGGTGCACATGTCCAAGGAGGGACCAGGGCCAACACATTGTTCCCAGAGAAGATCATTTGGGGTGAAAAAGAAAGATCTATTTTAAGTTTAATTCATTTGGATCAAAAAGGGATTAACTTCATTTGGTCTCTTCTGCATTTCTTTCTCAAAAACTCCCGCGTTCATCCTTGGACAGATTTTCTGCAAACAAAGAGAAACTTACATAAAAATCAACACAAAAAGGCTTTCGACACACACTAAACTTAAGGAAAAAGCATTAAAAATACCGTGAAACCACGGTACATCAGTACGTCGTGTGAAGATTTGAGGATACCATAACTTCTAGTGTATACCCTGCGGTCGTTATAAACGTGGTATTAGAGCATAAGGTTTTGGAATTTTTGTTTAGGTTTCAAAGTATCCTATTTCCACATCTAGTAGAGTCTAGTTCATTGGTGGTGAGTCGTGACACATCTATGAGCGAGAAGTTATAGGACGATAGAGTTTCCCTTCTTCACTATTCTCATGTTGCGCCATAGAACTTAACTCTATATTATCTATCTCTTATGTTTCTTATCCGGTGGTCTTTTAGATGTGATTGCTTGGATTGGGATGATGTCTCAATGATTGAGGGAGAAAAGGTGAGTTTTTTACGCTTACCTTGGTTTAATAGTTTAATGAGTATATGTGAAGGTAAATTGAGAATGTGTTGATGTGATGCCCTTGATCGCTATAGGTGGTTTATGAGGAATGATATGTCATGTTGAAAAGTTATGATATGATATGGTTATAGCTTGTTAATAGTTATTATGGTTGAATGGAGTTGCCCTTTAAATGATAGAATGTGTTATGATTATGTAGGATGGTTGCTTGATATTATGATATAGGCTTGAAAAGTCTTGGAGAATGTGGTAAATAGTGAGAAAGATAAATGTTAAATTTGTACATGTCGAATGCTTCATAGTTTTCCTTGTGTAGATTGGGAACTTTCCATAGGCATGCTATTAAGGAGGGGAGATAGTGTGTTGGGCCTTGTAAGGTAATTGCGAAGTATGATAGTTAATAGGAGAACCCTTATGACTAGTTAATGATCCCCTCTATGAACCTATTCTAAGAGTGTTAAAAAGGGGAAAAAGTAGTTTTATTCCATAAGTTGGAAGTATGATTACCCTAAGATGACTTAGGGATATGTATGGTATGTAGCCCTTAGCTCTTCATGAGAAGGAGAGATTTGAGGTTGACCTACTTTGAAGTGGTTAGTTGTCTTTTAAGCTTGAATTTGAATATAGTCAATTGAGGAAGTGCTTATATTTTACCTAGGCAAGGTTGGTTGGAAAGTTCCACCAAAAGTGATGACCCTTGTAGGTTGGTCTTGAATTGCCTGGACCTTGGTGTGTAAGGGCATAATCTGCTCAGGCTTACCATAAGTGGGGGATAATATGCCTAGATAGTAATGTTATGAATGCCATTAATGGTCCTATTCAGAGTTCCTTTGAACTTCCCGATGTTATGAATCACTTGGAGTGATGGTTATGGAGTGAAGTAAGTTAGCTACTCATTTGTAATCTCTTAAAATTCTTCACCTAGTGGAGTGTGAGTGAATAGCAAGGGAGAAATGGTTCCTCTTGTGAAATTGAAGGAGGAGATGTTAAGAAGGGTTGCAAGCTTGATACTAAGAGGGTGATGTTGTACTTGACTAAAAGGATTGGTAAGTCCAAGTTCCCATGAATGAGATCTGTTTCTCTTAAATGGATTTATCCTAAGTGAGGGATGATGATGTGAGCAGTAAGGTTGTGGATTTCCCTATATTTTGTTCTACTCTTACTCAAGTTTGAAACCAAAGAGTTCCAAAGTAGCTTATTCCTTATAACATTCTTGCATAAAAGAATAAGTTGGATGTTCTCCATATGTCATGCATGTCTTAAGCGACACCATGTTATGCATATGATGAAAGGTCATTATTGTATTAAAAAGGAAATTTTGATAAAATTGCATAATACTCATGTTGTTGTGCATCCTTATATGATAAATGTTCAATTTGATTTCATGAGATAGCTTAATGAGTATGTTTGATGTCACTCATTTTGTGAGGTGTTTTGGCCACACTATGAGAAATGGAGTCTCCCTTAAATAAAAAAATAAGAGTCACTTTGAAAAATATGTGACTTTTGAGAATTGGGGGAGTGTTACTATAGGCTCACTCTTGAGGAGTAATGGTTGTTTAGCCTATGACTTTTGGTGTGCCTATAAATTGTGATAATCTCCCTAAATGATGCATGCTTGAAATCTAGTGATGTGCTAGATATAGAAAGCTGTAAACTTACTTCCTAATATGGTGATGTGCTTGGTTTGACCTACCATGTTTATTTTATAAGGGAGGAAGTATAAGAATAATATGGTTTCGAGTGAAGAAGTCCTCCTTAATATGAATTAACCTTTATGCATTTCTTTTATATGAACTCTATGATTCCATGTGTATATGTTGTGACTAGGAGAAGGTAGTTCCTCCTTGAAGAAAGCTAAGCATTGTAATGTCATATATGACCTTGAATATATTAGGTCTAGACTATGAGATTGTAGTTGATCTACATTATCTATGATTTTGTGCGACTAAATGAATTGTTCAAATTTTCTCATGAGTTGAAGCATGGATTATGCCTAGGTGTGAAATTGAAATCCATTGTATGTCTAACCTTGTTGTGAAATAATGAACGTGCCTAAAGTTGTAGAAGGTAGTTCCTCCAAATGGCAATGAATATGCAGAAGTAAGAGTGCATGAAAATAATTGTATGAGTAGCCATGTTAAATTATGTTGCTTTGGTTGCACGATAGTACAAAGTTGGTGTTCCTTGTAAGTTTGGTGCTTTAACTAATGTGTTATACCTTGTTGAGTATTGGGAGCTGCTATATGGGTTTCTGAGTCCTTGAAAGTGGTTATAATGTTTCAAGTGTCATTCGAGGACGAATTTTCCCAAATGGGGGATATTGTAACGACCCTCAAAATGAACTAATATAGATAGTTCCTCACGTGTGCTTAAAAGGGGTACTAACATGTTAATAAAGTACTTTAAAGATTTTATAATTGATTTAAAGAGGTTTGGAGGTCAAACTTCCAAGAACATCAAAGACGTTCGAAAGTAAGTATTAGACGTACTAGTGTGTCCTTGTATGTTTGCCTTACTTTTATGTGTTGTATGGAGTCTAAAAACAGTAGAGGTTACCCTAGTATATTAATAGACATGTTAAGGGTCAAAATGTTTGGAAACGACTCCCCGAGGACTACCCTAAGGGTCCTTGAGGAGGACCCAAACGTCGGACAAGGATAATGGCCAAGGCAGCGTGCAGCACCAAGATATGAATGATGTCACGCGTCGCGCGCCTGGCATTGAGTTTGACTGTGCGTAGCGCGAGCTACACTAGGTACGCTGCCTCAAAAATTATGGGAGGCATGATTTGGGGCTGCGTCCACGACGTGCAGCCACTTCCCAGATTTGGTTGCGTCATTTTAAAGTCAATTTTGACATGTCTAAAAGTACCAATAAGTATGGGGGAGTTTTGGTAACTTTGGGAGATGGTTATAAACTGTTTTTAGGACCTATTTAACCCCTTTCCCAAGTCAAAACCCCAACACCCATTAAGAAATCAAAATCCCCAAAAGTCTCTTCTCTTCCAAAAACCCCAAAACCTCCATTGAAGACCAAGCTCAAGAAAAAGCTATGGAGGTGAATTCTTGGATCTTTCTTCTCATATTTTCGTGGTCTTTCTAATGTAAAAAGGTATGGTGATCCTTCATCCCTAGATAACCATTCATCTACGGAGTTCTTTCAAATCTTTTTCCAAATATGATTCTAAGTCAAAAATCCTATCTTTCTATCTAGCCATGGGTTCATTCTCAAATTGATTTCAAAAGAATTCTAATGATGAATATGTGTTTAGTTACTGCTTTTATGATGAATTTCTATCCAATTTTATGAAGAACCCATGATCCTCCTAATTTCTCAAAGTTAGCCTATAATGTGGGTCTTGTGATCTTGATTTCTTGTTTACAGAATTGTGTTTAGATTATATTGAATTGCTTACTGCTATTACTATCTATATCAAGCATTATTTGTGGAGGAATTAATAATGATGATCATAGCTTGGAGATTCGGTAAGTTCACCTATTTCAGCTAATTAGCTTATAATGTACATTGAATTGTGTTGATTCGTATGGTCCACTTATAGTGGCAGTGTTTACATTCTTTTACATGTTTGTGTGTTATCATCATGGTGTTGAAGGTATTAGAATCAATATGAATCGATATGATGATTTCCATGTTTAGGAAGTTAAAGCATGTAGCTTTGAAACTAGTATCATGTTTAAGTGAATTTATGATATAGGAAATTATGTGTATAGTCTTCCACACTAGTTGCATGATCTAGGTGTGGGGATGATGTTATATGTACATGTGTGATGATCATATTAGGTTTAGGTGGGGTCAATATGGATAATTATGATGAATATATTTGTAGCATGACCAATACCTATATGAACCCTATATGGATGTGTGATCAAAGTATGCTAGAAGTCTTCTATCCTAAGGATAGATATGTTCATTTCTCCTATTGTGTAATATGAGTGTGTGTAGTCTTTAGTTCTTAATACTCTATATGTGTGTATGACTTGAGACTTGAGGAATGTTGTACATGTGTTGTGATCTTTAAAGGGTGGCTTCCTCAATGCTATGTGATAGCCATTATGTGATCATGTTGACCAATGCACACATACACATTTCATACATATCTATGAGTAGGGTAGATTCATGATGCCTAAGGAAAGGATAGTTCTACTATGCATCAATACCTATTTCAATGCATGTAAAGTATATGATTAATTAAGTTATGAACAAGTGTGCCTAAAGGTGTTTATGTGGAGGTAGATCTCACATATACGTACACACACACATGCATGTATGAATGAAGTATGTTAATGGTAGTCTAATGGATATG
Source organism: Solanum sitiens (assembly GCA_016801875.1). Taxonomy (NCBI): domain Eukaryota; kingdom Viridiplantae; phylum Streptophyta; class Magnoliopsida; order Solanales; family Solanaceae; genus Solanum; species Solanum sitiens. The sequence goes on from JABWTJ010000218.1 coordinate 1,800,932, forward strand.
TGAGTCTCTTGAAAGGTATTACTCAATTGTACTCTAAAATAGACTATAGTACGAATATGATATAATTATGTTAAAGGACATTCTCACGTAATGAAGGTTCTATGATGAAAGGACATTCTCATCCTAGATACCTTTGAGCTATATGATGTATGAGGGAGTAAGTCCCTAATGTCTAATCTTTATGAACTAATATTATCTAAAGACTTAATGATGTTTAAAAAGGAAGTTTAAGCTTATCACCGAGTGAAAATGAAAAATGAGAGTGGGAGCTTCACGTTTAGTAAGTCCGGCTTCCCACAACGATAACTTCACATTTAGTAAGTCCGGGTTCCAAACCTAGATGTTATCTAATGAGATGGAAACCTCCACTTAGAAGTCAAGGTTTCTAGAATCAATCTCCTTGTTCCATAACTATGTACCCCCGTAGGTTTTAGCTTAGTAGATCCAGTAAAATAGCTATTTTGTATGAAGGTCCTACCTTGGCAAGTAGTACCCTCTCTTTTCTTTGTGGGAGTAGAACACTGGATTCCATGTAGCTCACATGGTCTATGTCGGTTATGGCTATGTCTCCTGAAAGTTAAGAAATAAACTAAGATAAGAACATGAACTATAATCTAAATTCCTTGAGGAATGTACTTAGTTTAAGGAGGATTGTGGACCCTACCAATGAATTGCACTAGATGACTACAAGAAATGATAGGATTAGTAACTCTTATGAAGTAAAGACCTATGTAATATATGACTTGTATGAATACATGATAAGTGACCTTGTTATGTCAAGACATGAATTATGACTATGTATGTGAGTTACACTTCTAGCTTCTAAATGAGTTTACTTAGTATATGTGGGGGTATGGGACTCCATGTGTACATTGCAAAAGTAAGCTTGTGAAGGGGTTATGAGGGTGGTTTATGTCACACCCGGAGAGCATACCCCAGATGACACCGGCGTCGTCATCCTCTTAGAGGACTCAGAGAAGCCCTTAGCATTCGTCATAACATGTGATCAGCAAAAATTGCGGAAACTTTAAAACATTTACATAGTTATGTGAAGTATACTTAGACTTCATATATAACATTCATAATAGCATACGATATTCTAAAACTTGTCTCACATATATAAAACCATCTAAAGAGTGCAAATATGGACTTAGCCAATATATAGTAAATATGTCATATAGGCCTTAATGCAAAGAATCCAACAAACATAATGGAAATACCGTATTCTTAAAACTACTAAAAATCTGCGTAAGCTAGAATATAGAAGATAGCGTCCCCGAATATGAGGACCTACCCAGACTTGGATAAACAGTTCCAAGCTTCTTCAAATTGACCTCCTTAAACTTTAATGGCTGGAACCTATAGTTGTACTAATGTAAAGTAATGGGGTTAGTACGCCACATGTACTAAGTATGGGTATATGCACATAACACTTAAGGACATGCATGAAAAAGGATCATTTATCATCTCTTTAGAAAACATGCTAAGTAATATGAAAGTCTTCAATTCACATACCATATAACATACACAAGTTAAGGATCCCATCAAACTTAAAACATGATCATAATTGAAGACATATTAACTTTTTATATTCATTAGATCATATAACATAACATACAAAACACTTACCAATGATCCGATCCCCAACCTACAAGTGCAATGGTCATGTGTAGCCCCATAACCCCACACAACCAACTAGATAAGATAGGAGACCATAAGTAAAGCTTTGCTTCATGTAACTTGTAACATAAGTAGTCATTACTTCGTATAACAATATAACCCAATAACATACTGATCATAATGATGAACATTCATATAAGAGTAACATCATGTATCATAAACATATATCTTTCATGTTATCATATTACATAAGAACAATCTCCTAGGACTTCCCTTAGAATCAACTTGTGCAATGTCTATGTAGAGTCCCATACCCCTACCTACACTAAGTAGACTCCTCAAGTCACCCTACTCAACGTTCATTTACTTGTCTTTCATTTTACATGAGGGAACATTCGCCTTAACCTACATAGACCATGTGATCTAAACATGGAATCCGGTGTCATAAAACCCCACACCGAATGAAGGTGGTCTACCGGCCAAAGTAGAACCTAACATGATATAGATTTCTAGGTAGATCCACTAGCTAGTATCCTATGGTGGAAACATAGTTCAAGAAGTAGGAGATGTATTAGAGATCCATAGTTCCACATTACATGGCAGCCTCAATCTCGTGAGAGTCATTGTGAACCTATATTCCAACTAGGGAAGGGACACCTCTCATATCTAGTTCATTGGTGCTTAGCTTAAGTCCCTTTCTTTAATAACCTTTAAGCTGTCTTTTATCATAAACTTATTATAGGTCATAGGAGATTAACTCCTTGTATAAATATGATCATGAGCTCTTTAAGATTAGATGAGAATTTCCTTTCATCATAACCCTTCATATGTGAGATTAACATTACATAATCGCCTTGTGTAAATCATACAAGAGGATATCATAATCTTGCATTTTTGTATTTTTATCATGATCTCACAATTTACATGTTCATAGCAAATCATGTGCACATAACAACATGATACATACTTTTCATAGCATAGCATCAATATTTATAGGCTAACGTAAACATTGGAGAGTAATCACACTTTAGATGAATTACCTCTTGCATCCAAGAACCTTATTCAAGAACTTATGTTCAACTTACAACATTCATAACCATAACATAGTGAAATACTCAATAGCATAATCAAGAACAACTCTTCAAATCATATACAAGAGCCATGCATAATGTAGGGTAAGGGAAAGGGTCATTTAAGAGTTTATTCAAGTCATAGTCCTAATCCCAACGTTTTCATATTATCAAGTAGTAGAACAACCATACAAAACCATCGTTTAGATAAGAACATGCTTCACACGAAATTCAAACATAACTAACCACATAATCATCAATTCGTGTGAAATTGACCATAGAAAACACTTACTTTTCATTGAAAATCATAAATCTAAGGTTAGGAAGAAAATCCGTTTAGTAGAGTAAAAACCTTAGTATTTGAAGTTCTTGAAAACTTATCTTGAAAGGACCTGTTGGAGAAAGTAATCCCAAGAGTGAAAAACCCATACCTTATAGATGAAGAATCCACGAAAATTGGATGAAATCTTGAAGTCTTGTCTTCTTCCTTAAGCTTTTCTTGTTCTTCAATGGAGTTTGGAAAAGATAGTGTTCTTGAGAGAAATGAAAGAAATTTCGTTTGATATGATTTAGGATGTGTAAAAGTGGTCTAAAACTGACCTAATATCCATATATAGTCGTCTTTGAATTACCCAAAAGACCCTCCACTTAAATGGGTCTTTTTAATAAGTTAAATTACCAAAAATACGACTTTTAACAATTTTGGGAATTAGTTGCGCGTCGCGGGGCCAAATCCCATCATTTTTATTAAATTTTGAGTTGATGCAGTGAGGTGCGTGTCAGCCTCTCAAATCTTGAGGCAGTGAACTGCGTGTCATGCTCGCGTCGCATGCTTTGCGTCCAGTTCTGCATGCTCGCAGGCAGCCTGCCCACCCATGTTTGGGTCCTCCCCAAGGACCTTTCGGGTGGTCCTTCGGGTGTTGTTACCTGACGTTTGGACCCTTTGTACTACATACTACCTATCAAAGGTTTCATTACAAGTTTTGAACTTCATTTGACACCTCTAAACCTTCCCCAAATATAGGGACGTCAGCTAGTTCAAATTAGCTAGTTTCCGGATGTCAATGTCTTTCTTTATCGTTTTGTCTCTAACCTTTTCCAATTGAGTATATTACATTAATATAGGTCTGTAAACATCATTTTTAAACATTATTTAATATATTAAGCTCTAGTCTAAGTCATGACATTTCCGGAGTGTTACATTATCCCCCCCTTAGGAACATTCGTCCCCGAATGACACTACAATCTTTTGGAGGGTAGGAAAAGACTCAATACTAGAATCCCAAACGATAAATAACATTAAAATCATAATGAGTTACAGCTCATAGGAGAACATCACAAATCCTTACAACACATACCATAACATTACACATAGCACTCAATTCATGATGCACAAACATATAAGAGCTCTATATTCATAACACATAGTGAGGAATTTCCTTCTCAACCCTATCATTAGCTCAAAATGCATCAAAGAGTTACTATGCTATCATTCTTCTCAAGACAACAACAAAACAGCAAAATCTCAAGAAGACACATGCATACATATTTCATATAAGTGCAAGAATAGAGTATGAAAACATTTTCTTAAAACTCTAGTTGGTACTATCTTTTACCAAAAACATGCACCTATTTAGAAAACAAGTCAATTTCATGATTATTCATTAATTTCTTTACTAAGAGGAATGTCTAACCTCTAGGAGTAAATAGATGAGGGTAGCAGGACTTCATGTCGGCTTCAGCCTCCCATGTTACACCCTCAACAAGATGGTTCCTCCATAGAACTTTTACAGAGGCAACCTCCTTCTTTCTCAACTTCTTGACTTGGAGATCTAGGATCTCAACAGGAAGCTCTTCATAGGAGAGGTTCTCATCCACCCCTAAACCTTCAATAGGTAGAATAAACATTGGTTCGCCTATACATTTCTTGATCATAGAAACATGAAACACCGGATGAATCGAAGCTAGTTCACTATGTAGTTTCAACTCATTGGAAACCTTTCCAATTCGTTGTATGACCTCATAAGGACCAACATACTGGGGACTTAACTTCCCCTTTCTACCGAATCTCATCACCCCTTTCATAGGTGAAATCTTCAGGTAGACATGATCACATATTTCAAACTCAAGATCTCTTGTTCTATTGTTGGCATAAGTCTTTTGCCGACTATAGGTTGTCTTCAATCTATCCCTTATGATTCGAACCTTGTCTATAGCTTCATAGATAATCTCTGGACCAAAGAGTGAGGACTCTCCAACCTCAAACCATCCAACAGGAGATCTAAACCTTCTACCATAAAGAGCTTCAAAAGGTGCCATGGAGATGCTCGAATGATAGCTATTGTTGTAAGAGAGCTCAATCAAAGGTAAGTGATCATCCCAACTTAACTTGAAATTAATGACACATGTCCTCAAGGGTATGAATGGTACGCTCCACTTGACCATTCGTCTTAGGATGAAAAGCGGTACTAAGTTTCACTTGAGTACCTAAACCCTTTTGAAAAGCCTTCCAAAAATGAAAAGTGAATTGGGCACCTCTATCCGAAATCATGGACAAAGGAATCCATGAAGACTCACAATCTCATTAATGTATATTCTTGCATAATCTTCGGTAGTATATGTAGACTTAATAGGAATAAAATGGGAAGATTTGGTCAACCTATTTACAATAACCCATATAGAATCATTTTGCCTTCGAGTTCGAGGTAACCCAACAACAAAGTCCATATTGATGGCTTCCAAGTAGGAACATCCATGATTTGGGTTAAACCACCAGGTTTTAGATGCTCAGCTTTAACTTGTTGGCAGTTTGGACACTTAGCAACAAACTCTGCTATGTCCCTCTTTAAACCATCCCACCAATAGACCTCTCTAAGCTAATGATACATTTTGGTTGCACCTGGATGTATAGAATATCGAGAACCATGGGCTCCTTCTAGAATCTGATTTCTCAAATCCTCAACATCGGGTACACATAATGTCATAACCCTGATTCTGGAATTCGGACCGCGACCTCTTCTTAGCTTTCATCACATTCATATAGTTAAATTTGCGGAAAATTTAAAACTTTTAAAACATAATGAAGTGTATATAGACTTCATATAAATACTACATAGATTCATATGCTAATAATCTCAAATTAAACAACCATCTACAATCGATTAAACAATTCAAATGAAAGAATCAATATATATCGTAATAGTTTGCCAAAACGGACTTAATACAAAGCTTCAAACAAAATATCTTAAATAAAATGCTAGGGACAACTTCCACTAGCTATGTCTAAAGAACTAATCTATAAAGATAGATGTATCATCCTCGAACTCAAGAGGATTTACCAAAGGTCTGGAGATCGCTAAGTCCAAACCGCTGCGATGAGTCTTCAACCTTCTCTCTGACCTGCACCTATAAAAATAGTAATAGTATAGGGTTAGTACACACTTTTACTAAGTATGTGTATATGCACACATACACATAAGGCTATGCATGATCAAGGAAAGCTCTTCCTAAACAACATGCCATTTCTGGAAAGTGAAGTCACTAGACTTTCTTAATTCGTTATTTGCAATTCATGGTGTGAATATGACGTATTTTAATGCATTCAAAACACACAAATCATTTTTTATATGAACATAAGACCTTTGAATCATGAACATAATTTTAGAACAACTCGAACGAAAATTTAGAAATTTGCTCCTCCTAAACTTGAGAGCTCTTTTCCCAACACTTAGTTTATTTTTCAGTCTTTTTCTTCTTGTTGTTGTGTAGTTCAATAATCTCCTTTGATCCTATGTTTTACTTACAAGTGCAATGATTCATTGTAGTCCCTTACCTACAATGAATCAAGTAAGTAATTCAAGAGATTAAGGAAATTATTTAACTACAATTTGGGCATGAAATCTTTATAAGCCAATCTTTATTGGTTATGCCTATTATTTGATCATTTGTCTAATATAAGAAGTCATTATAAGCCAATATTATTTGTCTATGATCATTTGCATAATATAGGAATTCATTATTGGATATGCCCCTTACTTGTGGAAAACATTATTCTTATCAAACATTGAGGATTGATATTCTTAAACTCATGCTTTCTTAGTTCACTTTGAAATTACATCTCTTCTTCCTTCTTACTTTCTTAAAGAAGTCTTTAGCATTAAGATCATGTGAAGTGACACAAAATCCAGTGTCTTCCCCACACCAAAAATTGGTGGTTCACCGATCAAAGTGAACCTAGATCATGTGAGTTAACATGAAATGCAGTGTCTGCCCCACACCGAAAAGGGGTGGTTCACCAACTAAAGTGAAACCAAGTCCAGTGTCTTCCCCACACCTAAAAGGTGTGGTTCACGGATAAAGTGAAACCAATAACTTTCTTTTAAGCATTAACCGACATAGATAATGTGATCTAAACATGAAATCCAGTGTCTGCGCCACACTGAAAATGGGTGGTTTCACCGGCCAAAGTGAAACCGAATCTACCTAGCTCTCTTAGGTGGAATCCACTGGCTAGTTCCCATGCTGGCTAAACATAGTTCGAAGACTAGGAGATTTACAAAGACTCTTATCCACCATGGTGGAGCCTCATCTCATGAGACTTACATGTGCTGGCACAAGCTCGTTGCTAGTCTATCGGTGTTTTGCTAAATTCCTTTTACTTCATAACTTTTAGAGTTGACTCAAACATTATGGAAGCTTGATTCTAGTTGTGAGGTTTACTTACTCTAAGGATAACTTTTCATCCCTTTATTTAGTTGATGAAATGTGAATTTAACCTTACATTATCATCATGGTGTTAATGAGAGTGGTCTCACACTTTTTAACACCCTCTTATGTGAGTATCTTTAACATAGTTGTCTTAGGTGTAAGTGAGACTTGTCTCACTTCTTTTAACACCCCATTCTGGTCATTTTCATAACTCTTGAGCTTTTAATATGTCATTACTCACTTTATCTTGTTCAATGTCATTTGGTAGCATTATACCATTCTTTATGAACGTTAAGAACTTTGTTCAATGTAGTTACTATAATCATAGTTCATTTTGATAGAGTATGTTAGGACTTGTCTCAATGATTGGCATACCCTTGGTTATGGATTCAATAAATTACCTTAGGTATGCTTATATTGGTTTAACTCAGTCATTATCCAGTTTTATATCATATTTTGGAAAAAACATTGTAAACCAATTCCATTCAACCTTTTTGGGCAAATCATTGTTAGACAATTTATTGGCATAAACCAAACATTCACTCAACATTTTTCATGAGATTATCATTAGCCAAGTTTATTAACATTCATGCATATACTTTAGTGAACTCATCATCTTAAGCAAGTCTACATTTAACAGTAACTATACTTCATAACCGAATCATAACAAACTTTATCATCTCGGACACAATTAAGCCTTACAATATTTTTTATTTCGTGTAGATAATAATTAAATCATACGAATCAAATCTATAGGCTTCATTCGACATTTACAAATCAAGAAACCTACAAGTTAGGATCAATTAGCACCACATACCAACAACATGTTCGAGATTACATCTACATACTCATTAGAATCGAAAATAAGGATAACTAGGGAAATGGACGTTCAACAATATCATTGGGAAGAAACCCTAGTTTCGATATTCATAGATTCAAAACGTTGAAAATCCTCTTGGAGAAAGAATTCCAGCAAAGAAACCCATACCTTATGTAGAATTGAATCTACGACGATCACTTACCACGAAAACTTTGAAGAGAACCTTGAAATCACCTAAGAGGACTTTGTCGTTCTACGTTCTTTGCTTACTGCTTTGCGTCGTGAGTTTCTTGTGAATGATCGTGGTTTTTAGGTTTTAGGAACTGATGTTGAATGATTCAACTTTAGACTAATTAACTTAATTAATAAATTAATTAGCTAATTACTAAAACGTCCCTCCTAAGTTGACTAGACATAGGAGGACATTTGACTTAGCCAAATCTAAAAATTGGCTAAGGGTCTCGGCTTGATCAAAGCTTTAGATTAATTAATTTGATTACTAAATTAATTAATTAAGGGACCTAGGGAAATTACTAAACTACCCATAAGTCACTAGGACCACAACTAACCCCTTTGGACCATCCTAGGTTAGGTACTAGGTTGTCCCTAAGTTAGTTAGGTTAGTTAGGTGTCACCCGACAAGGTCCTAGGTTGTCGGGTCCCTTGGCTGGTCGATCTTGGTTGGTCCTAGGTTAGCTATATAGTTGGTTAAGTTAGTTAGAGTCTAGAGTTGGTTAGGTAGTTAGGCCCCACATGGAGGGACCCGTTCACACGCTGCCCCTAACCGCCCTAACTAAATTTGGTTAGGTTGGTCGTGGTCCCCATTGGTCGGTTACACATGTGCTTGCACATGTGTTTCTGCCCACTTTCCCAACCATGCACTTCTATTGTTGTATTTGTAAAGTTCATTCCTTGTCCAAGGATCCTTACTATGTCCTTGGACACTGCTTAATCTACATGATCATTTTAATTGGTCATGTGCTATGGTGCCTAGGCTTGATACATGGATGCCTCGTACCTCATTGTGAGTTAAGGAAAAAACATTCTAGTTTAGGGTCTTCCTTGTAGGTACAATTCTTAAACAATGCTTATTCAAACTTAGAAAATTGCCTAACACCCTTAGCCAATATTTTCTAATATGCCCAATATTATCTAATATTGGGCATTGGGATCCCTATGTATGCCAATAACATTCTTAATACCTATTAGGCTCTTTACTAGACATGTACATTTTTCTGGAATGTTACATTATCCACCCCTTAAGAACATTCGTCCCCAAATGACACTAACACATCGTTTTAAATCAGAGAGGGTTATTTCGAAAACACTTTAGCATACTTGAAACTTTACTCTTTGTGAATATCTGATTCACACTTACTCTAGATGATGCATAGTACTAAAGCTTATCTGAAGCTTCATATTTGAGATTGAGGAACTTACTTCTCAATCACACTTAACTTAATGCACATCACAACTCATGCAACACAAAAAAAATCACGTCTACTCTATATAAAAACAGCAACATGAATGCAAGCATGAATTCATTTTAACTCATATAGTGCAAGTATAAAAACACACGATTATGGACTTACAACACCAAATCGACTAATGCACTAAAACTTAGAGTTTCTTAAACAAAATCAGACTTAGGAAGAGTTTATCTAACAACAAGAACTGATAAAGTGAGGGTAACGGGATCTCATATCGGCCTTGGCCTTCCACGTTGCTCCCTCAACAAGGTGGTTCCTTCATAATACCTTAACGGTGGCAAACTCCTTGTTCCTCAGCCGCTTCACTTGACGATCTAAAATCTCAACTGGAACCTCTTCATAAGAAAGGTTCTCATCAACTCCTAACCCCTCAATAGGCAGGATGGATGTTGGATCGCCTAGACATTTTTTAAGCATCGAAACGTGAAACACTAGATGAACAGAAGCCAAGTCTTGTGGTAACTTCAATTCGTAGGCAACATTTCCTACTCGCTGTAAGATCTCATAAGGACCTATATACCTCAGACTCAACTTCCCTTTCTTACCAAACCTCATCACCCCTTTAATGGGTGATATCTTCAAGTAGACTTGATCACCTACGTCAAACTCAAGAGCTCTCTTTTTGTTATCAGTAGAGGATTTTTGACGACTGTAAGTAGTAGCCAACCGATCGTTGATCATTCTCACCTTCTCTATAGCCTCATGTATGATTTCAGGGCCAAGGATGGCAGATTCTCCTACTTCAAACCACCCAACTGGAAACCTACATCTCCTGCAATACAATGCTTCAAAAGGTCCCATCCCAATACTGGAATGGTAGTTATTATTATCAAAGAACTCAATAAAGGGCAAGTGATCATCCCAACTCCCCTTGAAGTCAATAACACATGCACTCAACATGTCTTCCAGGGTCTGAATGGTACATTCTGCTTGTCCATCCGTCTGAGGATGAAAAGCAGTACTAAGCTTCACCTGTGTACCCAAGCTCTTTTGGAAAGATGTCCAAAAGTGAGAAGTGAATTTGTCTCCCCTATCCGAAATGATAGACAAAGGAATCCATTCTATCTCACTATATCATCAATATAAAGTTTGATGTAGCCCTCGTCTCGGTAAGTGGACTTCACGGGAATGAAGTGTTTGGACTTGGTCATTCGGTCAACAATGACCCAAAGGGAATCGTGCATCTTTCTGGTTCTCGGCAAACGAACCACGAAATCCATATTAATGGCCGCCCACTTCCATGTTGGAATATCAATCAACTGGGTGAGACCCCAATCTTAAGGTGTTCGGCCTTAACCTGTTGGCAATTGGGACACTCCTCCACAAACTTAGAGATATCTCACTTCATACCTTCCCACCATTAGACCTCTTTAAGGTCATGGTACATTTTAGTGGCACCTAGATAAATGGAATACCTGGAACCGTGAACTTCTGTAAAAATATTAGGCCGCAGATCGTCAACATTGGGCACACATAATCTGTTCTGGTACCTGAGTACACCATCCCCTCCTAGGGAAAATGATTCGTTAAACTTACTCAACACTGAGTCTTTCAACTCCATGAGTACTGGATGGAGATGCTGCTTAGCTTTATCATCTACAACAAATGAGGATTCGTAACTTGAATAGACCGAAACACCCTCACTTGGTGCATCTATCAGTCGTACACCCAATCTAGCCAATTAGTGTACCTCTTTAACTAACTCCTTCTTCTCATCATCAACATGAGACATGCTGCCCTTGCTCAATCTACTCAACGCATCGGCCACTACATTAGCCTTACCTGGGTGATAGTGGACACTCATGTCATAATCCTTGAGCAGTTCTAGCCATGTCCTCTAACAAAGGTTCAATTCTCTCTGTGTAAATACATACTGAAGACTTTTATGGTCAGTATATACATCAACATGTACACCATATAAGTAATGTCTCCAATGCTTCAACGCAAATACCACCGCAGCTAACTCAAGATTGTGAGTAGGGTAATTCTTCTCGTGGATTTTCAACTGTCTTGATGCATATGTAATAACCTTGCCATCTTGCATAAGAACACATCCCAAACCTACTCGGGAAGCATTACAGTACACCACATAGCCTGCACCACTTCTCGGCAACGTGAGTACTGAGGCCGAAGTGAGTCGGTCTTTGACCTCTTGCAAGCTCTTCTCACACTTTTCAGACCACTCAAACTTCACCTTCTTCTTTGTTAAGGCTGTCAACGGAGCAGCAATAGTGGAAAAACCCTCCACAAACTTGCGATAGTAGTTAGCCAAACCTAAGAAACACTGAATATCTGTAAGAGTGAGGGGTCTCGGCCAATTCTTCACCTCTTCAACCTTTTTTGGATCAACTTCAACATTCTGGTCAGTCACAACATGACAAAGGAAGGTTAATGATCTCAACCAAAATTCACATTTACTAGAACTTTGCATACAGCTGATGTTCTCTGAGTACTTGCAATGTCTTTCTCAAGTGTTCTTCATGCTCTTCTCTAGTCTTAGAGTATATGAGGATGTCATCTATGAATACTATGACAAAAGAATCGAGATATTCACGGAAAAACCTATTCATACGGTCTATAAACGTGGCTGGTGCGTTAGTGAGATCAAATGACATGACAAGAAACTCATAATGGCCATATCTAGTTCGGAAAGCAGTCTTAGGAACGTCTTCTTGTCTCACTCTAAGATGATGATACCCTGACCGAAGATCTATTTTAGAAAAGAAACTTTAACCTTGAAGTTGATCAAAGAGATCATCGATTATGGGAAGAGGATACTTGTTCTTTATAGTGACTTTGTTCAGTTGCCGATAATCGATACACATTCTAAGGATTCCATCCTTTTTCTTAATGAACAACACTGGAGCACCCCAGGGGGATATGATCGGCTGGATGAAGCCCTTATCAAGTAAACTTTTAACTGCAAGTTTAACTATTTGAGTTCGGTTGGTGCCACCTATATGGGGGAATAGAATTTGGTTTGGTGTTGGGATCTAAGTCAACACCAAACTCAATCTCGCGTTCAGGAGGAATTCCAAGCAAATCCTCTGGAAAGACATCTTGAAACTTATTCACTATGGACACAGAGTCAATGGAAAGAACTTCTCATTCTAAGTTATTGAATCTAACTAAGTGGTATAAATACCCCTTAGATATCATCTTATTGGCTTTTAGATGGGAAATGATTTGGCCTGTTGGATTTGAACCACGCCATTCCCATTCCAGCTCTAACTCATTTGGAAACTGGAACCTCACTTCCCTGTTTTGACAGTCTATCGTAGCATAAAACTTATATATCTAATCCATACCCAAGATTATATCAAAATTGAGCATAGCTAATTCTACTAGGTTAGCATGAGTGATTCTATCAAGGACATTAATTGGGAAATCTTTATGAACTCTTTATGCTCTAATGCCATCTCCTATGGGAGCACTAACTAGAAAAGCTCACGCAAGATCTCGGGAAGCAAGTCAAATCTACTAGCTATTAAAGGAGTAACAAATGACAAAGTGGATCCTGGATCTAACAATGCATACACAAGAAAATAAAAGACATGCAACGTACCAGTGACCACATCAGCTGACTTCGCTTGCTCCTCCCTACCTTTCAGAGCATAGAATCTATTCCTCTTGGGAGGTTTGGCTGCAGCATTTGGATTCGCCCGAGGCTGAGCATCTGTCCTGGACTGATTCCTCACATGTGGGAAGTCCCTGATTATATTGCCACTCTTTCCACAACCATAGCAGGCATTAGTACCTACCAAGCACTCACCTCCATGCAAACGCCCACATTTACCACACGGCTTGTTGTTATGCTGGGCATTTCTATCATTGCCCTTTTTGAGGCCAGACTTGTCCACTTTGGTATTCGAGTTCTAGGAAGGAGTAGGATTACGTGAGTGTTGGTGCCCCTTCTTGAACTTAGGCCTATTCTGGACTGCAAATGTACCCCTACCAGAGCTAGAACCAGTCTGATCCGCGGGCCTAGGATTCTTGCCTTCTTGGCCTCTCTTTCTCTGATGACTCTCCTCCACCTGCTCTTCATGTACCATCAACCTGCCCAGGTCCATGTTATTATGCAGCATGGCTGCCCGAAAATCTTTCTCTAGATCCTCCGACACACCAATCACAAATCTGCTCATCTCATCCCTGCTATTGGACACCAGAGAAGAAGCATATTTTGAGGGTTTACCAAATTTCAAGGAATACTCCTTGAACAACATACCTCCCTGTCGTAGGTTGATGAACTCTTCAACCTTTGCTTCTCGTTGATCTCTGAGAAAGAATCTCTCCAGAAACGCATTCTTGAGAATGTCCCAAGTGATGGGGACTTCTCCTAGTGCTCGGCCATCTGCCCACATTTTGTACCACACCTGAGCCACATCTTTGAGTTGATATGCAGTCAACTTAGCCTTTTCCTTTTCATCAACCCCCATGGCATAGAGAATTTTGTAGACCTCATCCATAAAATCCTGGGGATCCTCATTAGTCTTGGACCCGTAGTAGACTGAGGATTCATTCTAGTGAAGTCCCTTAGTCTTCTAGCCATGGTGCTAGCATGCGGGTTCTCTCTAGGAGCACCCTCTCTAGTGGCTTGGGTCGTGATGGCCTGCGCCTGAGTAGTGATGGACTGGGCCATCTTCACCAATGCTTCTCTTACTTCTCCATATGTCAATGCAGCTAGGTTGACAGGCACTTGAACTCCAGCAGCTGGGGCTTGAGGAGGAGCTTGGTTTCCTCCAACAGCTGCTTCTTCAACTCTTCTGGCAGCATTTCTCCTTTTGTTCATTGTTCGACACGCATACACATGAAGGAAGTTAGCTACTTAAATGACACAAAATGTCATAATTCTACATAGCACGATAAAGAGTAGAAGAAGGGAAAATTTTCCTAACATCATATAGTCTCTAAGTCATGATTGTGGTGATCGTAACAACCATAAGTTAGAAACTACGTAACATGGTTGTTTTGAACTTTAGTTCCTAGGTAATTTAACCTCATGCTCTGATATCAAGTTTGTCACGACCCAGATTCTGGAATACAGACCGCGACCGACGTCGTTAACCTCTTAGAGGTCGCAGATAAGCCTCTTCGTAGCTTTCATCACATTCAGATAGTTAAAGTTTGCGGAAAAAATAAAACTTTTAAAACATAATGAAGTGTACATAGACTTCATATAAATACTACATAGATTGATATGCTAATAAGCTTAAATTAAACAACTATCTACAATCGATTAAACAATTAAAATGACAGAATCAATATATATCGTAATAGTTTGCCAAAACGGGCTTAATACAAAGCTTCGAACAAAATATCTTAAATAAAACGCTAGGGACAACTTCCACTAGCTATGTCTAAAGAACAAAGCTATAAAGATAGATGTAGCATCCTCAAACTCAAGAGGACCTACCAAAGGTCTGGAGATCGCTAAGTCCAAACCGCTGCGATGAGTCTTCAACCTTCTCTCTGACCTGCACCTATAAAAATAGTAATAGTATAGGGTTAGTACACACTTGTACTAAGTATGGGTGTATGCACACATACACATAAGGCTATGCATGATCAAGCAAAGCTCTTCCTAAACAACATGTTATTTCTGGAAAGTGAAGTCACTAGACTTTCTTAATTCGTTATTTGCAACTCATGGTGTGAATATGACGTATTTTAATGCATTCAAAACACACAACTCATTTTCTATATGAACATAAGACCTTGAAATCATGAACATAATTTTTGAACAACTCGAATGAAAATTTAGATATTTGCTACTCCTAAACCTGAGAGCTCTTGATTGATATTCTTAAACTCTTGCTTTCTTAGTTCACTTTGAACTTACATCTCTTCTTCCTTCTTACTTTCTTAAAGAAGTCTTTAGCATTAAGATCATGTGAAGTTACATGAAATGCAGTGTCTTCCACACACCGAAAAAAGGTGGTTCACTGATCAAAGTGAACCTAGATCATGTGACTTAACAAGAAATCCAGTGTCTTCCCCACACCGAAAAGGGGTGGTTCACCGGCTAAAGTAAAACAAAGTCCAGTGTCTTCCCCACACCTAAAAGGGGTGGTTCACGGCTAAAGTGAAACCAATGACTTTCTTTTTGAGCATTAACCGACATAGATCATGTGAGCTAAACATGAAATCCAGTGTCTGTCCCACACTGAAAAGAGGTGGTTTCACTGGCCAAAGTGAAACCGCAATCTACCTAGCTATCTTAGGTGGAATACACTGGCTACTTCCCATGCTGTCTAAACATAGTTCAAAGACTAGGAGATTTGAGGAGACTCTTATCCACCTTGGTGGAGCCTCATCTCATGATACTTACATGTGCTTTCACAAACTCATTGCTAGTCTATCGGTGCTTTGCTCAATTCTTTTTACTTCATAACTTTTAGAGTTGACTCAAACATTATGGAAGATTGCTTCTAGTTGTGAGGTTTGCTTATTCTTAAGGATAACTTGTCATCCCTTTATTTACTTGATGATATGTGAATTTAACCTTACATTTGTCACGACTGGAATCTAGACCCCAGACGAGACCGGCGTCGTTGACCTCTCAGAGGTCGCAGACAAGCCTACTTACGTCATTCTTACTTTACATAGGTTAATTTTAGCGGAAAATTTGAAACTTTTTGTTTCTAAATATTGCTTACTAAACATTTCTAATACATTCATAATTTGTTTACCATCAACCATCTAACATTAAGAGATAATCAAATAAAAGGAATAGTTCAATACTTATAAAGCGTATAATTGCCAAAATGGTACCAATACATAGTCTGAATAAAAACAAGAAAGAAACGCTAGTGGAACATGCTCCACTAACTCAACTCTAAAACTAAGCTAGAATATAAAACAGTAGCATCCTCGAAACCATGAGGACCTACCAAAACCGAATGAATGCTGGACGTCCGGATAACTGCAACGACGATCCTGTAGCTCTATCGTCCACCTGTGCCTGCACCTAAAATAGTAGAGTTTGTATAGGGTTAGTACACACTTGTACTAAGTATGGGTATTTGCAAGCACACACCAAGGACATGCATGAGAAAGAATAGCTCTTTCCTAACAACATGATTTTTGGAAAGTCAAGTCAGTGGACTTGCCAAAATGAGATTAGGAAAGTTTCCAAATTTGGATTAGGAAAGTAAATGAGCTTTCCAAATTTGGATTAGGAAAGTGATGCCATGAGAATAACATACATCATCATACTTTTCACATTTGCGCACAGCACATAACATTTACACATAGCACATAGCATATAGCATACAATACAATTTGCATGTAGCACATAACTTCTTTCATATCATTCATTCATATGCCATGAGACCTTGGAATCATGGACTTGACATTAAGACATCCCAGAAATGAAGGCTCAACAGATGGGACCTCAACTAGGGAATCTTCATTAGCAAACAAGAGTCTGCTTCATTCATTCATACGTACTTTATTTCATTTCATTCATAGGCCAGTGTAACCACCAGCTATACCTAGGATGTAGTTTAAGACTTTCATTAGGTTCGTTGTGCAATGACCAAGAATGACCTAACGTCATTACTTGAATCTAACTCACCTTTGATTATCCTATCCTAACACCTTTGGTATTATTCATTTCATTATGTGCATCATTTGAGGCTGGCCTCATTCATTCATTTGGAAGTTTAACTTTAACCAACATAGATCATGTGAGAATCATGAAATCCAGTGTCTCCCCCACACCGAAAAGAGGTGGAATCACCGGCCAAGGTGACCCAAAAATATGCTAGCGTACATGGGAATTTAACCCCGCCAGATCCCTATATTGGCAGTATAGGTTCGAAGACTAAGAGATGTATGGAGACCCATACCAGGCAAGCCGGACAATCTCATCTCATGAGAGTTACGTGAACCTTCGCCCTTCCCGAAAGAAGGCATGACCGCTCGTAGCTAGTCTATCGGTGCTCAGTATAAAGTTCCATTTCATTCAACTCATACGTCATGGAAGCTGACTTCTAGTATGAGGATATCATAGCTCATTAGATGATTTCTCATCTCATCATTAGTATTAAGTGTGTTAAGCTCAATACCTTCATTAGAGTGTTCATATAGTCTGGTCTCTTCATTATCTTACACTCTCATAGGTGAGTACGCATTGATAACATTTATTTAGGCTCATTTGAGGTTACTCTCATCATTTACATTAGCCTTATATCATGTTGTCACCACATTCATTATCATTAGCACCTTTGCTTTTCATAGTCACTCACCTCTTTTTACGTGAACGTTCATTTTATCATATGCCAATGCACTTGGCCATTTAGTGTATCTTACACTCATACTTAAGCCTTCTAGGGTTCATCATTTCATTACATACTTCTTAGATTCACTTACTTCGAACATATGTGAGACTTATGTGTCTATACATACAAGCCATGAGGCTTCATTCATATTTCATCTAAGTGATTCATATCTTTCTAAGATTATGTGATACAAGACTTATGCATCTTGTATGTATGCCAAGATCTTGATTTCGATCTAAGTATGTGGCATTATTCTCGGATATTTTATTCACGTATGACTTATGTATCAATACGGAAGCTTGGGCAAGGAAACCCAAGTCTTGAATCAATTGGATATCATTTATATTTTTAATTGATTTTATTCTAATATTCATAACATTATGACTCTAAGTTAAATCACAATATTAACATTGGAGGATTAATTTTCTCCTTAATAATACTCCTAAGTTGGCCGAAGGGTTGTGGGTTCGAACCCCCACAACCCCTTTTTAATTTTTATTAACCTCATCTTGTCCATTCTCGCCTAAACCAAGAGGTTGTGGGATCAAATCCCCACAACCTCTTTTATTTTTGTCATTTAATTCGCATAAGTAGGGAGGTTGTGGGTTCGAACCCCCACAACCTTCTTATCTTTAATTCAATTTCGCTAGGTGCTGTGAGGTGGTGGGTTCGAACCCCCACAGCCCCATATATTTTAATTTTTTTAATTTTCGCTAGGTTGAGGGTACTTGGCAGTGAGGTCGTGGGATCGAACCCCCACAACCTCACTTGCTTTATTACTCATTTTCGCCCCCTCTCTATTTCCAGCCTTGAGGTCGTGGGTTCGATTCCCACGCCTCACATTTTCTTTTTCTTTATTTTTCCTCTTCCTTTCTTCCCAAGCGTTGCGTGTTCGATTCCCCCCAGCCCCATTTCCCTTTTTATTCCCTTGCGTCAACAGCAGCTAAGGGGTTCAAATCCCCTTAGCCCCCTTACAATTGTTTTTTTAATTTTCAGCCTCTTGGTCATGTAAGGTCTTGGGTTCAATTCCCCTTGACCTGATCTACTTAAATTCCCTTTTAAACTATCCCAAAACTACAAGTTGCTGGCCGAAACCAACATCAAAGTACTGGAATTTTTATCACTTTTAGCAGCCTATTTTCTCACCTCTTTAACGTTAAATGTTCAAGCGTTTGGAGTAGTTTTTAGCGAGTCCTTTAGGTGTATTTTCATGGATACATTTGGCCAAGAGTTTATCATCAAATTCAGCCACATTACACTTAAATGAACATCACCATTTACATACATTTGTGTACATAAAATAATAACCATAACATGTCATTTTCAAACTTGAATCCGAGGGTGTACATTACGGCTACACTTTGCACACACATCATTTTCACTTAATTTCGGGCAACATGCTTCATATTCACATAATTCCGAACATACATACATAAACATAATCCTCACGAAAACACATTACATCCCTAATTTCTATCAGCAAACCACCCAACCTATGATTCGATGGGAGCTAGTGACAGGGACATGCAATGGGGAACAACCCTAGTTTTCGGAATAGATTCGTCTGAGTCCTAAGGGTCTCTTGGGAAAAGGGATCAAAAGTAAGAAAACCCATACCTTTTTGATGTTTTTACAATAGACGACCTGCTGTCCAACCTCTCCAAACCACGCTCAAGTCCAACACTTCAACACCAATCGACGGAAGACTCCTCCCCTTTGCCTAACGTTTTTTGTTATCTTGATTTCTTAGAATTTTTGTGTTTGTTCTTCAAGTGTAAAGAAACCTTGATATTATTTCTGATATTTTAGTTATTTAAGCAGAGAGCAACGTGAGAGAGATAGTGAAACGTGAGAGAGAGAGATAGTGAGTGAGTGGCTTAAAATTAGGAGATTTAGTTTGGGAATTAGTCAAACTAGGACTCCTTGTTAAACCTTTAAATAAAAATATGATTTTTCTTTTTCTTAAATCAGATAATAATTATTAATTAATTAAATTAATTTATCCATTTAAATAAAAACAAGTTAAATCATTGCTTCCACCTAGGTTCGAACCCGTGTGGAGCAAGACTTCACTCTTAGAGCTCACATTCGGCCCTCTCTCTCAAAATTGCCCTTCCATTTTATTAAATAATTAATTATTTATATATTTAGGGTAATTATGATCTTACCCTTAGCCTGGTAAAAGACCATTTTACCCCTAGGCCCTCAAAACTTAAAAAATCTTCTTTTTAAGTCCGGTAAAGACTCCTTCGATTAAATCTTCATTTTCGAGAGCCTTACTTGGTTGGTTCCAACCTTTCCAAGCTCAACTACCTCCCCCAGTTATTTGGCTTGGTCGTAATAAGGGTTCTGAGGTCTGGTTCTACGCGTATCAGTCTGTGTGAACCTTGGTCTAATCGCAAGCATTCTTGACAACCTAAGTCTTGATCCTATTCATTTTTAGGGTTGTTATATTATCCCCCCCTAGGAACATTCGTCCCCGAATGACACTACTACTTCACGTTGTAATGCCAGTCAGATCATAATAAAATCACTATACACAGTCAATCAATAGCAACAAAATACGGGGCGATAAGGAAACATAAGTTTAAGAGTATAAAGTCTAACCTCAAGAGCTGAACAGGTGAGGGTAGCGGGCTCTCATGTCGGCCTCAGCCTCCCACGTAGCACCCTCAACAAGATGATTTCTCCCCAATACCTTCACTGTGGCAATCTCCTTGTTCCTCAGCCACTTGACCTGTATGTCTAAGATCTCAACAGGTACCTCCTCATAAGACAAGTCTTCACCAACCACCAAACCTTCAACAGGTAAGATTGATGCTGGATCACCTAGGCACTTCTTCAACATAGAGACATGAAATACTGGATGAACAGAAGCTAGTTCTGTAGGCAATGCTAACTCATAGGCCACCTCACCCACACGCTGTAGGATCTCATATGGCCCAACATATCTCAGACTCAGCTTCCCTTTTCTACCAAATCTCATCAGCCCTTTCATAGGCGATATTTTCAAGTAAACCTGGTCACCAACTTCAAACTCTAAGGGCCGCTTTCTCTTATAAGAATATGACTTTTGCCGACTATAAGCAATAGTCAACCTGTCCCTAATCATTCTGACCTTCTCTAAGGCCTTATGAATGATCTCCGGACCCAAGATGGATGATTCTCCAGCCTCGAACCACCCAACTGGAGATCTACACCTCCTACCATACAGTGCCTCAAACGGTGCCATCCCAATGCTCGAGTGATAGCTATTATTATACGAGAACTCTATCAAAGGCAGATGGTCATCCCAGTTACCTCTGAAGTCAATCACACACGCTCTCAACATATCCTCCAATGTCTGTATGGTGCGCTCTGCCTGCCCATCTGTCTGAGGGTCAAAGGCAGTGCTAAGCTTCACCTGCGTGCCCAAGCTGTTCTGGAAAGATCTCCAGAAATGAGAAGTAAACTGAGCTCCTCTGTCTGAAATAATAGACAAGGGAATCCTATGCCACCTCATCAATGTAGAGTCTCGCATAATCCTCGGCTCTGTAAGTAGACTTCACAGGGATAAAGTGGGCAGACTTAGTCAATCTGTCCACAATAACCCATATAGAGTCATGCTGCCTCCTAGTCCTCGGAAGCCCAACCACAAAGTCCATATTAATGGCCTCCCATTTCCAAGTTGGAACCTCAATAATCTGAGTCATACCACCAGGCTTAAGATGCTCTGCCTTAACCTGCTGACAATTAGGTCACTTGGCCACATATTCTGCAATGTCTTTCTTCATACCATCCCACCAATAAATCTGCTTGAGATCATGATACATCTTGGTGGAACCTGGATGTATAGAATATCTGGAACCATGAGCCTCTGCAACAATCCTGGTCCGCAAAATCATCCACATCTGGCACACACAGCCTGTCCTAATACCTAAGTATGCCATCACCTCCCAAAGTGAAAGACTCATTCATCTTCATCAGCACTGAGTCCTTCAGCTCCATCAACACGGGATCTAGATGCTGACCCTGCTTGACTTCAACTACCAAGGATGATTCAGAACTAGGATGAACTGAAACATCCCCACTAGTGGAGTCAACCAAACGCACACCCAGTCTGGCCAGTCTGTGTACATCTTTCATCAGCTCTTTCTTCTCATCCTCAACGTGAGTTGTACTTCCCATGCTCATCCTGCTCAAAGCATCAGCTACAACATTAGCCTTACCTGGATGGTAGTGCACATTCATGTCATAATCCTTCAACAACTCCAACCATCTCCGCTGACGTAGATTCAACTCCCTCTGTGTGAACACGTACTGGAGACTCTTATGGTTTATGAACACATCTACATGCACTCCATACAGATAATGCCTCTACAGCTTCAGTGCAAACACCACAGCTGCCAACTCCAGGTCATGAGTGGGATAATTCTTCTCATGAACCTTGAGCTGTCTTGATGCATAGGCTATCACCTTACCAACCTGCATAAGAACACAACCCAAACCAACCCTAGATGCATCACAATAAATAGTGTAATGCTCACCACACTTAGGCAAAGTAAGCACCGGGGCTGAAGTGAGTCTGTCCTTAAGCTCCTGGAAACTCTTCTCACAAGTCTCCGTCCATTCAAACTTGGCTTTCTTCTTAGTGAAAGCTGTCAATGGGGCAGCAATGGAAGAAAAGCCCTCCACAAACCTGCGGTAGTAACCAGCCAATCCCAAAAAGCTACGGATGTCAGTAGGAGTAAGAGGCTTTGGCTAGTTCTTCACAGCCTCAGTCTTCCTGGGATCCACCTCTACGCCCTGATCGGACACAACATGACCCAGGAAGGTCACTGATCTCAGCCAGAATTCACATTTGCTGAATTTGGCATACAGCTGATGCTGTCTAAGTACCTGCAAGGTTAGTCTCAAATGTTGTTCATGCTCTTTCTTGGTCTTAGAGTAGATGAGAATGTCATCAATGAATACTATGACAAAAGAGTCAAGGTATTCACGGAAGACTCTGTTCATGAGATCCATAAATGCAGCAGGTGCATTCGTGAGACCAAATGACATGACTAGAAACTCATAGTGACCATAGCGGGTACGAAAGGCTGTCTTTGGGACATCTCCATCCGTAACCCTAAGCTGATGATACCCTGAACGAAGATCAATCTTAGAGAAGAAACTAGACCCTTGGAGCTGGTCGAACAAATCATCTATTCTGGGGAGTGGATACTTATTCTTTATAGTGACTTTGTTGAGCTGCCGATAATCTATACACATTCTAAGGGTCCCATCTTTATTTTTTTTTCAAACAACACTAGAGCGCCCCAAGGGGATATGCTCGGCTGAATGAAACCCTTGTCAGTGAGATCTTTTAACTGCAGCTTCAACTCTTTGAGTTCGGCTGGAGCTATTCTGTAAGGAGGAATTGAGATTGGTTTAGTATCGGGTTCTAAATCGATACCAAAGTCAATCTCTCGAAGGGGAGGGACTCCAGGAAAATCATCAGGAAACACATCTAAGAACTCATTCACTACAGGTACTGAGTCTATGGAAGGAATGTCATGATCTAGATCATTAACACTCACAAGATGACACAATAACCCCTTGGACATCATTTTATTGGCCTTAAGGTTAGAAATCAAGAGGTTAGGATGACTCAAATTATACCCCTCCCAGACCAACTCTTTTTCATTGGGAAAGTGAAATCTCACCACTCTATTACGACAGTCCAAGCAAGCATAACAACTGTGAAGCCAATCCATGCCAAGAATAACATCAAAATCATGCATGGGTAACTCAACCAAGTTTGCACACATAGTTTTTCCACTAACAACTATTGGGCAATCCTTGTATACTCTATCAGTTCTTACATTTTCTCCTAAAGGTGTACTAACCACTATAGGATCATGCAGAACTTCAGGCAATGTCTCAAAAGTAAGAGCAAGCGGAGGAGTTACAAAGGAAAGTGTAGACCCTGGATCAAGTAAAGCATAAACAGAAGTTGAGAACACTTGCAGCATACCTGTGACCACATCAGCGGACTTCTCCTGCTCCTCTCTGCCTTTCAGGGCATAGAACCTGTTCCTCTTAGGAGGCTCGGCTGCTGCTGCACCCTGTGGATTAGGACTAGGCTGAGTATTACCTCCAGCCGAACCTCTATTCTGTGGACAGTCTCTGACCATGTGTCCACTCTTACCACAACCGAAGCAGGCATTAGTGCCCTGTCTGCACTCTACACTGTGAGCTCTGCCACACTTAGGACAATTCTTCTTAGGACGCTGCATCTCACCTCCATTGCCCTTCTTGGCCTCAGGTCTACCTCCTCTAGGTGTAGCACTCCTCTGAGGATTAAAATTCCCAGAACTCTGTTGCCCCTTTTTGAACCTTGGCTGCTCACGAACGCCAAAGTTGTTCCTGTGGCCTCCATGACTGGGTCCTGCCTGATCTTGAGGCCTAGGCCTCCTAGTATCGCGAACGCCTCTCTTTCTGCGGCTGTCCTCTACCTGCTGGACATGCACCATCAACCAGGAAAGATCCATATTATCATGGAGCATTGCAGATCGACACTCCTCCTCCAGGTCTCCATTGATTCCTGTGAAGAACCTGCTCATCTCATCCCTGCTGTTAGAAACCAGGGAAGTAGCATACCTGTATGATTTCAACAAAGTTCAGTATTATCCTCATTCTTGCTATTAAATACTAGGGAGAATAACATACCTTGACAGCTTAACAAACTTCAGGAAATACTCCCTGACTATCATAGAGCCTTGTTTAAGGTTGATGAATTCCTCAACCTTGGCCTCCCTCATCTCCCTGGGAAAGAATCTCTCCAGAAATGCTGTCTTGAACAGCTCCCAGGTGACTGGAACTCCACCTAAGACACGGCTATCTTGCCACATCTTGCACCAAGTCTGTGCAACATCCTTGAGCTGATAGGAAGCCAGCTCAGCCTTCTCAATATCAGTGGTCCCCATAGCCACCAGGATCTTATGAATCTCATCCACAAACTCTTGGGGATCCTCTGATTCCCTAGACCCTGTGATAATAGGAGGATTCATCCTCGTGAAATCCCTCAGCCTGTCAGCCATGCTACGAACTGGTGGGTTCTCCCTTTGAACATCCTGACGGTTGACCTGGGCAGTCATAGACTGGGCCTGCATAGTAATGGCCTGTGCCATATGGGCCAGAGATGCCCTCACCTCAGCATCAGTCATCCCAGCTGGAATAGCTGGCACAGCCACTCCTTCAGCTGGAGCCTGGGGTGGAACTCGGTTACCCCCAGCAGCCGCTCCTCCTCTCCTCTGACCATTAGCTCTCCTAGTGTTTATTCTCTGGAAAACAATGAGGATTGATGTTAGAAACGCTCATAACACCAAGAAATTAAACTTTAGGAGAAGCACGATAAGATCAGAAAAAGTGAAATTTTCCTACGCATCATGCAGTCTCTAATTCAGGATAGTGGTGCACTTCACTGCCATGACTTAGAAACTACTCAATGTGGTTGATGTGAACTTATTATTTTTGTAATTTAACCTAATGCTCTGATACCAACTTTGTCACGACTGTAATCTAGACCCCAGACGAGATCGGTGTTGTTGACCTCTCAGAGGTCGCAGACAAGCCTACTTACGTCATTCTTACTTTACATAGGTTACTTTTAGCGGAAAATTTGAAACTTTTTGTTTCTAAATATTGCTTACTAAACATTTCTAATACATTCGTAATTTGTTCACCATCAACCATCTAACATTAAGAGATAATCAAATGAAAGGAATAGTTCAATACTTATAAAGCGTATAATTGCCAAAATGGCACCAATACATAGTCTGAATAAAAACAGGAAAGAAACGCTAGTGGAACATGCTCCACTAACTCAACTCTAAAACTAAGCTAGAATATAAAACAGTAGCATCTTCAAAAGCATGAGGACCTACCAAAATCGGATGAATGCTGGACGTCCGGATAACTTCAACGACGATCTGTAGCTCTATCGTCCACCTGTGCCTGCACCTAAAATAGTAGAGTTTGTATAGGGTTAGTACACACTTGTACTAAGTATGGGTATATGCAAGCACACACCAAGGACATGCATGAGAAAGAATAGCTCTTTCCTAACAACATGATTTTTGGAAAGTCAAGTCAGTGGACTTGCCAAATTGAGATTAGGAAAGTTTCCAAATTTGGATTAGGAAAGTAAATGAGCTTTCCAAATTTGGATTAGGAAAGTGATGCCATGAGAATAACATACATCATCATACTTTTCATATTTGCACACAGCACATAACATTTACACATAGCACATATCATATAGCATACAATACATTTTACATATAGCACATAACTTCTTTCATATCATTCATTCATATGCCATGAGACCTTGGAATCATGGACTTGACATTAAGACATCCCAGAAATGAGGGCTCAATAGATGGGACCTCAACTAGGGAATCTTTATTAGCAAACAAGAGTCTGCTTCATTCATTCATACGTACTTCATTTCATTTCATTCATAGGCCAGTGTAACCACCAGCTATACCTAGGATGTATTTAAGACTTTCATTATGTTCGTTGTACAATGACCAAGAATGACCTAATGTCATTACTTGAATCTAACTCACCTTTGATTATCCTATCCTAACACCTTTGGTATTATTCAATTTATTATGTGCATCATTTGAGGCTGGCCTCATTCATTCATTTGGAACTTTAACTTTAACCGACATAGATCATGTGAGCATCATGAAATCCAGTGTCTCCCCCACACCGAAAAGAGGTGGAATCACCGGCCAAGGTGACCCAAAAACATGCTAGAGTACATGGGAATTTAACCCCGCCAGATCCCTATATTGGCAGTATAGGTTCGAAGACTAGGAGATGTATGGAGATCCATACCCAGCAAGCCGGACAGTCTCATCTCATGAGAGTTACGTGAACCTTCACCCTTCCTGAAAGAAGGCATCACCGCTCGTAGCTAGTCTATCGGTGCTCAGTATAAAGTTCCATTTCATTCAACTCATACGTCATGGAAGCTGACTTCTAGTATGAGGATATCATAGCTCATTAGATGATATCTCATCTCATCATTAGTATTAAGTGTGTTAAAATCAATACCTTCATTAGAGTGTTCATATAGTCCGGTCTCTTCATTATCTTACACTCTCATAGGTTAGTACGCATTGATAACATTTATTTAGGCTCATTTGAGGTTACTCTCATCATTTACATTAGCCTTATATCATGTTGTCACCACATTCATTATCATTAGCACCTTTGCTTTTCATAGTCACTCACCTCTTTTTACGTGAACGTTCATTTTATTATATCCCAATGCACTTGGCCATTTAGTGTATCTTACACTCATACTTAACCCTTCTAGGGTTCATCATTTCATTACATACTTCTTAGATTCACTTACTTCGAACATATGTGAGACTTATGTGTCTATACATACAAGCCATGAGGCTTCATTCATATTTCGTCTAAGTGATTCATATCTTTCTAAGATTATGTGATACAAGACTTATGCATCTTGTATGCATGCCAAGATCTTGATTTTGATCTAAGTATGTGGCGTTATTCTTGGATATTTTATTCACGTATGACTTATGTATCAATACGGAAGCTTAGGCAAGGAAACCCAAGTCTTGAATCAATTGGATATCATTTATATTTTTAATTGATTTTATTCTAATATTCATAACATTATGACTCTAAGTTAAATCACAATATTAACATTGGAGGATTAATTTTCTCCTTAATAATACTCCTAAGTTGGCCGAAGGGTTGTGGGTTCGAACCCCCAAAACCCCTTTTTAATTTTTATTAACCTCATCTTGTCCATTCTCGCCTAAACCAAGAGGTTGTGGGATCAAATCCCCACAGCCTCTTTTATTTTTGTCATTTAATTCGCATAAGTAGGGAGGTTGTGGGTTCGAACCCCCACAGCCTCCTTATCTTTAATTCAATTTCGCTAGGGGCTGTGAGGTGGTGGGTTCGAACCCCCACAGCCCCATATATTTTAATTTTTTAAATTTTTGCTAGGTTGAGGGTACTTGGCAGTGAGGTCGTGGGATCGAACCCCCATAACCTCACTTGCTTTATTACTCATTTTTGCCCCCTCTCTATTTCCAGCCTTGAGGTCGTAGGTTCGATTCCCACGCCTCACATTTTCTTTTTCTTTATTTTTCCTCTTCCTTTCTTCCCAAGCGTTGCGTGTTCGATTCCCCCCCAGCCCCATTTCCCTTTTTATTCCCTTGCGTCAACAGCAGCTAAGGGGTTCGAATCCCCTTAGCCCCCTTACAATGTTTTTTTTTATTTTCAGCCTCTTGGTCATGTGAGGTCTTGGGTTCAATTCCCCTTGACCTCATCTACTTAAATTCCTTTTTAAACTCTCCCAAAACTACAAGCTGCTGGCCGAAACCAACATCAAAGTACTGAAATTTTTATCACTTTTAGCAGCCTATTTTCTCACCTCTTTAACGTTAAATGTTCAAGCGTTTGGAGTAGTTTTTAGCGAGTCCTTTAGGTGTATTTTCATGGATACATTTGGCCAAGAGTTTATCATCAAATTCAGCCACATTACACTTAAATGAACATCACCATTTACATACGTTTGTGTACATAAAATAATAACCATAACATGTCATTTTCAAACTTGAATTCGAGGGTGTACATTACGGCTACACTTTGCACACACATCATTTTTCACTTAATTTCGGGCAACATGCTCAATATTCACATAATTCCAAACATACATACATAAACATAATCCTCACGAAAACACATTACATCCCTAATTTCTATCAGCAAACACACCCAACCTATGATTCGATGGGAGCTAGTGACAGGGACATGCAATGGGGAACAACCCTAGTTTTCGCAATAGATTCGTCTGAGTCCTAAGGGTCTCTTGGGAAAAGGGACCAAGAGTAAGAAAAACCATACCTTTTTGACGTTTGTACAATACACGACCTGCTTTCCAACCTCTCCAAACCACGCTCAAGTCCAACACTTCAACACCAATCGACGGAAGACTCCTCCCCTTTGCCTAACGTTTTTGGTTATCTTGATTTCTTAGAATTTTTGTGTTTGTTCATCAAGTGTAAAGAAACCTTGATATTATTTCTGATATTTTATTTATTTAAGCAGAGAGCAATGTGAGAGAGATAGTGAAACGTGAGAGAGAGAGAGATCGTGAGAGAGTGGCTAAAAATGAGGAGTTTTAATTTGGGAATTAGTCAAACTAGGACTCCTTGTTAAACCTTTAAATAAAAATTTGATTTTTCTTTTTCTTAAATCAGCTAATAATTATTAATTAATTAAATTAATTTATCCATTTAAATAAAAACAAGTTAAATCATTGCTTCCACCTAGGTTCGAACCCGTGTGGAGCAAGACTTCACTCTTAGAGCTCACATTCGGCCCTCTCTCTCAAAATTACCCTTCCATTTTATTAAATAATTAATTATTTATATATTTAGGGTAATTACGATCTTACCCTTAGCCTGGTAAAAGACCATTTTACCCCTAGGCCCTCAAAACTTAAAAATTCTTCTTTTTAAGTCCGGTAAAGACTCCTTCGATTAAATCTTCATTTTCGAGAGCCTTACTTGGTGGGTTCCAACCTTTCCAAGCTCAACTACCTCCCCAAGTTAGTTGGTTTGGTCGTAGTAAGGGTTCTGAGGTCTGGTTCTACGCGTATCAGTCTGTGTGAACCTTGGTCTAATCGCAAGCATTCTTGACAACCTAAGTCTTGATCCTATTCATTTTTAGGGTTGTTACAACATTATCATCTTGGTGTTAATGAGACTCGCCTCACACTTTCTAACACCCTATTATGTGAGTATCTCCAACATAGTTGTCTTAGGAGTAAGTGAGACTTGTCTCACTTCTTTTAACACCCCATTATGGTCATTTTCATTACTGACTTTATCTTGGTAAATGTCATTTGGTAGCGTTACACCATTCTTTATGAAGGTAAAGAACTTTGTTCAATGTAGTTATTATATTCATAGTTCATTTTGATAGAGTATGTTGGGACTTGTCTCAATGATTGGCATACCCTTGGTTATGGATTCAATAAATTACCTTAGGTATGCTTATATTGGTTTAACTCAGTCATTACCCAGTTTTATATCATATTTTGGAAATAACATTGTAATCCAATTCCATTCAACCTTTTTTATCAAATCATTGTTAGTCAATATATTGGCATAAACCAAACATTCACTCAACATTTTTCATGAAATTATCATTAGCCAAGTTTATTAGCATTCATGCATATACTTTAGTGAACTCATCATCTTAAGTAAGTCGACATTTAACAGTAACTATAATTCATAACTGAATCATAACAAACTTCATCATGTCGGACACAATTAAGCCTTACAACATTCTTTATTTCTTGTAGATAATACTTAAATCATACGAATCAAATCTATAGGCTTCATTCGACATTTACAAATCAAGAAACCTACACATTAGGATCATTTAGCACCACATACCAACAACATGTTTTATATTACATCTACATACTCATTATAATCGAAAACAAGGATAACTAGGGAAATGGACGTTCAACAATATCATTGGGAAGCAACCCTAGTTTCGAGATTCGTAAATTCAAAACGTTGAAAATCCTCTTGGAGAAAGAATTCCAGGAAAGAAACTCATACCTTATGTATAATATAATCTAGGACGATCACTTAGAACCGAAACCTTGAAGAGAACCTTGAAATCGCCTAAGAGGACTTTGTCGTTCTACGTTCTTTGCTTACTGCTTTGTGTTGTGAGTTTCTTGTGAATGATCATGGTTTTTAGGTTTTAAGAACTGATGTTGAATGATTCAACTTTAGACTAATTAAATTAATTAATAAATTAATTAGATAATTACTAAAACGCCCCTCGTAAGTTGACTAGACATAGGAGGACATTTTACTTTGCCAAATCTGAAAATTGGCTAAGGGTCTCGGCTTGACCAAGGCTTTAGATTAATTAATTTGATTGCTAAATTAATTAAAGGGACCTAGGGAAATTACTATAATACCCCTAAACACTAGGACCACAACTAACCCCTTTGGACCATCCTAGGTTAGATACTAGGTTGTCCCTAAGTTAGTTAGGTTAGTTAGGTGTCACCCCACAAGGTCCTAGGTTGTCGAGTCCCTTGGCTGGTCGATCTTGGTTGGTCCTAGGTTATCTATCTAGTTGGTTAAGTTAGTTAGAGTCTAGAGTTTGTTAGGGAGTTAGGTCCCACATGGAGGGACCCGTTCACGCGCTGCCCCTAACCGTCCTAACCGAATTTGGTTAGGTTGGTCGTGTGGTCCTCCTTGGTCGGTTACACATGTGCTTGCACATGTGTTGCTGCCCACTTTCTTAACCATGCACTTCTATTGTTGCATTTGTAAAGTTCACTCCTTGTCCAAGATCCTCACTATGTCCTTGGACACTTTTTAATCTACATGATCATTTTAATTGGTCATGTGCAAGGGTGTCTAGGCTTGACACATGGATGCCTCATATCTCATTGTGAGTTAAGGAAAAAGCATTTTAGTTTAGGGTCTTCCTTGCAGGTACAATTCATAAACAATGCTTATTCATACTTAGAAAATTGGCTAATACCCTTAGCCAATATTTTCTAATATGCCCAATATTATCTAATATTGGGCATTGGGATGCCTATGTATCCCAATATGCATTCTTAAAACCTATTAGGTTTTTTACTAGACATGTACATTTTTCTGGAATGTTACACATAATCTCCCTTGGTACCTAAGAACACCATCCCCCTTGGGAGAATGACTCATTGAGCTTACTAAGTACCGATTCCTTAAACTCCATCAATAGAGGATCAAGAAGTTGCTTAGATTTCACCTCCACCACTAATGATGAGTCGGAGTTATGATGGACCATAAAACCACCAATTGGAGAATATTCTAACCGCACACCTAAGCGAGCCAACCTATCAACATCTTTCACAAGTTCTTTCTTCTCTACTTCCATATGATCCACACAACCCATAGTCATTCGGCTCAAAGCATCCGCAACCACATTGGCTTTGCCGGGTTGGTAAAGGACACTCATGTCGTAATTCTTCAACAATTCTAACCATCTTCTCTGTCAGAAGTTCAACTTCTTTTGTGTAAACACATATTGAAGACTTTTATGGTCAGTAAACACATCAAGATGCACATTATACAAATAAGGCCTCCATATTTTCAAGACAAAAACTATAGCGGCTAACTCGAGATCATGAGTTGGGTAATTCTTCTCATGAATTTTGAGTTGCCTAGAAGCATAAGCAATCACCTTGCCATGTTGCATAAGGACACATCCCAAGCCCACTCGAAAAGCATCACAATACACTACAAAGACTTCATTACCATCCGGTAAGGTCAACACCGGAGCGGAGGTAAGCCTATCTTTCAACTCTTGAAAACCTTTCTCGCAAGCTTCCGACCACTCAAACTTCACCTTCTTTTGGGTCAAAGCTGTCAAAGGATAAGCAATGGACGAAAATCCATCAACAAATCTTCTATAATAGCTAGCTAGACCCAAGAAACTCCTCATGTATGTGGGAGTTAAAGGTGTAGGCCAATTTCTAACCACATCCGTCTTCTTTGGATCAACCTCTACACCATCACCAGAGATAATATGGACAATAAAAGCAAATGACCTCAACCAAAACTCACACTTGCTAAATTTGGCATAAAATTGGTGTTCTTTGAGGACTTACAAGGCCAACCACAAGTGATTCTCATGCTCATCTTCATTCTTGGAGTATATTAAAATATCATCAGTGAACACAATCACACATGGGTCGAGGTAATCTCGGAAAACTCTATTTATTAGGTCCATAAATGCAATCGGAGCATTCGTTAACCCAAAAGACATGACTAGAAATTCATAGTGACCATATCTAATTCGGAAAGCTATTTTGTGAACATTTTCACCTCTCACCTTAAGTTGGTGATATCCAGACCTTAAGTCAATCCTGGAAAAGTAGCTAGCACCTTGTAGTTGATCAAAGAAATCATCAATTCGAGGGAGAGGATACTTGTTCTTTATGGTGACCTTATTGAGTTGACGATAATCAATGCACATTCTAAGGGACCCATCCTTCTTCTTAACAAACAAGACCGGAGCACCCCATGGAGAAATACTAGGTTGAATGAAAACCTTGTCTAGTAAATCTTTGAGTTGGAGCTTCAACTCTTTCAATTAAGACAGAGCCATCCTATATGGAGGAATTGAAATAGGATTCGTATGCGGTACCAAGTCAATGCCAAAGTTAATTTCCCATTCGGGAGGAACTCCTGGAAGGTCATTAGGAAAAAACATTGGGAATTCTCTCACTATAGGGACTGACTCAATAGAAGGAGTTTCACATTCTAGGTCATTAACCCTCACCACATAGTATAAACAACCCTTGGCTATCATTTTACAAGCCGTAAAACAAGAAATGATTTGACCCCTTGGCATAGAATTTCCCCCCTTCCACTCTAAAATGGGTTCATTTGGGAATGAAACTTCACTACCCTTATTCTACAATCTATGGAAGCAAAACTATCATGAAGCCAATCCATACCCAAGATGATATCAAAATCAAACATGTCAAGTTCTACCAAATCAACAAGAGTAACTCTATTGGGTAGCATCATAGTACATTTCCTATAGACACTTTTTGCAACTACAGAGTCACCCATTAGGGTACAAACCGAAAAAGGTTCAATCAAAACATCGGGAAGTACATCAACTTCCTAGCTACCAAAGGTGTAACAAAATAAAGGGTAGCACCTGGGTCAAGCAAAGCATAAACATTAACAGAGAAAAATTGTAACATACCTGTCACAACGTCGGGAGAGCTTTCTTGTTCACCCCTAGCCTTGAGTGCATAGAAACGGTTCCTTTTTAGAGCTTCAGAACTAGGAACGCTTGGTTGAGTTTGGTTATTCCCATTTCCCTGACTTCTCACATTAGGGCAATCTTTCACCATATGGCCACCTTTGCCACAACCATAGAAACTATTAGTTCCAACAAGGCATTTACCTGCATGTTTCTTACCACACTTAACATAATTTGGTCTTTCTCTTGGTGGATCAACATTTATCCCCTTTTGAGGTTTAGGATTTAAACCTCTATCATTGCGATTCTTGGAGAAATTTAAAGGAACTTGATTTGAAAAACTCTTCTTAAACTTAGGGTTGTCTTGAACATCTAGCCTACTCTTAAAAGAACCACTTTCAAAAGACTTTGCCTTCTTAGCTTACCTATTTCTCTTCCTTAGACGACTCTCCTCAACCTGTTGAACATGAACCATCAACCTAGAAAGATCCATACTGTCATGAAGCATGGCTGCACGATATTCTTCTTCAAGCTCTTCAGACACGCCCATTACATAACGGCTCATTTCATCCCTAGCATTAGAAACCAAAGAAGAAGCATATTTGGACAACTTAATGAACTTTAAGGAGTATTCTTTGACACTCATACCTCCTTGACGAAGTTTGATGAACTCCTCTACCTTAGCTTCTCTTTGTTCCCTTGGAAAGAATCTATCAAGAAATGCCTTTTTGAAGATCTCCCAAGTCACGGGACCATCTCCTAAAGCCCTACTATGCTTCCACTGATTATACCATGTCTGAGCCACATCCTTGAGTTGATAAGCAGCAAGTTCAACCTTCTCAGTAGTACTCACCCCCATATCAAACAAAATATTGTAGACCTCATCAAGGAAATATTGAGGGTCTTCATCAACTTTTCACCCAAAGTACATGGGAGGATTCATCCTCGTAAAGTCTCTCAAACGGCTAGCCATAGTACTAGCATGTTGGTTCTCTCGAGGAACAACCTCTTTGTTAGCTTGAGCCGTGATGGCTTGAGCTTGGGTGGTGATTGCTTGGGCCATTAGGAACAGGGCTGCCCTCACCTCACCATCCATCATAGCCAGAGGATTCACCAGAACTTGATTATTTGAAGCAGCTTGCACTTGAGGAGGAACTTGATTGCCTTGGAGATTAGCTTTCGCATTCGCAATCCCTCCTCCTACTCTTCTCGCGGTTGTCCTTCTTGTGTTCATCGCCAAAATACACAAGAAAGGGATTAGATTCTAAAAGACACATAGTGTTAAAACTCTAAAGGCACGACATAGGATTACCAAGAAAATATAAGTTTCCTAATCATCACATAGCGTCTCGTCCATAATTGTGGCGTGCTTCACAACCATGAAGAAGATACTAGGTAACGTGGTTTACTGAGACATTGATCCTAAAGATATTTAACCTCATACTTTGATACCAAGTTTTTCACACCCGGAGAGCATACCCCAGATGAGACCGGTGTCGTCGTCCTCTCAGAGGACTCAGACAAGCCCTTAGCATTCGTCATAACATGTGATCAGTAAAAATTGCGGAAAATTTAAAACTTCTACATACTTATGTGAAGTATACTTAGACTTCATATCTAACAATCATAATAGCATACGATATTCTAAAATTTGTCTCACATATATAAAACCATCTAAAGAGTGCAAATCTAGACCTAGCCAATATATAGTAAATATGCCATATAGGCCTTAATACAAAGAATCCAATGAACATAATGGAAATAGCGTATTCTTAAAACTACTAACAAACTGCGTAAGCTAGAATATAGAAGATAGTGTCCCCAAACATGAGGACCTACCCATACTTGGATAAAGAGTTCCAAGCTTCTTCAAATCGACCTCCTTAAACTTCAATGGCCGGAACCTACAGTTGTATTAATGTAAAGTAATGGGGTTAGTACGCCACATGTACTAAGTATGGGTATATGCACATAACACTTAAGGACATGCATGAAAAAGGATTATTTATCATCTCTTTAAAAAACATGCTAAGTAATATGAAAGTCTTCAGTGCACATACCATATAACATACACAAGTTAAGGATCCCATCAAACTTAAAACATGATCATAATTGAAGACATATTAACTTTTCATATTCATTAGATCACATAACATAACATACAAAACACTTACCAATGATCCGATCCCCAACCTACAAGTGCAATGGTCATGTGTAGCCCCATAACCCCACACAACCAACTAGATAAGATAGGAGACCATAAGTAAAGCTTTGTTTCATGTAACTTGTAACATAAGTAGTCATTACTTCATATAACAATATAACCCAATAACATACTCATCATAATGATCAACATTCATATAAGAGTAACATCATGTATCATAAACATATATATTTCAAGTTATCATATTACATAAGAACAATCTCCTAGGACTTCCCTTAGAATCAACTTGTGCAATGTCAATGTAGAGTCCCATACCCCTACCTACACTAAGTAGACTCCTCAAGTCACCCTACTCAACGTTCATTTACTTGTCTTTCATTTTACATGAGGGAACATTTGCCTTAACCTATATAGACCATGTGAGCTAAACATGGAATCCGGTGTCATAAAACCCCACACCGAATGAAGGTGGTCTACCCTCCAAAGTAGAACCTAACTTGACATAGCTTTCTAGGTGGATCCACTAGCTAGTATCCTATGGTGGAAACATAGTTCAAGAAGTAGGAGATGTATTAGAGATCTATATTTCCATATTACATGGCATCTTCAATCTCATGAGAGTCATTGTGAACCTACCTTCCAACTAGGGAAGGGACACCTCTGATATATAGTTCATCGGTGCTTAGCTTAAGTCCCTTTCTTGAATAACCTTTAAGTTGTCTTTTATCATAAAATTATCATAGGTCATAGGAGATTAACTCCTTGTATAAACATGATCATGAGATCTTTAAGATTAGATGAGAATTTCCTTTCATCATAACCCTTTATATGTGAGATTAACATAACATAATCGCCTTGTGTAAAGCATACAAGAGGATATCATAATCTTGCATTTTCGTATTCTTATCATGATCTCACAATTTACATGTTCATAGCCCAACATGTGCACATAACAACATCGTACATACTTTTCATAAAATAGCATCTATATTTATAGGCTAACATAAATATTGGAGAGTAATCACACTTTAGAAGACTTACTCTTGCTTCCAAGAACCTTATTCAAGAACTTATGTTCAACTTACAACACACATAACCATAACATAGTGAAATACTCAATAGCATAATCAAGAACAACACTTTAAATCATATACATGAGCATTGCATAATGTAGGGTAAGGGAAAGGGTCATTTAAGAGTTCATTCAAGTCATAGTCCCAATCCCAACATTTTCATATTATCAAATAGTAGAACAACCATACGAAACCATCATTTAGATAAGAACATGCTTCACACAAAATTAAAACATAACTAACCACATACTCATAAATTCGTGTGAAATCGACCATAGAAAACACTTACTTTTCATTGAAAATCATAAATCTAGGGTTAGGAAGAAAATCCATTTTGTGAAGTAAAAACCCTAGTATTTGAAGTTCTTGAAAACTTATGTTGAAATGACCTCTTGGGGAAAGGAATCCCAAGAGTGAAAAATTCATACCTTATAGATGAATAATCCACGAAAATTGGATGAAAAGATTGAAGGCTTCGTCTTCTTCCTTAAGCTTTTCTTGTTCTTCAATGGAGTTTGGAAACGAGAGTGTTCTTGAGAGAGATGAAAGAAATTCCATTTGATCTGATTTGGGATGTGTAAAAGTGGTCTAAAACTGACCTAATATCCATATATAGTCGTCGTATGAATTACCCAAAAGACCCTCTACTTAAATAGGTCTTTTTAATAAGTTAAGTTACCAAAAATATGACTTTAACAATTTTGGAAAGTAGTTGCGCGTCGTGGGGCCAAATCCCGTCATTTTTATTAAATTTTGAGTTGAGGCATTGAGGTTCATGTCAACCTCACGTCGCGAGGCCGACTCTCAAATCTTGAGGAAGTGAACTGTGTGTCACGCTCGCGTCGCATGCTTTGCGTCCAGTTCTGCATGCTCGCAGACAGCCTGCCCACCCATGTTTGGGTCCTCCCCAAGGACCCTTCGGGTGGTCCTTGGGGTGTCGTTACTGGACGATTGGACCATTTTTACTACATACTACCTATTCAAGGTCTCATTACATGTTTTGGACTTCATTTGACACCTTTAAACCTTCCCCAAACATAGGGACGTCAGCTAGTTCAAATTAGCTAGTGTCCGGACGTGAAGGTCTTTCTTTGTCGTTTTGGCTCTAACCTTTTCTAATTGAGTTTATTACATTAATATAGGTCTGGAAACATCATTTTTAAACATTATTTAATAGATTAAGCTTTAGTCTAAGTCATGACATTTCCGGAGTGTTACAGTTTACCTATGATATGAACTAAATGATTTAGGACTAAGGTTGTAGTTAAAGAAAGAGTCCTCAATTGATGCTATTAAGTATGTGGCTTTATGTCTAGTCAATAATGAAAGTGTTATGACTTGTTAAGTATGTTATGCCTAGTATAGGGTGACTTTTAAAGTACACTTGGCGCATGTAGTATTATGGATGCTACCTACACATTGCACGATTGTGACTAAGGAGTTGTCTTAGGTGATGGTCCTTTTTTGAAGTTGATGTCTATGAGGTGCTTAAGACTTATGAATATATGTGGTTGTGTTATGAATCATATTATGAAAGGCTATTATAAGGTGACCTCAAGGTGATACATTGTAATAAGTATAGTTGAGGGTTACTTAAGGAAAGAAGTAAGATAAAAGAGAGGTAATGTATGATATGCATTTTATATGCTTCAAAGTATGATAAATGGTTTTATGTGCTATCATGAGTAGTATCCATGTCTATATGATGTAT
The DNA here is from genome assembly GCA_016801875.1 of Solanum sitiens. Classification (NCBI taxonomy): domain Eukaryota; kingdom Viridiplantae; phylum Streptophyta; class Magnoliopsida; order Solanales; family Solanaceae; genus Solanum; species Solanum sitiens. The sequence continues at coordinate 1,839,685 of JABWTJ010000218.1, forward strand.
GTGAACTATGTTGAGTTTATATGTGCTTATATTCATGACGTTTATTAAACATACATGTTGCATGATTTCAAATGAAATGTCCTCTTTAAATGCATGTTTTTCATGGTTGTCATACTTAGTGCATTCTTGTACTAATACCATTCTTCTTCATCTTTTTACCCAAAGTGTAGGTGGTGATGTCTAGAAGATGTTTGTAAGGAGGATGAGCTTGGATAGATGTTCCCTAAGTTCAAGAAAGGGATCCTTAAGATTCAAGGATTTCCCTATGTCAAATTCTTATTCAAATTATGTAATATCTTAGATAGTATTTTGTGTTGTTCAGGTTCGTGTCTCTATTCTACTCTATTGGTGTTGAGTCTAAGATGGCAAAGAGACTTAGAGTGTAACTATGTATTATGAAGTTTAATATATATATATATATATATATATGAAGTAATGTTCTAGCATATGATGTGCTATGAAAATGTTTAAATTTTCTGCTATTTTTAAGTTAATGCTATGAATGATGTCTCAGGGCTTGTATAAGACCTTCGAGAGTTCAAGTACGCCGTGTGAATATTTGAGGATATTATAACTTCTAGGGTATACCCTCGATCGTTACAAAAACATTATTTTTCTGGTTATTATTGTTGATGATTTGAAAGGGGAAAGTGGAAGCTTTTATATTGGTGTTGAAGCGGTTCAAAAGGGAGATTGGATGAACAATTGGTGACGTTAATTGTATTCCACAGGGTATATGTTCTCACATGATCCAACTCATGCCTAATAGTAAACAAAGTATTGAGTACCAGAGAAGATTGAACCCACCGATACTGTAACGACCCAAGGGTATACCCTAGAAGTTACACCGCGTACGTTACCTCTCGTAGGTCTTATACAAGCCCTTAGACATCACTCATCGCACAAAATATGAAAAGTAATGCCGAATTAAAACTTTTCATCGCAATAGTCAAACTCTTTTATAATAATATAAAAAATACTAAGTCTCATCATAAGCCATCTTATGCACATATAATATCTTAGGGTGACGACCCATACATCAATTTAAAAAGATAGTTATAGTCTATTATAATTTCTTTTGAAAAAGGAAACTAAAACATAAACTATGTCCTCGAACCTATGAGGACATACAACTCTACTTGAGAGAATGATATTCCCAAGCTTCAACTTCTAAGAGACTCCTTACTTGCCACCTACACTTGTAGAAATAGAACAACATATTGAATTATCACATTGAATGCACTAAGTAGGTGAACATGCAAGAAAACCATGCTAAATGGACATTACTTTACAATATGATTTTCATGCTCTTTTGATATAAATGTCTTAAAATAAGTACAAGAACATGATCAAGTCAATATCACATATAAGACATATTTAAGTAATCCACAATATGACCATAATAATTTAGAACCCATTCAAGCATTTAAACCCCCTACTAAAGGCTATCCCAAGACTCACCTCTAAGTAAGACAAGAAAAGACAACTCATACACCCTCTTCAAGCACACCTAAGTAATCTTTGAGACTACCTAAAGTAAGAATATTATTTACATCACAATAACACATAGTTCCATATTTCTCAAGTGACACCTTTTCATCATTTAGACTCTCGACATATACAAGACATGAACCTTCCTTTTCAACATATTCCATAAGTCAACAATATTCATTTAAATACATTTAAGAGATATGTATCAAATAAAGGAATTCACATAATGGTCTTGAAAGACCTAGGGAACTCACCTAGCATCTTCAAAGCCTACTCGTGCAATGTATAGACAGCATCCCATTCCACTACCTACACATTGTAGAACTCATCCAATAACTAGAGTGTACATCCCATATGAAGAGAATAAGCATTAACCGACATAGACCATACTAGCTAGGTATGGAATCCGGTGTCATAAGGACCCCACACCGTGGAAGGTGTTCTACTTTCCGAAGGTAGAACTAAGACTCATCCCATGTTAGGACATGGTTCTAGGTTATCAAGGGCTTTTTGTACTCTAGTCTCATCCTCAAATAGATCTAATACCACAAGCATATCCACTCGGTGCTTTGCCTTGTTTCTCATAGATTAATCATTCCCTAGGTGTATTAGAGAAGGTACCATTTATTAGTCCTACCAACTCATAATACTTTTCATGGATAGCTCATTCTTTAACCTTCTTTTCATATTAAAGGTTCCACATACATAACCTTCTTTTCATATTCAAGGTTTTACATATAAGACTTTAGTAGAAGGACACCTACTTTAGGTCTACCGATCCTAGACTTCCATTTTTCATTCATTCATACACGTACATAACAAGGGTGCCTAAGCCTACCAATTTAAAAGTTCATAATACATAAGCTATCATGACTCAAGAAGAGGGATAACTAGTTCACCAGTCAATATACAACATTATCATATCACGTACCCAATAACATTCAAGTACCAAGTAGAGACAACTAAGTCTACCTAACAAGATACCCTATCACATGTAGAGACCCATTATAGTCTATCATATTCACGTATAACCATATAGAGGAATCATACTTTCACCTCACCCATGAACATACCCAAGATCATTCTTCACATTGAACATCTATACAAGTTATAACATGATGATAAAACAATTCACATATTAATTCCGGCAAGGCCATGTTCATAGAAATTATAACAATTAAGCACCTCCACCATAAGTGGACCATACCAATCAACACAATTCAATACTAGATAGAGGAATTAGGTCAACTTGCCACCTTCCAATCATCATCATCACCTTTCCTTAGCCATTTCAACCAATTCACATTACAAAAGCTCTTACTAATATCAATGTACACAATACTAAGCCAACAATCAATCCATATCAATGGTCCAACAACACTCAATATATATCGTCAATATAAGGCAACCTATAAAAAGTTCTATTATGATGTATACATAATTCAATAGCCCAATAAAATTTACACATGACTTTAATAATATCAAGCCATGATCAATTCACTCACTTTAGAGCCAAAATTAGGAATTCATGTAACACATGGTTTCATGAAAGTTTTGATCTTAAAACCACAAATTAACATCAATTACTTCATAAAACATTGATTTAAACATTTTCATGCAAGAACCTTGCTTAAAATTCAAAATAGGATTTTTATGTTTTTGAACATCTTTGAAAAGCCTTTTGAATTGGCTCTTTGAATGAGAGAAGAATAAAGGATGAAATCACCATACCTTAACAGAAGTAATCCAATAAAATTGATGCATAAACAATGAAGAATTTTGAATCCTAGCTTCAACCTTGCTTCAAGCTTCAATGGAATCTAGATAAAACTTATTTTGATTTTGAATAATGAGGTCTAAGTCTAGGCTTTAGAGTCTTAACTAACTTAATATTCCATAAAATACCCAAAATAACCGTTCATGACTTAATTAGGACCCCTTCTTAATTTCCCAAAGTGCCTCCACCTTGGCCGAGTCACCAGCAGAAAGTTGCAGGTGTCGATCGACGGTTGGATCTACTGGCCTTCGATTGGATGACTGGGAATCCTTCAAATCGTCATTTTGGTCAGAGACTGGACATTTGGGGGCTAAGATCCCACACGTAAGTTTGTAGCCACGCCTCTAGTCGATGGGGCTTCGATGGAACCACTGAAGGTGGTTTGATAGGAGTCGTTTGGGAGTGTTTTTGCCGCTTACCAAGGTTTGGGTCCTCCTCAAGGACCCTTACGGTGGTCCTTGGTGAGTCATACCCAGACATTTCAACCCTAAACAAGCTTATTTAGGTATTATAACCCTCCCCTATCAATTTGGACACCAAACAACACATAAAACATGTTAAGGCACACTAGAACACACTAGCAAATACAAGGACTAACTTTCGAACATTTTGGTCGTTCTTGGACATTTTACTTACAAACTCCACCAACTGACTTCTAATACTAATATTCATTATTTAAATACCTTATTAACTCATAATAAACATGATAGGATCTAATTCAACCTAGTTCATTTTAAGGGTCGTAACATCTCCCCCACTTGGACAACATTCATCCTTGAATTACACTTTTAATACTTTACACACTTACAACACTTTCAAGGGATAAGGGCTCAAGACTAGCAGATCATAACCATACCACATCATATACAATATACATAGCTAGGAAGTACATCACTCCACATAAACAAGAGACTAAAACACAACAAGAAAATAGGAACATCATCTAATGCAATAAGACTCCAGATTTTTATTTCATATAGGAGGAACTTCCTTTTCCACATATTATCATACTTATCTACAACATTTTTATGCACAAAATCCCAACTTTTGATGAAAGCACAATTATGCAACTTTTCAAGTACTTTACTGTAAAACATACTTAATAGTTCACTTAAGCAACATTTAAGCGATTCATTATGAAGGCATGACAATATGAGAGGCAAAATCATATAAGATCATATTACATTATAAACATAACCTCATGATAAGATTCACAATGCAAAGAGATCAATGAAATTCATTTTCGCTTAGACTCCTAAACACATGTAACATGCTACTATAAAGTTCTAACTCTCGAGCTTGAATAGAATAGAAGAGAAGATACGAAAATTCATAACCCAACTATTCACCATACTCCCCCACTTAGAACGAACCCATCAACACTCAAGAGAAAACACTATAACTTACTAGTCCCTTCATCCGGAATTGCTCCTTTGTTAGCTTGGAGGTGATAGAAGCGATTCTTCTTTGGTACACCAACATACGGGGCATTAGAAGGAGCTTGCTTGGCCTCCCTTCCTCTAGCCACAATAGTAGGACAATCTCTCACCTTGTGATCATCCTTTACACAACCAAAGCACCCACTAGTACCGGCTAAACACTTCCCATAATGTTGATTCCCCCAATTGGAACACTCATGTTACCTTTTCTAAGGTTTATAAACTCCTCAACCTTCACCCTCTTATCATGGGGAAAGTATCTCTCTTAAAATGCTTCCATAAACTCTTACCATTCTTAAGGACACGATTCAACTAGCCTATTGTCTTTCCATTGTGTGAATTACACTTGAGAAAGATCTTTCAATAGGTATGAAGACAACTCCTTTTTCTCCCTAGAATTCACTCCCAAAGAATGGACTATCTTATACACCTCATCCAAAAAATGCTTGGGGATCCTCTCCCACCATAAAACTAAGAAAGATAGGAAGATTCATCCTCACAAAGTCCCTCAATCTAGAGCTCATGGTACTCTCAAGAGAATTCATCCTATGCCCAACCTTTCTATTTGCTTGAGCTGTCATGTCTCGGGCTAGTGTAACAAGATCTCCTCTAACCTCCTCATTAGACAGGTCCGGGGAACCAACGGAACCCCATTCCCTTGATCAACTATAGGGACTTTTTCACATTGAGGAGCTTGTTATCCTTAGGAGAGCTTGTCCACCTTGGGTAACTTGTCCACCTCAGGGAGGAAATCCCTCAATCACCACTTCCTCATCAACTCTCCTTGCGAGCGTCCTCCTTGCAGTCATATCCTATAAACACAAAAGAATAGATTAGGAAAGGACACTTATAACCTCAACTCTATGAAATGACACAAGAGTAATGAAGAAAGCAAAATTATATCGTCCTATAGCCTCTTGCTCATAGATGTGTCGCGACATACAAACGATGAACAAGACTCTACTAGAGGTGGCTTTTATGAGACGTTGAATCCTAAAGACTACTTTATAACCTTATGATCTTGTACCAAGTTTGTAACGACCCAAGGGTAAACCCTAGAAGTTACACGGTGTACTCGACCTCTCGGAGGTCATATACAAGCTCTTGGACATCTTTCATCGCATATATATGAAAATTAGTGCGAAAATTAAAACTTTTCATCACAATAGTTAAACTCTTTTATAGAAATATTAGAAAGACTAAGTCTCATCATAAGTCATATTAGACATATATAATTACTTAGGGTCACTGTCCTTACATCAATTTAAAAGGATAGCTACAGTCTATTACAATGTCTTTTGAAAAAGGAAACTAAAACATAAACTATGTCCTCGAACCTATGATGAGATATCAATCTTCTTAAGAGAATGTTATTCCCAAGATTCAACCTCTAAGAGAATCCTCACTTGCCACCTACACTTGTAGAAATAGAACAACATATGGAATTAGCACATTGAATGAAATCAATAGGTGAACATGCAAGAAAACCTTGCTAAAACGGATATTTACTTTACAATATCATTTGCATATTCTTTTGATATAAATTTGATAAAACAAGTATAAAAACATCAAGTCAATATCAAATATAGGATAAATCCATAATATAACCATAATCATTTAGAACCCATTCAAGTATCTAGACCCCCTACTAAAGGTTATCCCAAGACTCATTTAAGTAAGACAAGAAGAGATCACCCATACACCCTCTTTAAGAAAACCAAAGTAATCCTTGAGACTACCCAAAGTAACAATACTCTTTACATTACAATAACACATAGTTCCATATTTCTTAAGTAACCCCTTTTCATCTTTTAAACTCTCCACATATGCAAGACATGAACCTTTCTTGTCAACATATTCCATAAGTCAACGATATTTATTTAAACACATTTAAGAGACAAGTAATAAGATAAAGGACTTCATATAATGGTCTTGGAAGACATAGGTAACTCACCTAGCATCTTCAAAGCCTACTCGTGCAATGTATAGATAGCGCCTTATTCCACTACCTACACATTGTAGAATTCATCCAATAACTAGAGTGTACATCCCATATGATGAGAATAGACATTAACTGACATAGACCGTACTAGCTAGGTATGTAATCTAGTTTCATAAGGACCCCACACCGTGGAATGTGTTCTACTTGCAAAAGGTAGAACTAATACTCATCCCATGTTGGCACATGGTTCTAGGATATCAAGATATTTTTCTACTTGTAACACCCCTATCCAAAACAGTCCTGAAATCAGCTTCTTAGAAAAATTGCAGGTCCAATCGACGGTCACAATCTATGGACTGTAGTTTGATATATGGCATGTACTGTGGGTCCGTGGTTCACCACTGTAGCCCTCCCAAAAATAGCTAAGAAATATCGGCTAAGTCTCAACCCACAGACAGATTTACGTTATGTAAGCCAGACTACGGTCCATGGTCTGTGTCCATGGATCAAGAAACTTATTACCCAGGCTCCGACATTAACTATGGGTGACTAGCACAGACCGTCATTCGATCTACGGTCCTTAGGTCTGGCCGTAGGTGAAGGTTAGCAGTCAGTTAGGGGGAAATTGTTGTTGGGTCAATTTCAAATGGTCTAACTTTTTAGCACAAAATGAATTATGTGTCCTAATATCGATGATATGATAGAGAATTGAAGTATCTTTCCAAGACCACCGAGTTTGCTAAAATACGACCTCTAAGTAAAACGTAATGCCCATTTTAGTGAAGGTTTGTCGAGCAGACTCAAACGATGGGCCCAAACAACGGACTGTCGATTGAACGACGGGCCGCCAGTCCAGGTCGCTAATTGCTCCGATAGCAATCATTTAAAGGGTTTTTTGGTCTTTTCCTCATTTGTTTAACCCCTAAGATACGTCGTTTAAACCCTAAATCATGAGATTTTCTTCAGTTTAAGCCTAGAAACATAACAAAATCTAACCTAAGTCAAATCATTAATCAAAACTTAGGAAACCAGAAGCAAGAAACGAGAAAAAGGTCAACAACCCTAGTTCAAGAATGCATCAAGGTCACATTAGTTCCAGCCCCATAATCTGAATATTTCTTTGTGGAATTTATTATAGGTATGTGGGATCTCACTAGTAGGTTCCTTTTACCAATTAGGTCGCTAGTTTTCAGTCAGTTTCTTGATTCTCATGTCATGACTAGACTTAGGGTTTGTTGAATGTTAAAATTATTGGGTTCTTAGCTATTATAATGACCCAAGTAAGATTATTATGTTAATATTAAGTATGTCACGTGAATTTTAGAACCCTAGTTATGTATATCTTTGTTTCTTGAATTACACATGTTAGGTCACATATTTCAATTATTTCATATATACATGCCTCAGTTATTAATGCATCATTGTCACATTAATTGTTGCATTCTCAGTTTGCATGTTCAGTTTAAGCTATGTAGTATTTATAGAAACTTAGTCAAAATTAGTTAACTACTTAATTCATTGGGAGTAGCATAATGCCGAGTTGGACTAGGATTCAGCGTACCTAAATAGTCCCTGAACTAATATCCAAGTAGGTTGTAAGTCCCCTCTATGGGCATCAGTTTAGTGATCACACTAACATTCCTTTATACCTATGGCCGGGTATATTGTGTCCTCTCGATGGGGCGTATATATCGGACTTCACATTTAGATCATGTGGTTTTATTATCGCTTATTAGTAGCTCCCATGGTTGAGTCAGACTCTATTGCATTGATCATCGTTACAGTTCACTTAGTATTCAGTCTCAGTATGTTATAAATTTGGTTACTTCATTCAGTTATCTCATCATTAAGAATATATATCATGTTCAGAATATTATACTTGCTTTTGTTCTTGTTCAGTTATGTTTTGTTTTAGCTTTACTCTATCCTACATTCTCAGTACCTTTCAAGTAATGAAGCAAATATGCGCTACATCTTCTCGTGATGTAGGTTGAAGTTCCCATCATCCAGATCGCGCTTAGATCAAGTGTGGATCTCCAGTTCAGCGGAATCAGTGGTGAGTCCTCATTCGCCGAGGACAATATTCATGTGTTTATTTTTAGTATTTTAGTCCTTTAGTTTCAGTTTTGGTAGACTTAGTTGGGGAATGTCCCAGCATTTCTAGTAAGTTAGAGTCTTATTTTTAGACATAGTTAGTTTTAGCTTAGTATTGAGTTAATATGTTCTTTGTATTAAATTCATCAGTTTCATATATCTCAGTTATAGCATATGTGTATTCCTCATCTTGTCATTTTAATTATGATTTATCTTCCACATCAATTTATTAACTTTAGTATCATTATTATCATGCCAGTAGGGTTAGATTGGGATCACTTGTGGTCCTAGGTCCTGTGTCCGCGTCTTAGGGGTAGCTCGGGGCATGACAAACTTGATATCAGGGCATTAGGTTTAAGTATCCTACGATATCTGAAAAGCCTCACTAAGTATAGTCATTTTCATGGGTGTGAAGTTCACCACATCTAATAAAAGGGAGGTTATGAAGTGTTTTAGTAAAAAACTTCACTTCCTTTTTACTCTTATCATGCGTAAGGTATGATCTAATTCCATTCTAACTTGACGTTCTATGTTTCAGATCATGCCTCTTCGTAGAGATAACTCCAGGAATGCAAACGCAACTCTTCCAATCCCAGATCACGAAGTCCAATGATGAGTTTAGGAACTCCATTCATATGTTGGCTTATGAGTGTGGCCAATAAGAACAATCGGGTTCAAGCTCCCGTGAATGTTAAAGGTCGATCAGAAGCAGCAAGGGTCCGTGACTTTGTTAGAATGAATCCGCCTGAGTTCTTAGGATCGCTAACTAATGTGGATCCCCAAAATTTCTTGGATGTGATCAAGAAGATCTTTGAGGTGATGCAGGTCACTGGAATGATCGAGTTGAGTTGGCATCATACCAACTGAAAGATGTGGCTCATATCTAGTACACTCAGTGGAAGGAGAATAGGTGTACAGATGCATCTCCTATTACTTGGGAGTGTTTTCGTTCGACTTTTATGGACAAGTTTTTCCCAATAGAGTTGAGAGAAGAAAAGGCTCGGGAATTCATGAACTTAAGGCAGGAAAACATGACGGTTCAAGAGAATAAGTTCTTGTATGGAGTGTCATATTTTGTGAAAATTGACTTCAAAAATGCTATGTTACTTTGAGATATGAGCATCTTTAGGCCTATGAATCATACTCCGTAAGTTGAGGGTGATAAGCTCAGGGAACAAGCCAAGGTTAATAAGAAGGCTAGGACTGGGAATTATGACTACTCTCAGTAGAAATCGGGTGGTGGAAATCGCTCGCAAAGTCAACAAAAATTTTCAACCCCAGCCCTTTCATCAGCTAGTGTTCTATCCTCCACGAAAAGGTATGATCAGAAGGTTAGGGCACCAAGTTCTAAGTCTCAGGGAAGTGTTTTAGGCACTAAGACTTAACCCACATTCCCTAAGTGTAGTAAGCACCATCCAGGCGAGTGTCTTCTAGGAAAGGAAGGATGTTTTGGGTGCGATCAGTCTGGTCACAGGTTGAGCCCACTCTACAACTTCAGCAGCACCAGAAGTCTACCGACTCAATAGGGTAACTCATTTGGTACAGGTGGCGGTCAGCGCCAGAACAGGTTGTATGTTCTTCGTGCTCAAGTAGGTTCTTTTGATATAGTCACTGTTATGCTACAAGTCCTTAAGCTTTATGTTTATGCATTGTTACATCCATGGGCTACTCTTTCCTTTGTAGTTCCTGACATAGCGGTCCAATTCAGTGTTTAGTCCAGAAACTCTCAGAACCTTTCTCTGTCTCTACTCTAGTTGGTGACCCAGTTATAGCTAGGTGGGTATACAAAAATGGCCCTGTCACAGTCTCTCAGAAAGTCACCTCAGCAGATCTTGTTCAGTTAGAAATGGTAGACTTAGATGTCATTCTAGGAATGTATTGGTTACATTCATGTTATGCCTCAATCGATTGTAGAACTAGGATTTTTCATTTCTAGTTTCCAAACGAACCAATCTAAGAATAGAAGGGTATTATTCATTGTGAGTGTTGCAAAATATGTAGTTACCTATCATAACAATGCAAATACTTTGAAGCGAAAAAATCAAAACACAAGATTTAGGCTCAATTTGTGTTACTTTGATTGCACATATACATGTTACCCTAAGGATGACAGTAGATTTTAGGTGTTAGTATAATGAAATGTATGATTTGAGATAGGATGGTTTGATATACTGAAATCATTAATTGCATAGAAATTTTGATACGTAATTGATGAAATATGGAGTTAACAATTTTGATCTATGGGTCTTAGGATTTCTTAAGGACCGTAGATCAGTCAAGTCATCTTGAATGCACACAATAGTAGCATAATTAGGAATAATAGTTTGTCTTATGATCAGTATAAACATTGATTGACCATATAGGTGAACTGTCATTCAATCTTCATTAACTAAAAATTTGACTTCCTTTGGTTGGGTATTGTAACGGCCCAAGAGTACCCCCTAGGCGTCACACGGCGTACTTGACCTCTCGGAGGTCTTGTACAAGCCTCTTATCTTTCATTCATCACATAGGTATGAAAATTAGTGCGGAATTAAAACTTCTCACAATAAAGTCAATAAGAAACTCTTTCATAAAATGTAAGGAACTAAGTCTCATCATCACAAGCCATCTTAGACACGTCTTAATACCTTAGGGTCACGGCTCTTACATTGAAAGAAACATACTAAGTCTTATACAAATCTTTAATCAAAGAAATCTAAAATAAACATAGTTCATGTCCTCGAACGTATGAGGATATACCAATCTTGAGAGAAATCTACTTCGCAAGCTTCACTTTTAGAAACCTTCACTTGACTTCCACCTATACCATAAGAATTATAGAAGAATGTAGATTTAGTTAAAACAATGTACTAAGTATGGCAATATGCAAAAACATGATTAAAGGGGACATTTTAGTTGAAATATGTTTTCATGCTATTTTAGTAAAACCTCATGAATCAAGTGTACAAGACATCATACGAGTCATCATTTAACATAAAAGGTAATATTTCCATAATTCCACACATATAGTCATGCACATTAAGTAATCCATTAATAATTTAGACTTTCCTATCCAAAGTTATCTTAAGACCTACCTAGGTAAAACATGAAGACACCGCTCATACAACCTCTTCAATACACACCTAAGTGATCCTTAAGACTACTAAAGATAAGTAAACTTCCTTTTTTATCACAACTCAAAAGTCAACATTCATTACTATAGCAAACATACATGCATTTAGGAACTTCACATAAAGACCATCCTCTAAGACTACTCCAAGTTACACTAGTGCAATGTGAAAGTATCATCCGATACTACTTCTCCCACTTAGTGCTCCTTAGGAATCTTCCTAGACTAGGCACATTAAATTCAATTATTTACATAACTTTCATCAACATTAGACATAAGGACAACATGTTTCATTAACATTAGACATATAATCAACTTACTTCGTTAACATCATATACTAACCCATTCATTCATTTACATTACAAGGACACACCAAGACTCCCTCCAAATGTCTACTTGTGCAATGGATAGATGGCATCTCATTCCACCACCTACCCTAAGTAGTACACCCTTAGGAAGACCTAGTTCATTACATTCATTTGTGGGGGCTAACTTTAACCGACATACATGAGAGCTTAACATGGAATCTCAATATTAACCCCTACCGGGTGAGGGATCCCCACTTGCCTAAGGTAGGGTTATTATTTAGCCTTTACATAGAACACCAATAGCTAGTCCTATGCGGGCATATAGTTAAGGGATAAGGTGATTTCTTCTAAGTACTAGATCTCAATTCACTAAGAGTACTCATCTCAAGAGGTATATTGGATACAACATCTCTACTCACGACGAGTATCCACCCCTTTGTCAAATCATCTCGGTGCTAAGTATAATTCCCCACAGAGTTTTAAACATTCATTAAATTCATTAGATATAGGTTAAGGGATATCAACTAAGTACTGCATATAAACTCATGAAGATTACTCATCCCAAGCTAACATTCATTGATTGGAAAGCTCTTAGGAATAGTGAGGTTGCTACAAGACACTACATCTCAACTCATAAAGAGTGTCCACCCTAAAATTCCCTATTTTCATTCATTAGAGTTCTTAGTAATATTGAGGTTATTACTATACACTACATCTCTACTCACCATGAGTGTCCACCCCAAAATCATCCGTTCATTCATTAAAGTCATGTTGAGAAAACCTTTCAATAGACTCACATTCAATACATTTCGATTAGCTTCATTCATTCATTCATTATATGTGTATATGTGATAAAGTCTTTCACATAACTACCATCATTCATAACATTGACTTCTAAACATGATCATACTATATTCATCATAATCCAAACATAATCATACTTCACATTCACATCATACTTCAATTAGACATACTATCTTCAAGATACATATTCATACTTCCTAAGGCATCTTTGTGCATATACATCATAACATCACCTTACTTCACATTCAACGTCTTCAAGGCCATAATCACAATCCACATATACATTCATATACATCAAGTAAACACCGCCACCATAAGTGGATCATACCACTCAAGATCAATTCAATAATGACTAGACAATATAGATCAACTTACCCTTCATCCAAGCCTTGATCACCTTTTATAAATTATCAAACAATTCATCATAATTAGGCATAAATGGCAGTATATAACCACAATACAACATAATATAAACACAATTCTAACAATATCTAATCACATTTATCAAACCCAATTCATAAGCCAAATTTAGAGAATTAGGATGATCATGGGTCCATGGAGTTTTTTATCATAAAACAATCAATTAACATTGAAAACATCATAATTCATCCATCAAAACCTTTTCATGGAAGAACCCATGATTAGAATTTGAAATAGGAGATTTTAGTATTTTGAATCCTTTTGAAAAAGCCTTTGGATTGGCTCCTTTAATGAGAGAAGAATAAAGGATGAACTACCATACCTTATTATAAGAAATCTCACGAAATTTGATGAAGAAACCACTGAAAATCTTCAATCCTAGCTCCAACTTGAGTTCAAGCTCCAGTGGAGTCTTGAGAGAATTTTGTTTAGGAGAGGAGTTTTAATTTTGAAAAGTGAAGTCCACAATTAGTTTTAGGTGTATAAACTAACTTAAAATACTTTAAAACACCTAAAATAACCGTTTAGGACTTAATTAGTATGTGGGGTGAATTTCCTAATTCACCCCTAAGTTGGCCGAGACACATGCAGAAATTGTCAAACGGCGGTTGCAATGACAGGGCGTCATTTGAACCACGGCCCATCCTGCTCGGGTGGTTTGGATCAGAGATTACACAACATGGGGTCTAATCTCCCACAGCTAAGTGTGGACCCACACCCTCTATTGGCGTGGAGTCGTTTGATCAACGGGGCGTCAACTTACTCGTCGTTTGGGGCTGTTTTGGCAGCTTCATGGCAAATGTTTGGGTCCTCCTGAAGGATCCTTAGGGTGGTCCTTGGGGATTCGTACTCAGATGTTTCGACCCTAAACATGAATAAATAGATGCTAGGGTCCCTTCCATTCATTTTAGGCACGAAAGAATACATAAAACATGCAAAGACAGACTAGCACACACAAGACTACTTACCGAACGTCTTGGTCGTTTTTTAACGTTCGACTTCCAAACTCTCTAAATATGACTTCTAAATATATTATTCATCATTTTAAGACATTATTAACTCATGAAACACATATAAATATCTAGTTTGTCCTATCTCATTTTGAGGGTCGTTACAGGTACAATGGCCAGTAGACGCCTCTACGGTCCGTAAGAACCAACCTTTGGACAAAAAACAATGTACTTCTCTGCAAACCTTTGTATGCTTTATTTTAGTTTCATATTTATTTCTTTGCTTGGAATGTCTGTGTGCTAATAAGTCTTCCACCTGTATCATACCCCCAAAAGGGAACAACTACTACTAAACGAAAGGGGAAGTCCAAGTCCACAACTCCTTCGGCCAGGTGATCACACTAAAATCAGCCTTCAAAACCAATTAAAAAGGTGAGAAATCATAGTTAGTGAAATATCAATGAAGATTCTGGTTCTAATTCCACAGGGAACGATATATAATAGAGAATTTTTTATGAAGAGATTTTCATTTTAAATCATCCTATTTAGAATAGTAAGAACAATTGGGTGGATGATACCACCAACTTAATATACTATTTTTGTTAGGACTTATCGCAACTAAGCTAATATTTAAACGAAATCAAGAATTAACAACCAATCTAGCGGTATGGGAATTGGATATCAATGCCATATAGGAGCAAATGTGTTGCTCTACAGTGATGTGCATACATGAATGCGTTGTGTCTTCTTCAAAGAAAATAATCATCTTTTTATCTCAAAGCATCTACCCCTAGAATCTCCTTTCGGTCTCATCTACGTGTATTCTTAAAAACCAATACCTTACTCCATTCCCTCTTTCAAGAATAGCGCAAATATATCTGATATGTAACCTTTCTTTTGAGCAAGTCAAGCACATCAAAACTAAATTTCTAGTATTGAAGAACTTACCCGCTCCAATTAATCTATTTGAAACATCAACGGGAGATCAGAAGTTGGAATAAAGTTTGAACCTCAACCATTAAGTTAAATCCATGGTAATTACATCAAATTCATGCATGAACAAAAACAAAATATAGCATATTACAATACCCACTACATTGAATTAACACCCAACCCCATTAGATCACCACTAAATCTTGGGGTTTTAGCCACCCAACAAAAAAATAAAGAAAGTATACCTTCCATGAAAGAAGTCATGCGTAACTTGAAATCTAGACACTAAGGCAAACCCACTTTGGATTTAACTTTAAATAATCAAATTCAAAATTCAAATTTTAAAACCCCAAGAAAACTGTAAAAAGTGTTCTCTCTAGGATTTCTCTCCTGAGCTACCACCCTCTTATACCAATTGGGATCGTCTCATGCTAGGCTTTCGCTCCTGAGCTGCCACCCATAATCATACATATTACTTCACTTAGATTCTTTCATCTGTGAGATTGCTGTTTTGATGTTCATAAATCTTTTGAGATTGTTGTTTTGATGTTCATAACTTGTTTGTGATTGCTGTTTTGGTGGTCATAATCCTTGTTTAGATTTGGAACTACGGACCAGTAGTAGAAGACATATGAATATGGATTATGATAATAATAATGACATGGGAAGCAAATGTGACTTGAACGTAATACTTAGGAGCTTATATGACTTGGCAAATATTTTGACATCTCAAATTGAAGCACATCCAATGAAGACATTTAACATTCAGCCAAGAGATTTGAACTCTATATGATACAAGTACAAGGTGTTCATGAATGTGGAACCAAGGGGGGATGTGGGCAGATTCAACTTAAGAACATCACATATTCTAAGTAAGTACATATAAACATACAATTAAGCAAGTAGTGATCCTGTGAGGTAACATTATAGTCTGACACAATGGGATTAATAATAAATAAAGGAAATATATGAACATGTGACAAGATGGCATATCTATAAACAATTGAAGCAATTTGGCAAGATATGGCAGATAGTATATCCATCCTATAAACATATGTACCATGTGTAATCTAGGATCACTTTGACTTATATAACGGAAATACGTACTAGGGGTACTTTGACAATGAAACAAGTTTAAACCTTGCATGTTAACACTTGGTAGATTATACAAGCACATTCAGTAACAAACTCATATTAGAGTACTCACTTCAATGCTCTAGGGAGTAGGAACTGCAACTATGGATCAGTCACTACCAAGGGCACTTAGAAAGCTTACTTTTTGTAATGCAAGTTTTACATTCATGCCAAAGAAATAGGAAATCAAATAGCCTTACATACCTTGCTATACAATTCAAAACGTATGACTTAAGTTCCTTCTCTTCAGATCACTATTCTACAATAAAATAAGTTGTAAGACTAGTATTAGTAGCTAATCAATCAATTTGAGCCACTTGATCACACCCAACTAGTAACAAAGAAGTAAGTTTCAATCTATATAGCGAGTGTTTTCTTTCCTTTCCTATCCCTTTAATCACGTATATATACAATACAAACTTCGTATCAGGTCATCCCCAAAACTCCCAATTATTTAAGTCCTTTAACGTTTCCATAACTTCCCCACACATCCACTCAAATACCTTATCATATCATACACTAAACAATCCTTAGACATAATAATGTAACAAAATCAATATGAATCATGGTTTATAAGCACTAGCACTTGAAGAGCGAAGATTACTTTTGAAGTGCTCAAACAAGCTCAGAACTGAATCTAAAGAGGATTCCCCTCCATGGCTATCTCAACATGCACTAATCACTAGAACATCCTCCCCAATATTACACCATGTAAAAGTAATAATTTACAACTCACTAACACATACCAAGTTTCCTAATTAACTCAAGCATAAGAGGGAGAAAATTGCAGTAGCTTACCTTGATGGACAGAACTAGCACTTGCTAAGACTTGGATTCTTCAAGGTAAAGGTTGTCCTCCTTAACATGTCTTAAGTTATACCTTCCAATAGCTTGAACTCCCTAATATTCAAGAACCCTAATGGTATTTAATGGCTTATGTATGAAGCTAAGAGAGAAAGCTCTAGAAATTAGATTTTTTTTGTCAAAGTAAAAATGGTTGGAAAAATCTGATATCAAACCCTTTTAAATGGACTTTCTTTGGCCGCCTTTCTCACTCATTTTGGTCCATAATTTTTCAAGTAGGTGACCCACCTACTTGGACTTTTCACTTGGGCTTTTTTGACTTTAGAACATTGGCTCTTTTTCCACCTTTCTTGTAATTCATTTGTAGCCAACATTTATCTTTAATTTGGGCCACACATTTAAATAGGTGATGCACCTATTTTTCCATTAAAAATTTTTCTTGTGGGCTTGGGAATATTGGGCCTTGGCTTTCCATTTTCCCCTTATTCTTATATTCAACTAAAGTTAAATTAATGCAATAGGTGTAGTGTACTTGCCCAATAACATGGTCAAAAGAATCTTAGTAGGTGATGCACCTACTTGGTCCTTTGGGCTGGTCAATAAGTCAAAGTAGGTGATGCACCTACTTGTCACCTACTATCTTAGTGAAGTCAAGCAAGCACCTCAATATTTTATTCTATTTTTAGACCTTAATAACTTTAACATAACTTAGAACTTATATACACTATGTTACTTTATACTTTAGAATCAAATACCACCCTATGATCTCAAGTTTAAATACTTCCATCGACATCAACTTAATTGGGTCGCATCAAAATCTATGGAAAGTTCACTTTAAACCTATTTTATTGACACTAGTCACATAGAAAACCGAATCCATAACTATACCACAAGGTAGTTTATAAGCGTTATATAAATAAACTAGTACACGTAGAATACGGGGGTGTTACATCCTCCCCCTCTTATGATTATTCGTCCTCGAATTATAGGTGCACCTGATAGTTCGGTTAACCTTGGAATTTCATTTAAAGATTTGCAATAGTTCCCATTATAAATAGGACACGTATAGACAAGTTTAGCATGAAGCCTCAATAGATATGGTTCATAAAATAGTAATATGAAAAATTAAACCCCTTTTGTGACCATGTAATTCACTGAATATACACAAGTAGAACTCATACAAATAAGGAATTTAATATACACAGGAAATGCAAATGACATAACAAATGAACAAATGCTGGTAGGATTCATGATCAGGGACCACATGATCTCAGATCCTTATGCTTATGTTTAGAATGAGGAGGGTTACTTAGGATATCTCTACCATCTTCTATTCCCAAGTATCTTATGTATATTCTATTCCTTCCCTAATACTCGTGGTTACACATTCTGAGCTAAGCTTCCGGGCCTTAACAATCAACAATAACTATAGTACCTCCTAATTTTTTTGTATATGAACGAACACATAAAATCATAGGCTATCGGGGCAGTACTTTCTCGTATCTTTTATCTCTTGAGGCTTTTCAAAGGTGAGTCTTATAAGAACACATAGTTGTTAATATAAACTCTAAAGCTTTATGCCGCACCTTCGAATAGGGCATAATGCTAAGTTATTTATCTATTGTTGTGATTAAATTTACATATATGCCCAACCTTTTCTTGTCAAAATCTTCAATACATAATGATACAAGGAAATGTTTTCCCAAATTGTTCATAACTCAAATAAATAAGCATAGAGGTGCATAGTATACATATGAATAAGTCACATTGGGCATGACACATAGGCAGACTAGCCCAAAAGGGAGCACAATGTATACGGGCATTAAGCTATAGAAATACATTGTGTACACGTGCAATGATCTATAGGGTAGCGTGTAAGCAAATGAACTATAAATAATGTAGGAATGGACTAGATGATCACATGATGCATGAGTACATAATCTAAGACATGTAGTAGATATGACATGTAGACAAATCAGAAAATGAACTACGGAACACAAATCACATTGAGCAAGTGTGTTATATTGCATGGATAGGTGGACTAACATGTCAATCAGCAAAGATATGAAATATGAGCAAGTGAGCACATAACACATAGCCAGAAAAGTTATAAGTCCTGAAATGTTTAAGCAAGTAGGCTACGAGGTATGCAAAATATATAGAAATGGTCATATGATCCATTAGCATGCATTACCCATACAATATGGACAAGTGTCCTGTGGGAAGTAACCATTGCAATAAATAACATGTAAGGAAAAGTTCCTATGAAAACATATAACAATAAACAAGGGTGCTCTTAAGTGGATAACACTTACATACAAGCATTCTATGACATCAGGTAACTTGTGAGAAGGTAATCCACAAAGGGGAAATGACATACAAATAGATGAGTTATAGAACATACAACATGTATAATTATATAACAAACCATCTCTGGAAACTATGAGATATCCTATAGAACCACTTTACCATAATAATACAAACACATTGGCTTTAAGTGTTAAGTCACGGGTGGGATAGTTTTGCTCATATTCCTTACCCACCTTAAAACACATACAATTGATTTTCCCATGTACTCTCTCTGATATCTTAAGAATTCTTATAGGTGTTCTGCTATTGGGACTCGGCTTCCTTTAGTCGATATAAATACCACAGTTAAGATAGAAAAGAAAGATCATCAATAGTTCATCTTTTGGAGTAGAAGGTCGAGGTTAACTTTGCCTTCATAACTAGATTGTGTTATATAACGCACAATGCCTGGTGCCCTTTGAGGGTCGAAATAGAAAATAAATAGTGAAGCTTGAACGCACCATGAAACATGAACTCTAATAACATGTAAATGTCAGGTACCTATAAAGTTATATCATGATTCATAACGTCTTAGAGTTAGCCGATTTGGTCTTAACTAGATAGGTCTGGCCATACTAATAGATTTCCTCCTTTTTTAATAATAAGTGAGGGTGATCAAACTATTTTCCCATGCAAGATAGCAAATAAGAACAACTAGCATATGCATATGATCAATTTTTCATTTCCCTTAAGTGGACTAGGACTGATGAATTACTGTAGGCATATATTAAATGAATCTTGTAATATCTCTATTTAATTTGATGGAAGTCTATACATATGTATAATGCTCTACTTCTATTTGTACTAATGATGTGGATGAACTAGGTCCATCTTCTACCTAGGTAACATGAAATTCACCTTTTTTTCTTGTTGTTATCAACACTAAATATCAAAACATTCATCGATACTAAAATGACTTCTCTGTGTAAAAAAGGTTCACGAAGTTGTTCGGAGGTGCTCCATTATAACTTGTTAGGTTGAAGATTTAATAAGATTTCTTACCTCATACACTTATAGCAATCACTCTTTCATAACCACCTATCTCACTCCTCTATAGCATCCTCATATCACCCCTACTCCAATGTTTAAGGAATTTTACATATTCTATCTATTTCTAATGAGAACCTTTACGTACATATTTGACCCGTGTAATTCAAGCTTCATTCTCACAAGCTACCTATCTAACAAGTAACTTTTAATCAAAACTAGCAGCTTCGTGTACTAGATTCCATTATGTACAACCAACTAATCATAACTTAGTTCTAACCAATCGACTTTCTTTTTGTTATCCTTACCATTAAGGCACATACTAATTCTTTATATCCAACACATAGATCATAAAATGAACTACCATACATATATCATTTGCAGCAATTTTCACGCTTATCCCTAAGTTTAATAATCATGAAAAGAATACAAATGTTATTTGTATTTATTCAGAGTTGTTGGCATATACCATATAAAAGCCAAATGTTAACATACTCTAAATGATATATGGTGAGAATTTGGGCCTTGTAAGCCAACTAGGGGATCTCTAGTAACACTATTACACTGATACATCCACCTATCATATTGTGCCACTGCCTTTTTCCAACTAAAACAAACTGGTTCAACAACATCAATTATCGAGAACATGTGTAACGCTGAAAATCCTAAGTATATCACAACCTAAGAACAAGTGTACTCTATAGGAATAGATCCTATAAGTATGGAGGTAATATAGAACTCAAAATTTGGTTACATCCTCCTAAGTAGATGCGCTTAGAAATGCTACAACTCATATATGTAACTAGGTAACCAATCATTTTTGAAGCATGTACAATATCTTTCTCAATTAAATGACCGTGATACAAATGGTAGAAATGACACTTAAAATGCATATACCGTAAAGCCTTTACATACCTTGTGGAGTGTGATAGTCGAATAAAATGTGCTCAATATAATCTAAATTTTGATAACTTACATTTTAGCTAATGTTAACCTTAACCATTGTAAGCATAATATCAATAGCATGATCAGGTGCAAGTGGAAATTCACTTCTTAACTTTGCTCAATCGGACGATCTGGATTATGAAGAAAGGTAACTTTTGCTAAATGTCCAAGCAGCCCCCTAATTATAAATGTGGCGCACAACACATTCATAAGTAAAGCTCTACTAGACAGGGCTTTGTAGACTCCCTAGGACGAACTGCTCTGATACCACTTTTGTCACACCCCAATCCTATGTGAGGGGGACAAATACCTTATGAACACATGCTTCACAATTAATCTATGATGAGAAATTAAACTACTCTGCAGATTACTGATGAGAAGTTTCATATACAACACATTTTGACTAGCTGAACCAGTACATGTGACAAGTGAAACTATGAATACAGATGATAGCTTTACTATATCTACAAAGCCTCTATTGGAATCCAAGTATGTACCACTATGAGAATACACATAGTAAAGACTCAAAAAAGCCCCAAATTAACCTGGAGCTCACCAACAACCGCTGAGTATCATGTGCTTCTATAGGAGAGGTCTACTTTTGAGTATTTGTACCTGCAGCATGAAATGCAGCACCCCAATAAGGAATGTCAGTACAAAAGAATATACAGAATATGTTGGGCATAATACTACCATATGTAACATGAGAGCTCAAGTGAAACCAAATATCAATAGATAAGGATTAGAGACCACATTTGCTTGTACTTGTGGAATCGTGCATGTTACATTCTTTTCTTTACTCTTCTTTACTTTATAATCTTTATGCAACATATGATACAAATGACCAGCTGATCAGTGGTAAAAGAGGATGACTCATGCTAGGAATTTTAACCCCTGCGATGATGTCCTCATAATTCTACAAATTGGGATCAGCCCATGCTAGGCTTTCTCCCCTAAGCTGCCACCCTTCAATATCAATAGGTATCGGCCCATGCTAGGCTTTCGCCCCTGAGCTGCCACCCTCTTATACCAATTGGGATCGGCCCATGCTAGGATTTCGCCCCTGAACTCCCACCCATAATCATACAGATTACTTCACTTAGATTCTTTCGTCTTCGAGATTGTTGTTTTGATGTTCATAACTCTTTTGAGATTGTTGTTTTGATGTTCATAACTTGTTTGTGATTGCTGTTTTGGTGGTCATAATCTTTTTTTAGATTTGGAACTACAGACCAGTAGTAGAAGACATATGAATATGGACTTATGATAATAACAATGACATGGGAAGCAAATGTGACTTGAACGTAATACTTAGGAGCTTGTATGACTCGGTAAGCATTTTGACATTTCAAATTGAAGCACATCCAGTGAAGACATTTAACATTCAGCCAAGAGATTTGAACTATATATGATACCAATACAAAGTGTTCATGTGTAAGACCTCGAAAATGAGATAAGGTGTCTAGATCCTAACATGTTCGTCTTATCGTTATAAGGTCCTAAAATGCCTTATTATGTGATATAGAGGCAGTGTGCAAAGTTTGAAGTGATTTGGAAGTTGAACGTCAAGGGACGTCCAAGACGTTCGACGAATAGTCGCTTATGTGCCTCATGTGTGTATGCATGCCTAAATTGTGTGAAATGAGTCAAATAAGTCTTGAAATGGTTTTAAATGATGTTTAATGTTATTATATGAAGTTTCGTGAAGTTTGGAGGTCAAACGCCCAAGAACGTTCAAGACGTTCGAAAGATAGACCCTAAGACTTTCATCGTATGTCATGTTGGGGTCAAGGCTGTTTGGACGTCTTGTAGGTGTTTGTTTTGGATGAAACTTATGTGGTAGGTCTATAACATGTTAAGGTTTGTAGTCGCATTGTAAACTTCCGGGTACGACTTCTAAAGGGCCCCACAAAAGGCCCCAAAAGAAGGACCTCAAGGCTGCCTAAACACTGCCTGGGCAGTGTCTCTTGACGGACCTAATGACGGACCGTTGTGCCCCCAACGGACCGTCAAGCAGGTCCCGTCGAATGAGACTTGCCTTGGTCAGGTTGTGAGCCAAGAAATTGGTCAAGTGTCATGCGACAGAAGGCTGCCACGGCCCGTCATGGCCATGACACCCCGTCATGGACTTCGTCGCGGCTGCCTGCGAGTTGGCTGCCTGCGTGCTGCCACTTAAAGGGGTGAATGGTAAATTCACCCCACGTCCTAACCTGACTATAATAGGTTTAATTAAGTGAATTTAGGTGTATATAAGCCATCCAAAACGTGACCAACCCATTCTTAAATCCCCTCACTCAAATTGAACCCTTCCCTTCCCAAAATATTCTCTCTAGAAACCCCCATGGTTTTTTAAGCTCAAGAACAGCTTGTAGATGGGATTCTCATGGGTTCTTCATCAAGTTTTATGGGTCTTCATGAAGATTAAGGTATGGTGATCCTTCATCTCTAAGTAACCTTTCACTTGGAGAGTTCTTCTCAATGTTTTTCAAAGAAATCTTATGAAGAAGTTTCCAATCTTCCAATCTAGCCATGGGTTCTTTATCAAAACGTTTATAAAGATTAAATCATGATGAATTAGTATTAATATGATGATTTGAATGTGATTTCACTTCAATTGCATGATGAACCCATGTTCCTTCCAAAAATGGTTTAGCTCTTGAAAGGGTTTTGTAATTATGGCTTGTTCTTGATTTTTAATGGTGATTCTCATATGTTGAATGGCTTGTGGTTATTGTTATTTACATTAAATAATGGTGAATTGATGATGAGTAGTTCATGATGATAAATATATGAAGTTTTGAGCATGAATAACCTATGTTTCTACATGTTGTCTTGAAGACGATTGTGAGATCGGTTGTGTAGGCTCTTGATTATGTATGAACTGCTGTAGTTACTCTTTTAGGGTGATGTAATGGATGAATTTTGTAGTAATAAATCCTTAATATTCAAATTAAGAAGGGTTTGCATGAATTGGTATAGATTCTTTTAGGTTATGAAGTCAAGAGGCTAAGTATGTGATGGATCTTGAATTGTGATTAGATGATGCATGACTTAGGCTTGATTTCTTGCCTAATTATCTACTGTCTTAGACTTGTATATGTATGAACTATGGTCAAAAATCAATGTTAGGGAAGATAGCTAATGATCTATGTTATTCTACTTTCCTAGTATGTTGATATGTTGTATTACGTTATGGCATAATCTTGTAGCAACTTGTACATGGTTTCTTATATGTTTAAAGTACATTTAGCTACTGCCATATATGTGTTTTATGGATGAATAAGGTGTATTGATCAATGATGATCAAAGGGTGAGAAATTGGTAAGAATGCTTATTCTCCTTACTCTCCTACTTCTCTATTCCTTATAGTAATGTTGATGAAGCCTTGTATGGCATTGTGTGGTATGGTCCACTTATGGTGGCGGTGTTTACTTTATTGTCATTATATATGTGTTGACCATGGCCTTGAAGGCATATTGATGAACTGATGAACATGTGCTTAAGATGATACTATGAGAAGCTTATGCCTACTTTCCTATTCTAGTTGTGAATTAGGTGGTGTGGCTATTGTATGAGCATGTGTATAATTATGTTAGGGTATTGTATAGGTGCTGCCATTAATGTGTTAAAGTGGTTAATAACCTCTACCCATGTATCCCTTATATGGAAGTATAAATAGCTAAAGTTAGGAGTCTTGATTTCATGGTATATATTGTCATGTCTCCTATGCTATTATGTGTTGTGTGCTATGTGCTTGAAGTATAATGTGGTCTAATAGTGTGGCTGACTTAAGATGTTATTGATGGCCATTATGTGATCATGTTGGTAAATGTACACACACTCTCACTTACATGCATATTACAAGTAGTATAAGTAATTGTGTCTAAATGAAAGGTAGTTCTCATATTCACTAGTGTCTACTACTATGCATACTAAGGTGATGTTTATGAATGTATGATTTCTATTCCCTTACTAGGATGACTTGATAGGTGTACTAGTATGGACAAGGGTATGGGACCTTGTCTATGCATTGCACATGTATATCTTGATAGGATAGTTCTTAGGTTTGGTTCTTATGCATATGAAGGATGATTATATGAACATGTTATGAATATGATATGATGAAGTATGAATGTGTATAGTGTCTTAGTAGGTTTATATGAAAGGATTGCTCATATAGTTATGCCTATAGACTTATGCATTGATATATGAACATGTGTGACTTGATGTGTTATGTGAAAGGTTTGCTCACATCTATATATACACTCACACACATGGATGATCTAGTTAGGGAGAAGAGGTCTAACTAGGAGGGCCCAAGAATACTCCAAAACTAGATAGGTGCTTGAATATGCTATAAGCATATGAATGATGAATATCCTAAGACTATGTTTTATAAACAAAAGTAATAAAGGCTTTTCAATAAAGGGAACTTAGCTTAGCACCGAGTGAACTTGACATTAAGAGGTGTTGACTTTCCTTGGAGGAATATTCACCATTTGTCCCTTATAGAGTGTTGACTTCCCTTAGAGGAATAATCACCTATGGACCTACATATGGTGTCGACTTCCCTTAGAGGAATAATCACCTATGGACCTACAGATGATGTTGACTTCCCTTAGAGGAATACTCACCTATGTACTTACATGAAGTGTTGACTTTCCTTGAGGAATATTCACTCATGTTTTCTCATGAGGGGAGGCCCCATTACCAAATGGTATATAGAGGGAATACCTATCTCTTAGTTCCATAAACTATGCTTGCCACATAGGATCTAGCAAAGTGAATTCACTTGATATGCTAGCATATGTGTTAATGTTCTACCTTGGCTAGGTAGTAACACCTTCCTTTGGTGTAAGGCTCTACAACACCAAATTCCATGATTAGCACCCATGGTCTTAGTGTCGGTTAAGGCTATGGTTTCCCTAAAGGTAAAATGGACAATGGAAGTAATTGAATAGGATCCTAACTAGGAGGACTTAAGGTAAGTTACTTAGGATAGATGGAAGTAATGAACCCATCTAGACATTGCACAATGCATATGATTATGTATGTGTCCTTTATGTATGATATTGTAGTCTTGGTTTGACTATGTTTATGTGGTACTATACTTCTATGATGGCATGTGTTGTCTTGTGTAGATACTATATATGGTATTCTCTTATGTTCCTAAGGTGATGCATTGCACCAAGTATCTCTAAAGGATTTGTTAGTAAGCAAATGAATTGAAAAAAAGAGTTAATGTCAAGGAGAGTGAGTTGACTGTAAAGTGACCTCTCTTTGTACTTAAATTCTATATGTGCTTTTCTCTGATGTTTGGCCTTTGATTGTGTTTCTATGACGTATGTGGATGATATAAATGATGTTAACAAAGGTTTATGATGATTTACTCAAAATGGCATGAAGTATGATTTCAAAGGAAATGTCCCTTTTAAATGCATGTTTTTGCATGGTTGCCATACTTAGTGCATTCTTGTGCTAATCCCATTCTTCTTTACTTTTTACACAAAGTGTAGGTTATGGAAGGCTTAAAGAAGATCTATGATTGAGGAGCTTGATAGGTGTTTTTCTCAAACTCAAGGAAAGGAATCCTTAAGTTCAAGGATGTCCTACTTATGTCTTTAATATGAAGTCTGTAAATATTGTATAGTTATGTAAGGTATCGTATGGGCCGTGTCCCTAATGTATTCTAAAGTTATTGAGTCTAAGATGGCAAAGAGGCTTAGAGTCTAAATCTATATTATGTCTTATATTTTATATATATATGATGTGATGTTTCTAGCATATGATGTGCTACGAAAAGTTTTAAATTTTCCGCTGAATTTACTATGTCAATGCAATGAATGATATGAGAGGCTTATCTTAGACCTCCGAGAGGTCGACGACGCCGGTTACAATCCAAGATTGTACCCTATCTTCTAGGGTATGCTTTTGGGTTGTGACAAACTTGGTATCAGAGCATGAGGTTTATAAAGCGGTTTTAGGTTCTAAAAACTCTCATATTGCCACGTCTAGTAGAGTCTCGTATCATTGGTGGTGAGTTGCGACACATTAAATGGTACGAGAGGCTATAGGACGATAGAGTTTCCCTTTTTCATCAATCTCATATCGTGCCATAGAACTTAATGCTATAAGATCTCTCTCTTATGTTTTCTTGTCCGGTGGTCTTTTAGATGTGATTGCTTGGATGAGATTGCTCTATGCTTGAGGGAGAAAAGGTGAGTTTAAAATGCTTATCCTTGTTTTATGGTTTGAATGAGTATGTGTGAAGGTGACATTTGTCCTTATTTGATGATGTATATACTAACTAAGGCGACTTGAAGGGTTAACTAGACTTAGGTAGGGGTATGGGACTCTACCTATGTCTTGCACTAGTTTTCCTTGATGGAGACCTTAGGAGGGTAATACTATGTATGTGTATGATGATAAATGTGAATGTGCTTATGAGATGATCTCTATGCTTATAATCATGTAAATAGCCTAGTGTGCTAAAGATATGGAGTTATCCATGCATGAATGTTATGGATGAGTGGAGTATGGTGCTAATTGTAGTCTTGTTGGGTTACTTGATTTAGTGAAGTTATGGAGCTTTACTTGATCATTGCACATGTTAACTCTATGGGGATTATGATTGGTTATCTTACCTTGCTATGCATGAAATATCTCTTATGTGATGATGTGATGCCAATTATGGCAATATATGAAATCTATGTGAAATAGCATGTCATGTCGAATGATGTATGTCATGATATAGTTGAAGCATGCTAGGAGTTATAGTGGTTAAAGTGAATTTTCTTAGGTTGTTGTATTCCTATATGGTTTTGGTATGATGTTAGCCAAATATTAGGATTCGAACTGGGATTGTTCAATAACTACCTATGGAAGTATGCTATCCTATGAGTATATGTGATTAACAGTGTGCATTGTTTTCCTTTGTACATAAGTGGTACTTCATGAGTTGCTAGTGTAAAAATTGGAGTCTTTTGTAGAGACTTGAGTTGTAAATATAGTATGCATGCTTATGAAGAATGAGTTAGTAGAGCTTTGTATCTTATAATTCCATGCTTGTTCCATTAGATGTCTAAATGTTGCATTTTTGGATATTTGGAAGCATGCTCACTGTAAAGACTAGGCAACGTATTGTAATATATTTGGAGAACCTACCTAATTGTCATTTGATTGGACGTTATTGAAAAATGTATAGAATTTATGAATATGAACATGATAAGGAATGTGGAAAAGAATCTTTGCTTTTTAGATTGAAGGATGAGAATCGGATGACATGATGAGTTGTAGAGTTATTTCTAAACTTCTTGTTGTGTATGAACTTCCTTGTTGTTTTCCGCTAATGATGTATGACCTTAGTGTCTATTGCATTGTAGGAAGACCTTATGTGAATCGAATAGTATGATCAAAGTTGATGGTTGAGGATGATTTGCCTAAAATGATAAGGTTTAGAATGCCTTAGTGTTGTTAAATTGAATTAATGAAAATTCTCTCTAAAGTAGTAATCACTCTAAGTGATGAATGTTAAGGTTTTATATTTGAAATCCTCTATATGTTGGGTTAAATTTGCTCTTAATTGGGTTTACCCTAAGTGGGGGATGGTGTTTAAGTAATGAGATGGTAGAAATGGTCTACATTGTCCTTCTATTCTTACACGAATTTGAAAATATGAATTCTTAGTATGCTTGTTCATGAAAATAGTCTTGCATAAAGTGTGAATTGCATGATCTTTATATGATTGGTATGAATTAATTGACATCATCATAGAGACATGGTGAATTTTCCAAAGGGCATGAAAAGAAATTTTTGATAAAATCCATGTTTTCTCTTGTTGACTTGCATTTTAATGTGCTAATTGTGAAGTTGACTTCATGAGGTAAGACAAGGAACTTGGAAATAGTCACTTGTAGGGTAAATTGTTTAGCCTTGCAATAGAAGTTGAGTCTCTTTTACCATGAAATATGTTGACTCTCTTGAAAATTTAGTGACTTGATGATTTGTAATATAAAATTGTAGGCTCATTCTTGAAAGGTGAAAGCATGTTTTACTAAGTGTATACGTGTGTGCCTATGGTTTGTGCTATTTTTCCAAAATGAGGCTTACTTTAAGGGTGAGTAATATGTTAAGAAAAGAGATTTGTGGAATGACTTCCTATTTTGTTGTGATGCACTTGGTGTGACTTGCCATTTAGACTTCACTAGGAAGAAAAATATATGCATGTCTTGGCTTGAAAGTTGAGATTTCTCATTATTTAAAAAAAAAAATTGACCTTGTGCTTTGCTAAGGTGTGAACTCATGATACATGTAATGTGTTGAGGAGCAAGACATTCCTCCATGGACACCACTAAGCATGGTATGGTTGAGTATGACCTTCATGGTACTAGGTCTAACTAATGAAGATTTTTGTTAAATGTAATTAACTCAAGTCTATGTGCATTGAAGTATGAATGCCTACTTGTTTTGAGTATTGTTGAAATCTGCCTATATGTGGCCTTGCAAGATGATATCTTGATGAATTAAGGTGCAATGACCATGTTATGATTAGGAGAAGTATGTTCCTCCTATGAACATGATAAGAGCCTCTTTGATTAATGCATTAAGGGTGAGTGAATCGAAGTTTTGCTTACTTGTGTGCATGGAGTGCTAAAATGATTTGATGATATTTTAAAGGTGATGAACTGCTCTTATATGCATTGAAGTCATTGATGTGATTAAAGAGTCCTAAGTGTCATTCGAGGACGAATGTTCCCAAGTGGGGGATATTGTAAGACCTCGAAAATGAGATAAGGTGTCTAGAGCCTAACATGTTCATCTTATCGTTATAAGGTCCTAAAATGCCTTATTATGTGATATAGAGGCAGTGTGCAAAGTTTGAAGTGATTTGGAAGTTGAACGTCAAGGGACGTCCAAGACGTTCGACGAATAGTCGCTTATGTGCCTCATGTGTGTATGCATGCCTAAATTGTGTGAAATGAGTCAAATAAGTCTTGAAATGGTTTTAAATGATGTTTAATGTTATTATATGAAGTTTCGTGAAGTTTGGAGGTCAAACGCCCAAGAACGTCCAAGACGTTCGAAAGATAGACCCTAAGACTTTCATCGTATGTCATGTTGGGGTCAAGGCTGTTTGGACGTCTTGTAGGTGTTTGTTTTGGATGAAACTTATGTGGTAGGTCTATAACATGTTAAGGTTTGTAATCGCATTGTAAACGTCCGGGTACGACTTCTAAAGGGCCCCACAAAAGGCCCCGAAATAAGGACCTCAAGGCTGCCTAAACACTGCCTGGGCAGTGTCTCTTGACGGACCCAATGACGGACCGTTGGGCCCCCAACGGACCGTCAAGCAGGTCTCGTCGAAGGAGACTTGCCTTGGTCAGGTTTTTATCCAAGAAATTGGCCAAGTGTCCTGCGATGGAAGGCTGCCACGGCCCGTCATGGCCATGACGCCCCGTCATGGACATCGTCGCGGCTGCCTGCGAGTTGGCTGCCTGCGTGCTGCCACTTAAAGGGGTGAATGGTAAATTCACCCCACGTCCTAACCTGACTATAATAGGTTTAATTAAGTGAATTTAGGTGTATATAAGCCATCCAAAAAGTGACCAACCCATTCTTAAATCCCCTCACTCAAATTGAACCCTTCCCTTCCCAAAATATTCTCTCTAGAAACCCCCATGGTTTTTGAAGCTCAAGAATAGCTTGTAGATGGGATTCTCATGGGTTCTTCATCAATTTTTATGGGTCTTCATGAAGATTAAGGTATGGTGATCCTTCATCTCTAAGTAACCTTTCACTTGGAGAGTTCTTCTCAATGTTTTTCAAAGAAATCTTATGAACAAGTTTCCAATCTAGCCATGGGTTCTTTCTCAAAACGTTTCTAAAGATTAAATCATGATGAATTAGTATTAATATGATGATTTGAATGTGATTTCACTTCAATTGCATGATGAACCCATGTTCCTTCCAAAAATGGTTTAGCTCTTGAAAGGGTTTTGTAATTATGGCTTGTTCTTGATTTTTAATGGTGATTCTCATATGTTGAATGGCTTGTGGTTATTGTTATTTACATTAACTAATGGTGAATTGATGATGAGTAGTTCATGATGATAAATATATGAAGTTTTGAGCATGAATAACCTATGTTTCTACATGTTGTCTTGAAGACGATTGTGAGATCGGTTGTGTAGGCTCTTGATTATGTATGAACTGCTGTAGTTACTCTTTTAGGGTGATGTAATGGATGAATTTTGTAGTTATAAATCCTTAATGTTCAAATTAAGAAGGGCTTGCATGAATTGGTATAGATTCTTTTAGGTTATGAAGTCAAGAGGCTAAGTATGTGATGGATCTTGAATTGTGATTAGATGATGCATGACTTAGGCTTGATTTCTTACCTAATTATCTACTGTCTTAGACTTGTATATGTATGAACTATGGTCAAAAATCAATGTTAGGGAAGATAGCTAATGATCTATGTTATTCTACTTTCCTAGTATGTTGATATGTTGTATTACGTTATGGCATAATCTTGTAGCAACTTGTACATGGTTTCTTATATGTTTAAAGTACATTTAGCTACTGCCATATATGTGTTTTATGGATGAATAAGGTGTATTGATCAATGATGATCAAAGGGTGAGAAATTGGTAAGAATGCTTATTCTCCTTACTCTCCTACTTCTCTATTCCTTATAGTAATGTTGATGAAGCCTTGTATGGCATTGTGTGGTATGGTCCTCTTATGGTGACGGTGTTTACTTTATTGTCATTATATATGTGTTGACCATGGCCTTGAAGGCATATTGATGAACTGATGAACATGTGCTTAAGATGATACTATGAGAAGCTTATGCCTACTTTCCTATTCTAGTTGTGAATTAGGTGGTGTGGCTATTGTATGAGCATGTGTATAATTATGTTAGGGTATTGTATAGGTGCTGCCATTAATGTGTTAAAGTGGTTAATAACCTCTACCCATGTATCCCTTATATGGAAGTATAAATAGCTAAAGTTAGGAGTCTTGATTTCATGGTTTATATTGTCATGTCTCCTATGCTATTATGTGTTGTGTGCTATGTGCTTGAAGTATAATGTGGTCTAATAGGGTGGCTGACTTAAGATGTTATTGATGGCCATTATGTGATCATGTTGGTAAATGTACACACACTCTCACTTACATGCATATTACAAGTAGTATAAGTCATTGTGTCTAAATGAAAGGTAGTTCTCATATTCACTAGTGTCTACTACTATGCATACTAAGGTGATGTTTATGAATGTATGATTTCTATTCCCTTACTAGGATGACTTGATAGGTGTACTAGTATGGACAAGGGTATGGGACCTTGTCTATGCATTGCACATGTATATCTTGATAGGATAGTTCCTAGGTTTGGTTCTTATGCATATGAAGGATGATTATATGAACATGTTATGAATATGATATGATGAAGTATGAATGTGTATAGTGTCTTAGTAGGTTTATATGAATGGATTGCTCATATAGTTATGCCTATAGACTTATGCATTGATATATGAACATGTGTGCCTTGATGTGTTATGTGAAAGGTTTGCTCACATCTATATATACACTCACACACATGGATGATCTAGTTAGGGAGAAGAGGTCTAACTAGGAGGGCCCAAGAATACTCCAAAACTAGATAGGTGCTTGAATATGCTATAAGCATATGAATGATGAATATCCTAAGACTATGTTTTATAAACAAAGGTAATAAAGGCTTTTCAATAAAGGGAACTTAGCTTAGCACCGAGTGAACTTGACATTAAGAGGTGTTGACTTTCCTTGGAGGAATATTCACCATTTGTCCCTTATAGAGTGTTGACTTCCCTTAGAGGAATAATCACCTATGGACCTACATATGGTGTCGACTTCCCTTAGAGGAATAATCACCTATGGACCTACATATGGTGTTGACTTCCCTTAGAGGAATACTCACCTATGTACTTACATGAAGTGTTGACTTTCCTTGAGGAATATTCACTCATGTTTTCTCATGAGGTGAGGCCCCATTACCAAATGGTATATAGAGGGAATACCTATCTCTTAGTTCCATAAACTATGCTTGCCACATAGGATCTAGCAAAGTGAATTCACTTGATATGCTAGCATACGTGTTAATGTTCTACCTTGGCTAGGTAGTAACACCTTCCTTTGGTGTAAGGCTCTACAACACCAAATTCCATGATTAGCACCCATGGTCTTAGTGTCGGTTAAGGCTATGGTTTCCCTAAAGGTAAAATGGACAATGGAAGTAATTGAATAGGATCCTAACTAGGAGGACTTAAGGTAAGTTACTTAGGATAGATGGAAGTAATGAACCCATCTAGACATTGCACAAGTGACTCCTTAGGAAGTCTTAGGAAGGTTCTCTAATGCATATGATTATGTATGTGTCCTTTATGTATGATATTGTAGTCTTGGTTTGACTATGTTTATGTGGTACTATACTTGTATGATGGCATGTGTTGTCTTGTGTAGATACTATATATGGTATTCTCTTATGTTCCGAAGGTGATGCATTGCACCAAGTATCTCTAAAGGATTTGTTAGTAAGCAAATGAATTGAAAGAAAGAGTTAATGTCAAGGAGAGTGAGTTCACTGTAAAGTGACCTCTCTTTGTACTTAAATTCTATATGTGCTTTTCTATGATGTTTGGCCTTTGATTGTGTTTCTATGACGTATGTGGATGATATAAATGATGTTAACAAAGGTTTATGATGATTTACTCAAAATGGCATGAAGTATGATTTCAAAGGAAATGTCCCTTTTAAATGCATGTTTTTGCATGGTTGCCATACTTAGTACATTCTTGTGCTAATCCCATTCTTCTTTACTTTTTACACAAAGTGTAGGTTATGGAAGGCTTAAAGGAGATCTATGATTGAGGAGCTTGATAGGTGTTTTTCTCAAGCTCAAGGAAAGGAATCCTTAAGTTCAAGGATGTCCTACTTATGTCTTTAATATGAAGTCTTTAAATATTGTATAGTTATGTAAGGTATCGTATGGGCCGTGTCCCTAATGTATTCTAAAGTTATTGAGTCTAAGATGGCAAAGAGACTTAGAGTCTAAATCTATATTATGTCTTATGTTTTATATATATATGATGTGATGTTTCTAGCTTATGATGTGCTACGAAAAGTTTTAAATTTTCCGCTAAATTTACTATGTAAATGCAATGAATGATATGAGAGGCTTGTCTTAGACCTCCGAGAGGTCGACGACGCCGGTTACAATCCAAGATTGTACCCTATCTTCTAGGGTATGCTTTTGGGTTGTGACAAACTTGGTATCAGAGCATGAGGTTAATAAAGCGGTTTTAGGTTCTAAAAAGTCTCATATTGCCACGTCTAGTAGAGTCTCGTATCATTGGTGGTGAGTCGCGACACATTAAATGGTACGAGAGGCTATAGGATGATAGAGTTTCCCTTCTTCATCAATCTCATATCGTGCCATAGAACTTAATGCTATAAGATCTCTCTCTTATGTTTTCTTGTCCGGTGGTCTTTTAGATGTGATTGCTTGGATGAGATTGCTCTATGCTTGAGAGAGAAAAGGTGAGTTTAAAATGCTAGGATTTCGCCCCTTAACTCCCACCCATAATTATACAGATTACTTCACTTAGATTCTTTCGTCTTCGAGATTGTTGTTTTGATGTTCATAACTCTTTTGAGATTGTTGTTTTGATGTTCATAACTTGTTTGTGATTGCTGTTTTGGTGGTCATAATCTTTTTTTAGATTTGGAACTACAGACCAATAGTAGAAGACATATGAATATGGACTTATGATAATAACAATGACATGGGAAGCAAATGTGACTTGAACGTAATACTTAGGAGCTTGTATGACTCGGTAAGCATTTTGACATTTCAAATTGAAGCACATCCAGTGAAGACATTTAACATTCAGCCAAGAGATTTGAACTATATATGATACCAATACAAGGTGTTCATGAATTTGGAACCAAGGGGGAATGTGGGAAGATTCAACTTAAGGACATCACATATTCCAAGTAAGTACATATAAACATACAATTGAGCAAGTAGTGATCCTGTGAGGTAACATTATTGTCTAACACAATGGAAGTAATAATAAAGAAAGGGAACATATGAACATGTGACAAGATGACACATTTATAAACAATTGAAGCAAGTTGGCAAGATATGGGAAGATCGTATATCCATCATATAAACATATGTACCATGTGTGACAAGGATCACTTTTAATTATACAAGGAAAACATGTTCTAGGGGTACTTTGAAAATCAAACAAGTTTAAACTTTGCATGCTAACACTTGGTAGAGTAAACATCCACATTTATTAACAAACTCATATTAGAGTACTCACTTCAATGCTCTAGGGAGTTGGAACTGCAACTATGGATCAGTCACTACCAACACTTAGAAACCTTACTTTTTGTAATGCAAGTTTTGGATTCATGCCAAAGAAATAGGAAATCAAATAGCCTTACTACCTTGCTATACAATTCAAAACGTATAACTTAAGCTCCTTCTCTTCAGATCACTAATCTACAATAAAATAAGTTGTAAGACTAGTATTAATAGCTAATCAATCAATTTGAGCCACTTGATCACACCCAAATAGTAACGAAGAAGTAGCTGCAATCTATCGAGCGAGTGTTTTCTTTCCTTCCCTATCCCTTTAATCATGTATATATACTGTACAAACTTTGTATCAGGTCATCCTCAAAACTCCTTGCATTATTTAAGTCCTTTAACATTTCCATAACTTCCCCACACATCCAGTCACATACCTTATCATAACATACACTAAATAATACTTAGACTTAATAATGTAACAAAAGCAATATGAATCATGGTTTCTAAGCACCAGCACTTGAAGAGCTAACATTACTTTTGAAGTGCTCAAACAAGCTCATAAATGAATCTAAAGAGGACTCCCCTCCATGGCTGTCTCAACATGCACTAATCACCAGAACATCCTCCCCAATAATACACCATGTAAGATTAATAATTTCCAACTCACTAACACATACTAGGTGTCTTAATTAACTCAAGCATAATAGGGAGAAAATTGCAGTAGCTTACCTTGCTGGAAGAAGTAGCACTTGCTAAGACTTGGATTTTTCAAGGTAAAGGTTGTCCCCCATAACTTGTCTTAAATTATACCTTCCAATAGCTTGAACTCCCTAATATTCAAGAATTCTAATGGTATTTAATGGATGTTGTATGAAGCTAAGATAGAAAAGAGAGAAAGCTCTAGAAATCAGATTTCTTTTGTCAAAGTAAAAACGGTTGGAATATCTGATATCAAACCCTTTTAAATGGACCTTCTTTGGCCGACTTTCTCACTCATTTTGGGTAATAATTTTTCAAGTAGGTTACCCACATAATTGGACTTTTCACTTGGGCTTTTATGACTTAAGAACATTGGCCCTTTTTCCACCTTTCTTGTTCTTCATTTGCAGCCAACATGTGTCTTTAATTTGGGCCACATTTAAGTAGGTGATGCACCTAGTTTTCCATTAAAATTATTTCTTGTGGGCTTGGGAAGATTGGGCCTTGGCTGTCCATTTTCCCCTTATTCTTCTATTAAACTTTGGCTAAATTAATGCAATAGGTGTAGTGTACTTGGCCCAATAACATGGTCAAAAGAGTCTTAGTAGGTGATGCACCTACTTGGTCTTTTCGGCTGGTCAATAAGTCTAAGTAGGTGATGCACCTACTTCTCACCTACTAGCTTAGTGAAGTCAAGCAAGCACTTCAATATTTTATTCCATTTCTAGATCTTAATAACTTTAACATAATTTAGAACTTATATACACTATGTCACTTTATACTTTAGACTCAAATACCACCTTATGATCTCAAGTTTAAATACTTCCATCGACATTAACTTAATTGGGTCGCATCAAAATCTATGGAAAGTTCATTTTAAACCTATTTTATTGCCACTACTCGCATAGGAAACCGAATCCATAACTATACCACAAGGCAGTTTATAAGCGTTATATAAATAGAACTAGTACACGTAGAATACGTGGGTGTTACAAGTCAGGATCTCCTAACTGAGTGAACGAATTTCCCATCGTTCTCTAGCTCGCCTTTATGATGCTATTTAATTCAGGTGTTTAAAACTTAGTTCACAAACCCAATTAAGTTATCGTTTCATGTTCTCTACATCACCGTATACAACCTTAGTTATCTTCTCGAGCATAAAAGCTTTTACTTTCAAATGGTTAGATTTGGCGATGTGTTTCAGATCTGCCTTTCCCAATCGGCATATTTCCCTCTCTACTAGAGTCATCGACCTTTTTTGGTAGAAAAAATGTTATGCACTATCAGATTGAGTGAGGTATTGCTCAGTCGAAGTTCCACCCTTCATGCTAGGTGATCAACAATGACTGTTTTACACTTCTTTTGCATTTTTTGCCACTGTTTCCAGGGTCAGTCCATGCCTTTATTGCTAAAAATTATCATTATTTGATAGAAAAAGACAAAGTTAGGCATTGAGTATAGCAATTGTTGAGCTAAATGGATCTTAAATGAGCTGCAAATATACCACTCATCACTTGGCACAACTTGTTAGTGAATCTAGTAATAAAGATTTAAGTAGGCCTGGGTTCAACCCAGGCATCGATAATGATTCACCTTAGGCACCCTAGACTACTTTACTATATGCAAGACACCTTAAACTTGTTCTGGTGTCAGTGGAGTTGGAATCCACCAAAGCAACTAGTGTTTTCCTTTCTGAGGAGGTAGCACGGAGTTAGAGAGAAGGTAGTGGGGAGTCACGGGACAGAGCAACCTCTAATTCACAGCATGACTCTCACTCCGAGTCAGGCTTTGGCTTAGATTCAATTGCATCATCTACTTTTGATGCATCTGAGTTTGTAAAGGAAAATGATCCACCTCCTACTCATCCTTCTAAGTTGGTATAGATTTCCAGTAGGCTATATTACTCTTTCAAGCAGCAAATCATTATTCATATCACTAGAAATTTCATATGAGAAGAAAAATTATAGTGTAGGGTCGACATAAGCAATTGGTTAAAATAGTCATATACTAAGCAAGCCATCGTAAGGGACTCTAAAAAGCAAGCTTAAGAAGAAAAAAAGGCTTTCGCATAGGCTCTCCTGAATTGTTACTTTATTATAAATCAAACTTATTTACGAGGAAGCCCTATGGCCACAACACTAGGCAGGAACAATACAAGAACTCATTAGACCAAAGTCGAATATGGCATAACCAAAAAAAAGTTTTGCCAATGATGAATTTTGCGCCATAAAATAAATCGAGGCTTCGTAGAATGGTCTTGCAAAACAAGACTTTTATTTGGCAGGTACCATCAACGAAGTTATGAAGCTACCACGAAGGCTATGAAAATAGCAATGGAGAGCGTTTGAAGAAATGACTTTAGTCGACTTAAGTCTTTCTCTCCGTGAATAGTCTTGGCTCTTGTAAAGAAAAAGAATCTCTCCTTATCTTAGTGTGGGAGAAAGAACTTTCTATCCCACTGAATAGATGGTGTATTTTTGGTATGCTTGAGATTTATATAGATGCCATTTGGAAATTAAGCAAGAAAATCATGCCCAGCCTATTACAGAGGAGTGACAGGTTCTTACAAGTAGGCTTCGTATAATGGTCTTCCAAAACAATCCTATGTGATGTCTAGGCATGAGATTGATTTTTCCCGTGTAATTATAGTCGAGATCCATGAGAGAGTGTTTCAGAATACCACTACTCTTTTGTTTCTTTTCTTGATATTTAGGTTGTGGAGAGAAACCACTATCCGGGTATATGTTGTTGGCCAGTTTATAGCGGTTACTAAGATCGCAAATGTTGGTCAAATTCTGGATGAGGTAAACCCGACAGCACCACGATGGGGTATTAAGATTGATATGTCGTATATGGGCGAGGTATTTGCACCAAAGTAGCTAAAAAAGGGAACCATTCTAGCCTTTACTACCAAGCCTACTGAGATTGTTCCCTCGTCTTCTTTTGGCCTGACTAAGAAAACACCACATTCAGGTTACTACATATTTTTGATAGCCAAACTCCAAAAGTTGGAGACTTAAATGGAGACATTATTGGATCATATTCGACCATGGATGAGAAAAGTAGTAAATGATTCGGAGGCATTGGCACATATTGTTGTTGAAGAGATGATTTAGGCAGTTCATCGGAGGATTGATTCCTTCAAGCTTTGAATTCTAAATCGTCCTCTAACTAAGCCAACTTTACCAGACTAAGGTAGCCACAATTTGGGCTGACATAGATGTGTTGGTTGTTTCTGCCTTACTTGCACCAGAGCCTCCTCGCACTGATGGTGGAGGCAATGTCATATTTGCTCTATTTAATGATGAAGAACCTACTCATGACCCTCTCCAAGAACCTGGCAAGCACACATATAATGTTGAGGGTGCTATTATTGACCAATTGAGGAGCGGGGAGCCCGTAAGAGAGAGAGGATATAGTTTAATACTGCCTAGCAGCGCTCGTTAATTGATGAAGAGTTATGATAGAAGAGAGAGAAAGAATTGGCACCGATAGCATCGGGTTCGAGTGACATTACTAATGGATCTCCTCAGATAGTTGTATGGGCACTAACAGTGCCACACAAATTGGTGCAAAGGTTACTCCTTATGCAACGGTATCCACACTAAAGTCCCCAGGCCTCTATCTATCTCTATAACTCTTAGGCACCACATGTTTGTCTCGCCCTATGATTTACATTATTTTTTCATTGGGGACATTGAACTGTTTTTCATATGGGGTGGGGTGAAAGTATTGTGAGTGTTTGGGTGAAATCTGAATAAATTGAACACTCATAACATTTCCTTGGGTTTTTTGTGCCTATTTTATTTTACCCAAAGATCTGTTTAGTTTCTATTAATCCAGCATTTTTAGGATGTAAATTTTAGAAGGAGACTAGAAATAAAGGTATGATGGCAATATATCATGAAATTGACAACCTTCTAAAATAGAATTATATGTTATATCTGTGTGATTGATAAGTCAAATGTGTAGGATATTTGTATGACATGATAAGAATAGATTAAACAACATGACTATGTTGTAGCATGAACCAGACAGACTAATAATTTGATACTGAAACTATGTGTCATATATGTGCCTCGGGTTAAGGCTCTAAAATGTGATGTTGTGGTTGTATTTCATGTACACATTTTATGTAAATCGTGATGTTCATATGAGTTGAAATGTGGCTGATTTGATTGATAATCTCTTGGCTAAACGAATCCATGAAAAATGCACCTAAGCACGTATTAAATGATCTACGAATTACCGTATGAATTTACGTGTAAATGTTGATGAAACTATGCTGAAAATTTTCAAAAAAATTTCCAGCTTCAAGTGATGAATTTCGGTCAAGTTAAGAGGGTTCAAAATGTTATGAAAAATGAATTAAAACAAGTGAGGACATGGAGGATTGAACCCGTGACCTCACCATGTTAAAAACCATGAAAATAAGAAGTAAAAAGAAATGTGGTGAAGGGGATTCGAACCATGGTCTTGGCTGGAAAATAATGTATGAAAATAAGAAATGAGAGGAGTGGGATTCGAACCCACAACCTCTTCGTCAAGCTTAAGGAAAAATGAAAAGAAAAGAAATGTGAGGCGTGGGAATCGAACCCACGATCTCTAGACAGTAAAGGAGAATTAAAAGAAAATGAAAAGAAAAGAAATGTGAGGTGTGGGAATCGAGCCCACGACCTCTAGGCAGTAAAGGAGAACTAAAAGAAAAATAAAGAGAGGTTGTGGGGGTTCGATCCCACAACCTCATGGTAAACGCGAATAAGTCAAGGAAAGGGAATTTAAATAAATAAAAAAGGGGTTGTGGGGGTTCGATCCCACAACCCCTCGGCCAAGGAAGAGAATTTGAAAGGGAAGAAATAAAAAGGGAAATGTTGATGTTGGGGCTCGATCTAGGGTCCCAATGTCATGTGGACCGAAATTAAATAAAAAGAAAAATGTAAAGTTTTGTCCAAGGGATTCGAAACCGGGTTCCCTTGCCCAAATTCCGTATTGATACATAAGTCATACGTGAATTAAATGTTCTAGAATACTGCCGCCTACTTAGATCAAAATCGAGATCTTGGCATACATACAAGATGCATAAGTCTTGTACCACATAATCTTAGGAAGATATGAATCACTTAAACGAACTATGAATGAAGCCTCTTGGCTTGTATGTATAGACCCATAAATCTAGAATATGTTTAAAAATAAGTGAACCTAAGATGTATGTAATGAAATGATGTAACCCTAGAAGGGTTAAGTACGAGTGTAAAACACACTAAATGGCCAAGTGCATTGGCATACGATGAAATGAATATTATGTAATGAAATGATGAAACCCTAGAAGGGTTAAGTAAGACTGTGAAACACACAAATGGCCAAGTGCATTGGCATATGATGAAATGAACATTCATGTAAAAAGGGGTGAGTAATTACGAAGAGCAAATGTGTTAATGTTAATGAATGTGGTGACAACATGATAAGAGGCTAATGTGAAAGATAAGAGCAATCTCAAATGAGCCTAAGTAAATGTTACCAAAACGTACTCACCTATGAGAGTGTAAAGTTAATAAAGAGAACAGTCTCTATGAACACTCTAATGAAAGTATTGAGAATAATGTATACTTAATACTAATGATGAGATGAGAATTCATCTATTTAGCTATGATGTCCTCATACTAGAAGCCAGATTCCATGACGTATGAGTTGAATGAAATGGAACTTTATACTGAGCACCGATAGACTAGCTATGAGCGGTGATGCCTTCTTTCGGGAAGGTCGGAGGTTCACGTAACTCTCATGAGATGAGACAATCTGGCATGCCGGGTATGGGTCTCCTTATATCTCCTAGTCTTCAAACCTATACTGCCAATATAGGGATCTGGCGGGGTTCAATTCCCATTAACGCTAGCATGTTTTCGGTCACTTTGGCCGGTGATTCCACCTCTTTTCGGTGTGGGGGAGACACTGGATTTCATTATGCTCACATGATCTATGTCGGTTAAAGTTGAAGTTCCCAATGAATGAATGAGGCCAGCCTCAAATAATGCACATAATGAAATGAACGATACCAAAGATGTTAGGATAGGATAATCAAGAGGTGAGCTAGACTCAAGTAATGACACTAGGTTATTCTTGATCATTGCACAGCAAACCCGATGAGAGTCTTAAACTACATCCTAGGTATAGCTGGTGTTTACACTAGCATATGAATGAATGAAATGAAGTACGTATGAATGAATGAAGCAGACTCTGTGTTTGCTAAAGAAGACTCCCTAGTTGAGGTCCCATATGTTGAGCCCTCATTTTGGGAAGTCTTAATGTCAAGTCCATGATTCCAAGGTCTCATGGCATATGAATGAATGATATGAAAGATGTTATGTGCTATATGCAATATGATATGTGTTATGTGTAAGATGTTATGTGTTGTGTGCAATATGATAAGTATGATGATGCATGTTACTCTAATGGCATGACTTTCCTAATCCAAATTTGGAAAGCTCACTGACTTTCCTAATCCAAATTTGGAAAGCTCACTGACTTTCCTAATCCAAATTTGGAAGCTCACTAACTTTCCTAATCCCAATTTTGCAAGTCCACTGACTTGACTTTCCTTAATCATGTTTTTAGGAAAGAGATATTCTTACTCATGCATGTCCTTGGTGTGTGCTTTCATATACCCATACTTACTACAAGTGTGTACTAATCCCATACAACTCTATATTTTTAGGTGCAGGCACAGGTGGACGCTAGAGCTTACAGGTTGACGTTGCAGCTATCCGGACGTGGAGATTCATCCGGACTTGGTAGGCCCTCATGCCTTCGAGGAGGTCTACCGTTACTATCTAACTTAGATGTAGGCTTTAGCTAGTGGAGTATGTACCACTAGTGTTTCTTTCCGTTTTTATTTCAGACATTGTATTGGTGCCATGTTGGCAATTATACATTTAATGCAGTATTGAACTATTTCTTTCAGTTGATAATCTTAATGTTAGATGGTTGATTGTGAACATTATGAATGTAAGTAGAATGGACTTTATGCATGATAAGAAACAAAAAGTTTCAAATTTTCCGCTAAAATTAACCTAGATAAAGTAAGAATGACGTAAGTAGGCTTGTCTACAATCTCTGAGAGGTCAACGACGCCGGTCTCGTCTGGGGTCTAAACTCCGGTCATGACAGTTTCTCGGTCCTCTAAACCAAAATTTTGTCATTCTTAAAAGGAGACTTCGTTTATGACACCTTCGGTAAGTCGATAGAATGTCAAAAATAAGTAGGAGCAGCTTCTTGGGAGAATAGACTTCCATTGGTCATCTACATGTGTCAAATCCTTAGCCGAGGGTATAACTTCATCATAAAAGAACCCATGAACAGGAATCCCTCCAATGGTTCTCAAATCCCATAAATATATAGATAACTCTCCGACTTAGGTGCAAACTGTATTGGTGGATGGACGTCAATTATCGTAAAAAACCTGGAGGAAACTTTTTTTATGGTCATATGTGAACATCAAAGCAAAGATAGTATCATAAGTCTTAATGTTGTCCAAAGTCTCCTTACAGAAGGCAAGAACATCTTTTACCCGCTACTAATAGTCAAACGTATAGAGAATATCACCAAGCCTAAAAGAAGTAACACGTCAACTGCTAAAATTCTCATCATGACGAGAAAGGATTCCAACAACAACATTTTGATGAGTTAAAGACTTCAAGAGGAGAAGTTTTTCAGTTGTGACAATTTTAGAGAAATTTTCTATGAAGTCCTTCATTTATGTTGAAGACCACTCTGGGAGATGATGAGAAGTGTCTAGCAGCTTTCTAACAAGTAGGAATGATCCAATGATTGGAAGATGAACTTTCAAGGTGAAAACTTTGGCATGCGAATGTTGGTTATTCTCTATAATCTCAAGGAAAGGGTATGACACCTCTCGGTCATTAAATTTATCGTCATTGTTGGGAATCAACATTGTAAAATGTGGCTCTGAAAAGAAAAAAAGGTTACTTTGGCGAAAACACCATTGGAGAAATCAAAAGACAAAAAACTTGAAGTTGAGTTCAACATTAAAAATCAATCCCGCATCAATGTAAGAAGAATTTGTCTACAAGTCTTTCCTACATTGAGTTCAATGTTTTTAGTTCCAGAAAAGTCAAACGTCTCGCAATTTTTGATTTTTTTACAATGAGATATGAATTTTACACTATAGACGCAAAAATCTAACCATAAAAAATGGGTTCAATATTGGGAAAAACACAAGTGTGGAAATTATAGAAGAATTTGGCT
This sequence comes from Solanum sitiens, assembly GCA_016801875.1. NCBI lineage: Eukaryota > Viridiplantae > Streptophyta > Magnoliopsida > Solanales > Solanaceae > Solanum > Solanum sitiens. The sequence continues at coordinate 1,884,500 of JABWTJ010000218.1, forward strand.
ACAAATTCTATGTTGTAGTTCCATGTTTCTAATTGTGGAAAAGTCAAATGCCTTGCGATTTCGATTTTTCTACAATGAGATATGAATTTTACACTACTCACACACAAATTTGACCATCAAGTTCAATATTGAAATCAAAACTATAGAAATGAAAGAGGAGTTTGGCAGAAAATCTTATCTATGTTGAAATTCCATGTTTCTAGTTTCGGGAAAATTAAATAGTTTGCGGTTACAATTTTTCTACAATGAGATATTAATTTGAAAAACATGCAAATCTGAACCATCAAAATGGTTACTCTACTCCTAAACAAGATTCAAAGTTACCTAAGAAAGTACTAGTAGTACTTTTGCTCGAAGTTTTTGAGATATGATGGAGGTTACGTCTCTCGATTTGATAAAATTGAGTGGTGTCCCACAGCTAAAAAGTTAAGCACACTCTGACGACTTGTCTTTGCAACTACTGAAATTTTGTGTGATGAAAATCCTTTGTACTTTTGAGAAGATCATATAGATATTTTTGTAAAAGATTTCTAATCCTCCCACAAGGAATGTTATGGTGAATTTCGAAGTAGAAAATTTGATTTGGATTGATTGATTCACCACCCATTTTTTAAACTACACCAGTATGGAAAGTATGAATCAAAGAATAAAGAAAAGAAGAATACTTAAGATTAGATATTTAACACCCTGAAAACTAGTAGGCTAAACTAGAGCTTAACATGAGGGTTAGAGTCATAAATGTAACTCCCCGTACTTAAAAATAAAGGATTTTGTGTTGTTAAGTAAAGGTACGACCCCCAAGAACCAACCAAGGGTCCTTGAGGAAGACCCCTAGAAAATGCACAAAACTTGAGGATGTTGAATGCCAAAGAAAGGCGATGAAAGTGACTAAAGGGAGGCTCACCGAGTGGTTTGGCGAGCCCGACTTACTTCGCCAAGTGGCTCTTCGCATCACATTTTTGGTGACTATAAATATATTTTTGAACATTTATCTTCGTATCTATCAGTTACCTAATTTTCATTATATCGATTATTCTGAGGATTGAGACATGTTTTCTCTAGTTTTCCCCAGCTTTGAAGAATTGAGGTTTTTCACTTTTGAATAATTGGAAGTGGGTCTTTGAGATTCTTCAAATTGGAACATTATAAAGACGAAATCAATCTTACCCAGTTGACGGAAACTCAATTTGGTAATGATTTTTATCTTTTTATGATGTCTAGCTAAAACTCCAATTATTAGGGTGTGATTATGGTTGATTTAGTTTATGGGTGTTGCTAATTGTTAGTTTAAATGTTGTTTAGAAGTGAGTTCAATCAGTAATTGTGGTTTAAGTTAGAATTATAGTTGCAAATGTAGTTCTACTGTTGTGTTTTTGGCTTGCTCAAGACAGAGGTTTTAAAACTAAGCTTGTTGATTGATGGTCAATCGGTACTATTTTTACATGGGTTCAACTCGAGAGAGTGAATTCTAAACTCAATCATGCACATTCATCTCGAGAAAGTGAATGGACTAAGGTGTGGGCTGGTCTTATTTTGCTTGCTTGTTGATGTTCAAGAGAAATCAACTTGATTTGTGATAAATTGTTTCATAGAAAATTCATCCCCTCCGTGGCTTAGCTTAATCACTAATATACAGTTATTTCCTAACCATTGCAATTACTCATTTGTCTATATTAGCCTATAATGAATCACTTCACAAGAACCTATCTCATTATTGTTATTTTGTATTGATTTATGTTGTCTGTAGTTGATAATTTAAACCAAAATCCCTTTATTTGACGTTCGTGTAACCCCTGATTTGAATTATCTCTTTATTTGATAATGTCTATTCCTATGGCTGATTTGGCCATATGCATATACTTCCTAATTAATTCTCAAACACATACCTCTCCTTGTGGGATTCGAACCAACTCATTCAGTTGGGTTTTATACTGACTACCGATCGTTGACACTTAGCATTGGAAGAAGTCTCCTTAAATCGTTAATCAAAATGGTGTCGCTGCCAGGAGTGGTGTTGTTTGAGTTTTTTTTGGGTGAAGTTGAATTTTGCTCTTATTAGTCATAGTTGCATGTAATTACTTTTAGTTTTGGTTTGTGTGTTGCTTGTTTAGATTAGAAGAAAGGAACATGTCTTGTAGCAACGGTAACTAAGTAAGCCTCCAGTCATCGAAAATGATGATTCTTAGGGACAACATCCTAAGTTTCAGGCAATTGGAGATGAGGCAATCCATGAGTTGTGGCTGAGAATCAAGGCACTATTGTTGCAATGCCCAATTTATGGAATCATAGATAAAATGCTACTAGAATGTTTCTATATAGGTCTTAGTCCTGAGAACAGAGGAGTGGATGACCAACTTTCTTTGGGTGGTCTCATACGAATACCCTATGCAATAGCAACCCAACTCCTTGATCACATGACTAAGACCAACAAGGATACTTAGAAGGACCATATCTTGGAAACACTATTGACTCTGCTGGATCGCTTGGCCATAAATATCATGGGATTAGAAGTAATGTACAAACACAAAGATCAGTACATTCCCCCTCATGAGTGTAGAAAGCTCTCACTCATTATCCATAAAGTCGAAGAACATAATAAAGTGTTGAAAGAGATAAAAGAGAACGTCTCACTGTTGAATCAGATGACTGCTTCTCATTCCATATATATTCAGCTATTGGAGACTCAATTGGGTCATATGTTATCTCATCTCTACCCCAAACAAAATGGGGGAATGCCTAGTGACACTATGGTGAATCCCAGGAATAAAATCTGAGTGAGGACTTGTATCGTGCCATGACGCTAACTAAGGCGCTTCTTAGGAGGTAACCCAAGTGTTTATTGTTTTATTTTTGCTTTAAGAATAATTGTGTTGAGTGTGCAGGTTAAAGTGTAGAATGTGCTTAAAAAGTGCAGGTTGGCGAGCAAAATGTCCATTTGGCGACTCACCGAACAAGTCGGCGATTACAATTTAGTCTGTTGTTTGGATAAATACTTTAACTAAAGATATGTATGTCTCGACCGAATCTAAACCCCAGACGAGACCGGTGTCGTTGACCTCTCAAAGGTCGCAGACAAGCCTACATACGTCATTCTTACTTCATCTAGGTTAATTTTAGCGGAAAATTTGAAATTTTTGTTTTCTTATTTCATGCTAAACATTTTAAACTTAACATCATAGGCGTTCACAAATCAACCATCTAATATAGGGATAATCAAATGAAAGAAACAGTTCATAATTGCATTAAACGTATTTTTGCCAAAACGGCACCAATACAAAGTTTGAAATGAAAGTGGAAAGAAACACTAGTGGAACATGCTCCACTAGCTAAAGCCTACATCTAAGCTATATAATAACGGTAGACATTCTCGAAAGCATGAGGGCCTACCAACTCCGGATGAAAACTCCACGTCCGGATAGCTGCAACGTCAACCTGTAAGCTCTAGCGTCCACCTGTGCCTGCACCTAAAAATATAGAGTTGTATGGGATTAGTACATACTTGTACTAAGTATGGGTATATGCAAGCACACACCAAGGACATGCATGATTAAGAATAGCTCTTTCCTAGCAACATGATTATGGAAAGTCAAGTCAGTGGACTTGCCAAATTGGGATTAGGAAATTTAGTGAGCTTTCCAAATTTAGATTAGGAAAGTCAGTGAGCTTTCCAAATTTGGATTAGGAAAGTAAGTGAGCTTTCTAAATTTGGATTAGGAAATTCATGCCATACATGCATCATCATAATTATAATATTGCACACAGCACATAACATCTTACACATAGCACATATCATATTGCATATAGCAGATAACATCTTTCATATCATTCATTCATATGCCATGAGACCTTGGAATCATAGACTTGACATTAAGACTTCCCAAAATGAGGGCTCAACATATGGGATCTCAACTAGGGAGTCTTCATTAGCAAACACAGAGTCTGCTTCATTCATTCATACGTACTTTATTTCATTTCGTTCATAGGCTAGTGTGAACACCAGCTATACCTAGGATGTAGTTTAAGATTTTCATCGGGTTTGTTGTGCAATGATCAAGAATAACCTAGTGTCATTACTTGAGTCTAGCTCACCTCTTGATTATCCTATCCTAACACCTTTGGTATCGTTCATTTCATTATGTGCATCAGTTGAGGCTGGCCTTATTCATTCATTGGGAATTTTAACTTTAAACGACATAGATCATGTGAGCATCATGAAATCCAGTGTCTCCCCCACACCGAAAAGAGGTGGAATCACCGGCCAAAGTGACCCAAAACATGCTAGCGTACATGGGAATTTAACCCCGTCAGATCCCTATATTGGCAGTATAGGTTCGAAGACTAGGAGATATAAAGAGACCCATACCCGGCATGCCGGACAGTCTCATCTCATGAGAGTTACGTCAACCTCCGCCCTTCCCGAAAGAAGGCATCACCTCTCATAGCTAGTCTATCGGTGCTCAGTATAAAGTTCCATTACATTCAACTCATACGTCATGGAAGCTGGCTTCTAGTATGAGGACATCATAGCTCAAATGATTTCTCATCTCATCATTAGTATTAAGTGTGTTAATCTCAATACTTTCATTAGAGTGTTCATAGAGACTGGTCTCTTCATTAAATTTACACCCTCATAGGTGAGTACGTTTTGGTAACATTTCCTTAGGCTCATTTGAGATTATTCTCATCTTTTACATTAGCCTCATATCATGTTGTCACCACATTCATTAACATTAGCACATTTGCTCTTCATAATTACTCACCCATTTTTACGTGAATGTTCATTTCATCATATGCCAATGCACTTGGCCATTTGTGTGTTTCACACTCTTACTTAACCCTTCTAGGGTTTCATCATTTCATTACATAATAATCATTTCATCGTATGCCAATGCACTTGGTCATTTAGTGTGTTTTACACTCGTACTTAACCCTTCTAGGGTTACATCATTTCATTACATACAACTTAGGTTCACTTATTTTTAAACGTATACTAGACTTATGGGTCTATACATACAAGCCATGAGGCTTCATTCATAGTTCGTTTAAGTGATTCATATCTTCCTAAGGTTATGTAGTACAAGACTTATGCATCTTGTATGTATGCCAAGATCTCAATTTCGATCTAAGTAGGCGGCATTATTCTTGAACATTTAATTCACGTATGACTTATGTATCAATACGGAATTTGGGCAAGGGAACCCGGTTTCAAATCCCTTGGACAACACTTACATTTTTCATTTATTTTATTTTTGGTCCACACGGCTTGGGGACCCAAGATCAAGCCCCAACACCTTCATTTTAATTTTTCCCTTAGTTTTTCTCTTCATTTTTCGCTCAAAGGGATTAAGAGGATATGGGATCGAACCCCCACAACCTCATTTTCTTTTAATTTCTTTTCTTTAAACTCTCTCTCCCTTGGCCGAGGGGTTGTGGGTTCGAACCCCCACAGCCTTTCTTTAATTTCTTTTAAATTTTCTCCTTGAATCTGCCTAGGAGGTCGTGGGTTCGATTCCCACGCCTCCCATTTCTTTTTCTTTCATTTTTCTTTGACTCTCATTCGCTGCCTAGAGGTCGTGGGTTCGATTCCCACGCCTCACATTTTATTTTATTAATTTTTTTGTACTTTACCTTTCAGCCAGCACACCCAAGATCGAATCCCCTTGACCCCCATTTCCCTTTTGCGATTTTAAGGCATCATACGGGTGAGGTCACGGGTTTGAATCCTGGTGACCTCACCTCATTTTTCACTCAATTAATTTTCCAGATTTGTTCATCTACATTTAGCCTAAACTAAACTTGTAAGTTGCTGGAAATTTGGTCACATTTCAGCTCACTTTCATCAATATTTTCACTTGAACTCATAGAGTAATTTGTAAACCATTTAACACGTTTTGGGGTGCATTTTTCATAGATTCATTTAGCCAAGAGATTGTTACTTAAATCAGCCACATTTCATCTTTTATGAACATCACGATTTACATAGGTTTATGCACGTAAAATAACAACCATAACGTTACACATTTTGGAGCCTCAAGCCGAGACCCTAGTCATAGTCACATTCTTGCACACACATGCACATAGTTTCGAAAACACAGGTTGTCATTCATACGATTTCAAATACACAAACATAAATGTATTCATCATGAAAACACAACATATACCTAAATCTACCAGCAATCATACCCAACCTACGAATCATTGGGAGCTAGTGACAGGGACATGCAACGGGGAACAACCCTAGTTTTCGGACTGAATAATCTGAACCTTAAGGGGTCTCTTGTGAAAGGGACCAAGATAGAAGAGAACCCCTACCTTTTTGACGTTAAACCCTCGACTTGCTGCCCAAAAACTTCACCCAAGATCACGTCCAAGTCCCCTCAATGTCAACACCACTCGACGGACAACCTCCATTTGCCTAACGTGTGATTAACGTTTGTTTTCTTGTGATTTCGTGTGAGTTTTTCAAGTGTGAAGAACTTGGTTTATTTTTCTGTTCTTGAAAGTTATTTGGCAGAGAGAATCATGAAAAAAAGAAGCGAGATTGAGCGTGAGAGTTGAGAGATAGACGTGAGAGAGTGGGAGTTTTATTAGGCTTAGGAGTCTAGTTTAGGACTTAGTCAATTAAGGTATTATTTAATTATTAAAAATCTGATTTCCTTTTATTTTAAATCAGCTAATAAATAATAAATATAAATTAATCACATTAATTTACCAAATTAAATTAAAAACAACTTTAATTCATTGCTTCCACCTAGGTTCGAACCCGGGTGGAGCAAGACTTCACTTCAAGAGCCCATTTTCGGACCTCTCTCCCCAAAATGCCCCTCCACCTTATTAATTAAATAATTATTATATGTTTAGGGTAATTACGATACTACCCTTAGTCTGGAAAAAGACCATTTTACCCCTAGACCCTCCATAACTATGATTTTCCCTTTTCAAGTCCGGTAAAGACTCATTCGAGTAAATCTTCGTATTCGAGAGACCTACATGGTTGGACCCAACCTTTCCAAGCTCAAATAACTCCCCAAGTTAGTTGGCTTGGCTGTAGCAAGGGTTCAGAGGTCTGGTTCTACGCGCATCTATCCGTGTGAACCCTGGTCTAATCATAGGCATTCTAGACACTTTAAGCATTACTTATCTTATCCATTTTTAGGGTTGTTACAATGTATAACTCGGTGAGGTAAGTTACCACTCGGCGACTTTTCGAGTGGTTAGGCGATGAAAATCAATGTCGCCTAAAGGGAAAGAACGGGAAAACTTTTAAAAGCCCAAAGGTTTTAAATTTCAAACTCGTTCACATCCCTCACTTTTTAACTTCCCAAAATCACACCCGCACTATATTTTCTAAATTATTGTGTTGTTACCACTTCTTAGTCATTGATCTTGTGTTTGGCATTGGAATTCTTTGTTGCCTAGCCTTTCAAATCTTATCTTCAGCATTAAAGGTTCGTTTTCCGAACCTTGAAACTCATATTTAGAGGTTAAACTCATTAGTGATTGTTTTCTTCTCAGTGATGTGTGTTAGGCCTTTTAAATTCATATCTATATGTTTGGCTGCCTATTTTAATTTAGATATTGTGTCGTAATTGCCTAAGTTGTTAATTTCCCAAGTTTTGTGCCTTAAAATTAATCTAAATTATTGGGTAGTGCTTATTTGTTAGTCAGGTGAAGTTTGAGTAACCCATATTTGCATCAAATGACGTGCTTTGCCCAATGATAGAGCGATTGACGTCATTTTTAAGGACTAAAGTAGTCTATTGGCTAATTTTGGCTAAACTGGGAGAAATTTGAGTAACCATGTGGAATAGGTCTTAGGGGTTTAGATTAAATCGAATAAGTTCATGGTTTGATTTTGCTTTTGGGGCTGCGGGATTGATTTTTGAAGTCGGGTTAGAAAGTAAGCACGTTGGGCAATTTGGCGACTTGGGATGAGCTCGCCGAACCACTCGGTGGTTCACCAAATCCCCCTTGATCGCCTTTTATTTTGTGCAAAGGTTAATTTTTGGTTCTGTATGTTTTGACAAGAAGCCTGAGTTCATCAAGTGCACTCGGTGACTCGTCGAAAGTCTTTTTTGATCGCCCTTTCTATGCCCCTAACCCTTAAAATACACCGTAACTTTCAACGGGATTGTCTGTGCATGCCGAAAGTTGTAGGAGATTAACCAAAATGCCCCTCCAAGCGCCTACATGCCAATTTTTTTAAAAATTTGAGCCAATCATTTCGGCGAGCCCGACCTGGCTCCCCAAAGTGATTCGGTGACTCACCGTTTGGTTCGATGAGTCTGTCTACAATATGATTTCTGTGATTTTTCTTGAAATATTTCTAGCATTCCACGATATTTGTATATATGACTAGACCAAAAGTGGTAGGTAGATACATGGTACCCCGCAAGAGGGCTAAGGGGATCACAATTAATGAGGATGCAGGTGCATCTAGGGAAAAGGCTACTAAACTTCCCATAATATGTGGGAAGGTGAAAGAGAAGGGAAAGGCTCATGCTCCTGCATCATTGAAAGTCAGCTCTAACTATGACACAGTCTACTCCACTCACTTCACCACTTTTGAGAGTGAGGGTGAGCACAAGGACCATCAGGCGCAATTTTTGAGCCTGAAGATGAGTTACTATCAGCATAGAGAGCGGAGCTTCTATCCAAAAGATTGAATGATCAGTCTATGATCAGGATTCCCCAGGACACCACTACTTGTTGATGAGTCCACAAATTGTACTCATATAGGGCTTTATTTTGATAGAAATAGTGTCCTCTAATGCTTATTTAGTCTCAATATTTGATGAAAAATCTTAAGTTTCACGTACTTGAAGTTTAAGTGCAAGCATGGAAAGGAACAAAAATGCTGAAAAAGAACAAAGAAACTGAAGCCTGAGCATCGCCAAGTACACTTGGCGAGTCGCCGAAGGGACGTACTCCACCATTTGTTCCAGCATGCAAAGCCCTAAAGGGAGAAGATCAAAAAGACGATGAAGGAGCAATCAGCGCTTCGCCGAAAAGTTTTACAAAGTAAGTCTATACCACCCAATGGTCAAAAGCATGAAAATGCTGAAGGCAAGCACAAAACGGTGAAGAAACAGAAGAAGGGCGAGTTGCCAAGTCATTCGACGATCTCGACTAATCTCGCCGAATGGTCTGCTGAAGCACTTAATCTGAAAGTTATAAATACTAGCTTTAGTTACTATTTGTCACGGAGAATCCGAACATTATCATAATTTTCACTTCAGAATACTATTATCATTGTATTTTCTCACAAGTTTGGAGAGGGATTTCGGGAGACTTAAAGAAAGAAGGATTTCATCTTTCCCAAGTTAGAAGTGGTTCTTCTCCATTCTTCTTTCATTGCTTAAATCAAGGTTTAATTTCTTATACCCATTTGGTTGTAGTATCATTTTAGGTGTATTTTATTATTGTTGATGTGTGGCTAAAAAACCCACTTTTGGGGTATGATTTAGCAAATATGAGTTGATATTATTGTTTAGTCGTGATTGTTGATAGGTTAGATGTATTTTAATGGTGATTTCACCTAGTGGTTATGGTTTAAGTTAATGGGTTTGTAGTAACAAATAAAAATCCACCCATGTGTTTTCGGTTTGCCCGAGAGGGAGGTTGTGAAACCAAGACCGCTACACTATTGGCCTAAGGAGTGGGTCGACATGAGGTTCAGCCTGAGAGGGTAGCCCTAGTCCCATCCTAACACTTCGCTATAGAGAGTGAGTAGGGTAAGGCGTAGGCTGGTCTTCATGTGGCAAATAGGTTTCTTAGAGGAACGCATTTAAAATGGGGTAAGTTTCTCGAGTGAGAACTCATTTCCATCTAAAGCTTAGCCTAGTCACGATTATCTTGCAAACTTCCTATCGAAATCATGTACCCAATGATTTATCTCAACTTGTATTGCGGTCACACCTCAAGAACTTCTCCTCATACTTGAATTTCTTAGCATTTTTATTGTTTTTACTATACTTGTGACAAAATAAATCATCGATATTTGAAACGTTTGTGTCACCCCCTTGGATTTACAATGTTTTTATTCATCAATCTTTTTAGCTACGACTAATTACAATTAAATTCTAATTTACTACATCTTCTCAAAATTTCTCCCTTGGGACACGACCCCAACCCTTGGTGGGGTTACTAAATTATCAACGATCGTAGACACTCAAACCGTAGGTTAGTGTCGTTGGTCACGATAAGCATCACTCCTTCTGCTCCGGCACATGCTATGGTTCCAACACCAGTTGCATAAGGTCCTCCTCCCCAGTTTATGAATAGACTAAATACTGAGGGATTGAGGACCATAATCAAAGAGAAGAGGTTGTCTACTGACAGAGTCATAGGCAGATACCTGGAGATATGAGTTGCTTGAGGTCTCACAAGCTCCAGTTATTCACTCAACCCATGCCCTTTATGTTCCAAATTTGGTTCGGGAATTCAACACCGCCTACGAACCCTAGTGCCACAATGGAAGAAATAGGCTGCCAAATTCAAACCGGTAGACTATGTGGTTAAGAGGGATTGAAAAGTGAAGTGTGATAATGATGTTATCAATATTGTCCTGGAATGTTCAAAGGAAATTAAGGATAACTGTCAGTACATGATCAGAAAAAAACATTAGAGAATATGAAAATTTTGTTGGCTCCTCTGATATATGACGGTACTCCCAAGTGGATTGAGGTTGGAGCAACCATTGAAAATAAGGACCTCAATATAGCAGCAAGGTTCTAGTTTGGCTTCATCAACAGTACTATTATGTCATCCTAGAATGAGTCATTTCTTCGCCACGCAAAAGTAGCCTATTTTGGTTGCATCATTGATGTGACAAGGCTAAACTTGGGGATGATCATTGCATAGGATATGGTCATGAGGGCCAAGCAGCACCAAACTTCTCTCCCCTTTCCGGTGTTGATCACTGAAATGTGCAAACGAGCCCAAGTACCTCGAGATAAGAAGAATGATATGGAAGTGACTCCCACCTCCTACACTAACATCCTAAGGATTGAGGCGGAGTACTTGAAAGATGAGGCAGAGAAGAAGAAGGCAGCCCTGGTGGATACATCCCCGGTTATGGATACTGATGCATTACCTGGAGAGACACATTTGCCTACTCTGGCCTCAAGGCCTTCAGGTATATATAGTACTGCCCCTTCCATGATGCCTAGTTCCTGTACAATTCCCTTGTCTCTTAAGTATGGTGCCTCTATTACTACTTCCTGATTGCCACTCACCCAGGCTGCATTACAAAAGATGGGACAGCTAGCCTATTCTACTAATAGGAATGCCTCTAGGTTTGAGGCCACCATTCCTAGCATAATCTAGAGGGCCCTTGTTGATGTTGTGACACCCCTGTGTTTGACTACTGATGCCCTTGCGGTAAGGATAGCGGTGTGTGAGCGCGGCCAAGGGGCCACTGAGGAGGTGACGGCTCTAAAGGTCATCATTGTTGAGTTGAGAAAGAATGTGGACTAGCTGAAGTACGAAGATATGTCCATGATTTTTGAGATTGTGGAGATCACCTACATGTTAGTTAATCCAAATGTGCCTCCGGATACCACCGGAGATGAGGTTCGAACTGAGAAGGTAATTGTTGCCAAGTCTGAGAATAAGACCGATGAAGAGAATGATGGTGTTGATGAGAAGGCTTCTTATGAGGGACTTACAGATATTGAGGAGGCCATGGTAGATTCAGTTGTGCAGATCTCTTTAGCAGACACACCCATGGCTGACCCTAGTGGTGTTAGCAGTGTTGATGTGACACCGAGCACTGATAACCCGACAGATAGAGCGACTGCATATATAGGACCCTTCTTTACCACTATCTTTGTAGTCTTTATTGACCTTTTAGTATTTTTTTGAATCTAAGGACAATTGCTTTTTATTTGTGGTGGGGTGAGGTATTCATACGTACTTGTTATGATTATCATATTTGTTTATATATTGGGTTTTTGTGTTGTAAATTGTGTTGTGCACTGTTTTGTGGATTTTTGAGCTTATGGCTCCTTGTTTTAATTGAAAATGGTTTTGACCATTGCAAAATAGTTTTTGACCCTTCTAGAAAAAAAATCCACCTCTTGTTGTGCTTGATTGTGGTTATTCTTGGGAAAATTTCAGTATCGGTTATGTTCAATACGGATGACTTGAATAGTGCTCTTAATCAAACAAAAATGAATGTGCGGCATCAATGAGGTCAAATGAAGTTGCACAGACAATATGTTAACTTGTTTCATCTCGTTGTGACTAGCCGGTTATCAAATAAGTCTCTTGTGATGAACATTATGCACTAGCAAAAGTGTGGAGTCTTGTTTGATATTGGTGCCAATGACTTGTGTGATGACACCTAGAATTTGCCTCGTTCGTCTAAGTGACTATGTGATGCAAGGTTTTGAAATGATCTTAGGCAATATTTTTAAAGAGTGAACCAATTTGACAATATACCTATTTTGTGGCCAACCTTGTGAGTGTGTGAACTTTGCTTGAACTCCATTTTTTATCCTTATACTTTTCTTGGAAGAAACTTGATGCAATTGTAGCCCCTCTTTATCCATTAACCCATAATCCTCATGAAGTGTGGCTTGTTTAAATAGTCAACTTATGTTAAAATCCTAAGTTGGGGTGTGGTGAAAGGAGAAGGTAAATCAAGAAGTGCTAGGAAGTCCCCCTTTGATCCATGGTTTTGAAAAAGATGTAACCCCTCCATACAAAAAAAAAGAATGAAAAAGAAAAATAGTATAAAAAAGTTGTGGAATAAAGTTGTGAAAGTTGCAAAAGAAATAAGGTGTCCAGTATTCCACGAGAAGTGAATAATGGGGTGAATTTTGAGCAATAATGAGAATGTTGAAGAAAAGGATAGAAAGTGATGTTCATACCACATTTCATGAGGATAGAAGCCATTGACCTAAATGATCATACCTTCACATCATCCCCGTTACAAGCCTTAAAAGAACCTTTTTGATCTTGAGTGAGCTGAAGCGAATGTTTATTGGAAAATAAGGGCAAATCTATGGGTGAAGTCATGCATGTGTTCATATTTGTGAGTGTGAGAGTTGTATGTGATTGCAGAACTATAATTGTTTGAACAATTGTGTGTGAATATGAAATCATTCTTTTGTGATGGAATCTAAGTACTTTTGTTGAGCTTGCACTTGCATTTGAAGTAAGTGTTTTGAACTTGAGAATGTTTGATGATGGTAAGTCACAACTTGAATCTTTGAGTGCACAATTGATCCTTGCATAAGTAATTGAGTCTTGTTGTGTGCATTCAAGGTTGAGTTTTGTGTAGCATTACTAGAGACAACCTTTTTTAACTGTTGAGCTTGAGTTTTACTTTAGGAAAAGCAAAAGTTTAAGTTGGGGGTGTTGATAAGTCCGAGATTTCGACTCATTTAGGGCTTTACTTATATAGATCTAGTGTCCTCAAATGCTTATTTTGTGTCAGTAACAGAGGTAAACCCCTTGATATGGGTTGAGGAACAAAGTAAGGACACTAATTTGCAGAAGGGAACGAAGCGAGCTGAATGAATTGTCCAATGGCTACTTAACAGCCTAAAGTTCCAGCGTGCCAAGCCCTGATGGAAAGAACCAAGTTGACGAGAGAAAAGAGCAATCGGCGGATCGCTGAGTGGTTCCGCAATGCAATGTTGGATTGCCCAAATTTATAGAACTTGAGGATGCTGAATGTCAAGGCAGAAAGGCGATGAAAGTGACCAAACTATGGCTCACCAAGTGGTTTACCGAGTGCGACTTACTTCGCCAAGTGTCTCTTCACATCATATTTATGGAGACTATAAATACATTTTTGAACATTTAGTTTAGTATCTACTCAGTTACCTTATTTTCATTATATCAATTATTTTAAGGATTGAGACAAGTTTTCTCTAGTTTATTCAAGCTTTGAAGAATTGAGGCTTTTCAATTTTGAGAATTTGGAAGTAGATCTTTGAGATTCTTCAAACTTGACCATTGTAAAGATGAAATATATCTACGCAGTTGATGGAAACGCAATTTGCTAACGGTTTTATATTTTTATGATGTCGAGCTAAAACCTCAATTGTTGGGGTGTGATTATAAGATGATTTAGCTTGTGGGTATTGTTAATTTTAGTTTAAATGTTGTTCAAAAGTGATTTCAATCAGTAATTGTGGTTTAATTTAAGAATTGTAGTTGCAAATGCGTTCTACTCTTGTGTTTTTGGCTTGCTCGATATAGAGGTTTTAAAACTAAGCTTGATGATTGATGGTCAGTGAGATTGGGTTGACGCGGGTTCAGCTCAAGAGTAAGAATCCAAAACTCAATCCCGCACATTCAGATCGAGAGAGTGAACGGACTAAGGTGTGGGCTGGTCTTATTTTTCTTTCTTGTTGATGTTTGAGAGAAATCAACTTGATTTGGGTAAATTGTTAGAGAGAAAATTTATTCCGTCCATGGCATATATTAATCACCAATATACAGTTATTTCCTAACAGTTACAATTACCTATTTGTCTATATTAGCCTATAGTAGAATCGCATCCAAGAACCCATCTCATTATTGTTATTTTGTATTGATTTTCGCTGCATGTAGTTGATAATTTAGACCAACCCCCCCCCCTTATTTGACATTCGTGTCACCCCTTGATTTGAATTATGTTTTTATTCGATAATGTCTATTCCTATGTCTGATTTGACCATATTTTTACTTCCTAACTTATTCTCAAACACATACCGCTTCCTGTGAAATTCGACCCTAACTCATCTAGTTGGGATTTATACTAAATAGCAATCGTTGACACTTAGAATTAGAAGAGGTGTCCTTGAAACGTTAATCAACTGGCCATGGTTCCAACCACGGTCCGTCGGCATGGGGCGTAGGTGACATCTCAAACTGCTTTTTAGTAGTTAAGTTAGGGGCGCTTTGGATTTTTCTAGTTTTAATTAATAACTAAATTAGCTCGTTTTAGGCTAAATTATATCACCTATATAAGTATTTTAATTCACCAAACTAAGTTGATTACCTCATTATTTCTAAAACCAAAAACTAGTCGCAAAACTTCATCCTCTCCAAAAACAATCTCTCTTTAGAACTTCAAGGAAGAAGAAGAAGGAAGGTTGGGCTAGGGTTGAAGGAGAAAGCTTTTCTTCTCAAATTCATTGGATTGCATTGCTAAGGTATGGTAACCCTTAATCCATGTATAACTTTCATCCATGGAGCCCCTCCAAAACCCCAATTTCGAAAATAGAGATCCCCAAAAGCTATGGTTTTTTTTTTTGGTTTAATTACCCTTGGAGGGGTAGGGGCTGAGCAGCACCCCCAGGCCTTAGCATTAATAATAAAACAAAAATACAAGCAGGGGGACATAAACCTAACCTCCAACCTATGATGGTTCAGAGTCAACTTTCCAAAAGGAAGTTAACTCCTCCCCTTACAGAAAAGGTAAATCCGAAATTCTAAGAACCTAGAATAGAGGACTCCTCTCCATACATAGAATCTAGGAAACATAAACATGGGAGACTCTCCCTTTACATTTTCAAAAACAAACAATAAAACAAACCTATACTAACCTATTCAAAGGAGCTATAATTTAAGATGATAGCCAAGTTGAAAAGGTAACAGTATGTTCAAGGAGGTTCTTTAATTTTCTTGGTCTTCTTCCTTCTAAAACTAGGCATTTACAGTAAGTCAAGATGATAATAGGCCTTTGCTTATTTAGGTAATTCTTGACTGTTGTAGTGGAGTTGTGGACTAGTGAGGTTGTGACTATGTTTGGACAAGGAGTCAGCCACCCAATTTGCCTCCCTGAAGATGTGTATGCATTTGAATTCCTGTGTCTGGGAGATAAGTGTTTTCAACCTTTCCATCTATATAAAAATATGACATTGTGGTGTTGATTTTTGCATAATCCAATTCACAGTTAACAGTGAGTCCACTTCTAGAATGATCTTCCTGTATCCTAGTTCCAATGCCCAAGTCATTCCAAAGATAGTTGCACCTATTTCCGCTTGATTGTTTGATCCTTCTCCCAGGGGGATGTATAAGCCATTATTAACTTTCCTGTTTGATCTCTCAGTATACCACCTGCCCCAATCTTGCCCGGGTTGCTTAATGCACTTCCATCTGTGTTGATCTTGATCCATTGGTCAGGTGGTCTTGTCCATGCTACCATTTGTACCTTGATGACATGCTCACACCTTTCTGCTAGCTGAATGATTCCTTTCCATGTAGAAGGCCAATTAACATGAGGAAAATGAGAAGTTATTAGTTTATAATTGTCACTATAGATTGCATACCTTACTCTTCTACAATTGGATGTTTTGTCTCCATTTACTAGCACATCTATTCTTCCAGAGGTTCCAGTAGATGAGAATAGGGGTGGCCTGTAAAATGAGTTTATGAGCTTCATTTTTGTGTTTCATTGTCCACCACTGTAAAATTAATTGCTGCAGTGAACTGTGATCAATTTTAACTCCAGCCATAGTTGCAAAGCTTCTCCAGACTTCTGCTGCTAGAGCTCCAGTGCTGAAACTGTGATTGATTGTGTTTGTACCTGACCTGTTAACAACAGAAATAGTTTGTTGGCTCAATGCCAAAAGTGGTTAGCTTTTCATTAGTAGGTAATTTGCCTTTTAAAGCTCTCCATAGTAAGAAAGAAGCTTTGATAGGAATATGTTTATGCCAAATGAAAGAATTGATTTGAGACTTCGGTCTCTTTTCCTGATTTCATTCCATGCTGACGAGCAACTAAACTGCCCATTGGATTTGATTTTCCAAAAAGCTTGGTCTGAGAGTTGCTGCTGTGGAGGAATTGTTGTTGCTAGGATGATTGCCATTTGACATGGAGGAGCCTATTGGATTAACATATGATAGTTCCACTGCCCGTCCACCCATAAGTCTGCCACTTTTCGATTATCAAACCTGTGACTGTTAGTAGAGAATTGAGCAAGCTGGCCTTCACCTAACCAGCTATCCCACCAAAAGGAACATGTGCCCGAGTTAAGTTTCCATTTAATGTGTTTCTCAATATTGTTTATGTTGTGTAAAATAAGCTTCCAGATCAAGGAATCACCATAATCCCACTTCTTACAAATGGGATTGGATCTTTGTCAATACTTGGCTTTTAGGAATTCACCCCATAAGGTGTGTTTAGTCCTGAAGATCCACCATTACTTATATTGGAAGGATAAACACACATATTTCAAGTTTCTCATTCTAACCCCTCCTTCCTCAGTAGGGTAGATTAAGTTCCTCCATGATGCCCAATGATATTTTCTGTTTTCACTCTTCCATCCCCAGAAAAAGTCTGCCATAAGCATTTGAATCTATTTAAGCACTGTGGAATGAGGAGTTATTCCTGAGAGTAACTGAATTGGGAGAGCTTGAAGCACATGCTTAATCAAAACTGATCTTCCCCCATAGCTTAGTTGCTTTGTCTGCCACCATGTAATCCTCCAAATCACCTTATTGACAAGGTCAGAAAAATAAATGATCCTAGGTCTACCAACAAAGAGAAGGAACCCAAGATAAGTAAGAGGTCCCTTTTTATGTTTGAAACCTGTGATTCGTTTAATTATGTCCTTTGTACTGTTAAAGACATTCAAATGCACCAAGAAATGGCTTTTATCACTATTGATCAGCTGGCCAGATGTTTACTCATAATTCTTGAGAGTTTGCATGATGAGTTGGAGAGTTTTGGTTCTTCTTGAAGTGAACAGAATGGTGTCATCTGCAAAGCTCAAATGATTCACCTGAGGGCCTCTCACTTCCATGAAAAAACCATGATATTTCGGATGATTATGCAACCTATTTAAAGATCTTGAGATAACCTCTGCACCTAAAATAAATAGGGCAGGGGAAAGGGGGTCACCTTGTTTGAGGCCCCTAGTGGATTGGAAAAAAACAAATCTCCTCCTATTAATAATGATGGAATACCAGTTGTTAGCCATAACTCTCCACACCATATCAATCAAGATCTCATTATATCCCATCTTCCTTAAAACCAGATAAATATAGGCCCAAGAGACTCTGTCATAAGCCTTTGCCATGTCCAGCTTCATAATGACATTACTACCTATATTAGGATTTTTGATTCGATATAATTTCCTTAGCCAGCATGATGTTTTCAGAGATACTTCTACCCTTCACAAATCCAGACTGATTGAGAGAAATCGAGTTAGGAAGAATAGGGCTTAATCTTTTGCTCAATAGTTGGAGATGATTTTGCTAGTGAAATTGCTAAGGCTAATAGGCCTGAACTCCTTTATTTTGCTGGGGTTACTTACCTTGGGTAGACGCACAATGCAGGAATGTGAAAAATACTTAGGAATCACTTGGCCACTGAAAAAAGCCTGAATCACTCCCATAAGATCCTGATTGATGATGTGCCAACATTTTTGAAAAAAATACCCATTCATTCCATCCGTCCCTGCTGCAGAAATAGGGTTCATGGAGAAAACCACTTCTCTCAATTCTTCCATGTTAGGAATGTTGATGAGTTTGTCATTCTGTTCCTGATTGACCATTCTAGGGATACATTCAAGAGTATCTTCATTGATAATTCTGTCTTCCCCTGTAAACATTTGTTGAAAGTATTCACAGGCAGCCTTCCAATGTTCTCCTCTCCCTGCAACCATTCCCCATTCTCATGAATTCTTTGAATGAACAGTTTTCTCCTTCTTCCCCTTATCAGAGAATGGAAATTTTTAAAATTGGTGTCTCCCTCCTTGAACCATTGCAACTGTGATTTCTGTTTCATAATGGAGTCTTCCAGTTTAAGATATCTAATGTAAGTAGCATTAAGTTCATGGAGTGCCTCCCTGTTAATGTCTCTGTTGTTCTGTATCAGATTATCTTCAGCACATCTAACCTTTTCTTCATACTCTCTAACCTTTAAAAAAATGTCCCCAAATTCTCTCTTAGACCAAGAAGTAAGAGTGTTAGATAATTTTTTCAGCTTTTGATGGAATCTCCACATTGTATTTCCTTCCACCTCCCTCTCCCCACAAGATTTCACAGTCTCCAGGAATTGAGGGATGTTTACCCAGCAGTTAAGAAATCTGAAATACTTAATGTGAACCTCCTCTTTGTTGACTATCTCCATTAATAATGAACAGTGATCTGAGCCAGTAGAAGATAAATGAGTAATGGTGGTTTGGGGCATCAGGTCAAGCCAATTATCATTAATAAGGGCCCTGTCAAGTCTTTTCCATATTTTGTGGTTGATACCTCTCTTGTTGGACCAAGTGTATTTTTGACCACTAAATCCAATATCCATTAGCCCACAAGCCTCAGTAATAGCTATGAAATCCATGCTCTTTCTAATGTTGTAAGGTATCCCTCCCAACTTTTCATCAGTAGTTGTTATTACATTATAATCTCCCACTGAACACCAAGGCTTGTCCTCTCCCTCATCCTGCTGGAGCATTTTATCCCATAGAGGCCATCTGAGATGTTCTTCACATTTGGCATATACAATGGTAATGGTGAATTGATTTTGTAACTCCTTATGATTAAAGTCACAAGTAATTTGCTGCTCATCTTCATCTCTAACATTACAGTCAATATCACCATTCCAGAAAAGCCAAATTATGCCATTATAGTTGCTCACAGCATTATCCATGGCTAATTGAATTTTGAAGTTCATCACATTAACTCTGTCTGCAAAGGGCTCCAGAATAGCAATGATAGATAATTGATGCATTTTCTTGAGCATTTTAAGTCTTTCCATAACTCCCTGTGTGTTGATCCCCCTCACATTCCATATGATTGTATTAATAATTGGTATGCTCTAGAGGAGAAAAGTTTTGTATTTGGTCTGCCAGCTGTGACAGTTTTAACATCCTGATTCTTGAAATGAAATTTGTCATGTTGCAGCCTTCTTGGAAATAAACCTTGATTTTGAGTTACTTGTTGAACCTCTTCTTCAAGGGCCTGATCATTCTGAGGACTGGAGGCTCTTATTAAAGCTTGACTAGTCTCATCATCATCATCAGGGTCCTGAACAGACTGATTATGTCTGTCCATCTCATCTTCAGAATTTTCCACTTCATACTCATTTATGAGAGGTATAGAATTAACTTGACAATAGCTTTGTTCTTTATCCAGAGGGACCCTTAGAGGTGGTGTCATATTTTTAGCCTGTAAGGAAGGGATGTCTAGTCCCTGCTGATTATCTACCATCAAGAGTTTGTTACTTGTTTCCTCCCTCCTTTCCTGTTCCCCTTCTTGTTCACCATCTTGTTGCTTGTTTAACCTTCTCTTAGCTGCATCTCGTTTTTGCTTGCTTGGCTTGTTTTTGCTCTTGGGGTATTTTCTGATTTGCTATTGGTTGCATTATTCCCCATCTCCTTAGCATTGGTACCCTTGCTTTTTTTCTCACTGTAACCTGATTCCTTGTTCTCTTTTTCCTTATTTCTTGTATTAGTACCTTGCTTGTTTGTTTCTGTCTGCTTTGTATTCATTACCATCTTCTGTTTCCCTGCTTGCTGTTGATTTTTGATGTTAACCTGGCTCTAAAGTCAGGGTTTTGGTCTGTCTAATCCCCCTCATGCACAACATGAGGAATATTCCCCCTTTTGGTTACCCTTTTCTGTAGGTTAGTATGGTTCTCCTGACTTCCCCCATCCTTTCCTCCTTCAGCTACACATATCATAACCTCATTCAAATGCATTTTATTGGAGTTAAGTTTTACAGCTGTGATACCTAAGGTGTTGTTCTTGTCTTCTTTTGTTGAGCCTTTCTTTGCTGATTTAGACTGCTTCTGTGTTCCAGGCTGTTGTGAATTTCTTGAGCTGTGCTTTCCTTCTGATTTGCTTCCTCTCCTGCTGTAATATTTTCTATCTGCATAGCTAGATTAGTAAATATGTTATTTTGAAGATTAGTATTCATACCTGCTTGTTGTACTTGCAACTGTTGGTTTTCTCTTACCGCATGACTGGTTGTAGTTGTAGGTCTCCAGATTGTCTTTTGACCAACCTCTTCTTGCTGTTTTTGGTTTTTCTTTCTTTGAGTGTGCCATTCATCTTCTTTTTGCTGAATTGGTTGTTTTTGCTTATCACTTTCCTTATAATGTTGTTGCAGCTGTTCTTTAAACTCCTTTGTTTTGCCTTGTTGATTTTCATGTTCTTTGTTTTGCTGGTTTTCTTTGCTTCTATTCTTTTTCTCATTTTCTTTTTCCTTCCTCTATTTGTATTCCTCATCCCTCATCCTGGATTTGCATTCTTCTACATAGTGGCCTTGGTGTCTGCAGTACTCACAGTAAAGAGGAATGTTCTCATATTCCACTGGCTGTCATGTACCTATGGTATCATCTTCATTATGTAATCCAATCCACACATGTCTAGGCCTAGGTTTGGTCAAATCAATTTGCATTTTTACCTTTGTCATCCCTGCCCTAGACCTTTTGATAGAGGTTGTATCCAAGTATAAGACATTGCCTACAAATTCCAATAAGGGAGTGAGGAAAGGTTTTTTGTAGCAATGCCATGGTAAGCCTGGCAATAAGATCCAAACAGGGACAATAGGTGTCTCCTCTTCCGGAGTAAAGAAAGGTGTCCAAGCTTGAATCCTCATGAGTTTACCCTCAATGGTCATTCTTTGTTGTGTCCACACTGTGTTGTAATCTAGTTCATTTTGGAGGTCAATAAATACATGTTTAGCATTATAATGAGCAATGTTGACCCACACACACACACACACACACTAAGATGAGTCTGTTGAATGAAGCTTTTTCTGATGAGCTCAACTTTAGGCATTGTAGTACTAAACTTCCCAACCAAGGTATATTTACAGTCCACTCGTCCACTCTAAGAGTGTGCATATAGTCATGCATATCAAATATCACTGCTGGTTAACCTTGTTTAGTAGTCTGCCTGGGAGTAGTTTTTAACACAATATTAGGACTCTGAGTTGCATAGATCTGTCTCAGTCTAGCAGCCAATGTTTGGAGCACAGTATACGGAGGTGGTTAAGAGACATGTTCCTGATTGTTTGTAGGAAGAACTTTTGGAATGATGGGTTCATTAGATTTGGGAGTGGGAGCATTTTGGTTGTGATTGTGGATTTCTGGGGTTCTTTTATCAAAATTACTAGAGATTTTGGGGAATTCTCTATGATAGTTATTTGGGTCACCACCCTTTCCCACCTCCGACTGCTGCATTTGCCCAACATTCCCAGCCACATGTTTTTTATTTTGGTCCCTTTGGATACCAGAAGTGTTGACATTAACACCCTGTGCCTGTTCACTACTCATACCAGCTAAATTTCCCATGGAATTATCATGCACATGGCCAAATCTAGCATTATTATTGATATGATTAGGACTAGAATTAGAAGCAAAGTTAGTATACTTACATGCTCGTTGTTCCTCACACATTTGATCTTTAGACTTGTGTTGTTGGTCCTGTCTTTGTTCCCTTATAACCTCCTCAATGTCATTAGCCTTCTTACCTATTTGAGATGTTCCGACATTGTGCTGAAGTTTATCCCTAGGATTGATTCTGAATGAGAATTGTGAAGAGCTTTCTAAATCTATTACTTTCATTGCATCCTGTCCAGTCTTATCTTGGTGAATCTTATTAGCCAAACTTGCTTCCATGGTTTCAGCTTTCCTTGTTCCTCCTTTTTGAATCATTTCCCATGCATTTTGCTCAGTATCTTCCGCTAAAGTTTGTTTTTGAACTAAATGGTTAGATATATTAGTAAGATGAACATCATGGTCAGTAAACTGAGCTTCGCTAATGTCCCCGCTAACAGCTTGTCCTTGACTTTCGTAGTGGTCACCGGAGTTTTTAGCCTTAGTGATATGACCTTCCATTCTACTTGATATTGCTATAAGATAGACCTCATCTCTTTGGGAGTAAACCCCAGTAGGTAGTTCATCTCGATTCATCTGGGAGGAGGTTCGATTTTGGGATTGACTATCACGTAGCTCGTCTGTGACCTTCCCAAAATTTGCCTTATCAGTTATCTCGATTGACGAGGTGAGATTACACGATTTTGGAGTATGTTGTAGTTCTTGATGAGAATAATCGTTTCCAATAACTTGTTGCTCTTGATTCAGCCTAATGTAATCTGGGGAAATAATTTCACAATTCCCTTCAGCTTCACTCCGTGATTTCGCACTGTTCATCTCTCCTTTGGATTGCGAATTCCCGGAGTTATACAATGAATTGGAGGGTGCTTCATGGATGGATGTGTTCGTCTTCACCAGGCGCCCCTTTTGGGACTGGTCTAGCGGTCTGGACGGTACCGCCGGCAGCTCACGCGCCATGTCAGCCAGGCTGAACTAGCCGTTGGAGCATTCTTTTTGCTAATTTTGCTAACTATGGTTTGATTCCAAAACCATGGGTTCTTTTCAAAAACGATCTAATGCTTGAATTACTTTATGTTATGATTGAATTGATGATTTATTATGGTTTTTATACTGAAATCCCCAAGAACCCATGAAATCCCAATATTTCCCAAATTATGATCTTGTGGTGTGGATTTGTGGATGAAAGGATATTATGAGAATTTGCTTGTAGTAATAGGGTTGCTTAAATTATGTCAATATACATGTCTAATGTATTGAATTCTAGATGTGTTGATTCAATATGAGCTTTGATCCTTGAAAGGAAAATTATGATATTATGCATGAATTATGAAGTTTAGTATATGTTTTAAGACACCTTTGAGAGAAAAGTGAATATGATCATGATCTAGTTGTTGTGTTGTTGAAATGTAATTCTCATATACACACTTATGCACGAATAGGATATGATGTGAAAGGTTTACTCACTATACGATGATTGTAGGGTTGAAAGGCTTTCTCACCTATCTAATCTATATGTAGACATGGACGGTGAAAGGTTATTCACTACATGATCTAGCTAATATGAATATGTTGGATTGAGTGTGAAGATATTTTTCCATGAATATGAACTTAAGTCAAGAATCAATATGAACTCTGTAGGAATTAATGCTTAGCACCAAGTGTATATTGAATATGAGATGGAAGTTTATACGCAAGTTGAATCTGGCTTCCCAATGGGTTCCTTTTATGCTAGTTGAGTTCGGGTTCCCAAAGTATGTATCTCATGAGATGGAAACCTTTGACGCTTGTTGAGTCCGGATTTCTAGTAGCAATCTCCCTGTCTAATAAACTATGTGCCTTTATAGGTATTTAGCTAGTGGATCCACCTAAGCTAAAAGTATGGTTCTACCTTAGGAAAGTAGAGCAACCCCTTTTCGGTGTTGGGTAGACACCGGATTTCATCTTATCTCACATGGTCTATGTCGCTTAAGGATTAATACTACTATGACAACAATATGAACAAGAACATGAAATATGAACTATGGTTACTCAAGAAGCTTTACTTAGTGTGGGTGAGATTTGTGGGGTCTTACTCATGCATTGCACAAGTCTGCTTTGAGGGTATTTATGATATGATGATTTTATGATATGATGATCTATAATTTGACTATGATTATGACTTATTATGTTCCATTATTTTCATGATGATGTTCAAACTAAGCAAAGTTGCATGCATTCCACTAATATGTCTTTTTAGCATGTTTCTAATGTTTTTATGCATGGCTATCATACTTAGTGCATTTTTTTGGACTAACGCCTATTTTTCTTACATTTTCTCCAAGTGTAGGGTCCGTTTCTCAAGGTGCTAATCGTTATGGCTAAAAGCTTGGATTTTCTTATTCTCCTAGATTGATGGTAAGTCCTCATGATTCGAGGACGGAGTTATCTCTTTGTAGTTCATTTCTTTTATTTTCTTTTCAGACTATGTTGTATGGGTTGTGTCCCCTTTCTTATTCGAACATCGTAATAGATGTCTATGATGGGACTTAGAGTCTAGACTTCCATTTTCTTTAAATAAAAATTCTATACTTGAAATGTGTTTTTACTCTTATTGTTGTATTGCTTATGTTATGATATTCTAAGTGGCTTACATCGAGCCTTTCGGAGTTTTATGTTCCTTGTTCCATCTAGGAGGTACCCTGGGTCATGAAAAACTTGGTATCAGAGCACGAGGTTTAGAATCATCTATGATGATGTTTTATAAGCCACGCTTAGTAGAGTCTTGTTCCTTAGTGTGAAGCGCGCCACACTTATAAATGAGAGGCTATAAGATGTTTATAAAAAATATTTTCACTTCTACATTACTCTTAAGTCGTGCCTTAGATTGTAACTCTAAAAGTTTTCTCTTTCCTAATCCTTCTCTTGTTTTTTCAGGATTTGAATACATGAAGGGCTAATGCTAGAAGAGTGGAGGCTGTTGACAACAATTTTGGCCTAACATTTTCAAATTTTGCTTTGAACGACTCTGATCCTTTTGAATCTGTTAAATGGCTAGTCCAAGCCCCATACAACTAGTTGGGAGGGGGGGGCTGTTCGCCTTTTGAATCAAACAAAGTAAGTAGTAGGGGCGTTCAGACACTTGACTGTAAGGGATGGGCATGTAGTCGTAGTAGTCGGCCCAGAATGCCTTCATAACTTTTAAGTTTAATTTATTTGATTGTCCAAAATATATGTTTGGTACCTCTCATTCATACTTTTGTGATGCTTGAAAAATTCTCTTGCATGCATAATCTCATGTTTCATGTATATTATGTGGCAAGGCGATATCTTGAGTACTGTTTGGTTTGGAAAAGGATCATAGGATTTCTTTGACCCGATTGTGCCTTTCAAAGTCTACCAAATGACATTAATTCCTAGTTTTCCCTATTTTGGGCCTGAAACCTTTCTTTAGACAACAAAATCTTAGCCACTACCCCTTTTGAGTGCTTACATGCACTAACCTCTCTTGGCCCAATCGTCTTGAGTGCACCAAGGATGTGCAAATTATAAGAGAAAATCCAAGTTTGAAGTTCCAAAGGCAAAAGATATAAAGTCTCCCATAGTAGGAAGCAAAAAAGACTTCTAGAGAAAGAACAAAAAAGAAATAAAGAAAAAAAGAATGAAAGAAATAAAGAAAGACAAAAACACCCCTACAAGGTTAATGAAATATGGAGAGGAAGATACTCCAACAAAAGAGAAGAAAAATTCAAAAGAAAGTGGCAAGATAAAAGGAAAAGCTCTAGAAAATAAGAACTCAAAAGAAGTTGAAACAAAGAAGTGAAAAAATAAAAGTAAAAGCTCCAATAAATGAGAATTCAAAAGAATCGAAAAAATGGGGGACCGTGAAGAGGATCAGACGCCAAAGGTGTAATAAACATCAAAAGTTGTAACACTCTGGAAGTTCCATGACTTAGACTAGAGCTTAGCTTATTGAATAATAGTTAAAAGATGTTTTCAGACCTATATTAATGTAATAAACTCATTTAGAAAAGGTTAGAGCCAAAACGACAAAGAACGACCTTGACGTCCGGAAACTAGCTAATTTGAACTAGTTGACGTCCCTATGTTTGGTGAAGGTTTCGAAGTGTCAAATGAAGTCCAACACTTGTAAAAAGACTTAAAACAAGTAATATGTAGTACAAAGGGTCCAAACGTCCGGTAACGACACTCCAAGGACCACCCGAAGGGTCCTTGGGGAGGACCTAAATATGGGCAAGCAGGCTGCCAAAGAAGCCTGCGAGAGTAAAGAACCAAGGGGCTGCTAAGAGATGCGCAGCCCACACAAAGTTTACTGTCTCAAGAATTGGGAGGCAGACTCGCGACTCCGAGGTTCACTGCCTCGAGACAAAAAATTCAGAAAAAAGAATGGAATTTCGCCCCGCGATGCGCAGCCACTTCCCAGATTCGTTAAAGTCGTATTTTTGCTAATTTAACTTCACAAATAAACCCATTTAAGTGAAGGGTCTTTTGGATATTTTATGGGACGACTATATATTGATTTTACGTCAATTTTAGGCCACTTTTACACACTTTAAATCAGATTAAACGAATTTCTCCCATCTCTCTCAAGAACGCTCTCTTTTTCAAATTACATTGAAGAACAAGAAAAGCTTAAAGAAGAAGACGAAGACTTCAAGATTTCCATTCAATTTTTGTGGAATATTCGTTAATAAGGTATGGGTTTTTCACTCTTGAATTCCTTTCCCCAAGAGGTCCTTTCAAAGATGATTTTCAAGAATTCAACTCCTAGGGTTTTTACTCTACAAAATGGGTTTTCTTCCTAACTCAAGATTTATGACTATTTATGAAAAACAATGATTTTCTATGGTTAATTAAGTATGTATTGCTGGGTATTTGACTTGTAATGTTTGAATTTCGTTTGAACCATGTTCCCTCTCTAAATAATGGTTTGATTGGGTTATATTTACTACTTGATAACATGTAAACGTTGGGATTGGAACTATGGTTTGAATGAACTCCTTAATGACCCTCTCCCTTATCCTTAAATACGAATTGGTCTTGTCTATGACTTGAAGAGTTGGTATTGATTATGCTATTGAGTATTTCACTATGTTGTTGGATGATTATTGTATATTAAACATAAGTTCTTAATAAAGGTTCTCGGAAACAAGAGGTAAGTCTTCTAAAGTCGTGATTATTGTATGATGCATATGTTAGCCTATAAATTATGTTACAATGCTATTGAAGTATGTATGATGTTGCTATATATATATATATATATATATATATATATATATATATATATATATATATATGGGGCTATAAATATGTTAAATGTGAGATCATGATGAGGATATGATAATGCAAGTTTATGATGTTCTCCTGTATGCCTTACACAAGATGATTATGACATGTTAATCTCACAAATGAAGGGTTGTGATGAAAGGAAATTCTCATCTAAACCTAAAGAGCTTAGGATCATGTTTATACAAGGAGTTAATATCCTATGACATATGATAAGAATTATGAATAAATTATGGTTTAAAGGTTATTCAAAAAGGGACTATAGCTTAGCACCGAGTGAACTAGATATGAGAGGTGTCCCTTCCCTAGTTGGAAGGTAGGTTCACAATGACTCTCATGAGATAGAGGTTGTCATGTAATGTGGAACTATGGATCTCTAATATATCTCCTAGTTCTTGAACTATGTTGTCACCATAGGATACTAGCAAGTGGATCCACCTAGAAAGCTATGTCATGTTTGGTTCTACTTTGGCCGGTACACCACCTTCTTTCGGTGTGGGGTTTCATGACACCGCATTCCAATTTTAGCTCACATGGTCTAATGTCGGTTAAGGCGATTGTTCCCTCAAAGTAAAATGAAAGATAAGAAAATGGACATTTACTAGGGTGACTTGAGGAGTCTACTTAGTATAGGTAGGGTATGGGACTCTACCTAGACATTGCACAAGTTGACTCTAAGGGAAGTCCTAGGAGATTGTCTTTATGTGATATGATAACATGGAAGGTATAATGCTTCTGATACATGATGTTACTCTTGTATGATGTTGGTTATGTTTATAAACATGTTATTGGTCTATATTGCTATATGAGGTGATGTATTTATGTTACAAGTCGTATGAAGTAAAGCTTTACTTATGGTCTCCTATCTTGTACTTGGTTATGTGGGGTTATGGGGCTTCACATGATCATTGCACTTGTAGGCTTGGGATAAGATTATTGGTAAGTGTTTTGCATGTTAAGTTGATATGCACCATTGAACATGAAATATTAATATGACTTTATGATATTATGTCTTTGATTATGACCATGCTTTATGTTGATTGTGATCCTTATCTTATATATGCTCTATTGTATGTCCACTAGAGGTTTTCAAATGACTTAGCATGTTTTCTAAGAAATGATCCTTTTTCATGCATGTCCTTAAATGTTTATGAGCATATACTCATACTTAGTATATGTGGAGTACTAACCCCTTACTTTATATTACTACAAATGTAGGGTCCAGCCATTGAAGATTAAGAAAGTCGATTGAAGAAGCTTGGAACTCTTTCTCCAAGTGTTGGTAGGTCCTCATGTTTGGGGATGCAATCTTTTCGTTATTCTAGCATATGAAGACTTTTGTAGTTTTTAAGAATACTCTTGATTTCGTTTTATGTTCCTTGGATTATTTGTATTAAGGCCTATATGGTGTATTGACTTTTTATTGGCTATGTCCAGATTCGTACTCTATAGATGGTTCTTATGTGAGACATCTTTTAGACTATTGCTACGTATATTTTCATGATTCTTAAGTATGAAGTCTAAGTACACTTCACATAGTATGCAAAAGTTTTTAATTTTTCCGCAATTTTAACTGATGGCATGTTATGACGAATGCTAAGGGCTTTTCTGAGTCCTCTGAGAGGACGACGACACTGGTCGCATCTGGGGTGTACTCTCCGGATGTGACAGAAAGCACAAGTCACTATTATTCCAAATATATATCCTACCCGTCCCTAAGCTTATGTTACAAGCCAATGACAACCTCTACATGATATCATTCCAAATGTTCTCACATTAGTGGAGATTTACATAAGGATGAAAATATGGTATCAGAGTTGCATGCACTGAATATTCTTGTGAGTGTGAGTGCACATTGAAAAATGTCCTCAAATAAAATGCTTCAAATATGTGTGAAATATGACATTTCTTGTTGTAAGTGCACTACAAACAAGGGGACTGGTACAATTCAAAACCTTTGTTTGAAGCAAGATGAGTAAATTTTATTGATCCTTAAGTATGTTTGAGGTACCACTTGTGAGCAAGCACCCACTCTTAAATATTTTCTAAAATAGCTTTTTAGATTTTTTCCAACAAAAAACAATTTGCATTTTCTTTTTGGGTTGTCCATTGTACATTGTGACATTAGACTAATCTCATCAGTGTGATACACCTATTTTACTTCATTGAATCATTCGTCCAAAAAAATGTTGCATATCTTTTGTCTTTATGCTTTGAATATCGCGAGAAATATCATTTTTTTTATTCTTATCATGTTCATATGGTACATTCTCTACTGATGATCTTGTCTAAGACTCTTTGCAGTATTCATCATCTACAGGATTGTAACTACATTTGACTGATTCCTGGCTTAATAGGATATGTAGGCGCCACGACGGCTCAGTCATATAACAAGTGTGATTTTCTTTTCTCTTGTAGTAAAAACTGGGACAGAATTTTTGAGAATATCTCAAAAAATCACAATAAAGGTGTTGTCTCCAGCAAGTAAAGATTGGAGATCATTTTGAGGTTTGCCAAAAATTCTAACTAGGACATAATTTTCGAGAAAGACCTAAAAATTCCAATAAATACTATAAGAAGTTTGATAACCAACTTAAAATGATCCATCATCGCTTGAAGTTCAAAGTTAATTTGAAAATCTTCAGCATTAACATGGCGAGCGAGCAGCTCCTCGCAAAAATCTCCAATAAGACACAAGTCACAATAAACACAAAATGGTTAAGAGTAAAATGTTGGTTGCTTACCTATGTCAAAGTGATCAGGTATTTTGTGCACATTCTCTTTTAAAGAATATTTTCTCAAGGTTTCTTATTAAGTCGGTAGCTAAGGCGACATTTTGTCTACTAATTGTTCCTTTTCAAGTATAGGAACAAGTGAAAGCATTGAGACGATGACACTTTCAATACAATCACTGAGCCATCAACCTCGTTTCAGTGGACAATTACCAAGCCATCCACATTGTTACAGCGGACAATCATCGAGTCATCCACCTCGCTACAGTGTAAAATCATCGACCCATCCACCTCGTTACAGTGGATAATCATCAAGTCATCCACCTTATTACAGTGAAAAATTATCGAGCCATCCACCTCGTACAGTTGGATAATTACCGAGTCATCCACCTCGTTACAATGGAAAATTATTGGGGCATCCATCATTCGCATTTTCATTACATTTTTTATTTGTCAAGAGGGTCATTCTATTTTTCGTTACCTAAGAGGGACATCAAGTTTTTCATTCGCCAAAAAGGTTATTGCATTCAAGTCGCATCTATTGGAAGTGAAGGATGTGCACCCTATCTTTTTCACATTCAAGTCGGAGGAAACTTACATTGAAGATATTTGCATTTAAGTCACATCTATTCGGAGGTGAAGCATGTGCACCCTATCTATAACATTGAAGGATATTCATATTCTATTACCAAAGTGGTAATGTTCACAAAATCCTACCGATGGATCATCTTTTTTCATTAGTCCTACCGATGGACATACATTCAAATCCTATCGATGGATAATCTTTTTTCATTTGTCCTACCGATGGATAAACATTCAAATCCTATCGATGGATCATCTTTTTTCATTTGTCCTACCGATAGACAAACATTCAAATCCTACCGATGGACCATCTTTTTTCATTTGTCCTACCAATGGGTTATTTTCATTCGTCCTATCGATGGACATATATTCATATCCTACCGATTGATCATTTGCATTCGTTCTACTGATGGACATACATTTATGCCCTACCGATGGATCACTTTCATTTATCCTACCAATGGATCATTTTCATTCGTCCTACTGATGGACATACATTCATATCCTGCCAATAGATCATTTTCATTTGTCCTACCGATGGACATGCATTTATATCCTTCCAACAAATCAATTTTATTCATCCTATCGATGGACATACATTTAAATCTTTTTGATGCATCATCGTTATTTATCCTACCAATGGACATGTATTTATATCCTACCGATGGATCATCTCCATTCATCGTATCATAAAAGATGCTACCTTTTTTATCCTAGTTTTGTCTATACTAATGAGTTTTATCTTTGTTTTTCGAGAACATCCAAGATGATGCATTCTCAATTAAGTCATAGGTCTGGACTATGTCAACAAGGATGTGGTACAACGTGGAACCTTTTGGAAGCAAGTTGAGGATCGAATTCCACC
This sequence comes from Solanum sitiens, assembly GCA_016801875.1. NCBI lineage: Eukaryota > Viridiplantae > Streptophyta > Magnoliopsida > Solanales > Solanaceae > Solanum > Solanum sitiens. The sequence continues at coordinate 1,916,253 of JABWTJ010000218.1, forward strand.
ACATTTCAACCACACTTTTATATGAAGGTCATGTGTTCGACCAAAATCGGCTTTGTCAATTTTCATTATTCATGATTTCTTTCATCAATCATATCCAACGAAAGGGACAGTTGTTGACACTCAATTTTGGCCTAACATTTTCAAAATTTGTAACTTTTAAGTTTAATTTATTTAATTGTTCAGAATACATTTTTTGTAATTTTAGATAACTGTATTGATAACTATCTTTGTTTGTCAATTTTAGGATTTTTTATCAGTTCCTTTTAATTACATTATTTTCTATCACAATCGGTTGAACACATTTAAATATTTGTTCATTTTTTAAATCGTTAAATTGCACTTTTACATGTCATTACGTTCATTACAATTTTTGTAATATTCATTTTTATTTGTTACATTAAATAATATTAATTTTGATACTTTGAACGGTCTAGAAATTCATTCAAGTATAAATAAGATTTCATGCACATATATTTTATTTAACTAGTGATTTCAGCCCATGATTTCAACATAATTATATCGTACTATAGGTAGTTTTCAATTTTCAATATAAACAATAGCTTATATTCATTAAGTCAAGGGGTGGATAATATTTTTTTACATTGACAGTAACAATTTTCAAATAGATATAAACCCTAATCTTTTTCTACTTAAAAGCTTTCCAGCCGCCACCCACAATCCGATTTCTCTTCTACCTTAGGTGTCTACCAGCGGCAAACCACCGCTAACCCACCACCAGTGCTCACCCCCTTTCTGTTTCTAGCAACCAAAATCACCAACGAGCCACATTACCACCAGAAACCAGACCGGAAACAACCTCCAGAAAACATATGTTGCTGCACCCAACGAGCTTCAAGCTCCACTACCACTGAAACAAATACCAAATCACTACCAAACTAGACCCCAAACCTCACTCAAACAGCCCCCAAACCACCGTAAAATGACCAAATTGCCACCGCCATACCAAAACCCTCTTTAGTTTCCCTCTTTTTCTAGTGAAATAGTCACCAGAAATGACCCGAAACCACTAGCGACCAAAATGAGACCACCAACTCCAGCGAGGAGTGTCAAACTTCAATGAGTCTGAGCAAACAATAAGAAAACCACTAGTTCATTTCCCTTTCCCCTTTTTGATTTGTTGTTTGACTTTTGCAGGTCACCCAAGCAAGCTCGAGGTTTTCCACAATTTCAACCACCGGAGAAAATGGGAATCCAGCAATCAACACGAAACTCCATTTACGGCGAGGTGAGGTTTCAGTCCAAAATCCAACCAATACTGATGCTATTTTACTTTGTTTGTTGTTCTTGTTGATGTTTTAGTTGTATTTCAAATGGTTTAATTTTTCTGGTTTAGATCTGGCCGGAGGGTTCAAGCCTCGACTACCTTTATTATTATATCTCTATTCAAATCTAGCTACTATTTGTCTATTATTTTTTATTATTTTTAATTGTTTTTAATTTTGGTAAATGCATCATGTTCTTATAATTACGCATTGTTAGTATTTGTTGTTGACCATCATTATTATTAATTATTATATTCGTTTGTTGACTAAGTGCATAATCATTGTTTCTTTTGTCTATTGTGTAGTTTTGTTAATAAAAATGTTATATTTTTGTTGAGTTTGATTAAATTTTATTTATTTTTGTTATGTTATTTTCCTGTTTGAAATCTATTTTCCTTTATTGTGGTTTCTCATTTGTATTTCATTTATTTAATGTCGTTTAAACTTTGTAACAACCCTCAAAATGAACTAGGCTAAACTAGATCCTATTATGTGTTTTATGAGTTAATAAGGTGTTAAAATAATGATAATAGATTTGTAAGTTAGCTTGAAAAGTTTTGAGGTCAAACATCAAAGAACGACCATGACGTTTGGAAACTAGTCTTGTGTGTGCTACTGTACCTTTGCATGTTTTATGTGTTGTTTGGTGTCTAAAATGATAGGAGGGCGCTCTAACATCTACGTAGGCATGTTTAGGGTTAAAACGTTTGGGTATGACTCCCTAAAAACCACCCTAAGGGTCCTTGAGGAGGACCCAACATTGGAAAGAAGCTGCCAAGGACAACCCAAACTACGCCCCAAATCGATGCCCCTTTGATTGAATGACGCATCATCATCACGGGGAATGGCTCCACACTTAGTTTTGGGGATCTTATCCCCCGAAGATGAGTTTCTGACCAAAACAACGGACTAGCAGGATGGTCCGTTGGTTAATCGATGCCCCATCATTGGGTGGTCGTCGTTTAGCCTGCAATTCTCCTGCAGGTCACGGCCAAGTGAGGGGTGAATTTCATGTCCTAATTAAGTCCTAGACGGTTATTTTCGGTTATTTATGGTATTTTAAGTTAGTTAAAACTTTAAAACCTAGACTTAGACTTTATTATTCAAAATCAAAAACCAAGTTCAAAAGAAGTTCTCACAAAAACCTCCAAGGAAGCTTAGTACATGTGGTGTACTAACCCCTTACTTTATATTACTACAAATGTAGGGTCCGGCCATTGAAGATTAAAAAGGTAGATTGAAGAAGTTTGGAACTCTTTCTCCAAGTGTTGGTAGGTCCTCATGTTCGGGGATGCTATCTTTTCGTTATTCTAGCCTATGAAGACTTTAGTAGTTTTTAAGGATACGCTTGATTTCGTTATATATTCTTTGGATTCTTTTGTATTAAGGCCTATATGGCGTATTGACTTTTTATTGGCTAAGTCCAGATTCGTACTCTTTAGATGGTTCTTATGTGAGACAGCTTTTAGACTATCGCTACGTATGTTTTCATGATTGTTAAGTATGAAGTCTAAGTAAACTTCACATAGTATGCAAAAGTTTTAAATTTTTAATGCAATTTTAACTGATGACATGTTATGACGAATGTTAAGGGCTTGTCTGAGTCCTCTGAAACGACGACAACGACGGTCTCATCTGGGTGTACCTCCGGATGTGATAAACTTGGTATCAGAGCATGAGGTTAATTATTCTTAGGATCAATGTCTCACTAAACCACATTACCTAGTGTCTTGTTCATGGTTGTGAAGTGCGCCACAATTGTGGATGAGAGGCTATGTGATGATTAGGAAAACTTCTCTTTTCTTGGTAATCCTATGTCGTGCCTTTAGAGTTTTGACACTATGTGTATTTTAGCATCTAATACCTTTCTTGTGGTTATAGGCGATGAACACAAGAAGGAAAACCGCGAGAAGAGTAGGAGAAGAGATTGCGAATGCGGAATCAACTCCCCAAGGCAATCAAGTCCCTTCTCAAGTGCAAACTGCTGTGAATAATCAAGTTCCAGTCGATCCTCCGGCAATAACGGATAGTGAGGTAATGGCAGCCCTGTTCCAAATGGCCCAAGTCATAACCACTCAAACTCAAGCTATTACGGCACAAGCTAACAGAGAAGTTGTACCTCGAGAGAATCAATACACTAGTACTATGGCTAGTCGTTTGAGAGACTTTTACGAGGATGAATCCTCCCATATTCTTTGGATCAAAAGTTGATGAAGACCCCCAAGACTTCCTTGATGAGGTCTATAAGATCTTGTTTGCTATGGCGGTAAGTACTACTGAAAAGGCTGAGCTTGCTGCCTACCAACTCAAGGACGTGGCTCAGACATGGTACAATTAGTGGAAGGATAGTAGGGCTTTAGGAGGTGGTCCCGTAGCTTGAGAGAACTTCAAAAAGGCCTTTCTTGACAGATTATTTCCAAGGGACCAAAGGGAAGCTAAGGTACATGAGCTTATTAACCTTCGTCAAGGAGGTATCAGTGTCAAGGAATACTCCTTAAAATTCACTAAGCTGTCCAAATATGCTTCTTCTTTGGTTTCCAATGCTAGGGATGAAATGAGTCGTTATGTAATGGGTGTGTCCGAAGAGCTTGAAGAAGAATGTCGTACAACCATGCTTCATGACAATATGGATCTTTCTAGATTGATGGTTCATGCACAACAAGTAGAGGAGAGTCTTCTAAGGAAGAGGAACAAAGAAGCTAGGAAGGCAAGGTCTCTTGAAAGTAGTTCTTCTAAGAGTAGGTTTGACGTTCAAGACGAGCCTAAGTTCAAGAAGAGGTTTTCAAACCAAGTCCCTTCAAATATCTCCAAGAATCGCAATGATAGAGGTTCTAATCCTAAACCTCAAAAGGGGAGAAATGTTGATCCACCAAAAAAAAGACCAACTTGTGGTAAATGTGGTAAGAAACATGTGGGTGAATGTCTTGTTGGGACTAATAGTTGCTATGGTTGTGGAAAAGGTGGTCATATGCTGAAAGACTGTCCTAATGTGAGAAGCCAAGGTAAGGGGAATGGCCAAACTCAACCAAGCGTTCCGAGCTCTAAAGCTCTAAAAAGGAACCATTTTCAATACACTCAAGGCTAGGGGTGAACAAGAGAACTCTCCCGATGTTGTGATGGGTATGTTACAAGTCTTTTCTATTAATGTTTATGCTTTGCTTGATTCCAGTGCTACCCTTTCTTTTGTTACACCTTTGGTAGCTAGGAAGTTTGATGTACTTCCCGATGTTTTGATTGAAACCTTTTCGTTTTGTACCCCAATGGGTGACTCTGTGGTTGCAAAAAAAGTATAGGAAATGTTTTGTAATGTTGCCCAATAAAGTCACTCTTGTTGATTTGGTAGAACTTGACATGTTTGACTTTGATATGATCTTGGGTATGGATTGGCTTCATGCATGTTTTGCTTCCATGGATTATAGAACAAGGGTAGTGAAGTTCCAATTTCCAAAGTGGAAGGGGGGGAATTCTATGCCAAGGGATCAAATCATTTCTTGCTTGAAGGCTTGTATGATGATAGCCAAGGGTTGTTTATACCATGTTGTGAGGGTTAAGGACCTAGAATGTGAAACTCCTTCTATTGAGTCAGTCCCCGTAGTAAGGGAATATCCAGAGGTTTTTCCTAATGACCTTCTAGGGATTCCTCCCGAACGGGAAATTGACTTTGGCATTAATTTGTTACCGAATACGAACCCATCTCAATTCTCCATATAGGATGGCTCCGGCTGAATTGAAAGAGTTGAAGCTCCAACTCAAAGATTTACCAAACAAGGGTTTTATTCAGCCTAGTATTTCTCCATGGGGTGATTCGATCTTGTTTGTTCAGAAGAAGGATGGGTCCCTTAGAATGTGCATTGATTATCGTCAACTCAATAAGGTCACCATAAAGAACAAGTACCCTCTCCCTCGGATTGATGATCTATTTAATCAACTCCAAGGTTCTAGTTACTTTTCCAAGATTGACTTAAGGTTGGGATACCACCAACTTAGGGTGAGAGGTGAAGATGTTAACAAAACAGCTTTTCGAACTAGATATGGTCACTATGAATTTCTAGTTATGTCTTTTGGGTTAACAAATGCCCCGGCGGCGTTTATGGACCTAATGAATAGAGCTTTTCGAGATTTCCTTGACTCATTTGTGATTGTGTTCATTGATGATATTTTGATATACTCCAAGAATGAAAATGAGCATGAGAGTCATTTGAGGTTGGTCTTGCAAGTCCTCAAGGAACACCAGCTTTATGCCAAATTTAGTAAGTGTGAGAGGTCTGTTGTTTTTCTTGGCCATGTTATCTCTGGTGAGGGTGTAGAGGTCGATCCGAAGAAGACGGATACGGTCAAAAATTGTCCTAGACCTTTGACTTCCACCGACATAAAAAGTTTCTTGGGTCTAGCCGGGTATTAAAGAAGGTTTGTTGATGGATTTTCATCCATTGCTTCTCCTTTGACAGCTTTGACCCAAAAAAAGGTGAAGTTTGAGTCGTCGGAAGCTTGTGAGAAAGGTTTTCATGAGTTGAAATATACGCTTACCTCCACTCCAGTGTTGACCTTACCGGAGGGTAATGAAGGCTTTGTAGTGTATTGTGATGCTTCCCGAGTGGGCTTGGGATGTGTCCTCATGCAACATGGCAAGGTGATTGCTTATGCTTTTAGGCAACTCAATTCATGGGAAGAATTATCCAACTCTTGATCTAGAGTTAGCTGGTGTAGTTTTTGCCTTGAAAATATGGAGACATTACTTGTATGGTGTGCATGTTGATGTGTTTACTGACCATAAAAGTCTTAAATATGTGTTTACACAAAAGGAGTTAAATCTCCGACAGAGAAGATGGTTAGAATTGTTGAAAGATTACGACATGAGTGTCCTTTACCACTCTGGCAAGGCCAATGTGGTTGCGGATGCTTTGAGTCATATGACTATGGGTAGTGTGTCCCATGTGGAAGAAGAGAAGAAAGAACTTGTGAAAGATGTTCATAGGTTGGCTCGATTAGGTGTGCGGTTAGAAGATTCTCCAAATGGTGGTTTCATGGTCCATCATAACTCTGACTCATCAGTAGTGGTGGAGGTGAAATCTAAGCAGCATCTTGATCCACTATCGATGGGGTTGAAGGAATCGTCACTTGGTAAGCTCAATGAGTCATTCTCCCAAGGGGAGGATGGTGTTCTTAGGTACCAAGGGAGATTATGTGTATCGGCTATTGAGGATTTGAGAAATCGAATTCTAGAAGAAGCCCATGGTTTTCGTTATTCTATACATCCGGGTGCCACCAAAATGTAATCATGACCTTAGAGAGGTCTATTGGTGGGATTGTTTAAAAAGGGACATAGAAGAGTTTGTTGCTAAGTGTCCAAACTGCCAACAAGTTAAAGCCGAGCATCTAAAACTGGGTGGCTTAACCCAAATCATGGATGTTCCTACTTGCTCAACCCTTACTACTAGAGTTACTCGTTCACTAGAGACAAGAGGAACAGGGTAAGTGAGTCATCTTTTCCTTCTCTGGTAAGGAAAAAATCTTTTTGGTTTAGCGAGAGGCTCTACCAAGTTCTGATCGTCTTCAAGTTTGAAGTCTCAACACAACCTATAAAATGAATAACTAAGATCAAGTTGTCAACACTTGCTCTCTAACTTTAGAAATTAGACAAATCAAATACTTTCTAATTCTAAAGTCTCCAGCAGCGATGCCAAAAATTTGTTCCGCCCAAACGCACATGTAAGTGTATGTGATCGTGCAAGTATTAAAGTGGCTCTTTTTAAGAGTAAGGTACCGTACCCACAGGGACTCGAGATTAGATTTATCAATTTTTCCAATAATTTCAATTTGAAACAAGTGTTATCAAGAATAGTGAAGTGGATTTTTATATAATTGATAATCTAATTATAAACTTCACTAATATGATTCAATCTCAAAAGGGTTAGAACAATAATGGGGGAAACTCCAGGGCTGTAGTTGACTTATGGATTCATGCATATTATTTTGTAAAATGGATATTAATTAACTATCGAATCATCACAGAGTTAATTTTATGATTATGGTCTTTTGACCTCTAACCGCCTATGATAATTTACAGTCGAACTACATCGTTGAGCGGGGATAGGCTGAATCAATTACCGAGTATTACAATTTCGTCTTGTCTAATAACCGAGCAAGGTTCCTAGGTATATCCCTATTGTAGATACAAATCAACTCTAAATCTAAGAGAAAATCATGCTCGTGTTGGCCCACGTTTTATCCTCTTATTCCTCTCCTGAATTTAATTCACACAAAGACATTTTATTTTGTGGTGATCAAGCACGAAATACTAAAACAAGAGCAAAAGATTGATTCATATGATAATTAGCTTTAATCCATTAAACTTAATAAAACACAATCATCTAGTAGCCACATCCCTAGAAGTAGGAAAATTAGCTACTCATATCAAGATTCTCAATTACGCAATGTTTAAATAACATAAAGAGATTAGATAAAGAATACTTTAGGAATGAACCCTAAGAACAGATGAAAAACTCCCAAAATAGTCATTCTTCAAAATCCAAAAAAATAATAATTCTAAAATAAAAAAATTTGTGTCTATTTATATTTAGTCAAAACAGGCCAAATCTTGCACCAATATCCGCGACGCGGAGAGCCTTCAAGAATCCAACAACTCGCGAATATCTCTTTTTCGCTACGCTTGCACAATACGGTGTGTTCTGCCTCTAACACCAATTTTTTATCAAATAGTAAATTCCCTCTTCGTGTTACGAAGCTGCCTTGTTCTTCATTTTAGTTCTACTTTCTTCTTACTCTTTTGCTTGGATCCTCTCTTAATTCCTAGTGCATGTTTTAGCGCTCGTTTATTGATTTAACCTCACCTACATAACTAATCATATTGGTTTGTCTAACTAAATTCAGATGACTTGATACTACTAACAACTAGTAAAGATGATTTCGAATTTGGCCAAAATGCAGGTGTTATTTGGTTCTTAAACATAAAAATATGTCCAAGATCATATACAATTGTTCACGTATACATATACACATTAATTTAACAAAATATATGTGTCATTTGTCGTGCTTGTTGACACAAATGTCCCACTATGTGGTCCTTTCAAGTGGCTACCATCCATCACAACTACTGCTCTAGAATGCATAAATGCTCGTATCAATGTATTCAATGTAATAAATAGATACACAAACTCATTATTATGACTCTTTTTAATATGTATACGGAATCCCATGTAAGTTATATTCATCATATACAAATACGCAAGTAATTTTGCATACGATCCATCTGGTGTACCCCTCAAAGATTACAATATTTTCTCTTTAACCTTCCAAGCCGACGTATAGTTAACATTATCTCCAAGATCAATTTTCATATCCTTTTTAATGCCAAATGGTGTATATATACGCTTGTGATCTGCTAATTTAGATTTCACAATCCCTCCACACAAATTGCTAGTTGCTTGTCTTTGTGAGTAAACTTTATCCTCTATAGGACATGTATGTTGTGTGTTGAATGCTCAAATTCTGAACATTCCAAATTTATTGATATTTGATACCTTCATTAATCATTCACATTCCTCATAATAATAATCCAATGTATGACAACATGAGAATTTCATCACAACCAATAAATATGCATAGCATAATCAGATATATATACAAATATATTCTATAATATACAAAACGATCACACCTACAAATATACACAAAAGTATTGAAATATATTACTTGGTTGAATTTGACCTCACAGTTCTGTACTAAAACATTTGTGCAATTGCATATTTTTTCATAACTGATTTCAAATTTGATTTGTTCATATATACTTGATCAATTTCAACTTGTTTATTAGATGAATTTGAAATCACCCATTAGTATCCATTGATACAAACATAATATTTGTCTTCCAATTCTGTGCTCTGAACCATCAGTACCCCCAACTCTCCATCTAATGAATTCTAAACACAATTGATTCTATCTATTACACAAATTCAATACGGTTATACAAATTGAAATTGTGTTAAAATCATTGTTAGCCTTTTTAAGCATTACATACACCCTAACGCCCATGTCATTGTGTATAGTCATAGGTGTATTAATTTCTCCAACTTTATACTCAATCTTCAATATCTCCGTATTCGTGTCAACACCAATCTGTGTTACAATAACTATATAAAACTCAACAAACTATGTTTGTTCTTTAAAGACTATCCTCTCTATAGTATAATTGGCATAACAATTTGTATCGTCTCATTTTCTAAAATGCATGACATTTTTCGGTAGAGATTACAAACAAATTAATCATTAATAATTGCATGCCTTTATATATACTCATATACAAATAGCATACATACACAAAGTTACACATTTGTATATAATAAAAGTAATTATATACGATGCATTTATATACAATTATTTCATACAATTACTATATATATGCATAATATAAAAAAATTATACAAATACCTACATATATACAATAGTATGAAATAAACAATGTACAAACCTTACAAAACTATATATACATTTACATTACACAAAAAAAAATGTCAAATTAAAGCACACCCTTTTTTAATCAAATCATATACAATTGACGTAGTAATTTTATACAATTACTTACAAATATACATGATATAAGAATTTTTTACAATTACTTACATATATACAATATTATAAATTAAACGATATAGAAATAGTATAACTTATATATATATATATATATATATATATATATATATATATATATATATATATATATATATATATATATATATATATATATATATATTAAATTACAATTTTTAAATCAAATTAAAGCACACCGATGTTGTCAATCAATAAACTTCATATATACAAATCGTTGTCAATTTTCAAGTGAATTAGAGTAGAATTGTGATATACAATTTCTCTAATCTTGTATAAACAAAAATATTTTTTTGCGAACCATTAGAATGAAGAAAACAAAAATAACTCGTATTTCAAAATTTCAATTATTTACTGACAAATCAATTACATAGTTTCTTGCCGTTCAAAACATGAAGTTTTCTTAAAGAAACGCTTACCTAGCATTGAATATACAAGAATATTAATTAATCTATCTTCAATAGTTTGAGGAAACCAGTTGTTATGATGTTTCTATCGCTATAGAACTCTTTTTTGAAAAAATATTTGCGTTTCGACGATTAGCTTGAATCATTGGATTATGTAAATTTTCTGTTAACATATTTAACGCTCATGTATCTATTTATTTTTAAAAAAATTATTATATTGTATAAATTATATTAAAAGAATATTATATACGAATTTAATGCTTCATAGCAAACTAAGCTATACTCATGAAATGTGATCATATAAAACTACACCTATAGAACGTTATTTCATTAAGTCTGTTTGTTATATATGAAATTTTTTCAAAAAAGAAAAAAACTTATGTGCAAAGAGGCCCTTATTGGGCCATAGTACCACCAGGACCAACTCGAATTGGGCCTGCTTCCGACATCGGCCCACTAAGCTTGGGGCCACATCTGTTTTCTGGCGCCAAATTCTCCCGCCAAAACAACGAGATATATAAATCAGCCGCTCATTCTCTTTTCCTCTCCTAAACCCTACAAAGCATAACGCCCGAGTAGAGTGAGAAACAGAGAGAAAATGGCCGGCGAAGATTCCAACGGCGATAGTGGTAGCCGCCGTCAGGCGGATTCTCCGTCATCTTCCGATCACAGAAATGGTAATCCACCGTCTACTCCTGATTCTCCGACGTCAGTAGGATTCAACACAGATCAGCTTCCTTTCAACACTAGCCAAAACTACTCTGAAGAGGATGAAGCCTCTGTTGATCCTGATATCATCAGAGACGATCCAGAAGATGCTGACATTGAAGAGGAAGATGGAGAAGACCTTTTCAACGACAATTATCTCGAGTTCGTATTTTGATATTTCAGTTGTGACATTTCCACATTATAATTCGTTCATTTTTAAAAAAGTTTTGCTGAAATTACAGTGACTATCAGAGGATGGGTGAGGCTGACCAGTATGAATCGCTCGGATTGGATGATTCCATTGTGGATGAAAGAGATCTGGATCAAATCATGGCAGATCGTCAGGCTGCTGAAGTGGAACTTGACAATAGAGATGTACATGTCTCTAACCGCAAGCTTCCTCAACTTCTTCATGATCAAGGTATGTTTTTTATTGGCCTCTTTATTGTGTTATTTCGATTGATATTTGAGACTCATTTACCTGTATTTCTTGCTTGCATTGTGCTTATTTTACATGTTAAAATGCAATTTCTTAATTTTTCTTTCATTAGTTATTTGTTCCTCCTTTATTATTATTACTCTAGCTCACTCTTTGTCTCTTCCTTCTAGTATCCTGGTATGGTTCTATTCCCACATTTCTATTTAGTTTGATGTCTCCTGTATCATTTCTATTTCTATTTATTTTGATGTCTCCTGCATCATCTCTAGAATTAGTATTCTATCCCTGTGTCTCTAGATTGAATCTTTCTGAAGTGTTTACAATCTCATTTGATAGTTGAAGGACCCCCTCCCTTCTCATGTAGTCCATATATTTAGATTAAGAGTGAGTTGTGACATTTTAAGTAAGTTATACTATTGGACTCCAAAAAGTTTAGGGGCAGCGCTAACCCAGTCTTACACTTTGACCAACTTTTTGGTTCAGAAAGCCATGTAATGTTTTCAAATTTGTATATTTTGTATATAGGTGTTATGACATTGCCGCCTCTAATTATTTAGTGGCTGTAACGCTGAACACTTGTGTTTTCATGAACCCCAAACCCTTAAGGTTTGACTAACTTCTGGTAGGAGCCGATATATATGAATTTAACTTGTTTAGCATATTTTGGACTGATGTGTTTTATTAATTAGAATGACTTCAGAGCAGACTGAAATCAAACAGCTAACACTCAGGTATTTTGCTGTAGATACTGATGATGACAACTATAGGCCATCAAAAAGGACTAGAGCTGATTTCAGAAGGAATTTTGATGATACTGATGCAATGCCAAGTTCGCCAGGGGCATCACAACGAGTAAACTCCAGCCAGGATGTGCCAATGACTGATCAAACTGATGATGATCCCTATGAGGTTTGTACTTTCACAGTAACACCTTTTTACCCAAGGCTAATCATAATTGAATTGCCTGAATATATCTCTTACAATTCTTTGGATTTTCCGTGCAGGATGATGAAAATGATGAAGGGGAGTTTGAGATGTACAGGGTTCAGGGTACACTTAGGGAATGGGTAACTAGAGATGAAGTCCGGCGTTTCATTGCGAAGAAGTTCAAGGAATTCTTACTCACATATGTAAATCCCAAAAATGAACATGGGGACTTTGAATATCTTCGACAGATTAATGAGATGGTATCAGGTATAAATGTTTCTGAACTTGTCAAGTCATTGCTGACCTTTTCAAGAATGTATTAAGTTTTACGAGTTCCAAAAGAGATGTTTTATTAATTTAGATCTTCTCTAAATTGTTCATCATTCATCTGCAGTTAATAAATGCAGCCTTGAGATTGATTACAAACAATTCATATATGTCCATCCCAATATTGCCATATGGCTGGCAGATGCACCACAATCCGTCCTTGAAGTGATGGAAGAAGTTGCCAACAAAGTTGTCTTTGATCTTCATCCCAACTATAAGCAAATTCATCAGAAAGTCTATGTCAGGATTACCAACTTACCAGTTTATGATCAGATTCGTAATATAAGGTAATATCACTTGCTTACTTTGGTTGACTACATCTAGTGTAAATAAAACCTCACTTGAAGTTGTCATTCTTTGCAGGCAGATCCATTTGAACACCATGATTCGTATTGGTGGAGTCGTCACCCGGCGATCTGGTGTCTTTCCCCAATTGCAACAAGTGAAATATGATTGTAACAAATGTGGAGCAGTATTGGGTCCTTTTTTCCAGAACTCATACTCAGAAGTGAAGGTTGGTTCTTGCCCAGAGTGTCAGTCAAAAGGACCATTCAGTGTCAATGTTGAGCAGGTAAACTTTGTTTGTATATTTCTCATAGAAAGAGAACTGTGAAATTGATAACTTAATACTCTTTCTAAATCCTTTGCAGACAATATACAGGAACTATCAGAAACTGACACTACAAGAAAGCCCAGGAATTGTGCCAGCTGGTCGGCTTCCTAGATACAAGGAAGTGATACTGTTGAATGATCTTATCGATTGTGCCCGACCAGGAGAAGAGATAGTAAGACTCTTTAACTTTTTTTTTAGCTTGTTTATGATAATTAATCCTAGTTAAATGAATATTTTGGCATGTGCGTTACCGAATGTTTCTTTAACTTTAATGCTTTTGAACTTTTCAATGACCTTGCTAAAGACAGGCAGTGTTTCTTTCTAATGTCAGGAAGTCACAGGAATCTACACTAACAACTTTGACTTGTCCCTGAATACCAAGAATGGGTTTCCTGTCTTTTCTACTGTGATTGAAGCTAATTATGTTACAAAAAAGCAAGACCTCTTTTCAGCTTACAAGCTAACTCAGGAGGACAAAGAAGAAATTGAGAAGCTGGCCAAAGACCCTCGGATTGGAGAACGAGTATGTCCAAGTGCCTTGTCAATTTTAAAATCCAGTTGGTCCTTTTGATTTGTAGACTACTTAGATATCTCTTTTCTCATTTATTTTATACCACAGATATTCAAGTCCATTGCCCCGTCAATTTATGGTCATGAAGACATAAAGACTGCCATAGCTCTTGCTATGTTTGGGGGCCAAGAGAAAAATGTTGAAGGGAAACACAGACTGAGAGGAGACATAAATATTCTCCTGCTAGGTGATCCAGGCACTGCAAAATCACAGTTCCTCAAGTAAGTATAAATCTAGAATGACCTCATTTTGAATCAATGGGTACTGTAGTCACCATACAACCCTATCAGGTATGTTGAGAAGACGGGACAACGAGCCGTCTATACAACTGGCAAAGGAGCTTCTGCTGTAGGGCTTACAGCAGCAGTACACAAGGACCCTGTCACTCGGGAATGGACCCTTGAAGGAGGAGCACTAGTTTTGGCTGATAGAGGAATATGTTTGATTGATGAGTTCGATAAGATGAATGATCAGGATAGGTATGCAAGTCTGATAGCTGCACTTTTAGCTGGTCTTCCCTACATTGCTTGCTTGATTATAACATTCTCATGTTTCTTTCCTTTATTTTTTATGTTTTCTTTAGAGTGAGTATTCATGAAGCAATGGAACAGCAGAGTATTAGCATATCAAAGGCTGGCATTGTCACATCTCTCCAGGCCCGCTGTTCTGTTATTGCTGCTGCAAATCCTATTGGAGGAAGGTATAGGAGAACTAAATTTTATTGTTTTAGAAATAGGATGATCATATGATCCTACTGTAGACATTTCCTTCCAAGTCAATGTTACTATTAGTAGGCTACCAGCACTATCTTGGAAATCTAGCTTAATCCCTCTATTACAGCTGTGGTTTCCACATCTTTGATGGTCATCAGATCTTGGAATTCTTTATATTTTCTTTATCTATGCATTAGATTTAGGTTTCCATTTGCTTTTGTTGTATTGCCATAAATTTCTCACTTTAGCTGCTACCTCACATTCACGGCATCCAATAGTTCTAATGTGCAAATACAATTTGGTAGAATTAGCATTTTCTGGAAGTCATTATTTATTCTCTGAGTAGCGTATGCTTTTAAATTTGTCTTTTTCTGACATTTCTTCCCTGCTTTAGTTTAGTGATTTTTCTCTTAAATCCTTGTAGATATGATTCCTCAAAGAATTTCACGCAAAATGTGGAATTGACAGATCCAATTATTTCTCGATTTGATGTACTCTGTGTGGTCAAGGTAATGTCATTCTTTTAGAGCCCTGTCAATCTGGTTTAGCTTTTCCTTAATCAACTTTTGAAACTGAAAGGAAACTGATTTTGTGCAGGATGTGGTTGATCCAGTCACTGATGAGATGCTTGCAAAGTTTGTTGTTGATAGTCATTTTAGGTCACAAGCAAAAGGTGCTACTATAGATGAGAAGTCATTTACTGATTCACGGGATGATGCTCGTGCCACTATGGCTGCAACTGATCCTGAGGTTACCCTTGCAGCTTATTATTTTTACCATTTGTTTGAACTTTTATGTTTTGTTTTCTTAAAATATAAGTTTCTTTTTTCCCACAGATAATTCCTCAAGAGTTGCTAAAGAAGTACTTAACTTATGCAAAGTTGAACGTATTCCCAAAATTACACGATGCGGACTTGGACAAACTCACACAGGTTTATGCGGAATTAAGGAGAGAATCTTCGGTGAGATTGCCATTTAGTTGAAGCTTCTTTCTTAAATCATTTAAAGTATGGTAGCTTAAGCCTTTTAGCAATGACACATTGTCTAATGTGTTCCATGTGCATGTACAGCATGGACAAGGAATTCCCATAGCAGTGAGGCACATTGAATCGATGATAAGGATGTCTGAAGCCCATGCAAGGATGCATCTTAGACAACATGTTACTCAAGAAGATGTGGATATGGCAATCCGTGTCCTTCTGGATTCATTTATATCAACCCAGAAATTTGGGGTGCAAAAAGCATTGCAAAAGGTAATAGTATCAGCACTCTATGTTAGGCTTACATAAGACATAATCACATTATATTCATATGCCCCAGTAATAGTTGTGGATATGGACATTTGAAATGGTTTTGAATTTTGGTGCAGAGCTTCAAAAAGTACATGACATACAAAAAAGATTTCAATGCTATCATTCTTCACCTCCTACGTGGGCTTGTAAAAGATGCACTGCAGTTTGAGGAAATTGTTTCAGGTTCTGCTGCCAACCTAGACCATATTGATGTCAAGGTTGAGGAGCTACAAAGCAAGGTAATTTATACTTGAAATCCTCTTTATTTATGTGATATTATCTCCCAACCGTTGCCTAATGAACACCCCATTCTCTAAAATCATTGCAGGCACTTGATTATGGCATGACTGATCTCAAAGCATTTTTCTCAAGCAATGAATTTACAAAAGCAAACTTTGAGTTGTACGAGGATCAGGGTATCATAAGACATCGCCTTCCAGCTCGATGAGTTGTGTATTGTTTCAGATTTTGTCATATGGCTGGTTAATCTAGTTTTCTTAAATTGTATACAAATGAATGCAGAACTCTGAGACGTTCTTAACATTTGATCAGTTTTTAGCTTCTATAAGGAATTTGTTGTTTGCTTTTTGTTGTACTTGTATTACAGATAACTCAATTTAAGTTGTTTCAACAGTGAAAAGTCCCTTTAATATTAACAACGGAAAAGGGCCAAAAATATTCTTGTAAAGGTTTAAAAAATACCCTTCATCCAACCTATTGTGTTAAAAATATCCCTCAATTCATCTTTTTGGTTCAATATTATCCTTTATAGTTTAAACTAACAACCTTCTATTTTTTAATTATCTTTTTTAATAATTAGTACATGACGTTTTTCTATTGAATAAAGTTAAATTTCAACGCACTAAACTTGCTCCTATCCACTTGACCCATATTAACATTCCTTGACCAAAATCCAATTGAAAGATTCATCTAAAAAGATTGAATCTCTTCTCCTTGAACTTAATTTCTATGCGGCAACTTTTCCTTTATCTCTTAATTCTTCATCGTAAGCTTCTCTTTTCTTGATTCTATGGTTTATTGATTGGGTTTGACAAGGTGGTTGCTTAAAGATTTAATCTTTTTTGTTTCATGTACATACATTTCGTTGTTGGTGTTTGTTAATCTAATGAAATTCATGTTAATTGTTTGTTATAATAAATTTATCTACATGAGTCATCGTTAATTTCTGCTCTAAATAAGCTTAAATCTGAGTATCTTCATTATCGCTGAAAGCCGAAAACTTGACTGAATCCTTCATCTTGTGCTTCTGTTTAATTGTTAATGTGGCTCAAAATTTAATCTTTTTTTGTTTCATGAACATACATTCTGTTGTTGGTGTTTGTTAATCTAATGAAATTCATGTCAACTGGTTTAGAAGGAGAAGAGATGATATCATTTTTTATTTGTGATGGATCTTTTTATTGATTTGGTCAAGAGATGTCAATATGGGTAGGGTGTAGAGAGAATTTGGTGGATTGAAATTTAAATTTATCCAGGATGTCACATAATAATTCTTAAATATAATAATTAAAAAATATAAGATTGTTAGTTTAAAGGATAATATTGGACTAAAAGGGTTGACTGAGGGGTATTTTTTACCCAATTGATGGATGAGATATACTTTTAAACATTTTCTAATAGTATAGGGGTAGTTTTAGCCCTTTTCAGTATTAACAATTGAGACAAAAAATACTTGGGTTTACAATATTTAAGTAACCTTAATAATTATAATTATCCAAAGATCTTTTAGGTACTTGTTTTTATTAAGATAGAGATATTTTCATTTGGATATATATTTCTTATATTTTCAGTGTGTAACTTATCTTCAAATATAACTTATTAGAAATAAATTAAAGGAGCAAGTCTTGTTCATGGATAAATTAGAGTTAATTTTTCAAAAATGATAATCCAAGTTTAAGAAATTGTCTTAAAATATTATTTATGTTTCATTGAGGATCAAAATATCATTCAACTATTTCTATTTTCCTTCAAATTTATTTGACACTTCAAAAGGCTCACTCTCTTTAGTTGGAATGTCACGTCATTGAAGGTTTTTTTTTTAAGAATAAACTTATTTAATTCATCAAACTCATTTAATTAAAATAATGATCTTATTATTTTCTAAAAAGTATATATTAGTTTATTAAGAAGAAATTTTCATGCTTAAGAATCTTTTATCATAATTATTTTTTTATTTTTTTATGCTATATATGAAGAATAGATTTTTTTAAGCTTACTATAATGTCATCAATTTTGAATACTTATAAACGAATATATTCAAAAATATTGATATATAAATTACTCATTAATCAACTTATATCAATTGATCATATATTATACAATGGATCAATAATATTAACAATAATATTAAATTTTGATCTTTATGAGAATACATATTGGTGTTTAATTGTAGAAAAAATGGTTAAACCCCCCTCCCCCCCCAAAAAAAAAACTATACTCGAAATCTCAACTATACACTTCAACTTTACGGGTGTTCTATTACCCCTGAACTTCATATTTCTCTATTTTCTACACATTTAAACACTGACCTGTCATAGGAGGTGAGAACACCTCCTCTAGGAGCGTTAGAAGGTGAAAACACCATAAATTTTGACAAAATTTTTCTCTTTCTCCAACGATCATCTTCCCCACCATCAAATAAACCATTGTTTCTTCTTCCCCACCATGAAACCTTGTTCCTTCTATTAAAAATTCACGATTTTCTCTCAAAAAATAAGTAGAATTTAGTTGTTTATGTTCATTTCTACTTTAAATCTTGAATTTAGGGTTTGTAATTTGCTCCAATTTTTTATTTAGGTCTCTAATTTGAATTTTAAATTTTCTCGAAATTCATTAAAAAA
Organism: Solanum sitiens; assembly: GCA_016801875.1. Classification (NCBI taxonomy): domain Eukaryota; kingdom Viridiplantae; phylum Streptophyta; class Magnoliopsida; order Solanales; family Solanaceae; genus Solanum; species Solanum sitiens. Next base: position 1,935,019 of record JABWTJ010000218.1, read on the forward strand.
AATGGCAAATGAAAACTTGAATAAGCTTTGTAGTGAATGAATCAGATCCAATGTTGCTCTTAATTTCACGAATCAACAGAAACCCTAAGGAATAAAACAAAAACTCGAAAGAAGAGATAAAAAACTAACATTTTACTAAATCAGTTGATAAACTACGAAATCAAGTTGAAAATACACAATAATTCCTTCTATCATCAACAACAATGCATATGCAAATGGACAAAGAGATGAAAAGGAGAAAGAATACTTTTTATGGGTCTCTTACTCTTTAGGAGGAAAATGGGGAAAAAACGAAATTGGGAGTTGAAAAGTGGGGGACTCGGCGCATGCAATCACGTTGGAATATTTGTTTGATTTATGTATTGTGGTCAGTGTTTAAGTGTGTAGAAAATAGAGAAATATAAAGTTCAAAGGTAATAGGAAACCCGTAAAATTGGAGTGTGTAGTTGATATTTTGTATATAGCTTGGGGGTGGGGGGTTAGACCATTTTCTCTTAATTGTATGATCAGTTAAAATATAATATAATATAGCAAGAATAAGTAAAAAATTAAATAATAATTTTCTCTTTCTTATCAACTTTTTGTCAACCTTACAAATTTATTTGAATGCTTTCATAATAAATTGCTTAAAATTTTTGAATAATTTACTTAGGGATTTTAAAAATTACGAAGTAATAATTGCACACAAATTTTTTTTTCATTGAGTTTTGTTTGGTAAAATAATGTAAAGGAATTGGTTCTTTTAATTTTTTTATATTATTCATAAATTCTCATGTAATTTTTATATTTGTCTTGTAGAGACATAAGTTTGATGAATTAAATAGGTCTATTTTTTAAAAAAGAAATGATGATTTAATAACACGACATATCAACTAGAATAAAAGAAGATTTTTGAGATAAGTATTTATTTTTTTTGGACAAAAAACAACGGTAATATTTTTCACTTTCTATTTTTCTCAAGAAAAAAATATTGTAAGCATAGATTTCAAAATAGACAATTAACTTTATTGTAATAGTTAATTGACATTTAATATTATTGATTCATTGTAAAATTATAATTAATTGATATAAGTTAGCATTCATAAGTGTTATGTATATCAATATTATTTCTAAATGTATATGTTTGTAAGTATTCAAAATTGATGATATTATTATACATTTTAAAAACTTATTCTTCATAACATAACAAAATAAAAAGTTTAATTATAATAAAAGATTATTAAATATGAAGTATTCTTAATAAACTAATATATATATATTTTTTTAAATAATATGATCATTATTTTAGTTATATGGATTTAATGAATAAAATCAATATTTTATTAAAATAATATGTCATGCAAACTAGGAGAGAGTGGAGCTTTTGAAGTGTCAAGTATCTTTAAAGGAAAATAGGAATAGTTAAATAATATTTTGATCTTAAATAAAATATAAATGATAGTTTAAGATAATTTCCTAACTTTTAGTGATCATTTAGAAAATTAACTCGATAAATTATGTGATAGACCTATCAATAATAGTAGACAGAGAATAAAAAAAAGTTTTGAATTGTGAGGTGTAATTGGTATAGTACCCCTTTTAGTAGTAGGGAGTATAATTGCAAATTCATATCAAAAACTTGGTACTCAGTTCTTAATTATTTGTCTAGTTTTTCATATTATAAAATTGAAAAATTATTTTTTATCTATAAATAAAATTATTATATGTGTGTGGGTGTGGGGGGTAGGGGAAGGGAGGGGGGGGTGTTGGTTTGGGTTCGCTTTGATTTTTTTCCTTTTAATATCAAATCAAATCAAGAGTGGTCGGGTTTTTTTCAATCGCCAAACCAAATTACAAGTCGGATTTTTTTTTTCGGTTTAATTTTATGGTTTGATTTGTACACCCTAGTATTAGGGAGTATAATTGCAATTTCATATTAAAAATTTGCTACTCCCTATGTCTCTAATTACTTGTCTACTTTTTTTTTTAGTGGTCTCTAAATACTTGTTCATTTTGATAAATCAAAAAAGGAATTTTTTTTTTTTACATGTTATATCCTCAATTAATTATTTTGAAAAAAAAATAAATTAAATTTTTAAATTTTTAATTCAACCTGTTCATATTAAATAAAAATAAAATGATAAATTTATTATGTCAATTATTATTTCAATTCAAAGTGAAATAATGGTATTTTAATTATATTTATTTGTTTGTCATTGGTGAATTAAAACGGAAATAGTATCCAAGGGCATCATTCATTTTTACCTAAATTAGTACTATTTATTGACAAACAAAAAAAGTGAGAGTAGAAGGTGGGATTGTTTTGTGAAAGAGAGAAGCGACGGTGGAAATAATGGGTATGAAGAGATGGGTAACGATAGGTGTAGTAGTAGCGATAATGGCATGGATGAAAGGATTAAGCAGCCAATTGGGTTTCGAAAAAGAGACAGCAATTGAATGGTTAAAGCTAATGTCCGATCGATTAGGAAATTGGGCGATCCCTGCTTATGTTGCTCTTCATACAATTACACTTGCTCTTTGTCTTCCTTATGCCGTCTTCTTTGAAGCTGGTGCTTCTCTACTTTTTGGCTTCTTACCTGCTGTCTTGTGCGTCTTTTCTGCTAAAATTCTTGGCGCTTCTCTCTCTTTCTCCATCGGCAGGTAAACCCTTCTTCCTATTTCTTCTAATTTCCAACAAATCAATATATCATGCGGGGTTGTTTACATAATCTTTGATCTTTTTCTTCTACTTTGGCTTCACTGGTTTTTTCTTCAAATTTTCGGAGTTAATTAGTTACTTATTTCTCTAGGATTGTCATTTTTTAGTTTGCTTCAGCTGACTTCACTGTTATTTTTTCAAAATATTATCTGGGTCTGGGAGTAAATTAGTTGCAACTTGTAGGAATTATTTATGTGGGGTTCAGATGATCTTTAATATTGTAATTTTTTAGTTTGGGAATGAAAGATCAGCTCAGTTCACTGTCAACATTTCATATTATTGAGAAAAAGGGGATAGTGAAAGAGAGAGGGTGAAGTTGATTGGGGAAATGGGTGACAATGCAGTGGTGGTAGCTATAATCGCAGCAGCCAATTAGGTTTCGAAAAAGAGGCAGCAATTGAATAGTTGAAGCAAATGTTGAATCAATTGGAAATATATGTGGGGTTTAGATAATCTTTAATTTGCCTTAAAAAGATTGTATGTTTTTTTCAATTTGGGAATGAAGGGACTCGAATGAGCAGAAGGGATATAGAGGATTAATATAAGGAATTTGGGGTTAATTTGCTTTGAAAAAAAAGATTGTTTATTTTTAGTTTGGGAACGAAAGGGAGTCAAATAGAGCAGAAGTGATATAGAGGATTTATATAAGGAACTTGGGGTTAATTTGCCTAAAAAGATTGTATTTTTTCTAGTTTGGGAATGATAGGGAATCGAACAGAGCAGAAGGGATATAGAGGATTAACATAAGGAATTTGGAGTTAATTTGCCTTGAAAAAGATGTACTTTTTAGTTTGGAAATGAAAGGGCTCAAATAGAGTAGAAGGGATTTGAGGATTGATATAAGGAAATTGGAGTTAATTTGCCTTAGAAAAGAGATATTTATTTTGGTTTGCTTATGAAAAGGACTCGTATAGAACATAATGGGTATTGAAGATTTAATGTAGCGAAATTGGGATTGAGGTGTAGTTGTTTAATTGATTTAACAGTAGATACTTGAGAATTTATTTGCTGAATTCACAGACTATCTGGGGTTTCCGAATTTTATTTGACAGTTGAATTGTACATCTTGTCTCCTAGATAGTAGATGATTCGTGATTAGGGGTGATTGTTTGATCTAGAGACTAGATACTCATTACTCATGAACTTGTTGTTTCAAATTATCAAGCCTACCTAGGTTTCCGAATTTCATTTGACGGCCGAATTGTATGTTTTGTCTTCAAGAAACTATATCATCTATTTTTCTCGTGAGTCCGAATGAGGAGATTGTGAAACATACCCCTTTATTTCTTTGGAGGGTAAGTTTATTACAGAGTAATCTTACTTTCATTATGTTTCCGTTGAACGGAATAGTATGTTTTGTCTTGGCATATTGATAATTGAAACAAGTTAAACAAGGTTTCCTCTCTTTAGGCTTTGCAGTTCAATTAGGGCTAATAACATTTCCTAATAAAAGCTTCCAACACTAGATTAGTGCTTGTCTTTCTACTTGTTAAATAATACCAATAAAAATAATAGTAATAATAAGGCTTATCCCATCGGTGGCCCCCCTAAAGTTGACACCAAATTTCACTTGGGCACCTCAATTGGAGGATGTTCATTTTAAACACTTTTAAGTAGGGTCCTATTATGTTAATTTGACACTGTGAGAAATATTGGAGAAAATATTATTGAATTGTGTATCTAAATTGTTACATTGAGACCCTATTTATAGACACTACATTGGAATCCTTTTTCAACTAGAATTCCTATTCTTACTAACTAGAATTCCTATTCCTACTAGAATTTCTATTCCTATTCTTATTTCTACTCCTATTCTAAGTAAGAAATACTTATTCCTATTCTAACACTCCCCCTCAAGCTGGTGCATACAAATCATATGCACCTAGCTTGTTACAGATGTAATTAATACGAGGACATGTGAGAGACTTGGTGAACATATCTGCAAGCTGATCATTTGACTTCACAAATTTTGTAACAATATCTCCGGAGAGTATCTTTTCTCTGACAAAGTGACAGTCAATCTCAATGTGCTTAGTCCTTTCATGAAACACTGGATTTGATGCGATATGAAGAGCCGCTTGATTATCACACACAAGTTCCATCTGATCAATTTTGCCAAATTTTAGTTCTCCCAGTAACTGTTTGAGCCAAACTAACTCACAAGTTGCTGTCGCCATTGCTCGATATTCTGATTCTGCACTAGATCGAGCAACCACATTTTGTTTCTTACTCTTCCACGACACCAAATTACCTCCAACTAAAACACAATATCCGGATGTCGAACGTCTGTCAGAGGGTGATCCTGCCCAATCAGCGTCTGTATATCCAATGATATGCTCATGACCTTGATCCTCAAAGAGTAGTCCTTTACCGGGGGCTGACTTTATATATCGAAGAATACGAACAACTGCTTCCCAATGACTATCACAAGGGGAAGTCATAAACTGACTTACAACACTCACGGGAAAAGAGATGTCTGGTCTAGTCACTGTGAGATAATTCAACTTTCCAACAAGTCGTCTATACCTTTCAGGATTACTAAGTGGCTCCCCCTGTCCTGGAAGAAGTTTAACATTCGGATCCATCGGAGTGTCAATAGGTCTACATCCCATCATTCCTGTCTCCTCAAGAATGTCTAAGGCATACTTGCGTTGAGAGATAACAATGCCTGATCTAGACTGAGCAACCTCAATACCTAGAAAATACTTCAATCTGCCAAGGTCTTTAGTCTGAAAGTGCTTAAAAAGATGTTGCTTTAAATCGGTGATACCATCTTGATCATTACCGGTGATAACAATATCATCAACGTAAACAACCAAATAGATACATCGACCTGGTGCAGAATGTCGATAAAACACAGAGTGATCAGCTCCACTACGAGTCATGCCAAACTCCTGAATTACTGTGCTGAACTTCCCAAACCAAGCTCGAGGAGACTGTTTCAGACCATAGAGTGACCTACGCAATCGACATACAAGGTTACTAGACTCCCCCTGAGCAACAAAACCAGGTGGTTGCTCCATATAGACTTCTTCCTCAAGATCACCATGCAGAAAAGCATTCTTTATGTCCAACTGATAAAGAGGCCAATGACGAACGGCAGCCATAGATAGAAAAAGACGAACAGATGTTATTTTAGCCACAGGAGCGAAAGTGTCACTATAATCTAGCCCAAATATCTGAGTATACCCTTTGGCGACAAGGCGAGCCTTAAGTCGATCAACCTGACCGTCTGGACCAATTTTGACTGCATAAACCCAACGACAACCAACAGTAGTTTTACCTGCAGGAAGGGAGACAAGCTCCCAAGTACCACTCTTATGTAAAGCAGACATCTCATCAACCATAGCCTGCCTCCATCCAGAATGAGAAAGTGCTTCACCTGTAGTCTTAGGAATGGAAACAGAGGACAAAGACGACACAAAGGCATAATGGGGTGATGATAGACGATGATAACTTAAGAAGGTATAATGCGGGTTAGTATTTCGAGTAGATCGTATACCTTTTTGAAGTGCAAGTGGTGGGCTAGGTAGAGGCAAGTCCGCAGTAGGAGCAGGGTCTGGCGCATGACATGAATCATCTGGGACTAAGGTGGGACGGCGATGATAAGTTAGTAGTGGTGGCACTGCAACTGGAGATGTAGACGTAACTGTAGATTCCTCAAATGTTGGCACAGGTAAAACTTGAGGTATGGGTAAGACCATAGATACATCAGTATGATCAGAAGATGTATAGTAAGGTTGAGACTCAAAAAATGTAACATCAGCGGACATAAGGTATCGATGAAGATCATGTGAATAACAACGATACGCTTTTTGAACTCTAGAGTAACCAAGAAAGACACATTTGAGGGCACGAGGAGCTAATTTATCTTTCCCTGGGGCTAAATTATGAACAAAGCATGTACTCCCAAAGACACGAGGAGGAATAGGATAGAGATGTGACTGAGGAAACAGTATGAATGTGGAACCTGATTCTGAATAGACGAAGAGGGCATTCTGTTAATTAAATAACAAGCTGAAAGGACTGCATCGCCCCAAAAACGCAGCGGAACATGGGATTCAATGAGGAGAGTGCGAGCAGTCTCTATGAGATGCCTATTCTTTCTTTCTGTGACACCATTTTGTTGAGGAGTGTATGGACAAGATGTTTGGTGCATGATTCCGTGATGGGACATAAATTGCTGAAATTGGGATGATAAGTATTCTAAGGCATTATCACTACGAAAAGTACGAATAGAAACACCAAACTGATTTTGTATTTCAGCAAAGAAACTTTTGAAAATAGAAAATAACTCAGAACGATCTTTCATTAAAAAAACCCAAGTACATCTTGAATAATCATCAATGAAACTAACAAAATAACGAAATCCTAAAGTGGAACTGACTCTACTAGGACCCCAAATATCAGAATGAACTAATGAAAAAATAGACTCTGAACGACCCTCAGTACTACGAGAAAACGTAGCACGAGTGTGTTTCCCAAGTTGACACGACTCACAATCTAATGTAGATAAACTAGACAAACTAGGCACCATCTTTTGCAGTTTGGATAGACTCGGATGTCCCAAACGTTTGTGAATTAGATCTGGGGAATCTGTAACGGAGCATGCTGTCAAGGATTTTGAAGAGGTAAGATAGTAAAGGCCTTGTGATTCATGTCCTGTTCCAATCATCTGTCCCGTACTGCGGTCCTGTATGAGAAAAAAATCATCGAAAAAAGTTATGCTACAATTTAGGGATTTCGTCAAACGACTAACAGATGCTAGATTAAAAGGAGAACCAGGAACATAAAGAACAGAGTTTAGGGTGACAGAAGATAGAGGTTTGGCTTTTCCAACCCCTTTTGGTTTTGTCTGGATCCCATTGGCTAAAGTAATAGATGGAAGAGATTGCGAATAAACAATATCGGATAAAAGTGATTTATTACCAGAAATATGATCAGAAGCCCCAGAGTCCACGACCCATGTTCCAACAGTACTAGATTGCGACACACAAGCAAAAGAATTACCCGCAACAAACACATCAGGTTGTGCAACCGAAACTACTTGTGGAGACGTTTGCTTATTTGCACGATACTGAAGGAACTCATCATATTCTATCTGAGCAATATGAGCATTATTGGATGGTTGATTAGGTTGAGCACCATATGCTATTGGTGGAGATGACTGTTTACTTGCGCGATTTCGAAGGAACTCATTATATTCCTTTAGAACAAGAGGATCATAACTGGGTGGTGGACCATGCAAAATATGACATATTTCACGAGTGTGTCCAGACTTATGACAATGACTACACTTAGATCGAGGTTTCCCAAAACGTCCTCCCCCTCGCCGATTCTCCGTAGACTGATATGTACGCTTTTCAAAGGTTTGAGATGCGAGAATAGAGGAGTCAACAGTGGGTGATGAAACGACTTTGTGACTAGGAGGTGCCGCAAGACGAAGGAGACGAGAGAATAATTCATCGATTGTAGGAACTGTAGGGCTAGCTAAAATCTGATCACGCACAGAATCATTATCAGGAGGAAGTCCAGCAAGAGTAAGAACTAGAAACAATGTTTGTCTGTGTTCTTGTTGTTTTTCGACATCCGTAGTTACTGGCATCAACGTGTCGAATTCCTCCATGACTGCCTGTACCTGTCCCAAGTAAGTAGACATATCGGATTCTTGTTTCTTTAAGTTGGTCAATCGAGATATCACATCATAGAATCTAGAGATGTCATTAGTGTATAAAGCACGTGCCTTTTCCCAAACTGCATAACACGTTTGGAATGGGCGAAACAAGGGCATCAATTTGGAATCAATCGAACGCCATAGGAGACTACATAATTGAGCATCTACTTTCTCCCAATGTGCTTTGACTTTTGCATCTTCCTCACTAGTCTTTGCCTTTACATCTACCACATAAGTCTTGTTTGTTAAATGATCGTGCACACCTTGACCCTTGCACCACAACTCAACTGACGAAGCCCAAGATAAATAGTTTGAACTTCCTAATAGGAGTTCTGAAGTGATTATAGGGCTAGAACTTCCAATCCCTATATTTTTAGAACCAAAAACATCACATCCAAAAGACATTATGCTAAATTTATCTCGGGAACAACAAAAAAATCTTGATTATTGAGATCTGGCCGTCCGAAAATTAAAATCTCGAAAAAAATAAAAAAAAATTCGGCCAGTTTTTTTTTTCTTTTTTTTTTTTTTCACAATTGCTCTGATACCATGTGAGAAATATTGGAGAAAATATTATTGAATTGTGTATCTAAATTGTTACATTGAGACCCTATTTATAGACACTACATTGGAATCCTTTTTCAACTAGAATTCCTATTCTTACTAACTAGAATTCCTATTCCTACTAGAATTTCTATTCCTATTCTTATTTCTACTCCTATTCTAAGTAAGAAATACTTATTCCTATTCTAACAGACACTTTTTGCTGAGTTGACATATTACGTGTGTTGCACTAGCTTTGAGCGCGTGAAAGGCTTAAGTTTAGTGATTTTTTAAATTTTTTTAATTTCTTTTTCTTCCTTCTCTCTCCTTTCCCAAACTTCCTCCACCATCGACCACCACCTTGCCACTACGTCGCCACCATTGTATATTAACTTTCTCCTCTCTTGTCATTGTATATATCAACAAAAATAACTTAACAAAGGACCAAAATATGTCTACAACATATATCTTCTTCGTGATATCAAATTTCTCCACCTAATTTTTCCATAGTTCCATTGTCGGATACTTCACTGTATCCTTCAAATGCTTGTTGGTCAACTCTCACCTTTCTCTATCTAAGTAATTTTTTTCCAAGTTTCAATTTTTGAAACACTAATTTTCTACTTCTCAAAGCTTTTAACTTTTCTATTTCGATGAACCCATTTCAAGTAAATTCATAAATAGATCTGATTTCATCATGGATCAATTCTTTTGGGTACTTTGAAACTTTCAAAAGGAGCAGTTCAAATGGTGGAGGTGATTGGAGAAAAAAATGATGAATTTGAATAGGGATGACAATGGGTGGGGCTGGTTGTCTTAGTAGGGCGAGGTGGTCTTTATGTGAGTGCGGGGTGGAGCGGGGCGGGTTGATTTTTTTAAAAAGAAATTAAGTGCGAATGCGTGGCGGGTTAACTAACATTAGATATGAAATTATGAATATTTACCGATGAAATCAGTAGATAACTTGAGTGTAGAAGCATAGCGAAAATTTATTTACTTTTCCTTTAAATGTTTGTCATTTTCCTTTTTTTTTTCTTTTATTGGCATCTCAAATGTCCATTTTCCTTTAATTATTTTTTATATATATGCCACATTTCTTTATTTAATTTGCTACTTTGACACGATATCGTTGTGTGTAATACACGCATCTTATATATTTGGTTGATTGTCAAAAAAGTGTCAATATGACACAGCGCCCCCCTACTTAAGGTGTTTAAAATGAATAAGGTCTACTTGAGGTGTCCAAGTGAAAATTGATGTCAACTTTAGGTGGCTATCGATGGGTTCAACCTAATAATAATCTCAGAAGAAGCTTGTAGAAGCTAGGTTTGTGAGAATTGTACTAAGTCAAGTAATCTCTTTTTCTTGACCCTATACAAAGAAAAGAATATGTTTTTCTTGTTCTTTTATTTATACACCAGTATCATAGACAACAACTACTATGCCGCAGTTCCCCCAAAAAAATAGCATAGGCAAATATAGGAATTAGGGCTGGTACAGAGAAATATGTAAGAATCGTCACCTTCTTAGCTACCATTAGGAGATACAAACAAATGTCAATCCATGCCTTTTTTGCCTGGACTTACTGATGAGGAGTGTAGCTTATCGTACTTTCTGAGATGATTTGCAGCTGACAATGCCATGCAGCCGATATCAAGGTTTCATTCTTTTCAGATATTGAAACTTCACTTACTTTCTACTATAAAGGTCACTGTCATTCAGATTCTGGTTACAGCATAGTGATTCCTTGCAGCTGCTGCTAATTCTGTTGGACGGCAAAAGGCATAGCTTTTTTTTTTTTTTTTTTTGAGTTCTTTCCCTGATCTTATATCCCTTAAGTAATACCTCAGTTTCTGAAACTCGTAGTTGAATTTAGGGTTAAATGTAGATTGAACCCATATCTGAAGCAATATTATAATGAAAGTGCCTAGAAGGGAGAAAAAAGGGTTAATTGTAGGAAAGATTACCTTGTAGACAAATCATTGTTGTTTCACTCTGAGAGATCTTTCATCTTTCCCAAATCCGACATCCTAATACCTGGGAAATGTGAAGATGGGGTATAATATAAATTTGTTTACAAATAGTTGATTAAGCTTGCTAAATTAGACCATGAAATAATAAGGTGAAGCAGGCAGAGACATTGTGGAATGGATATGTAATACAATAATTTGGTTGTCTGTTTGAGGATGCATAAATGAGACAGAAAGTAAAAGTGGAGATGTGATCAGCTTATAAACAACTTAATTTACAGCTGCAGTCAAAAGCATTGTGTTTAAGTGGAGAAGGGTAGAGGGGCAGATCCATTGTTCATTGACCCTCGGAGATTTCTCTGTTATCAAAAAATAGAAAACAACTTAATTTTTAAGCTGATGAACAACCTAATTTGGAGGAATTGGATATGGTATTGGCATGAGAAGAGGTTATTGCCGATTTGGCTACTTCCTTTCCATTACTTGAAAACCACAAGTTACAAATTAAGCTAGAGAGCTCAGCCTTTTCTTTTATCTTTCCCTCCTATGGACAAAGGAAATTATATTCTAGTCGTTGGATTTCAGAATAACAGGTGACGAGATGGTCATCTGTTCCTCTTCCCCTCTTTTAAGCTTGTCTTTCTGCTTAAGCGAAATAAGCGTATAATATCTGAGGAGGTATACATTTAAACTGTTCATCTGAGCACACTCTGCTTTGGTTTGTGAAGTTATAATTTGTTAAATGTTGTAGATATTTCTCCCTCTCAAGATCCTGACATTGCAATTCTAATATTGTACTTCCCCAGGTTTGTGTTTCGCAGTTCCAGCTCTGCTGTTGGGTGGGTGCAAAACAACAAATACTTTCATGTGCTTTCAAAGGGTGTTGAACGAGATGGATGGAAATTTGTACTCCTTGCCCGTTTCTCACCTATACCTTCTTATGTCATCAACTATGCCTTAGCAGCCACCAATGTTAGGTTCTTCTTGGATTTCCTACTTCCAACAGCAATTGGCTGCCTGCCAATGATCCTACAGAACACATCTATTGGCAGTCTAGCCGGTGCTGCTGTATCATCCGGCTCTGGATCTAATACATCCAATTTATGGTCATACATCTTTCCTCTACTTGGTATCTTAGCGAGTATCCTCATTTCTTTGCGGGTGAAAAAGTATTCCAAGGATATCTCAGTCGCTGAGACAGCTCCTACTGACGATAACGACAACAATAGATTGACTGAAAGGGGAAAAGGAGAAGACTCAAAGAAACAGTAATATATTATCTATAGGTTTTTCGTTCCTTTCTTTCCCTCTTTAATGTCCCCCTGATGGTGGTCGAAAGGTAGGGATTTATCGAGCCATGGCTGATATAACCCGTGGTCCAGTTGCAAAGGAAGAAAATGAATTGGGATGAGAACATGGTGTTTTTTCCAAAAGAAGTTGATAATTTATTTTATCTCTTCCTACATTATGGTTAAGAAATTTGATGTTTGTGTAGACAAAATCAATTCTTGAAATCAAAGAGAAACTGTGACAGTGATTATAGAGATTTAAGCTTAATGGATAAATGGTTTATACTCTCCCTTCACTATGCATTTTGGTTTACCAAGTATAAATTAGCTTGAATGTTCTATTCATGTTGTTTCTTGCTTTTGTTATCTGTTATCATTTGTTGTTTAATATGTTTAGGTGATCGCACTATTTTGCAATTGTTAATGCCTTGCTTGAATGCTTCCGATGTTCTCTTCACTATCGTTTTCCCTTTTCATTTCCATTGAGTCTTCTGAAAATGACTTTTAACTCCACGAGATTAGGGGGTAATATTTGCGTACATTCTATCCTCTCTGGATCTCACTTTGTGGGTGGACTTCACTTTGTGGGATTTCATTGAGCATGTTATTGTTGTTAGGTTTGTGTTCCTGGGAGGAATTCAATCTCGGAATACCACCTAAATAACTACGGCCAGAGAGTCAAATAGGTCGGGAAGAAAGAGTCCGTGAAAACAGTTTGAATGATTTTTTGAAATGGTGCATCATATTTTTTTTTTTTGTGTCAGTTGATTAATCAAGGTGGAGTCTCATAGATATATCTAATAAGATTCTCAAATATCTGGAGTTTATTTTTGTATAATATATGGATGATTCGATCCACAACAAATCCTATGAATAAAGACATGTTTGGATTCTATTGAATTTCATAGACAGTATAACTTCGACTTAGCTAATTTCTTTCTATCACATCGTTTTAAACGAAGTTTTACCGTATGACATTTATTATAGGTACTATTACATGTGGCTAACTCACTAATGAAAGTTAATCGAATAGAGATATGCTTGACCTTTTGTCGCAATAATAAAAGGTTTTTAGGATGAACTTGTGCATAGAGAAAATTTAGTTCACCGAAATGACATTTTTCTTCCGTGTGGGACCTCCTTTTTGATTAATTTCTGGCAACACATAAATTTCGTTGCATATAGTTAAGACAACTTCAAGTAATTAATTAGCACTCTGGAATTATGAACCTTCTAATTGCAGAAAAGATAATGATGGAGTACTGGTTAATTGATGCCGTTTTAATGCTTAATTAATTGGTTGAAGCAAATGTCACACTAGCACATGAAGATGTCAGTGCTTAGTTAACCATAAATTAATCTATCTTTTTACTCTTCCCTCCCTCTCTATTAGTTGTCTATTTTAGAAATGACACACATATTAAGATAGCGATAATTAGCGTAATAAAGTTACAATTTTAGCCTTATTACTTATGATTTCAAAAAGGATTCATTAAAACTTAAAAATTGTTCAAGAAATTTAAATGAGGATATAATAGGAATTTTTTTTTATCCTTTCTTGATTTGTCAAAATGGACAAGTAAATAGGAACAACTAAAAAGAAATATGGACAAATAAATAGGAATGGAGGAAGTAATAAATACAATGTCTTGAAAAATATAATAGATCAATAATAAGGATATATTAGGAATAAATATAAAAATTATTCATTAATTTTATAAAATGAACAAGTATTATTGAACATTTCAAATTAATATAGTGAACAAAATCAATTATCAATGAACGGAGGAAATATCTCATTAGTTACTTTCTTGTTGTTTTAATTAGGCATATATTGATGGACTAAAACATTTATTTTCGTTTTAACATAATAATGTCACTTTATTTTATGTTAATCATGTGACCGTTGCAAAGAGCAACTTGTCAATTACAAGTTAGGTTAGCTTCCATATTAATTACAAGTTAGGTTAGCAACAGTCTAATTATTATTCACTCCATTCCATATTAATTTAAACTATGAGTTCTTTTTTATTTTTCAAATTAACACAAATTTTTATTTTTAAAATATTCTTTCAATTTTATCCTTTAAGTTAGTATTGAAATTAGTTATTATAATTAATGTTTAGTTATTTTTTGATAATAATTAATAAGGGCAAAAATAAAAAATTATATTTAATTTATGTTCTAACCTACTTTTCTTAAAGGGTATGAAACACCTAAAAACTTAAGTTAATATAAAATGGAGGGAGTATTGTATAAAATTTGCCTTTTAAGTCTTGGTTGTATGTTTTCATAACACAAGATTTCATATTCAAAGTCTCAATTTTATCTATTATGCCTTGTGTGATATTCGAGCCAATTTTTTTTGTTACTTTAGATAATCAATTGAAGATATTTAAAAACTCCTTTTTTTTTTATGACGACTTGATTATAGAGTCTCGATGCATTCCAATCTCATGTGCTATATCATCATTGAACTTGCATTTTAAATATTTTATCTTGATTTTATTCGATTTGAATTGACCTTTAAATTCTAGAATTTATTTCCAAACTTTTATCTCTGTCATTAATCAACATTATATTATGTGATTTACAAATGATATATACTATGACACCTGGATTCATAGCATCAAGATATATATAAATATTTGTGTTCATGTGATATGTGTTGTTGGTATAATTAGTTGGCTAATGATATTTGCATCCCTGATGCTGCATTAAATGGAAAACTATATTTTTATGGATATTCCCAAATTAATTATGAAGTGAGAGAAAGCTCTATGATTATTATGCACTTAATTAAATGTGATTATTATTAATTATGTCCTATTGTAATAATTCTATGTATAATATATAGTTGCCTGATCATGTGCCTTGGTTACAACTATTGCCAGACTTAGCACATGTCATGTGCTATAATACTAATAATTATTCATTTAAAAAATCAAGAAACGATAAATTATTTTTATCGTATATCCTTAATTATTTAATTTAAAAAAAAATAATTTTTTTTATAAATTTAAATTTTTTAATTCATCTACTTTATAATTAATAGATATAAAATGATAAACTTACTATGTTAAATCATTATTTTCTTGATAAATGTGTCAATTTTAAAGTGGACTATAACTAGGGACAAAGGGAGTACCTTTTAGTGGTAGAATTAGGGCGAAAAGTAAGAATTTATATGTATAAAATACTATCCTCTCTATCCCTAATTACTTGTCCACTTTTTCTTTTTTAGTTGTCCCTGATTATTTCTTCATTTTAAAAAATCAAGAAAAGACAATTTTTTTAATCTATTATACTCTCAAGTCTCAATTAATTACTTTGAAAAATGTGGAAAATTTTGAAATTCTTAAGTTATTAATTCATCTACTTCATAATTAATAGGGGTGAAATGGTAAATTCAATATATCAATAATCATTTTCTTAATAGGTGTGATAATTTAAAAATGGACAAGTAATTAGGGACAGTTTGAGTACTTAACCTAAAACATAATAACTCAAAATTTGCACAAATTACAGAAATCACATACTTTTAAGTAAGGGTGTACATGACCGGGTTGGTTCGGGTTTTTTAAATATCAAATCAAATCATTTGTATAAAAATTTTAAATTTATAAACCAAACCAAACTAATAAAATTCGGATTTTTTATGGGTTTTTCAACCTCGGATTGGTTCGAATTTTTCAAATACCAAACTAAATTATTTTGTCGAATTTTTAAATTTATAAATCAAACCAAATAATAAATCTCAATTTTTTTTCCAGATTTTTGAATTTTTTCGGTAAAGTTTGCATACGAACATATAATTAACTTGTGTTTCAAATATTTCTTTAGTCCAATCAAAATACAATTATCTAAGGTGTTTCTTAAAAAAATAACATAAAATATGAGATGAGTATTGATGACACAAAAATATTCAATTAAAAATAATAATGAAATTATCATATAAAATAAATATTGTAAAGTCATAATGAAAAGAGATAAGTGTCAAAAACACACCTAAACTATTCACTTTTTTTGAGTTTCATACCTAAACTATTGAAAGTGTGAGTTTCATACCTAAACTATCACTTTTTAGTTTGAGAAACACACCTCAATGGTGTGTGTAGTGCACTTTCTCTTTTAAATGAAAAAACTTTGACACATGACATTCCACATAGATAAAATATTTTATCTAGATAAAAATTAAATAATAAAAAATTAATATTAATTAAAAATTAAAGATTATTATCCATATGAAAATTAAATTATTTTTCTTAATGTCACTCCACCACCTCCTTCATGTACCCCCCCCCCCCGCGACAACGCCATCTTTTTTAAAAAATCATTAAAAAATATTTGTAAAAAATTCATATTTCATCCCCCCCCCCCTCCCCCAATAGAAATTGATATTATTTTATTTAAAAAATCTACCACATTCTATTTAATTTTTCGCTCCTAATTTTTATTTTTTTACGTTTTCCTTATTTTGTGTTAGATATGCACCTACATATATTTTTAGAAAAAAATTCTACTAGTGTATCAAATATAACATAAACAACTAAAAAATATAAAAAGCCTTGTGGCGGCAAGTAAAAAATATTTTCGATATGTATATCTAAACACTGGGGAAAAAAATTAAAAGCAGAGGGTTAAGTGGGATGGGTAGAATTATATTTTTAATAAAATAAAATAATATCTAAATTAGTATTTGATGAGTTGGAGGAGATGAAATAAAAAATGAAATACTTTTATAAAAAAAATTTAAGCAAAATAAAAAAGTTTAAAAAATGGTGTGGGATAAGAAAAATATTTTATATTTTATTTTACAAAGAAAATATTATTTTTTTATAATAGTTTTTTAATTTTTAATTTTAGCTAATACTAATAATTTATTTATTTTTTGTCAAGGTTGGATATTTTGTCCATGTGGAGTGTGATGTGGAAATTCTTTAAAATAATAAAGAGAGAGTGTATTACACATACCATGATGAGAGTGGTTTAAAAGAGAGAGGTGTGTTTCTCTAACTAAAAAGTGATAGTTTAGGTATGAAACTCAAACTTTCAATAGTTTAGTATGAAACTAAAAAAAAAGGTATAGTTTAGGTGTGTTTTTGACATTTATCTCTAATGAAAATGATCATAATTTAAAAGTACTAAAACGTGCTAAAATAAATTTAAATAAGTATTAGTTACATTACTAAATAAGAAAAATTAAAATTAGATTATGTATTTTAATTATCTAAACCAATATAAAACTAAAGAACAAATATTCAATATTATGTCATTCTTAGTGTTGAATTGATTTACTTTTTGCATTAGTATTAATTTGATTTTGATTTAAGTTTTATTATAATTATCAATATCTATGAACTATAAATTTTATTGGACCATTCCGAATTTTAAGTTTTAAATTTGAAATAATATAATAAAAGATAAAACTATAAAATAGTATAAGAAATATTTTAAAGTCATACCAAAGTAAATATTTTTATGTATAAAATAAATTTTAAAATAACATACATATTGTCGGGTTGTTGTTTATTAGTTAAAATCAAACCAACCCAAATATAGTCAGGCTTTTTTTCAATATCAAACCAAGTCAAACCAAACCACTAGTCGGATTTTTTTTCCGAAATGAGTCGATTTGCGGTTCGATTTTGTACACTCTTACGTTTAAGGTAAATTTTCAATTCATCCCTTAAAGGTTTATAATTACATAATTCTCTCAAACGGATACAATAATATAAGTGTTGATATATTAAAAAGAAGATCGGATATATGCGCTAATATATTAAAAAGATGATCGGATATATTGATGACATTTTTGCTTTAAAAAATATAAAAATTTTAGAAATTTTTAAAATTTATAAGGGATAATGATAATAAGTAAACTAAAAGATAAGATTTCTGTAATTATTCTAAATTTATATGATTTAAATTTTGTGTAATAACATGTGCACGTGCGTGCAATGCTAGTCATTGACCATTGGAGACTTTCGAGATACAATTAATTACATTATCAATTCATCATTAATTCTGCCTCTTGAATCCTGTGACTATAACTAATTTTTATAATTGTGATGTTGGGTCGATTTAAATGTATTTTGACTAATTTTATAAGTTAATTTTTATTTTTATAAAATTATTGTATGTGATTTATTTTGTCTTTTTATTTTTTATAGTATTTATATTTGAGATCTCATGATTTTTGATATTGGCCGAACAGATGATACCTTGAGTGCCACACTTTTAAATTTATATGCTATTAAGTGATGTTCTTACTGGTATACCAAATATTTGTTGTTTGATGTGGTGGATAAAAATAATAATTTTATGATAAGAAATAAATTAATTTATTTTGTATTTGATTAGAAGTATTAATTAACTAATCTTAAAATTATTTATTGCCCCATTTATATAAAAATAATGAAATTTGTTATTAACTTATAAGACATCCAAATTCATGAGGTCCAGATAACTTTGTCTTTTCTATACTCATGGGTGGAGTGCATACTTTTTATCGAAAAATTATGTGGTGTATAAAGGTTACAATGTAATTATTACAAATATATTAAATTTTGCAAATTCTTAACATAATTGGAAATAAAATTGTTCACTTTTCACCAAAATTTTGACTATGTCATCGCATATACGTCTACCACGACTTCTTAAAAATCACTTACTCCTTCCGTTTAAAAAAGAATAACCTCCTTTCCTTTTTAGTCTGTTTAAAAAAGAATGGGTCTCTTTCTTTTTTTGGTAACATTTTAACTTTAGTTTTCCATGTGATATGTTTAAGGCGACAAGATTAAAAGGCAATTTTATACATTTGACATAACTTTAATTTAAAACCGCAAAATTCAAAAGTCTTTTTTATTTACTTAAACTCCGTGTCAAGTTAAATCGGATCATTCTTTGTGAAACGGCGGGAGTATTATGCAACGAAAGAATTAATTGGCCAGCTAGTTTTGGGACTGTCAAAGTTGCAGTAACTTCCACGTTAGAGTATCTATACTATATATAATGGCATAGAATTAGTACAATTTCTCATCACCAAACCAAAAAATAAATAAATTCTCTTAGTAGGATTCTATTTATTTTAAGGGATCCCTTATTTTAAAGAATGCTCTTTATTACTTGAGCTTTTTTCATTTTTGATTTGATAGTCATAACGACATTTCAATTCGCATAGTTTATAGCTATCGTTAGAGATTTTCTTTATACTCGATTTCTACTCATCAAACTCGAAAATAATAGAAACATTATGGGCTTCAAATGGATGATGATGTTGGTGTTGTGTGTGTTAATAGGAGGATCAATGGGAGCTAAGCCCAATAAGCCAATTGATGTCCCATTTGGAAGAAATTATGAGCCTAGTTGGGCTTTTGATCACATCAAATATTTGAATGGTGGCTCTGAGATCCAGCTCTCCCTCGATAACCGCACCGGTAACATTTTATTTTTCATTAGATGTGTTTGGTACGATTGAAGTCATCAATTGTATTATTTGTTGTTGTTAGCATTGCTTTCAGCATGATTAGTTTCTCTACTACTTTATTTGTTTTACATTTTTGTTATGTTAGTCGAAGGTCTATAGGAAACAATTTCTCCGTCTCCACAAGGTAAGGGGTAAGGTTGTGTATACACTAGCCTTAACGTTCCATCGTATGTATTTGGTATGCTGAAAGTCATTAATCATATTATATGTTGTTAATCTTGATCTTTGCATTGTTTTCAACATGACTTGTTCTCTGGAGTACTTTATTTGTGTTACATACATGCTTTTTTTGTTATGTTTTACCTGAGTCGAGGATCAATCGAAAACAGTCTCTCTGTCTTCATAGAGTAAGGAATAAGGTTTTATATACACCATTTTTTTGAGACCTCGATATTATAGTGAGTATGTTGTTGTTAGTTATAGTTTTTGTAGAACAATCTTGACTTAACTTTTGATACTAATATTATTATTTACTTTAACATATACTATACTTTTTTTTCCAAAAAGTGTTAGTACTTCTTATGTTAATGCTTCTGATTTTGAATTTGTTTTGGACATATAGGCACTGGTTTTCAGTCAAAAGGATCTTACCTATTTGGGCACTTTGCTATGCACATAAAGATGGTTGCTGGTGATTCTGCAGGCACTGTCACTGCTTTCTATGTAAGTCAAATAACATATACTACAATTAATTGTGTTTCGATCTTAAATTAGTTAAAATCGACTATATAAATTATATAATATATATTTCGTTATAATGTAAAGGTGTGATAGTCTGTGATAAAGCTAGGATTTTTATTTAGGGGTATAAAAAAATTATAACAATGTCGCTAGCTAGGATATATATTGAACAAAAAGCAAGAAGCGTCAACATTGATATATATATATATATATATATATATGTATGTTTGTGTGTGTGTGTATGTCTATAAAACTAAAATTTGACCTATTTATACAATATAATTTCCTAGTGAAGGGGTGTCGCTTGACAACCCTCGAGCAAATGTAGCCCCGCCCCTGATGATAGTAAGTTAACATCGTTTCGAACAAAATAATAATTCGAAACTACTTGCACAAAACTTTGTGTCACGGGCACGATCCATGAAAGACCATCGATTGGCTTCTTTGTAGGTTTTACAGTCGGAAAACTATATTTGGAGGCGAATTTAAGCAGATTTAACTTTGTCTCATACACTATATATAACAATAGCAATAGCATATTCAATATAATTTTAAAAGTGAGGTCTGAGACATATATATATGTTAAAAACATATTATTACATAGATACAAAAATTTCCGAACCTATAAAATTAAAATCTTGAATTAATTCTGACGATGTGAATTACTTTGTGTGTATGTAGTTATCTTCTCAAAATTCAGAACATGACGAAATAGACTTTGAGTTCTTGGGGAATAAAACAGGAGAACCATACATTTTACAAACAAATGTATACACAGGAGGGAAAGGTGACAAAGAGCAAAGGATTTACTTATGGTTTGATCCAACAAAAGATTATCACACTTATTCTGTCTTGTGGAATCTTCATCAAATTGTGTAAGTAACTTTTTATTTTTTTTATGATTATTTGATATTCGAAAATCGTTTAGTTAATTTAGATTCATGTTATACAAAGTCTATTTAAAAAAAAACAATCTTTATTAAGGGATTTTACATTTCAAAGGTCGAACGTGTTTAAATTTAAATGAATTGAATTATGATTATAGTTAATTTAACATAATGGGTTGAACTTGAAATGATTCATCAAACTATTGAGTCAAATGAGTCAAAATATAACCCAAACCCAAGTTTACAAACCCAAAATTTGAAGATTGGGAATTATATAAATCTGAAAAAATTAAGGTACCAATTTAAAGAAAATGTCAGTTTCATTCTTTTTTTTCTCAAAAAAGGCGACAAAGAAAAGGAGGTTTAGTTAGGTCAGGATGGGAGGGTTAAGTTATCATCGTTATTTGAACTATTTTACTCTAAATAAACTTTAGGCACGTTAAATCATGAAAATTTATTAGTTTGACTTGTTTTGACATAAAAATAGCGTTTACTATATAATTTTCGGTTTATTTTAAACAAATAGTTATTATCTTAAAGTTTCATATACCATAAGTGAAATTTTAGGTCATTATCTTGCTCTTAATTTCCCTTATAACGACGGAAAAATACATGATTATATATAAGTTTTTTAAAAATATATTTTAATACATTCAAATTTAATTCAATCCGTCCATTTGACAACAGATTCTTCGTGGATGAGTATCCCATAAGAGTGTTCAAGAACAACAAGAACTTAGGTGTCAAATTCCCATTTGACCAACCAATGAAGATATACTCAAGTCTATGGGAAGCAGATGATTGGGCAACAAGAGGTGGACTTGAGAAAATTGATTGGTCAAATGCACCCTTTGTTGCCTCATACAAAGGCTTTCACATTGATGGTTGTGAATCTTCTGTCAATGCCAAATTTTGTGCCAATCAAGGCAAAAGTTGGTGGGATCAAAAGGAATTTCAAGATTTGGACAAAATTCAATGGAGGCTTTTGAGAAGAGTTAGGGACAAATATACAATTTATAACTATTGTACTGATAAAAAGAGGTTCTCTACAATGCCAATAGAGTGTAAGAGGAATAGAGATGTTCCAAGGAATTCAAGAAAGGAAAATTAAGTTTGGTTTTTAAAAAATATTATTAGGCATGTGTCTGATTCTGTAAAAGCTATACATTTTAGAGGATCTAATAAGAATATAATAATATTTTTGAATAATTTGAGTATGAAGGGTGTAATGTTGTGAGTAGCAAGTCTTCTATAACATCTTAATAATAATAATAATAATAATAATAATTTATTTTTATTTATTCAAGAAGGAAAGTAGCACTATCATCTACTATTTTTTATAAAAAAATATTTGGTGTTTGGTACTTATATTGACGCTCGATTGATTTGAATTTGTGTTATGTAAGGCTTATAATTAAACAAAATCCCTTAAACAAAAGTGCTACCTAGCAATAGAATTGTTAAAATGGGTAGGCCCAATCCTAACGAGCTAGAGAGTTAAATGAATTGAGATGGTCTGACCCTTTTAATTAAAGGGCCTATAAAATAGCAGTCCAACTCAGTCCTAAGGGGGCCACGGGTTGGCCCTTCAACCAAAAAAGGGGACAACATTTTTCTCTTAGGAAGGATACGAACGTTGATGTCCGATGAACACGACATCAATACATACATAAATTTATTCATGAATTACATATACTTCAGTAAATATTTACAAAACAAATACATAATAGTCAAGATAAAATATTCATAAGATTCATCCGAGCAAAAAAAAATATTACATAATCACTATTTTCATAAATAAGATAATAAAGGAGAAGTGAAAAATTAGGCATAAAAATAAAAATAAAAGAGGTCAAAGATTCATAGTGTTTATGGAGTAATATACTTGGACTAATAAGAAAATTTAGTGGGCTAAAGACCCTAAAATATAAAAGATATGTAAAAAATATTATCTTGATTTTATATAGATATTTCAAAAATATTTATTGACAAAATCTTAACAAGTAAAACACTACTTAAAATATATATAATAAATATTTTTTAAAATTCACAGCCCGCGACTGGCCTCTGATGTTTGCAGATTGGGCTTACGAGGCCAACGAACCAAATGAGGTTGAACTAAAAAGTCTCGTTCTTAAATGGACTGAAAAAATTGAGTCCAACACTATTTAATTCAAGGGTTGAATTGGATCCACCTAGCGAGTCAAGATCATTTTGACTACTTTACCTATCAAATACCAATATCTAAATTTTTTACATATTCAAGACTTGAATCCAAAACCTTTAATAATGAAAGAAGGATTTATTTGAAGGTAGATTTATAATTTAAATATAATGAGTTCACATTTTAAGATCGCTGTTAGTTCAGATTTTGTGATGTATTTTTTAAAAATCAATTTAAAATTTTAAAAACTATCTACCAGGAAGCACCTTATTAAACCCTTTTTTTTTTTAAAGACTTGGGCTTTTAGTAAATGAATAAACTTCTACTTTTGTACTATTTCATCACTATATTAACTTTGAGATTTTGATTGTTGAACTAATTTTGTCTTTAAATAAATTGATGGTGGTTGGTATTAATATGCACCTACTTTTCAACTTGGATTCTATATATATAAACTTAATAAGACTTAATTTTTATACATTATAGTGTAGTTTCGTGTTATGTTACTATTTGTTACATGCATAAATTGGTGTGGGATGGTATTAATGTGCCTGTAATTTCGTGTCCTTTGACCTTTATTACTCTATATATCTATGATACTTTTTTTTTATATTGATTATTCTATTATTTTGTTATAATTTTTATACGTTACGATCTGCTTTTTTCTTATATTTTTGTTTCTAAAATATTTTTCTTTGAGTCGAGTGTCTATTAAAAACAATGGTAGAAATAGAATTTGTTTATACTCTATTCTTTTCAAACACCTCTTTGTGAAACCACACCATGTAATTGTATGTTGTAATATTTGTACATTATAGTAGTTTTCAAAATTGACATAATATTGGACTATACATAGACATCTATTTAATTTTACATATTTTTAAGTTAAATTATTTCTTAGACTGTAAGTCACCTAAATTCGGACAAATGTTAATGCAATATGTTGACAACCAACGTAAAACTACGACGAATCTCGTGCCCACCTACAGGCTATATCGAACATGAATAGAGAAAATTAGATAACAGAGGATTCATATAACTGACCTCAACTAGTCTGATATTTAATACAGCAAGAAGTAGTGTGTGATGAGAAGTCAATCTCAGTGGACCTAAAAACTAACTACTGCAGTTCACCAAAGAGAAAATCTTCATTGTCCTGAGGTAATACCTCTGCTGCTTCTATGAGCAGATTTCTCATTCATAAAAAAACCGCGTTTCGAGCTAATAAAATATGATGTGTGTGTGTTTCGTGCACTCGTAAGTCAATAATACATATACATAAATTTACATATAGAGAGTGTCACGCGAAAGATGGAGAGATTATGCCTCGTACTAAGCTCTGAAGATTTCATTCCGCGAAAAAAATTATCAAGCATTGGTGATAAATGCTTTTAGCGCCTCAGCATGCCGGTTATTGCTCTCTGTTACTTCTTAGGTCCGACACCAATCATCGTGAGCTGCCAAAAATGGAACGAATAGTTAGAGGAAACTATTGAAAGATCAGAAATTCATCGAAATGGATAATGTGTAAGAGTCTAAGCATGTACTGACAATGTTGTTTTCAGGCCGCCTCCAGTAGAATCCCTGCAAAAGAACGGGCAAGATGTTGCACGATACAAGAATGTAAATCAGCAACGCGTTCGTTCCCATCCATTTCAGTATTGTGGTCCAGTGTCTATAGCCCCACACATCAACCTATAGAAAGGACAAGTCTTTTAGCTATGTAACAAAAGAATAGACTTTTTGCCACCTCTAGCATGGCAGCAATTTTTGACAGCAACTAGCTTTGATTAGGTAAACTACGACGAAAAAAGATCAAAACTGTCTCGAAATCATATTGCCATGGGCGAAACTAGGGTAGCGGAAGGGGTTCGTCGAAAAAGTACACTATATATACAAGGTCAAAATTATTTCTTATATTAGTGGATAATGAACCCTTCTTTATATTTTGAATCTCCTTAGTGGAAATCCTTTTTCGACAACTAGACATAGCTACTTGTATATCTGAAGATTTTCGATAAAGGAACTTCTTATATTAAATCTTGACTCGTTGACAACGGAGTTTTAACAAGTAGAAAAAAACTTATGATATGTAAAGCCAAATATATGCAAAATACAAAAGTCATTCGTTAAACTATACTTTCCACCGAGTTTCAAGCATTGCGCCATTGAACCAAGAAATCCTGAGGGTCAATAGCACAAGGTTCGAAACTAAGTTCTTGGAGAAGCAAGTCAAGATAAAATCAGATACCAAAACGGAACACTACGAAGCGCCTTAGTAGAGACAGATCTAGCATGTTCAGATAATGTTCAAGGAAAGACTAAAAAGGGATGAATAGTGTCTAACCATCATATAGACTGCAGTGAACAGAAAGCCAGCAGAGCCAGCAGTAATACACATATAACTGAAGGAGTACAAAACCTTGTTTGCGTGCATCCCTAAACGAAGTAAATAAAAAAGAGATATTAATACTCTGTATATTTGCTCTCTATGGTAAAACAAAGCTCTAAGATGTATAGCATGAAAAGGAACAGAAATTTAAAAGAAAAACTTACCGAGGCAGTCACATGTTACACCCAACAGTACAAGACAAGAGGATGGTACCAACCATTGCTGAATTCTAACTTTATGATCCTGGAACACATTAGGATGCGATATGTGAGCTTCTCATCCAACGGAAAGAAAGAATAGACAAAACGAGAATGCAGAAAATGTTTACCTTGAAATGAACAATGATGTGTCCGTAATGCAAACCAATGAAGCAAGTTACAATAGCCATCAATGAGCTACAACAAAGTCATATGAGCTTAATTGACAAATTCCAACCAAAGATAAGAGAGTAAAAAGGAAAGGGGCTTTTTTTTTGAGACACGTCATAAGTTTCTGTCAAATAACAAAAGATATTGAGGTATCAATAACAAACCTCAAAAGTCCTTCTGGGTCGAAAGGGGCTTGACACCATGATGGAGCATCTAGCGGAAGGGGACCGTAGTTAGGGGAGTTGACACTACATTCCTGTCAAGAAAACAATCAAATGTTTGAATATCAAGGAATGCTGAAAATGGTAAGTAACAGAAAGAGAAACATTGAAATACTAAGGGAGGAAGAATACTTTAGATCGTCCATAAATGGCTCTTGCATATAAGTGTTGAATACCCAATATTTTTCGATCAATCATTCCAACAGCATTACATGCTGGTCCACTGTCTCCCCGTACACCACATTTCACCTTCAAAGGGAACATAGTCTCATGTCAACGAAACTCATCATTTTTGTAAAACGGGATTTCATCCCAGACCTTTCAAGGAAAACTAAAATAAACAACTAATTGCAGTGAAGAACTTACTGTGAATATCTTTGCTTCTGAAGAAGATATGTCCATTGGCATCTGATATTCCCAGTCAGAAACATATAAACCGTAGAACAAAGAAAGGTATAAGGCAGTAACCATTATAGCCATGGCCCTGGAGAAACAAAAATGGAGGGAGAAAAAGGAAATATGATTAAACATGAGGGTGAAGATTAAGCATCGTTTTCTTGTTTTTGAGAATAATGCAGATTAAGCATTCCAACATTAAAAAAATCAACAAAAGCATAAAGCTTTAGGAAAAGTTCAAAATGCACCACATTTGCAGCTACATAAGACATAAACAAAAAAATCAGACAAATTGCAGCATCTTGTTCTTCTATGGATACCCCCCTACAAATAGTCCAACATGAAATAATCCATGGTTCATCACACTATCCATTTGTCTGCCCTTTTGAAGGGAACAAATTACTAGTCTGATATTAATAGACTCAGATCGAGCAGATCAATCTCTACATAGACTCGGCTTTTGGGATCCTTGACCCTTTTACTTACTCTTACAGACTCACTCTATTTATCACTTCAATAAGCTAAAAGGTGTCATTGTCCATATTTGTATGTATCATCTCCAATCCTGATGTACACCATGAGGACCAGGTACTTACCACCCTATGGGCAGGGCATATTGCTTAAAAGACCATGTTGTTAAAATTCCTACACCTTATTTGAACAGAATACACAGAATAGATTTTTTGTCGTTGAAAATAACCACATATTAGTATTTTCTAGCCACTGGAAATCAAGCCTTCACCATATCACACCAACATTTTGCAATATAGTTACTCTAATACTAGACTTCAATCATTTCAGAATTCAGACAGAGGACCATCTTTTGAACACAACCAAAGTATCAACTTCAAATCAAGCTAATCTTGTACTAATTTAAAATTTTGTCAATAATATGTTATGCTCAACGTAAGCAAGACATATTGATGAAAAAAGTAAGTAACCATTACCGCAAGTGATGAATAGTTTAAATAATCTTTATTGGAACGAATGGTCAAAAGACTCGGAACTCACCATTGTTGATGGTATCTCTTCAACAAAGATTGTCCTGAATTGACTTTATTATCACCCTTGAGCCAGATTTCACACATTGCTGCCAACAAAAATGATATTGCAATTCTCTGGGAAGAAAAAAAAAAGTTAAAAGAAATAATCCACTTGAACAACAAGAGAAATACACAACCTAATATAAAACAAAAAAAGAATATGGCGGCTTCATACCTGCAATATACCCATCCATCTGATTCTCTCAACATCCACTCCATAAGTTAGATTTTTGATACCATGAAAATAGCCTCCTGTTTAGAGAGGGATAAAGCACGTAAGTGTCATACTTTACAATACAACAATCTAATATTTTGCACTGCATGACAATAAATAAACAGCTGTTGCAAGGTAAAATTAGACAGATGACTAAAAGAAGAGCACCTTGAAGAAAGAGTCCTAGGATGAGTAGCTTAAGCGCGCGGTGAATTGCTTTTCCAGTTGCAGTCAGTCTGCAGGGCATGTTCTGTATAACACAAAAGAATTTCTATAAGCACAAGAAACAGAAACATCTGAAACTTCAATACAATGGCTTACAGAAACAGCTCAGCCAATATAAAATCATAAAAGTGTCCTTCATATCTTGATTCACAGCTTGTCCATATACAAAATGCATAGATACTAGAGATAAAATTTGCTATAAAACCAATATCTATATTTATGTTGTGGCTCAAACAGAGAAAGCTCTCTGCCCCCAAGACAATGTAAATGAACAAATCCAGGAACAAAACATAGTTAAATAATCTGAAATTTGCTTAAAACATATTTACCTTGTACCCAAGTGCAAGCGACACTCCAACAATGAAGAGGAAAAATGGCATGACAAAATCTGCCAGGGTTATACCATCCCATGGTGAATGATTGATAGCAGGATAAATTCCACCAGCGTATTCCACAAATATCATTAACTGCAGAAAGTGTACCAGCAGCAAGAGAGAATAAGATAATTCACTTTAATGAAAAGAACCAAATTGCTCATTCAGGTTTTAGGAATTAGTTTTCACATAAACAACAAACAGGCAATCTAACTCCCTCCTTCACGTGTGCACAAAGAAGAACTATTGTCATATTTCCCTTTTTGTAATAAATAAATCCTACATGATAAGACATTTTTAAACCTACATAAGATTAGCATCCTTGTCTGGTAAGCCTTGTTCAGTTCCATCTCTTTTAATCCAATTTTCTCATCCCTATCTTGTATCCCCGAAATGGTACATTGTTCTTGTTTTCCCACAATTATTTGGCACCAAAACAGGATGATTCGATCGAACATAAGCTTAGGCTTGAACCATCACAATGTCATCAGTTTTTGTATAATTTTTGCACTTACTTAACAAGATGAAATGAGGTATGTGGTGCGTGTTTCTGAGATCAAAATTCTGCTTAAAAGTCAAAACATCCTTTAAGTCTTAAGCACCACCCAAGTCCCTGTCTTTTCTTCCAACTAAAGTTCATACTTTACAAGTCAAAACAACTTAATACACAAGTCAAAGAATAATGAGCCAGTTGTAACTTGTAAATCGTATCTATGTAGTAGTCGTACTCTTGGAACAATCAGCCTAAACAAATGACAAATTTGGAGGAATCAAGCAAAAAAGCTGTGAACTTTACTCAAACGCAAAGAAATCTGACACAAGAAAGAAAATACCAAAGGAAAGAAACAAAAAATAGAGAAGAGTCAAAAACAACCAAACAATAAAATTGCAAGAATCTGGAATTCCCAGAGAGAGTGAAAAAAGAAAACAATATGTCCATTGAATCTTCAACTAAGACTTACTGCCAAAATTAGTCCTCATAGCAATATGAAGCTGGTAATATGGACTTGGACTTTAACAAAAAAAATCAACATTTTTGTTAAAAATAGAAAAGATGAGAAATAAACTAAAAATAGACAAGACCCAAGAAAACAAAAATTAGAAAAAACAAGAAAAAATTCAGCATGAGCAAATCCACAGAGACAACTATATGCACATTGAATGAACAAACATCCTAGTGTAATTCCACAATAGATCTTAACACTACACAAGTGATAAATCATTCAACTAAAACTGAAACTGAATCATCGTATATGAGATATATTACCGCAACAGTGATCCCGCGAAAAATGTCAAGAGAAAGAAGACGACCACTCCCTCCTCCAGTCTTAGACCTACGAAAATGAGGTCCACCATGATCACCAATGGATTTAGGCAATGTAGACAAAGGAGATGTGGGTGATTTCTCTAAATCATTATTATTATTATTATTATTTGTTGCATCACTTGTAATAACCTCAATCCTAGGACATAAATTCTTCCCTTCTCCTTCAACTATAATATCCCCTAGTTGTAATTGTTGTGGATCCCATCTTAATCTTGCATCTTTCTTCTCTCTAATTAGTTGATAAGATCCCATTTTTTTTTCTCTCTACTAATTTTGAAATCAACAATTTTCAAGCAACACCCTTTTCACTAAAACTTGTAAAGATTCAATCTTTTAATGCTCCAGATTCTTGCACCAACAAAATCTTCACTGCAAAACAAAAATACATCAAATTTTTATTAGCCTTTAATTTCTATCCAATAACATAATGGGTATCTGAAAACAAGAAAAACTCACCCCCCAACCAACAAAAATTTTTGCAAGAACCAGCACCAGAGGGGACAATAATGTACAAAAAAAAAAAAAAAACTCTGTTTTACACAAAACTAAAAAAAAATGGTAGAGGGTACACAAATGTTTAATTGTTTTTTATGTGTATAATAAGTAGACACATATACATATAGAGATATACATATAGAGATATATATATAGATATAGAGAGAGAGATAGGGGATGAGAGGATGATATGGTAGTATGTGCTTATATACAACTCTTCTACTTATAAAACATCTTTTTTATTTACTATAATATTATTACTTCAGTTACGAGTTTAAGTTATATATATAGTCAATTTAGATAAGAACAAAATTAATGGATTGAATGTGGATAAATTATCAGTATTAGATGTATAGAAAAAGAAATTTATTAAATATTTAATACAATAGTTATTATTGTAATATTAATATTACATAAACTTTTGCGCACTAGTTTGGTATAGAAATTTATTTAGAGCATTTTGAACATAAAAAAGTGATATTATAGAAAAGCTATTCGAAATTAAAGTTTGAATAAGTATTTATTTGGAAAAGATATTATGAGTGCAAAAGATTGTTAAATTATATGTATAAAAAAATTAATTAATAATTGTGGTAATATTAATTGATTGTTGTAAAAGCATATAAATTTTAAATCTTATTTAATAACAAGTGTTTGAACATAAAAAGAAGAGAAAAAAAAAGTTGAAAAAGAGAATTCGAAAATTATATTTAGAATATGTAGTTAATTTGAAGGAAAAAAAAGGTTAAATTTTGTGTGTACTGTTTAAGTTTTAAAACGTAAAATTATTCAGAATTCCAATCAAATATATAAGCAAAATGCTTTTTAAGAAAATTATGAATATACTGCTCCTAAGTTTTATGCACCTTTATAGTAGGAAATCTTTTATATTATTAGTTTTCCTAAAATATGATATTTATAATCTTTAAAATAAAATAAATTTCTTACTATATATAAATAATTTTAACTCTTTCCTAATAAGGTTTATAATATCATAATTATACTTTTGACTTTTAAGTTACTATTATATTATATTATAGTCAATAGTATAATTATAGATTTATAACACTATATTTGGAGTATAAATATAGAAGTTGACTCAAGATTTTAATTTATGAGTTTAAATATTAAGATTTTTGTATCAATTATATTATATTTTTATTTAAAATTATAAATATATATATATAATTTTATTAAATTTATATTTCACTTTGAAAATTGAAAGTGAATTGGACCCAAACTAATAATACACTATAGCTTTGTCGACTCAATAATAAAAATAGAGCATCTATGAATGGCATCCAAGGAAAGCATTGAGGTTTGATACTAATATGCTCATGTTTTACGTCTACTTGACATTTGCAGACAAAAGATCTTCACATGTGTTGGAATTTGGAACAATTTTTTGAAATCAACATTCAAAATATGTGATCATACTCTGTATTGGTAACTCGTAAAAAAATTATAATATAATTTATTAATTCTTTTATCTTAATAATTTCGTTCATGTGAATTTGTTCATATTATTATGTTTTAAAAAAAAGAACTTTAAAATACACATAAAATGGATTCAATAGTAAGACTAGATTCAGATCCTTCATAACTTACTCGACATGAGAAATAATTCAACCAAAAATTCCTTTACTCATTCTCAAGATCTCAAGAACCCCTATTAACACTCTCTTGATCACATTAGGCAGAACAAAACTACCTTATTTGGATGTATGATCCTTTCTTATTTGTAATGTGACAAAATAATGTTTTCGCTAAAGAAAATTTGATACTTTTTATTAGGGGTGTATATGACCGGGTTGGTACGGGTTTTTCAAATATCAAATCAAATCATTTGTGTCGAGTTTTTGAATTTATAAACCAAACCAAACCAATAAAACTCGGTTTTTTAAACTTCGGGTTTTTTCGGGGTTTTCGGGTTTTTCCGGATTTTCGGGTTTTTTCGATAAAGTATTCATAAAAACATATAATTTACTTGTACTTCAAATATTTCTTTAGTCCTACCAAAATGCAACTATCTAAATTATTTCTCAAGAAAATGACAAAAAATATGATAATTAATGACACTAAAATATCCAAAATAATAATAATAAAATCGCGTAAACCAATTATTGTAAATTAATAAGTCATAATGAAATTGATCATAATTTAAAGTACTAAATCATGCTAAAATAAGTTTAGTAAGTATTAGTTACATGACTAAATATTAAAAGAAAGTAAAATTAGATCATGTATTTTAATTGTTTAAATCTATGTAAAACTAAAAAACAAAATATTCAATATTATTGTCATTTTTGGTGTTAAATTAATTTTCTTTTTGCAGTAGTATTAATTTATTTTTTATTTAAACTTTATTATAATTACAAACATGTATAGACTATAATCTTATTAGATCATTAAGAATTCTATCTTCCAAATATGAAATAATTATTTAAAAGATAAAAACTATGAAAAAGTACAAGAGATATTTAAAAATTACATCAAAGTAAGTATTTTTACGTATAAGATAAAATTTTAAAATTATATATATAATTTCGGGTTGGTTTGATCTCGGATTGATTTTTTTTAGTTGAAACCAACCCAACCCAAATATAGTCGGATTTTATTTTTTCAACATCAAACCAAGTCAAACCAAATCACTAGTCGGATTTTTTTTTGATTTGACTCGATTTGTGATTTAATTCGATTTTCGATTCAATTTTATATACCTCTACTTTTTATATGTATGAGTGGAGACATGATGGTAATTACGAGACAAATAATTTTAGTTCAAATTTTATATGTAAAAATCATTTAATATATCAAAATATAAAAATTGTAATTAAAAACTCATACATTAAAAATCATATTTAACTTTCTTTTTGGGGGGTTGGGGTGTTCAATGAACCCTTTTTGACTCTTCCATAGTAAATCAGAAGTTTAATACAAATTCGATCAAATTCAAATAATTTTTACTTAAATCATATATATCTGAATTTTTATTACTTGAAATTGTCATTTTAAAATTCAAAAAAAATTCTAACTCCATTTCTATATAGAGTTTCATCCCTACTTGTTACCACACCATGTTCATCTATTATTCTTGGTAAATTTTTTAAAAAAAATTTCAATTTATTTATTTATTTTAGTTTGGTGTGAATTTGGTGAATGTAGGAAGGAAAGGGTGGGCCGTGGAGTGGGTGAGTGGGTCCCGGAATAAAAGGGCGTTGTTTGCTTCAAAAATGGGAGAATAAATCAAACAACATAACGCGTCCTTATGCTTATTTTCCTTTTAAATCCTTACGCAAACTCTCTTACATACTCTCCCCGATATGATACGTATTGTTTGTTTTAAATTTTGATTCATTTTTTGGATTAGAGTAATTCTTATATCTTTGAGATCGTTTGAATTACCTATTAAATTAATTTAACGTACATTATTTTTAAAAGCTTGTCAATACAAAAATCTATCAATCTTACTTGATCGTTCATTTGAGCATTACGAAAATAAAAAACTAATCTCCATATTTTTTTTACCATGAAAAAATAATTTTTTCTTGGTCAATGGTAATTTGCATTAAAAAAATATTTTACAAATATCTCGACGTACAATTTATTATATGTATCAAAAGATAACAATGATGAGAAAATAACTAAAGGAACTTTTGTTTTGGGCGTGTGTGTATATATATACACGTGTGTGGAAAAATTCAAGATTTAAGAAATAACTCATAATTTCAATGATAAGATGAATTTAATGGTAAAAATTCTAAAAGACATATAAGAAATTTAAATATAAAAATAAAAATATTTATAAAATTATGAAATTAATTGGAGTTCATCAAAATAAAATTGTAGATGTATTGAATTATTTGATTAGGACGGCAAAGGCATATGCTTCACCAGTAGTGGCAGTAGTGTTTTATTAGCCATGGAACATGACTCTTTTTATTATTATTATTATGTTGTATATATATGCATGACTTAGGCTTTGCCTAAATATTAAAATACTTCAAGGGACACTTTACATAAAATGATTTATTAATATGTGTCATCGATGATAAAAATTATAAGTACTTACACATTTTTGAATATTTTATGTATTAGTGTATCGTTGGCATATGACATACTTTTTAGAAAAATGTTTATGAAAAAAAAATTAAAAGTTATCTCTCCATATTTTGAACTATAAAAAAAAGTTTCTAACAATTCATTTAATATGGACTAGAGAAAGATAAAAAGTTACAAATATAAGTATTATGTCATTCTTAATAAGAAGTTTCATATATAATAATGGGTTGCATCGATAAGTATTGTGATGATATGATAAGTGTTTCATCATTCGTAGTGTAAAATTTTAAAATTAAATTTTGAATACAAAATATTCTTTATAAAGTGATCTACTGCCATAAAGAAATTTTTCGATATAAATCTAAGTTTAATTTAATTTCAAGTCAATCAAATACCGACCAACAAAAACAAGAAGCTATTGATAGATATATTCTCTAATCTATTTGATTAAATCAAACTATTGTTTGTGAATCATATTCCACACAAAGCATATTTTTTTAGTTACTAAGAGCATGCCTATTTTCCACACTCAAAACTTCTAAGTTCCCGTTGTCTTAACTTTTACTTTATTGCATTCAAATCACTAAACAATCATTAGCAACAAAGCAATCACCCAACAATACCTAAATATTACAAGGAAATCACAATATGGTGTTTTATAATTAAAAAATTACTCAAATTCAATGGTTGAGCTTAAAAGGGCGGAAATTATTCCATCTCAATCTTTCTTGCTAGAAAATCACATTATAATAGATATTTAATTTCTCGATAAATATCTTATCTCACTATTACTCAATCGCATATATCAATGAAGGATTACTCTCGATCACTTAATATACTGGACATACATAGATAATTTTGGAATATAAATTACTATAGTAGTATCCCTTGTTTGATAACTAAATCTGAAATAAATTATATTAGCAATAGTAATTAGTATCACTATCAGGATAAGTTATTTATGTCATAGGGTGAAACAAAATAATAGTACCAGAATTATTTCGGTATTAAAACAACAAAAATACATTTGAGGTTCCTCAAACTTTCCTTCTATTAAATAAGGTAAAAAATTTTTTTGTAAACAAACAATTTATTCTTAGATATTATGTAATGCGCTTTATTTTTAATACAATAAATCAAAAGGCTAATTAAAATAATATTTAAATAAATATCTCAGCATAGTTTATCTTTCAAACCAACAACCCTAGATAATGACATTTAGGAATTAAACTAGCCATGATAGACAAAGGTATTCATTCAACCCTTTCACAGTAAAAAACACACTATATATACGAAATTAATTTTTTTAATAATATATACCTAAAATAAAAGTTAATTCTCTTATTTATTGTGATTTCAACACGTGTGGACTTAATAGTAATGATGTACCATGAACTCATATATAGTTTTATATTATATTATTTGCCTAAATATTAAATACATGAAAGGGTCAATTAAGAAGTACTATATGTTAGGTTAGGTCAATTAGTGATGACCTATTCCATATATGAACATTAATGCTTATAAATTTGACAATTTCATTGATTAGAAAGGTGTGACCATGTTGACAAAATTTAATTTTTTAGGGTGTTGAATATTACCTCATTTGAAATAGGTCATAAATATATTTTTATATTTGATAATTAGCAAACGCGGAAGTAGAAAGATTTTTCTATGGAATTTGAATCCTCTAAGACTTTTTTGATATCATGAGTGAGTTAGAATTATAATTTTTTTGACTTAGTAAATTTATTTTTAAATATTATGTAAACACAACAAGTGAAGAAATAGGAGCTTTCATTTCCATTAGAACGGATGTGTTCCCAGCATAACTAAGGCAGAGCAGAAACGGAGCTAGGCAGGGATTTGAGGGTTCAGACGAACTCAATAGCTAGGTAGGGTTTTGAGGGTTCGGATGAACGTAATAGATTTTTCATAGATTCTATAGTTGTACTAGAAAATTAATTAAATATATATGTATATTAATTTGTGAATTCCTAACAAAATTGATTGCAGTTTTTTCTAAAAAAAAAGTTAAAATCTCCAAAATCTTAATTTCAGCTTCTCCGCACAGAGGATGTTTCCTTATGTCTTGTTTATATAACATAATTTTTTATTGTCTATGAAAAAACGAAAAGGATTTTCCAACTTTATAATTTTAGTCAGAACAATTCTGTAATTATTAAAATATATCATTAAGTTTAAATTTATAATTATTATTATAAATAATACGATTATGTCACTTTTTATATTAAAATATAAATACCTCATTGAGTTGAAATATGATTCTACAACAGTTTATCATATCAATAAAATAATAATCGATAATTTCAAAATCTAATTACTCGATATGCAATTACACAATCTTAGTGTCTTCGGGGTAAAATGTTCTTTGTTTATGGAACATAGTTTTTGATTGAATATGAAGTATTATGAAAAAAATTAATATAAATTGGAAGCTTGTAATTTCAAATACCTGATGAAATTTTTATTTTAAATTTAGAATTATTTTATAAGTTATATGATTATGTCACTATTTATATTGAAATGCAAACACTTTTTTTGTTTTAAAAATAAGAAAAATAATTAAAGTTAAACGTACTTCCTTGTTTTAATATTGGCTCAACTTTTAGCCGTCTAGGACATATACCATAGTAGGATTTTTTAAAATTATTTTTCTTGTCATTTTCTCTTCTTTCTTTTTTTATAGTCACTTCTTCCCTATTATTTTCTTAATGGGTTTTTATTTGTATTTTCTACAACTTCTTTTGTTTTCCTTTTCTTTTTTTTAATTAGTGAAGTTTTGTTTTTATAATTTTGAGTAAATTGTAAAAATTTAAATGGTTGGCGGTTATTATTGGATAGAATATTGATTTTTTTAAAAAAAATCATGAGTAGGTAAATTTGTACTTCGAGGTTTAATTTAATGATTTTATTGGTGTGGATTAAATGTTCAACCCAAACATGGTTTAAATGTAATTTCTTTAATTTTATTTGTAAAGTACTTACATTTAACAGCTCCATTAATACTTCTAATAATTAAGTTGCTTAAGAAGCCATCCATCAATTTTTATCCAAATGACCCTTGAGTTGCTTGTAAGGTTACCGTCATTGCCTTTTTCAGGTAATTTTAGGAATTTAAGTTTCAATCACTTCAACTTTTATTTTATTGTATCAAAATTATTCAAACATCTTTGTCTTATCTAAATAATTACAAAAAAAAAAACACTAATTAAATAATGTTCTCACTCAAATTTGGAGGTGGAGCTAAAGGTTCGGGAGGGAATTCATGCTTAAAATTAAGTCACATTGTATTATGAAGTAAATAATGATAATCATAACATATAGGGGGAAAAGTCCAAAAAATAAATTTTTAGCCGAAATTAATATATCAAACTTTATGGAGAACTTTTTACCCATGCACTATTTAATAGTATTATTTTAAAGGTATATATGTGTCTACGTGGACACATTACTATTTCTAATTATATAAATTTTTTTATGTCCATGTGGACACATATATACTTTTAAAATACACTATTAAATAGTGCAGGGACAAAAGGTCATTTCTAAAATTTGGTATCGTTACAACAATTTCGATTAAAATTTCAATATATTTCAGATCTTTTTTACAAATATAATAATAATAATAATAATAATAATAATAATGAATTTTCTTGCTGAATATCTTGTTCCCATTGCTATTCAAATCTATTCAAAAATAGCGACATTTAGGGACGAAAAAATTCAACCAAACTCTTTTGGGGGAGAGTTAATACTAACAACAGCAGCAACAAAAATAATAATAATGATAATAATAATAATAATAATAATAATAATAATAATAATAATAATATTTAAAAAAAAATTAGTGTGGTCGTTATAGCAATGCACAATGACTCATGATTTATATAATATAATTTCAGAGATCATTTTATTGGTGGAATAAGAATAATAATTTTATAATATAAAATTATTTTATTTTTATTTATTTATAAATACAAATAAGACATAAAATTAATTTAGCTCACTATTCTGCTGAAATAATGAAATTATTTTTCTTGTATAAAAAATAAGATAATTAATCTTATTAAATTTTTATCCAATACGACCCCTATAACTAGTGACGACTTATTCCATATAAGATTAATATTTTGACAATTCATTGGTTAGAACGGTATGAGCACGTTGAATAAGTTTATGTCTTTTATGGTTTAAATATTATCTCATTTCAAACAGGCCATAAATATATCATAAAGTACTTAAGGGGTTGTTTGGTGTGAAAAGATAATCAAATAGTCTTGGAATTAAATTATAGTATTACTTGATTTATTATTTAGTTGGTAAATTTGAGATAATTTATTTTGAAATTAATAATTAGTATCGGAATAAATTATTCCCCATTGGGTGGTATAGTAATCTCAGAATAAAATAAGTAATTGACAAAAATGTCTCTTTCAACTCTTTTGTTATATCACTTTTTACATTCATGAAAGATATTTTTGTAAACAAATAAACCGTTCTTAAAATTTATTATTTCGAACATAACAAATCAAATACTCAATAAAAATAATCTCATCATAATTTAACCCATCATAATTAATCCCATCGTAACTTGAATTCACACCAAACGATCCTTAGAGCCTATAAATTTGTCAAATCTACTTTTAAATCGTTTTTAACTTTTGAGAGTGTTTAACAAAGTTAAAAATATCTTGAAATAAGTTTAAAATGACTTGATAAAAAGTTAAAAATCAAAAGTTTGTATTCTCCCTGTTTTTTATTTTTTAAAATTAAAAGTCATTTAAATTTGACTTTTTATTTTTGACTTAATTTTTTTTTTCCGCCAATTCAAACGGGCTCTTTTTATTGTATTAGGTGTACTTTATGTGACATATATGGAGAATTTTTTTTAAAGTTTATAATTTTAAATATGTTAAGAAATTTTTATAGATAAGCAGATCCAAAATTTAAAATTTATAAATTTTATATTAATCTTAAGTTGATATTATATATAATTAAGTTTAGGATTTATATATATAATTAATTGAACCGAAAAAAATGTTATTGGGTTATTGAATTTTAATGAGTTTATAAAAAAAATTATTCGGTAATTGATTCGATATATATCGATTTTTACAAATGGGTTATTGGGTAAACCGATAACTCAATAAGATAATAATAATTTATAACTTTACCCTTCCTAAATATTAGATATTAATAATTAAGTATATATATATATATATATATATATATATATATATATATATATATATATATATATATATATATATATATATATATATAAAATTATTAGTACTCTACACACTTCATACTAGATTCGCAATTGTAGTTATTTGATTTTAGTTTTAGTTTTAGTCTTGTTGGACTATTTGATTTTAGTTTTAGTTTGTAACTGTAAGTTGTAGCTTTGGGGTTATTGCATGTCATGTGTATAAATTTATAGTATATTCTACTTAGTTAAATCAGTAATAATGAAAATTGCATTGGTTTGGTGTAAACACCCGACGTGGATAAATTTTTTTCCTTTTGAACTACATTTTCTCTTATTGATACAATTTCTCATTATCTTTCTTGTTTCACTATATCAAAGCATTTAGAGAAGTAAGGAGTCATATAATATTTTACGGACATTTTCTTATTGGTAAATCGAAAACCGAACCAATAGTGATAAAAAACCGATAAACCAAAAACCAATAAAAAGTATCTTATTGATTTGTTATTGAATTAACATATTTAAAAATCAAAAATTGATAAATTGAATTAATAATATATAAAATTGA
This sequence comes from Solanum sitiens, assembly GCA_016801875.1. Taxonomy (NCBI): domain Eukaryota; kingdom Viridiplantae; phylum Streptophyta; class Magnoliopsida; order Solanales; family Solanaceae; genus Solanum; species Solanum sitiens. The sequence continues at coordinate 1,975,335 of JABWTJ010000218.1, forward strand.
ACCGAACCGAATCGGCCGAAGCACACCCCAAAATACATTTAACGCGAACTTAGATAAGTTCTTGCAATTGCCCCTTGTTTCTATAATATTAATAATTAAAGTAGCACTATTTTTTTAAAAAAATAGGCTGATAAAAAAAAGCATTATTTTTCTCCCCCAATTAGTTTTCCCCCCTTCTGCATTTGACCAATAAATTATTTTAAAATTAGTTATGTTGAAAATAATTATCTTAATATTTATCTTTATTAATTAATTATTGGATTAATTTTATATTTAAAAAGCAACATACATCACATAATTTATAAGAAATTCTTTTTTATTTATAAAAATATAATTCATGTATCTAGGAGAAAAAAGATTTGAGAGACCTCAAATGTATTTTGATATTAAAATTAACTTATTTTAATATCGTTATTTCATCGTCTTACAAAAATTATTTATCCCAATACGAATTACTTAAATAATATTTATAACTTATCTCAAAGATTTAAACTTTTATCTTAGTGTTATCTACAATCTACATTTGCCTATCATACCAAGCTACCTTTAAATATTTTATTATATAAAGAAAAGAAAATAGTTCTAACCTATTATTACCAGCTTTAATGTTCTTTTTGGTTTCTTTTCACCTACGTTTAGTACTTCTATATTATTATAAATATCATATGGTTTTTATATACATAAGACAAAAGTGAAATGAGCTTCTATTTTTTTATTTTACTTTTGCAGATTACATATCCCTTTTGGTCTCTATTCTCTATTGAGTACTACTTTCTAGGTCTCTATTTACGTGTCATGTTTTTTTTAAGTCTATTTATAAAAGTATGTCATATTTTTTTATAATTAAAAAAGATTATTTCTTTTATATCCAACGCCATATAAGATTAAAAAAATATTATTATTTATCTTATTATTTTTTATAATTTCATTCCAATTTACGTGATAATATCTATTTTCTTTAGAAAAAGAATTATAATTTTCAAAAGTTATAAATAATTTAACTTAAACTATTTCCTTTTCAAATTTATTTTAAAATATTTTGTTTGGGTTGAGGGTCTATTCGACTATTTTAAAATAATTTTTCTATTTTTGTATCATAAAGTTAAGGTATAATAATATACACGCGAACTTATAAAATTACATTAAATATATTATATAATGATCTAATGATACTATATGAGGTTTTTTTTAACATTATACTTAAGTTTAGGGCAAAATGCATAAGTACCCCCAACATATGCCCAAAATTCTAGAGACACACTTATACTATACTAAGGCTCCATTATCCTCTGAACTTATTTTATAAATAATTTTCAATCTCTTTTCGGCCTACGTGACACTAGCTTGAAAAAAAATGTCAACACACACTGGGCCCACAAGATAGTGTCAAATAGACCAAAAAGGGATAAAAAATTATTTATAAAATAAGTGTGTATCTAAGATTTCGAACATAAATTGAGAGGATCCTTATGCATTTTCCGTAAGTTTAAACAATACTAGAGCACAAACGCCCTTTTTCTTTTCTTAAATAACAAAACGAAATAAAGTTATATGTACTTCCCCTTTTTAAAAAAAATTGGCTCTAGTTTAGCCGTCTAGTGAATAATGACATAACAATTATTCTCCAATTCTTTCTTTTAGAATTATTTTCTTGTCATTTTCTCTTTTTTATTAGGAAAACTTTCACATATAGCCACTTAAAAATAATTAATTACTCTCCATAGCTATAGTTTGATAATTATAATTTGTAGCTACATGTTATTTGGAGGAGAGAGGCGAGTGAGACTGGGAGAGAGAGGAGAGAGGCGAGAGGGAAGGGGAAAAGAGTGGGAGAAAGGTGAATTGTATATGTATATTGGTTAGATAATTGAATATTATACATATATATTTGTATATATTGCAAGAGAGATGGGAGAGGGAGGAGAGAGGCGAGCGAGACTGGGAGAGAGAGGAGAGAGGCGAGCGAGATCGAGAGAGGCGAGAGAGAGGGCAGAGAGTGGTAGAGAGGTGAATTTTATATGTATATAATTGTATAAAACTGTATATTATACATATACATTTGTATAAATGGCAAGCGAGATTGGGAGAGGGAGGAGAGATGCGAGCGAGATTGAGAGAGGGAGGAGAGAGGCGAGCGAGAGAGGGCAGAGAGTGGGAGAGAGGTGACTTGTATATGTATATAGGTTAAAAAATTGTATATTATACATATGTATTTGTATATCTTAGTGAGTTATACATATACAAACATGACTAATTATACAAACTCGAAGTCATCCCACGTAATTAATGTATAATGTTAGTCGCGAATGGTAATTATAGCAAACTATAGCTATGATGAGTAATTAAATAGTATAAGTTTACTTAGCCGCGTAATTTTCTCTTTTTTTAATAGTAATTTTTTTGTCTTTTCACCCAAAGTGTTTGATACTTATATTGAAAATTTAATTAATTTTAATTTATATGGTGTAGAATTTATTTAAGGAGGAAGCATTCATTAATAAGATTTTTTTAGCCTTTAAAATTTAAATTCAAATTTTTTAATTAGAAATAAATGGATCATATTCATTCTCACCACAATTCTGATTGATGACACTTTTATTTGTTTCATCTACCTCTCTTTCACTTTATTTTTTCCTTGCTAAGTTTTTAAAAAGAAAAAAAATATGTTTTTTAAATTATCAAATATTATGTAATTATGTATATCGTATAATTTTACATGTAGATAATCGATTATATTGTTTTTACGATAAAAATATGCTTAGACACAAATGTCTTTTTTCTTCAACGAGAGAAGTTTTTTTTTTCTTTCCAATTTTGGCCTAGTCAAGGTTCTATAATGGCCAATTTTGATGGGATTCGAACTTGGGACATGCAGCTTAATATTCAGGGGTCTTATCATTGAGCCATCTAATTTTAATTGTTATTGAGGGGGTTCAAAATATATACATCTACAAAAATACAGAAATTTACCTTATATATATCATGTATTTTTTTGCCGAGAGTGTTCGGGTGAACCCCCTGGACCCAATGTGGGTCCGCCCCTGCCTAGCCCCCTTCTCCACCTGGATCTGAATTTCAGTAATTTTCATAGTTGATAACATCTACGTCAATAAGACCAAGAAATAATATATACATTAATTAGATAGGATTAGTACTAAATGTTTAATTTGATGAATTTTATTGGAGTGGATTAAAAGTTCAATCCAGCCAAACGTTTCATTGTAATCTAATTAATTTATTAGAAAGATACATTTAACATATCCATTAATACTTGTAATTATTCACTAATTAAGTGGCTTAACTAAGTAGCCATCTACTATTAGCTTACCAAAAATGACCCTTGGATTGCTTGTAAGGTTACAGCCAATTGAAACTTTTAGGTGGAGTTAAATTTTACAAAATAAATCTTGAACTTATTTAATTATATATGAAAAAAAAATTATTTTATTTTATTTAATTGTATATAGATGTGATGGATTCACTTAATTAATAAGAATATCAATTCAATGCACCTGTAGCCGTATATATAATTTTAAGACAAAAGATTAGTATTATCTTAGTGTTTCTTGTTAGATTACTAATTTTGACATGAATTGTATTGAATTAGTAATTAATATTGATAGAAGTAATCTCCATTAAAGTGTAAAATAATAAAATTGAAATTAGAACAATAGCATCAAAATTAGAATTAATGTAAGTAATCCGGGTTAGAGTGTGGAATAATAATATTGGAATTAGAATATAATAATAGTATTAGAATTAGTTATTTCAAACTAAAATAATGATAATGACAAAAACACTGTTGAGGTTACTCAATTATATATTTATATATATATATATATATATATATATATATATATATGTGAGAAGAATATTCTTGTAAACAAACAACTTCTTCTTATAAAAATATGCAATGCATGTTATGTTTAATACAACAAATCAAATAATCAATAAAAAAAAATACAAGAATAACTGATCCAAATAAAATATTATTATTTATTAACACTTAATAAAAATCTTAATTTTAATTATCAGATCTCGATCATTAAGTACATACAACATTTTTTGAAAGATTGAATTTTAATCACCCAATATTTTAACCATTAAATGCATTATTGTAATGCTACAACTACTCAATGAATTTCAATAAATAAAAATAATGAAGATCTGCGACAAAATCGTAATATCATTAAAATATGCTTATTCAAGTGCACCTAGCTTCATTATTGTTAGTAATCAATTTGTTTTTACGTTTAATAATTCTTCTAAACCAAATACATAATAAAAATTCAAATGTAAAATTAAATTTGACAGAGTATCAAGTTGCTATATTTTATCAACATACTATTTTTTTATGAAAATGTTTGGAATGTACAGAATTTAAAAATGAAAGATTTTTTTAGCCATGAAATTTTTATGTTTATAAGAATGTGTCACTAAACGCGATATATATATATATATATATATATATATATATATATATATATAATGTGCTTCTAATTGAAAATAATATATAAATAAAATGTATCGTTATTGTTTAGCTGAGATATTGGTATATCATAATGGAGGTGCTTTAGACATGTGGTTAAATAATTTTCATTCCCTTTTTATATACTTTATTTTTTGGAGCAACTTTCACACATAACAAACACAAAAATTATATTTGTATGCTATAACTATAGTTTGTATAATTGCGCTGTATAACAAACATGCTACGACTATTTCTACATATATACAAAAGAAGTTAGGCTATTTCACTATACATATATACAAAAAAGCAATTGAATAATTCGCTGACTCCTCTTCAAATTTGTATAATTTCGTTGGCAGGTCATTTGTATAAATTGCTGTCAGCCTATCATTTGTATAAATCGTTGACAGCCTCTCAATTCAATTTTATGTGTTTGTATATCTGTATAAAATTTAAATTTGTATACAATTGAGTCGAAATAAAACGTTTGTAAATTCAATCTCTCTCTCTCTCTCTTTATACAAACATAAATTATGCATTGTATTTTATAGAATCTGTGTTTGTATAAAGTGAGAAAGCGAGAAAGACAAAAGAGAACTGAGCAGGAAAATATTTTTATTGTATAATTATAAGTGTATAGGACAAATATATATATATATATATATATATATATATATATATATATTTGCATGTGTATATATAATTTTCTCTCGCTTTATACAAACAGAAATGCAATTTATACATTGCGAGAGAGACGAGGGAGACACTGACAAGCGAGAGAGGAAGAGTGGCGAGCGAAATTTCAGGGGAGAGAAGCGACTAACAGTCGTTTTCTATGGTGCACAATTAAATCAAACTTTGATTATAACATTTAATTTGAATTAATAGTTTGTCATTATATATAATTTTTCTTTTTTAGTAATATTCAGTATCTGATATTTATATTAGGAGATACATATCAATAAATTACTCTCTAAAATGGATTTTGTATTAAATAGAACTCGAACTCAAATTTTTAATTAAAAATATAAGAATACTCATCTATATTTCATCACAACCCTTTAATTAGACAAAATTTTTGCATATTGTAGTGGAGATGCTTTGACATGTGGTTTCATCAGAAAAGAACTTCTAGGGTGCAAGTAAATAACGATATACATAATTTTAGTACACGTAAATATTCACTTTTTGTAAAGTTCATGCATGATGAGATGTATCTTTAAGTTGTTGTTTTTTTCTTTTTGTAATTAGCATGTTAATCACTTTTTTAAATTTTTTTATCAATATTTATATTTATATTGAGATTTAATTAAATTTAAATTTAAATATTAAAGAATTTGTTTTTGATGTCAGAGTTTTAAATTTAAATTCGTATATTACATGACTTATTTATGATAGAAGCAACGCTTTTTCGACACAAAATAATACTCCATCCGTTTCACAAAGAATGACCTAGTTGACTTGGCACGGAGTTTAAGAGTATAAAGAAGACTTTTGAATCTTGTGGTCCTAAATTAAAGTTAGGTCAAATGTACAAAATTGCCCTTTGATCTTGTGGCCTTAAACATGCCACGTGGAAAGTTGTTACCAAAAAAAGAAAGAGGTCATTCTTTTTGAAACATACTAAAAAGGAAAGGAGGTCATTCTTTTTGAAACGGAGGGAGTAATTCGTTTTCAAGGGTTCTCACCCGAGAATTTAATCGACTTAAGTATTGTTTTTTTTGGGAAAATTACGCAAAAGGACAAATATTACTATGTTATTATTCAGCGCAGGTATAATTTAATTTAATTACTTTGAATGAATATTATTTTAGAAATTTTGCCATTAAATAAGGGACTCACATATTATTTGTATACCTAATCAATCACCCTTCTCTTTCGTTGTATAAAAGTTTTATACAAATCAAACTTTATCTCTTCTCTTTTTTTTTTGCCTAACTTTTTCCTAAATTCACTCACTTACTTTTATTTTGAATTTCACTCTCTCCCTCCTAATTGTATTTTCACTTTTGCGAGTAACCACCTAAATCATGTTTTTTTTTTTCGTTTGATATATATATTGCTGGCTTATGTTTATTTTTTTGGGTATTTTTTTCTCAAAACGTGAAGTTTCATTGCAGATGTCAAACATGATCGATTATGTCCCAGTACAAATCGTACCTATGGTTGATTCAAATTCGAAAACAATTATCAACGAATCTCAAGAGGAATTATCGGATCATATTGATCCAAGTCTAAATCCTATGAGAAGCATTGTAATACATCAATCAACAGTTGTCGATGACCAGCCACCATTACTGACTCATAAGAATAGACGTTCATGTCGATTCAATACTTTGTTATACATGACATCGTTTGAATTTGATTTTGGTAATTAACAATTTTTTATTTTTAATGTATTTGTATGATATATACATTAATATCAATATTTTATACTTTCAAGTAGTTCGTCAAAGTGTAGTAATTTCAAACTGATTCATCCTTTTGTTTCAATGTCTGAAGCAGATGAATCATCATTGTATACAACCTTCTGAAGATGATTGAATGAAGACCTAATGTTAGAATTATACAAAGTAAACCATATCATTATTTGTATATATAATCAAAATAAACCATAATATTATACGAAATCAATTTAACCCTATTAATAAATATTCATAAATGATCTGTATACATATACAAATCAAAACACTTGTATACTGACAGAGTTATAGATACAACCTTCTGGAAATGGTTGAATGAAGGCCTAATGTTGAACATATACAAAGTAAAACATATCATTATTTGTATATATAATCAAAGTAAGCCATAGCATTATACAAAATCAATTTACCCTATTTATACATATTCATAAATGATCAGTACACATATACAAATCAAAACACTTGTATACTGACAGAGTTATAGATAGACAATTATTTTACATACAAAATATTTATACAATTACTTTAATTACTTACAATTATATACGTATGTATATACGTAATATAAACAATATACAAATCTTAACAAAATATAAATCATATATGTTAATGAAAACAAAGCACAACCTTTTTTTCTATAAATATACAATTCATATACATATGCCACATATACAAACAATTAAAAGTTGATTAACAGACGAAAAATTTCATTTAATTTGTTGAACCAACAATTCAAATAGATACAAAACAACCAAAATTCGTATATGAAAATTTCAATTATATACTATACAAATCAAAAGTATTTTTTGTTGTTGTTCTAAACATGAAGTTTCATTGAAAGAAATTCTTAATAGGCGTTGAATATACAAGAATATTAATTAATCAATTTTTTTTTTGTTTAATTTCGCATCACTAGTATGAGGAAAATAATTGTTATGGTGTTTATATCGTTATAGAACTCTTTTATGAAAAAAATATTTAATTTAAAACAATTAACTTGAATCATGGGATTAAGTAAATTTTCTGTTACCATATTAGCGCTTATTTATCATTATTAAAAAAACAAAATTTGTATGAATAATAAACAGAAAAAACGTTATATACAAATTTAATATTGCATAGCGAATAAAATTATACCCATAAAGCGTAATTAGATAAACTATAGCTATAAAACATTATTTCCTTAAATATGTTTGCCATATATGAAAATTTTCTTTTTTTTCATGAAGATGCCGTGTCATTTTTATGTTGTAACCTTTTTAAACTTTGGTGCCACTTGTCTAATTTGGTTTAGTTTTAAAAATGCTTTTATAAAATATTTCTAGAGAAATATTTTGTGATTTTGAATGAGTTTTTTTTATAGTTTAAAATAAATTGTTGAATTATAATTTTTATAAAAATAATTAGTTGTTTTGTGAATTTGATCTTAAGTTTCATGGTTCTTTTAAAAAAATAAAAATAATTTGGTTTCTAATCCAAAAAAATAAAAAAACTGATTTATAAGAAAATCATTATCCCTTTTTCCATTTGGAGTGTTTCCTCTACGTGCTATACACGCCTAGCTAATTTATAGATTTTTTTTCTATTCTAAATAAAGTTATTTCTTCTTTAATTAGGAAAATTTTCTAACCAATCAATCCCAATAGGATCATACATTAGTTTGCATTTAAATAGATTGTTCTTTAATTCATTGTCTTTCACTATAGAAGACCGCAAAGTTGCTGTATATCTTGTGCATTCGCTTAAAGGTCTTTTCAACTTGTGGATTCGCTTAAAGGTATCTGCTCGCACTTCAAGAGGTAATTCTTGAATCAAATTTCATAAAGTTTATGTGTTCTAGCATAAACGTATTGATTATCTATTATCCATGTAAGTAGTAAGATTCTGATATGCTTCTACTGTGCATATAGTTTTTCAACACCAACACGACTTTAATTTTTAAAGAACTTATGTCTTCTCACTAGACATATGTTCGATTGTAAAGAGAAAACTCAAGGACTTGTCCGTTTGAAAGGCAAAACGTGCAATTTTGTGTTCACAAACATTTCTTTTCTAAAAAAGATAGAAATATGAAATATCTAAACTCAGTTTTATAAACTTTTTTCCCAACATAAATCATTTCAACCTTGGACCTAAGACGTTGGGCCATGGCCCAATGATAATACTCTTTGACTAGTAAATATTGTATAAATTTTCGTAAGTTTAGCCAATTCAAAAGTAACTTTAGATTTCCAAAATAGAAGTTGAAGAAAAATCCGCATATGGTATATTAATTGCTTGTGTAAGCAAGTTTTACACATTGTTTATATTTGCCTTGATTATTAACATATGTCGAATTTTAGATATTTTTCTTTAAAGCCTCATCTATTGTAAACATGAAATCTCAATTTCATTTATTCCTTTTTTTCCCAAAATTATTTTATACAGTATAAGAATTGTAGGAATTTACTAAATACTAACATGAAAATTGAAACTTTTTTGTTTCCCCATATGAATGCAGATGTAAATCTTTAAATAAGTGACTGACTATATATCAAATGATGTTATGCAAATAGGCTATTTTATGAAATTAGTACGTAGGCGGTAGGACTATGATGATGTTCAGATTGCATAAGTATCTCTTTTTAGTTTATTATATAGTAATTTTTAAATTTGTGTAAATATAATTATTAAGAAATCATCCTTTCAGATTACAATAGATTTAGTGTGATACTTACTCATGTTTTGTTCAATTTGATAAAAATATTATAATTGGCATGCCTCGAGTCACACATTGGACATGGCCGACACTCGACAACCATTGCTGGCTCCAAGCGAACCCTTGACTCACTGACTACTTACCGGAAGACTTACTCAAGCAATATGCGACTTAAACATAATTGAATCATGTATACTCAAAGTACTCATTTCATAATATTTGGAAATACTTAAAGAAACACTAATAGTTTGCAAAACATCTCAAGGGAAAGTAAATAGTGAGAGACTTCTCAACTGTAGCTATCTATGAAGCCTATATTATTTAAGATGGATGTTGGGACAAGACCCACAACATTTCAAGACAACTAATTAGAAAATAAATGTGAAGTCTTCCACAATGCAAAGAGGCTCACCCAAGCTATCTGAAGTGCAAAGTGATTTCAACGAAGCGCGTGTTGATGATCCTGAACACTTGTATCCATCTTGCACTACAATAAAAATAACTTTTAGCGGCATTAAATATTGACACTAATAAAGAGTGCTAACATCTTTACCGGCATTAGTTAAGTTCCATTAGAACCAATGTCGCTAAAGGCTTTAGGGACATATATAAAGAGTGACAATTGCCGCTAAAAATACATGTTTAGCGACAATTAAGAATTAAATGCCGCTAATGGTCATTTTTGTTGTAGTGTTGAAAGATGTAGGTCGAAATACATCAGTATATTGAATGTATGAGTATGTAATAAAGTTGAATGAATAAATAACTGAACTAATAAGGCTGGAGGAATACTCACGTCACCTCAACTTAATCAAAGCAATAATGATAGATAATTTTTTGAAGCTTCATAACTAAATGATGTTAACTCAAGGATGTATATATAAACACAATAAAATATTATTTACTCTTATTGAAAGATTATCTAACCGATAACCATCACTATGAGCAACGTGATGATACAACGTCTTTCCACGCTGTCAAATTTGTCTTATATTTGTCGGGATATAGGACACTTCAACTAAGTGAATCCACGAAAATTCTGCTCAAAAGCAATAAATCACCTTAAAAGTAGGATCCTCTATCCATTTTTTCTATATGGTTTATGATGATTTGGAGTTGTCTGAACTCATCCACATATCAGTGCTCAATAATACTCTCAATAAATATGCATACTCATGCTCAATGTATAAACATACTCTTTTCTCAATTTGAGCCAATTGCTCAAATTATCATCTTAAATGAGGTAACTGCTCTAAAGTATCTCCAAAAACTCTTTACGAAAAACAAAGTTCTCTTTATCAATGTAAAAATAATACATTTGAGAATTAATTAGTTCCCTTAAACTTTACTAAAAAGTCTATCTTTAAGTTCTACTCAAAATTCTTCTTTACTTGTGAAAAAATCAGTTTAAGACAATTGTTTGGTTAAAAAGATTCTCACTAATAACTCTGTGAAGACTCAAATACTAGGGTTCATGTTGATTAATAATTATTAACAACCAACTTAAGAACTCAATGCATAGCATATAGAAACTCAAAAATTAGGAGTAGAAACTCAGAATCCAACAACTACTCATCTTAAGAATTATCAAAACTAAGGATGTAATCTTAGATAATCTCTTATTGATAGAAAGTTGATGTAGGTCATGAGGATGAACTCAATCCATCACTATGATTATCCGTACATACCTGGAAGAACAAAGTTCTTGGCGAATACCAGAAGAGCGCTTGAAAATATAGCTTTTTCTTCTCTTGAAACCTGCTCTAATGACTTGAAGAACGCTTAGAGTGTACTTTATCGAAAGAATGCTTAGAGTGTATTTTCTCGTAAGAATTTTGATTTTCTCAAAATGAATCTTTAGATTATGATCCAAAAAACTCATGAATTACAAGATAGATAAAAAGATAGATAAAATCGACGATTGAGAATTAAGATTATATTGATTTCATACTAATATGGTATTTTAAAAGAGTTAAGGATTCCATTACTTAAAGCATGATCGTAAGCAAAGACATATTCTCATAGAGTCATATTAACATTACATTTTCAAAAGATCATATAAACATAATATACAAAACACTTACCAATGATCCCATCCCCAACCTACAAGTGCAATGGTCATGTGAAGCCCCATAACCCCACACAACCAAGTAGATAAGATAGGAGACCATAAGTAAAGCCTTGCTTCATATACTTGTAACATAAGTAGTCATCACTTCATATAGCAATATAACCAAATAACATATTCATCATAATGACCAACATTCATATAAGAGTAACATCATATATTATAAACATATATCTTTCATGTTATCATATTGCATAAGAACAATCTCCTAGGACTTCCCTTAGAGTCAACTTGTGCAATGTCTAGGTAGAGTCCCATACCCCTACCTATACTAAGCAAACCCCTCGAGTTACCCTAGTCAATGTTCAATTACTTGTCTTTCATTTTACATGAGGGAACATTCGCATTAACCGACATAGACCATGTGAGCTAAACATGAAATCCAGTGTCTTCTCCACATCGAAAAGAGGTGGTCTACCGGCCAAAGTAGAACCTAACATGACATAACTTTCTAGGTGGATCCACTAGCTAGTATCCTATGGTGGCAACATAGTTCAAGAACTAGGAGATGTATTAGAGACCCATAGTTCCACATTACATGGCAGCCACAATCTCATGAGAATCATTGTGAACCTACCTTCCCGCTAGGGAAGGGACACTTCCCATATCTAGTTCATCGGTGCTTAGCTTAAGTCCCTTTCTTGAAATACCTTTTAAGTTTTCTTTTATCATAAAATTATCATAGGTAATAGGAGATTAACTCCTTGTATAACATGATCATGAGCTCTTTTAGATTAGACAAGAATTTCCTTTCATCATAACCTTTCTTTTGTGAGATTTACATGGCATAATCATCTTATGTAAAGCATACAAGAGAGTATCATAACTTGCATATTCGTATTCGTATCATAATCTCACAAGTAACATGTTCATAGCCCAGCATATTCACATAGGAACATCATACATACTTTTCATAACATAGCATCATAGTTTATAGGCTAACATAAACATTTAAGAGTAATCACACTTAGAAGACTTACCTCTTGCTTTCAAGAATCTTATTCATCATGCAATATTCATAATGATACATAGTGAAATACTCAATGGCATAATCAAGAACAAATCATCAAATCACGTACAATATCAATACATAGCGTAGGAGAAGGTAAACGGGTCATTAAAGGGTTCATTCAAGTCTTAATTCTGATTCTAACGTTTACACATTATCAAATACCATAAACAACCCATTCGAAACCATCACTTAGACAAAGATCATGTATCACACGACATTCAAACATTATCAATCAATTACTGAACAATTTGCGAAATTGAATATAGAAAACATTTACTTTTTATTGAAAATCATAAATCTATGGTTAGGAAGAAAATCCGTTTTGTAGAGTAAAAACCCTAGTATTTAAAGTTCTTGAAAACTTATATTGAAAGCACCTCTTGGGGAAAGGAATCCCAAGAGTGAAAACCCCATACCTTATAGATCAAGAGTCCATGAAATCTGATTGGAAACTTCGAAACCTTCGTCTTCTTCCTTAAGCTTTTCTTGTTCTTGAATGGAGTTTGGAAAAGAGAGCGTTCTTGAGAGTTTGAGAGAAATTTCGTTTGATCTGATTTGGGACGTGTAAAAGTGGTATAAAACTGACCTAATATCAATATATAGTCATGCCATGAATTACCCAAAAGACCCTCTACTTAAATTACCAAAACGCCCCTCCTAAATTGACTAAAAATTGGAGAACATTTGACTTAGCCAAATTCTGAAAATTTGCTTAAGGGTCTCGGGTTTGACCATTTAAATTAATTAATTAAGTTGCTAATTTAATTAATTAAGTAACCTAGGGTAATTACTAAAGTACCCCTAAGTCGTTAGGACCATAACCAACCCCTTTGGACCATCCTAGGTTAGGTACTAGGATGTTTCTTTAGTTAGCTACTCGGCTAGTGTGACCCGGTTAGGTCTTAGGATTTCGGGCACACTAGTTAGTTCATTTTAGTTAGTCCTAGGTTATTTAGTTAGGTAAGTTAGTTAGAACCTAGGATTGGTTAGGAAGCTCAGCCCCACGTGGCTTGACTCGATGCGTTCCTGCCCCCTAACCCCCCTAACCGAATTGGTTGGGCTTGGTCTCTGGCCGTTAGCACATGTGCTTGCACATGTGTTGCCATGCACTTTTCTAACCGTGCATTCTGGAAAGTTTACTTCTTGTCCAAGGATCCTCACTATGTCCTTGGGCACTGCTTAATCTACATGATCATTTTAAATGATCATGTGCTATGGTACCTAGGCTTGACACTTGGATGCCTCGTACCTTATGTGTGTATGTGAAGAATATAGTTATTTTATCTTAGGGTCTTCATTGCAGGTACAATTCCTAAACAAGCTTGGATTGGAGTGTATGTCAAGATACTTGTTAATACATAAAATTTGGCTAACACCCTTAAGCCAATATTCTCTAACATGCGCAATATTACTCAATATTGGGCATTGGATGCCTATGTACCTCAATACATATTCTTAAAACCTAATAGACTCTTCACTAGACAAGTACATTTTCTGAAAACATCATTTTAAGCATTATTAAATTGATTAAGCTCTAGTCTAAGTCATGGCATTTTCGGAGTGTTACATTATCCCCCCCCTTAGGAACATTCGTCCCCGAATGACACTAAATTCTTTCGGAGGGTAGGAAAAGACTCAATATTAGCAACACAACCAGCACATAACATATCATTACACTTAGCACTCAATTTATGATGCACAAACATATAAGAGCTACATATTCATAACACATAGTAAGGAATTTCCTTCTCAACCTTATCATAAGCTCAAAATGCATCAAAGAGTTACCATGCTATCGATCTTCTCAAGATAACAACAAAACAACAAAATCTCAAGAAAACATATGCATACAAGTTTCACATAAGTGCGAGAATAGAGTATGAAAACATCTTCTTAAAACTCTAGTTGGTACTATCTTTTACCAAAACATGCACCTATTTAGTAAACAAGTTAATTTTTTTTTCATTCTTGTTAAATTGGGCATGAAGTCTTTATAAGCCAATCTTTATTGGCTATGCCCATCCTTTGATTATTTGCATAATATATAGTTTTTGGGACATATATTCATACACCAATAGTGGCATAAACCAATAACTGTTAAAACTTCATTCTTATTAGACACTGATGATTTGACTTTCTCATGCTTTGCTTACTTAGTTCACTTTCAACTTACATTTTTTTTTTTGATCTCACGTTCACTTTGAACATGCTAGGTTGACTTAGGATATTCTTTTAAGGCTTCCATTGGGATCTTTCTGTGCAATGACAAAGAATGACTTACATCATTACTTAGTCTAACCTCACCCTTTGGTCATCCTATTCGAACTCTCCTCATCTTCCTACTTCTTTCTTTCTTTCTTTCTTTCTTTCTTACTTTCTTACTGAAATCTTGAGCATTATACATACTACTAGAATTGGAAATAGGGAGAACTAGGGAGATTAACATTCGACAATTTTATTGGGAACAACCCTAGTTTCGGTTTTCTTGTATTCAATACGTTTGACAAGCCTCTTTTATCCTCTCCACATTGTATATACAACCCTTGGCTATCATCTTACAAGCCTTTAAACACGAAATAATTTGACCCCTTGGCATAGAATTTCCCCTCTTCCACTCTAGAATAGGTTCATTAGGGAATTGAAACTTCACTACCCTTGTTCTACAATCTACGGAAGCAAAACAATCATGAAGGCAATCCATACCCAAGATGATTTAAAAGTCAAACATGTCAAGTTCTACCAAATCAACAAGAGTAACTCTATTGGGCAGCATGACAGGGCATTTCCTATAGACTCTTTTTGCAACTACAGAGTCACCCATTGGGGTACAAATGGAAAAGGGCTCAATCAAAACATCGGGAAGTACATCAAACTTTCTAGCTACCAAAGGTGTAACAAAAGAAAGAGTAGCACCTGGGTCAAGCAAAGCATAAACATTAATAGAGAAAACTTGTAACATACCCGTCACAACGTTGGGAGAGCTTTCTTGCTCACCCCTAGCCTTGAGTGCATAGAAACGGTTCCTTTTTGGAGCTTCAGAATTAGGACCGCTAGGTTGAGCTTGACTATTACCCTTACCTTGACTTCTCACATTAGGACAATCTTTTACCATATGACCACCCTTTCCACAACCATAGCAACTAGTAGTTCCAACAAGGCATTCGCCCCCATGCTTCTTACCACATTTACCACAAGTTGGTCTTTCTCTTGGTGGATCAACATTTCTCCCCTCTTGAGGTTTAGGATTAGAACCTCTATCATTGCGATTCTTGGAGAAATCTGAAGGAACTTGGTTTGAAAACCTCTTCTTAAACTTAGGCTTGTCTTGAATATCAAGCCTACTTTTAGGAGAACCACTCTCAAAAGACTTTGCCTTCTTAGCTTCCCTATTCCTCTTCCTTAGGCGACTTTCCTCAACCTGTTGAGCATGAACCATTAACCTATAAAGATCCATATTGTCATGAAGTATGGCTGCACGACATTCTTCTGCAAGCTCTTCGGACACGCCCGTTACATAACGGCTCATTTCATCCCTAGCATTAGAAACCAAAGAAGAAGCATATTTGGACAGCTTAATGAACTTCAAGGAGTATTCCTTAACACTCATACCTCCTTGACGAAGGTTAATGAACTCCTCTACCTTAGCTTTTCTTTGTTCCCTTGGAAAGAATCTGTCAAGAAAGGCCTTTTTGAAGATCTCCCAAGTCACGGGACCATCTCCTAAAGCCCTACTATCCTTCCACAGATTGTACCATGTCTGAGCCACGTCCTTGAGTTGATAAGTAGCAAGCTCAGCCTTATGAGTAGTACTCACCCCATAGCAAACAAAATCTTCTAGACCTCATCAAGGAAATCTTGGGGGTCCTCATCAACTTTTGATCCAAAGTACATGGGAGGATTCATCCTCGTAAAGTCTCTCAAACGGCTAGCCATAGTACTAGCATGCTGGTTTTCTTGAGGTGCAACCTCTTTGTTAGCTTGAGCCGTGATGGTTTGAGATTGGGTGGTGATGGCTTGGGCCATTTGGAGCAGGGTTGACCTCACCTCACCATCCGTCATAGGTGGAGGATTCATCGGAACTTGATATTTGCAGCAGCTTGCACTTCAGGAGCATTTCGGTTACCTTGCGGAGTTGCTCCCGCATTCACAATCTCTTCCCCTACCTTCTAGCGGCTGTCCTTCTTGTGTTCGTCGTCTAAATACACAAGAAAGGGATTAGATGCTAATAGACACATAGTGTCAAAACTCTAAAGGCACGACATAAGAGTATCAAGAAAAGAGAAGTTTCCTAATTATCACATAACCTCTCATCCACAATTGTGGCGCGCTTCACAACCGTGAACAAGACACTAGGTAATCTGGTTTAGTGAGACATTGGTCCTAAGGATATTCAACCTCATGCTCTGATACCAAGTTTGTCACACCCGGATCCTAGACTCCGGATGAGACCGGCGTCGTTAACCTCTCAGAGGTCGCAGACAAGCCTCTTCTTAGCTTTCATCACAATCATACAATTAAATTTTTGCGGAAACTTAAAAACTCTTAACATACTAATGAAGTATACTTAGACTTCATACTTAAGATTTATAAAAACATACAATATTCTAAAACTGTCTCACATATATAGAAACCATCTAAGAGTGCAAATCTGGACTTAGCCAATAATAATCAATATGCCATATAGGCCTTAATACAAAAGAATCCAAAGAACATAATGGAAATAACGTATTCTAAAAACTACTAAGTCTTCATAGACTGGAATATAAATGATAGCGTTCCGAACGTGAGGACCTACCACGACTTGGAGAAAGAGTTCCAAGCTTCTTCAAATCGACCTGCTTAAACTTCAATGGCCGGAACCTACAGTTGTAGTAATATAAAGTAATGGGATTAGTACGCCACATGTACTAAGTATGGGTATATGCACATAACACATATGGACATGCATGAAAAAGGATCATTTATCATCTCTTTAGAAAACATGCTAAGTCATATGAAAGTCTTCAATGCACATACCATATAACATATACAAGTTAAGGATTCCATTACTTAAAGCATGATCGTAAGAAAAAACATATTCTCATAGAGTCATATTAACATTACATATTCAAAAGATCATATAAACATAATATACAAAACACTTACCCAATGATCCCATCCCCAACCTACAAGTACAATGGTCATGTGAAGCCCCATAACCCCACACAACCAAGTAGATAAGATAGGAGACCATAAGTAAAGCCTTGCTTCATATACTTGTAACATAAGTAGTCATCACTTCATATAGCAATATAACCAAATAACATATTCATCATAATGACCAACATTTATATAAGAGTAACATCATATATTATAAACATATATCTTTCATGTTATCATATTGCATAAGAACAATCTCCTAGGACTTCCCTTAGAGTCAACTTGTGCAATGTCTAGGTAGAGTCCCATACCCCTACCTATACTAAGCAAACTCCTCGAGTTACCCTAGTCAATGTTCAATTACTTGTCTTTCATTTTACATGAGGGAATATTCGCATTAACCAACATAGACCATGTGAGCTAAACATGAAATTCAGTGTCTTCTCCACACCGAAAAGAGGTGGTCTACCGGCCAAAGTAGAACCTAACATGACATAACTTTCTAGGTGGATCCACTAGCTAGTATTCTATGGTGGCAACATAGTTCAAGAACTAGGAGATGTATTAGAGACCCATAGTTCCACATTACATGGCATCCTCAATCTCATGAGAATCATTGTGAACCTACCTTCCCGCTAGGGAAGGGACACTTCCCATATCTAGTTCATCGGTGAGCTTAAGTCCCTTTCTTGAAATACCTTTTAAGTTTTCTTTTATCATAAACTTATCATAGGTAATAGAAGATTAACTCCTTGTATAACATGATCATGAGCTCTTTTAGATTAGACGAGAATTTCCTTTCAACATAACCTTTCTTTTGTGAGATTTACATGGCATAATCATCTTGTGTAAAGCATACAATAAAGTATCATAACTTTCATATTCATATTCTTATCATAATCTCACAAGTAACATGTTCATAACCCAGCATATTCACATAGCAACATCATACATACTTTTCATAATATAGCATCATAGTTTATCGGCTAACATAAACATTTAAGAGTAATCACTCTTAGAAGACTTACCTCTTGCTTTCAAGAATCTTATTCATCATGCAATATTCATAATCATACATAGTGAAATACTCAATGGCATAATCAAGTAAAACTCATCAAATCATGTACAAGATCAATACATAGCGTAGAAGAAGGTAAACGGGTCGTTAAAGGGTTCATTCAAGTCTTAATTCTAATCCTAACGTTTACACATTATCAAATACCATAAACAACCCATTCGAAACCATCACTTAGAGAAAGATCATGTATCACACGACATTCAAACATTATCAATAAGTTACTCAACAATTCGTGCGAAATCGAATATAGAAAACGTTTACTTTTCATTGAAAATTATAAATCTATGGTTAGAAAGAAAATCCGTTTTGTAGAGTAAAAACCCTAGTATTTGAAGTTCTTGAAAACTTATATTGAAAGGACCTCTTGGGGAAACGAATCCCAAGAGTGAAAACACCCATACCTTATAGATGAAGAATCCACGAAATCTGATTGGAAACTTCGAAACCTTCGTCTTCTTCCTTAAGCTTTTCTTGTTCTTCAATGAAGTTTGGAAAAGAGAGTGTTCCTGAGAGATTGAAAGAAATTTTGTTTGATCTGATTTGAGATTTGTAAAAGTGGTCCAAAACTAACCTAATATCAATATATAGTCGTTCCATGAATTACACAAAAGACCCTCCACTTAAATTACCAAAACACCCTCCTAAATTGGTTAAAAATAGGAGAACATTTGACTTAGCCAAATTCTGAAAATTTGCTTAAGGGACTCGGGTTTGACCATTTAAATTAATTAATTAAGTTGCTAATTTAATTAATTAAGTGACCTAGGTTAATTTCTAAAGTAACCCTAAGTCGTTAGGACCATAACCAACCCCTTTGGACCATCCTAGGTTAGGTACTAGGATGTTTCTTTATTTAGCTACTCGGCTAGTGTCACCCGGTTAGGTCTTAGGATTTCGGGCACACTAGTTAGTTCATTTTAGTTAGTCCTAGGTTATTTAGTTAGGTAAGTTAGTTAGAACCTAGGATTGGTTAGGAAGCTCAGTCCCACGTGGCTTGACTCGATGCGTTCCTGCCCCCTAACCCCCCTAACCGAATTGGTTGGGCTTGGTCTCTGGCCGTTAGCACATGTGCTTGCACATGTGTTGCCATGCACTTTTCTAACCGTGCATTCTGGAAAGTTTACTTCTTGTCCAAGGATCCTCACTATGTCCTTGGGCACTGCTTAATCTACATGATCATTTTAAATGATCATGTGCTATGGTACCTAGGCTTGACACTTGGATGCCTCGTACCTTATGTGTGTATGTGAAGAATATAGTTATTTTATCTTAGGGTCTTCATTGCAGGTACAATTCCTAAACAAGCTTGGATTGGAGTGTATGTCAAGATACTTGTTAATACATAAAATTTGGCTAACACCCTTAAGCCAATATTCTCTAACATGCGCAATATTACTCAATATTGGGCATTGGGATGCCTATGTACCTCAATACATATTCTTAAAACCTAATAGACTCTTCGCTAGACAAGTACATTTTCTGAAAACATCATTTTAAGCATTATTAAATAGATTAAGCTCTAGTCTAAGTCATGGCATTTCCGTAAACATCATTTCAATGCTTTTTCCTTAAGATTGGTGTGTGTCTAAAGCCTTTTTGTAGAAGTTTTAACATGTTTTTATCTTTGTTTTACAGGAAAGGTGTCCAAAACCAAAACGTAGAAGACATCTGAGATTTAGTGCAGAGGTGACCCATAAAGGCCATCGACGGCTCGTCGTTCCATCGACGGATCGTAGACAGTGACCGTTGATTGAAAGTTCAGGAATCTGGAGAAACTTAGGGAAATCTGACCAAGTGAGGGGCTACGTAAGGATCGACGGACCTTTCTGTTGAATCGTCGTTAAGTTTAGAGATAGTCCTAGTACCCAAAGTTGAAGAAAGTCTAAGTATGGAACGACAGAAGGCATCGACGAACCGTAGACGCATAGAAGGACCGTGCTATTGGTCCGTCGATTGAATCAGAGAAGATGCCAGCTGAAGGATGAAAAAAGATGCTAAGTCTGGACTGACGGAGGCAGTTGACGGTCCTTCGTTGGGGGTCGTCGATTACATCCACGTTTTTTGGACAACTTTCCTTATTTGAATTCCTTTTAATTTAGGACAATATTTGTTATAAATAGGGTGTAAAATCTTGTTTTTGGGGTTGGATTCTATTACTATTATTCTTAGTTTGTTTTTGGAGATTGGGTTTTAGAAACTTTGGCATTAATTCAAATTTTTGGATTTGGCTTTCAAGTGATTTGTTGTTGTTTCAAGTTGAATTTCTGTATTTTCTTCGAATTTGTCAAAGTAAGTTCATGATTTATTGTTTATCAACTATGAATTGTGTTCTTCTATGCATGGGTAACTAAATCCACAAATAGGGTTGTGGGAACCATGGTTGATTAACAAAGTAAACCTAGCTTAATAACAATTCTCAAATAGGTTATTGCATGCATTGATAATTCTTTCGCTTAGAAGGTTTTTTAACGAGTGCACGCGTTAGAACTCGCCTTATTGCTACTTGCCGGACCAAGGAGGTAGTTAATAGGAAAAGAATTATCAACATAGATTTAGTGGGATACTATCTAATAGGCTAGTCTCGATTGGTGCGAATTAATAACTAAGCCATACATCAAATATAATGCTTAATATGAAGTAAAGGTAAAGGTTAGTAGCTTAGACACACGTAGCCGTACCAAGGTACGGGGTGAAATTCTCTAAATGCTGAACCAAGGATTTAGAGATACCTAACTTATCACTTTGCATGCAAAACACTAGGGAATAATTGTTATAGCTGAGAATACGACGTTATGAACATATGGGGACCACTTACACCCTAGTTTCTCTCACAACTTGATAGACACTAAAGATTTACTCCTGTTACTTGTTTTACTTAGAGATATTAAAAGACTTTTGTTTCACAAAACCCCCCTTTAATTACCTGTTTTCTAAAAAGACTTGACTAAATAGAAGTAATCGTACATTGAAGTTAAGTCTAAACCATTTTCCTCATGGGATCGACCCCAACCTAAGAGTTGGGTTCTTTACTTGATATGACCGCTTATACTTCTTTAGGGAGGTATAATTTAAGCGTATCACACTCCCTTAGATAGAGTCTACCACACTTACCATATGGCGGATTTCGAGAAGAACCTTGGGCCTCACTTCTTTGTGACTGAAAACCCTTAGCTTTGAAGTTCTGACTGTTATGGTACCTCTGATAATTTATTTTACTTGGCGCAGGTGCACTTTATGACAATGTTGCATGTTTGGATGACCTTTTTTGGAAGAAATACATGTTGTTGCCATTACCATTCTTCTAATGGGTGGGCTTATGTGCTATGACTTTGATCTCTTTTTCTGATGATCTTCCCTATCCTTCTTCTTATCTTCTTCAGCATGTTGTGCATAAACCATCAGCCTGGAGATATCCATGTCTGAAATCAATAAGGTAGCCAGGCACACTTTCTTCACATATTTTCCCAATTTTGGACAAACTTCCTCATCTTTGACCTCACATACGGAACCATATCTGGAGCATCCCTAGATAATTAAATTATCTTGAGACTGTACTCCTTCATTGTCAACCCTTCTTGCTTTAGATTCACAAACTATTCTACCTTTGCCTCCCTTAGTTCTTGGGGAAAGAAGTGGTCCAATAATGCTTCCTCGAAATAATCCCATACAACTGGATCAACATCTTCACCGTGATTCTCCTCCTACCAATTAAACCAAATGTTAGCTACATCCTTGAGATGATATATAGAAATTTGAACTCCCTCTGTCTCGGTATCATGCATCTCCCTAAGTATCTTTCACAATTCATCAATGAAGTTCTACCAATTAAACCAAATGTTAGATATATCCTTGAGATGATATATAGAAATTTCAACTCCCTCTGTCTCGGTATCATGCATCGCCCTAAGTATCTTTCACAATTCATCAATGAAGTTCTATGGATCCTCCTCCACCTTAGACCCTGTAAGCACTTGTGGGTTCATCTTCAAGAAATTCCTAATCCCAATCACATGTGATGATTCTTGGAAACTGGAGCTAGTGACTGGAGTTCTTCGACGGCCTAACTGCGTAACCACCAACTGAGTAAGCATCTGAATAACTCCCGCAAATTCAGCCTCAGAGGTGAGGAGAGGTAAGAAGCTGGTGTCTATGACACCCATGTAGTTCTAGCAGGCACAGTTTGAGCTCCATTTCTAGTATGCATCCTTGTAGGTGGATGCATATCTCTAACATTGGTTCCAGTGAGGATCTTGGTGGTATGCTTTACATGCATGATCTTAAAATGCCTGAACACATGAGTTATAAGAAATTTTTATAAAGTTAAACTCCATCACACAAAGTTGAGTATGAAAGAAGGGTGATGTTTCCAAATGCCTTATCTCCTTCTTATCATAGATGTGACACACTTCAAAGAGATAACAAGGAATTTACTGGAAATGATTTCATATACATCCTATAACTCTTGAACTATGTGGTCTAATACCAAATTTGTCATGCCCCGAGTCTACACCTTATGCTTGACCGACACTCAGAAACCATTGCTGGTTTCCAAGAGAAACCTTGGCCTAGATGACTTCTAAGTGGAAGATTAAACTCAATACAAAAGCTTTAAAAGATGAGTATGCAAAAATACTGTAGGTAAACTCATACATCAGTTTGAAATAATCTGAATATAATGAAAAATAATGTATCAAAACATAACTTTGAAAAAAATGATTTGACTTTACAGTATTTATGAAGCCTCCACTAACTCTGAATATGTGCCGATACGAGACCCATGACTACCTGAAAAATTCCTTAAAATAACTGAACACAACCATATCTAAAATGGAGTCCTCCAAAAGTAAAGAGGGTTCATCAAAAGCTAATGAAGTATGATCTCGTTGAAGCGCCTGTTGATGATCCCAAGTATCTGTATCTGCTTTATTTTATGATGCAGGTTGAAAGACGACAGTACATAAGATGTATGGTATGTAATATATCCAAATGAAACAATATCTGAACTGAATACTCGCACTGAAAGGTATGCTCTAAATAACTCAACTGAAGTAAAATATGCAATAAAACATCAAAGCTTACAACTGAAATAAGCCAGTAAATGTAAGTCTTCAAAATTATACTTTTATTTTTTGGAAAGTTTTTCTTACCGACAATCATCACTATGAGCCCCGTGATGATACAACTTACTGCAAACGTTGCCAAAGTTGTCCATTACATTGCTGAGATAAGGGACACAACTCAACTCATGGATCCATATTAAATTCCTTATTAGGCAAAAAAGAGAAGAGTCATCCAAACTAATAATATGATCCTATCCTATGCTGGCAACATAGTTTATGGGGTTTGAGTTGTTTTAACTCTCACCCAAATCAATTCTTAATCCTAATTTCATAATATACAATAATGCTTAAATAAACTCTGAGTGAATAAATACTCAAAATATTTCTCTTAAGTCTGATTAAATTTACTTTTATTCGTATGAACTCCTTTGTCAAAACTCTTTTATGCTTAATTTTAAAGACAGATGCTTTTCTCAACCCAAATAAATGAAATTGGATTATTAAAATTCCCCTAAACCTATTCTTTTACTAAAAGTTTTGAAATACTTTCACTTTACATGACACCATGCATAATATGAGGCAATGTCAAACCTTTAACAACTCTATTAGAGTTCATGTAAAAATAAGCACGAACAACAATTGAAGGATTAAAATTAAATGAATAAACACAATCTCAATGAAATTACATAGAATTCAATCAAAAGAATTACAATTCATTCAAAGCTTGAACAAAACTAGGACCAAAACCGAAATTTAAATCTTAGTGACTAAATTTAGATGTAGGACATTAGGACAAACACATCACAATAATATGAATAGTCTTACTTACCTAGAAGAACTAGACTTTTGAAGAACTCAAAGACCACACTCGTAAGCCTACCTTTTTCTCCTTTTGAATCCTTGCTATAAGTCTTAAGAGTGGTTATGAGAGGAAAAGGGTTGAATGATACTGATAAGGGACTTAATTTTATCCCAAATCCTTTGAGGGACTTAATTTCATCCCAAATCCTTTGAGGTATGTACTGTAAAGGATGGGAAAAGACCCAAATACCCTTTATTAAAAATTAATGAAGTCACCTATAGCGGGCATATGCGGTCTGTAGAAGCTTCTACGGCCATAAGAGTCGCTAATAGAAGATGGGCTCAATTTTTGAGGTCTCTGAAGTTTGTATCTATGTTACCTTCTATGGTCCGTAAACCCTTTTACGGGTTGTCTTGTTGAATCATGGAAAATTATTGAGGCTTGGAGTTCTGATACCATGGTCTACGGAACTTTCTATGGTTTGTAAACTCATCTACAATATGTACTGAAGGGACGTAGAAAGAATACTGAGGGATGGGTTTCAGGACTTGACCTACGAATCAAGTCTAGACTCGAACATAATTCTATGGGCCGTAAACCTGGTATCTAGAACTCAATCCTCTTTACAGAATTAAGAACTTTGAATCACGATCCCATGTACGGTCTGTGGAAACTTCTAGGGGTCATAGGTGGTCGACGAAGAAATTACCGTCGATTTCAAGCCCTCACATGTTAATAAGATAGATTTATATTTTAAAGTTATTATTTGATTCATTTATTTTTATTCACATTTATTTATTGCTAACACTTTTACTAAGTATTTTTTACTGATACCCGAAATCACTTTCCATTGAAGCTATTCAAATAAAGTTCGAATTATATTATTTATTTATTATTGTTTATAGGGAAAATGCATAAGTACCCCCTCGACCTATGCTCGAAATCTCAGAGACACACTTATACTATACTAAGGTCCTATTACCCCCCTGAACTTATTTTATAAATAATTTTCTACTCCTTTTCGGCCTACGTGACACTAGATTGAAAAAATGTCAACACACGTTGGGCCCACAAGATAGTACCACATAGGTCGAAAAAGGGTAGAAAATTATCTTTAAAATAAGTTCATGGGGGTAATAGGACCTTAGTATAGTATAAGTGTGTCTCTGAGATTTGGGGCATAGGTTGAGGGGGTACTTGTGCATTTTCCCTTGTTTATATTATTGATGTTAGGCAAACCTTAGGCCGTTTTTGATATTATTATTTTGTTTTATTACTTGTGTATAGCGTATGTTTGTTTTACTTGTACATTGTTTCATGTCCTTCCAATTTGAAAAAAATGAATTCAGTTGGAACCTACAATTGTGGTTTGAAGGTCACCTAACACCTTCCCTTCAAAATAACTTGGACCCCTTACCTAGAATCTAATGGTGTCGGAGATCACTTAACTGGTTTCCTAGTTTTCTAAAAGTAGGTGGTGACTTTCTTTAAAATTCGTTTATTTTTTCAATTCTTTTAAAATTGAATTAATTCATTATTTTTCGAGTCACCATGAAGTTTTTCCCTATTTGAATAAAGTGGGGATGTAAACAGAATGACGACTCCACTGGGATATAGAGGTTCTAACCATTATGAGTTTATTTGTTTTTCAAACTGAGAAAGCTTTTCTTTTATTGTGTTATAAATTGTATATTTTTGTTGATTATTTGTGTATTGTACTTTTGATTTATTCATTATTTGTTCAATTGTATATATATTGGCATTGCATCATGACATAATTTCCGCCATTTGGCCTTTTTATTTCTTACTTAA
The DNA here is from genome assembly GCA_016801875.1 of Solanum sitiens. NCBI lineage: Eukaryota > Viridiplantae > Streptophyta > Magnoliopsida > Solanales > Solanaceae > Solanum > Solanum sitiens. The sequence continues at coordinate 2,001,958 of JABWTJ010000218.1, forward strand.
AGGATTATTATGCGGTTCAAAGTCATTCATTATCCAAATTGTTTATCGGGGTATCCTGACAAATGTAGTTGGCCACTGGATGGTCAACAATCGCTAATTTTCCTAGTCCAAGTTGTCCACTTGGGTCACCGATCCACTTCAAATAAAGCCCACTCTTAGTCACTAGAGTAGAACAAAACCAAAACCATGATTTAGCGCATTGACCTAAAATGACCTAACACCCCACGTGGGTTGGGACCATTAGAAAGACTACCTTGAGTCCGAAATAGCCGCCAGCCTAAATGGATGATCATAATTGCGTGTTTAAATTTAAAAAATGTATATTTCATTTGACAATTCATTGTCTCTTGGGTTTGGGGGTTTATTTAATAGTTTACTTTAGTGAGAGAAGGAACTCCACAAGATTACATTCCATCTAAAAGGTGATGGAATTCGATGATGACATAAAGTTTAAGAAGGAAGGACCTTCCACGAATGCTTAGTTTAGGATTGTACTTTTGCATGAGATTGATTGTTTGTATCGATTTCCCCTCATTTTGTAACCCTATTTAATTTATTCATAAAATTTGTATAAAGTGTTTTTGAGGAAATAGAATGATATCAAATGACGTAATACATCCTTCAAATCGATAGGCCCACCCTTGAATAAAATGATCACATATTTGTATAGGACACACAATAGCTATGTGATATAATTGAGTTTATCTTCAATTAAAGTAGTGCTTATATGTTTACTTAATTCTTTGTGTGATATTTTACATTTTTCTTATGGACACGAACTAACATTTTTAACTTTTGAGTTTTTCTTCTTTTCAAGCGAGAAGTTGATTTATCTCAGAATCTAGAAGTCATTGTTCATTCGAAGTTGCATGGTACAAGAGGACTCGCGAAATTCGAGTCTTTGTATTTCACAAGACAATAATATCAAGTCAAAAAGATAAATAAGGGGAGTCTTGGACTATGAGGTTGCTCTGATTTATTCTTTATTATTTTGCATGCTGGCTCTGCCTTCACACATTTCTCATATTTTTTAGGAAAATCGTCCCCGACAACAGTCGTGGATGGTCATAACAATTGGTGGTTCTCGTAGATAATATTGGGAGAAGACACAGTGCCAAGAGACATTGAAAAAAATAATATACAACATGAAGTGGTTACTAAAAATAAAATGGGAGGCCATATTCAACCGACAGTACAAAGGTTGACAGTTAGAAGGATACAAGGAATTGCTCCAAGTTTGTCTTAAAATTATTTATGCCATATCTGCATGAACTGGGCGAACCTGATTCTCATCTCGGTGAGATATATAGGCAACCCTTCTTGGGTTCGGTATCTATTTTTTCAAATTTTAAAATAAAAAGTAAAATATTTGTGCATATTTTCAAAGCCATGACTGTATGCACAAACTACACGAACCTGATTCTCATCTCAGTGAGATACGCATGCAATCCTTCTTAGGTTAGGTATTCGTTCTTTCAAATTTCAAAAAAAAATTTGGTGCATATATTCAAAGACATATGTGTATGAACTACGCACAACTGATTCTCATCTCGGTGAGATACGTAGGCAACCTTTCTTGGGTTCAATTTTCATTCTTTCAATTTTCAAATATAAAGAAAAATAGCTTGTGCATATTTTCAAAGGCATATCTACACGAACAACGCAAACCTGATTCTCATCTCGGTGAGATACGTAGGCAATCCTTCTTAGGTTCGATACTCATTCTTTCAAAAAAAATGTGCATATATTGTAAGAGTCATGTCTCCAACTCAGTTGGGACCAATACAATTAGGAGCACGCGAAATATTTGGTATGATGGAGGGGAGTGACTTTGTGCTAAAATATTAACTCTTTATTATTTTATGTTTGACTTAAATTTCAATCACTATTGTAGTTTTTCAGCACTGTGTTTTATTTTTGTTTTATTTTGATAATTATTAAATTCTTTTTTATTTTATTTTATGTTTTATTGTTTTTGGTACATAGTTTTCATTATTGTGGTTATTCAGAAGTAATTTTGAATTATTTTGACTTAATTTATGTTATTTTTGTGGGCATCTTCACTAAGTTTGAAATGATGTTAAATTTGATTTATTTTATATGCTAATGCTCATTTTGTCCATATATGATTGTTCTTATTATTAAAATTGATCTTGATGCATTTTCTAAAGATTTTTCAGTGAGTTGTGTTACTATGATTATATTCATTTGTTTATTTTTGGATATTTTGGTTATGTCATATGCTACTTTACACTTTTCTGGTTTGTGCTAAATGATTGTGTTAATGTTATAAATTAAAATTTGCCAATGAAAAAAAATCTCTCCATCTGTTTTGGAGGCCTCCCCAATGTTAAAAGACTGAAATTTAGTTTAAATTCTTATTTTTATGTTAGAATTGGCCGATGAAGAAATTACCATCGATTTCAAGGCCTCCCATGTTAATAAGACGAATTTATATTTTAAGTTATTATTTGATTCATTTATTTTTATTCACATATATTTATTACTAACACTTTTAGTAAGTATTTTTACAAATACCCGAAATTGCTTCCCACTGAAGCTATTTGAATGAAGTTCAAATTATATTATTTATTCATTATTGTGTATATTATCGTTGTAAGGCAAACCATAGATCATTTTTGATATTATTGTTTTGTTTTATTAGTTGTGTATATCGTATGTTTGTTTTACTTGTACATTGTTTCATGTCCTCCTCAATTTGAAAAAAAATTAATTCAGTCGGGACCCACAATTGTGGATTTCAAAGGATGCCTAACACCTTCCCTTCGAAATAACTTGAACCCCTTACCTAAAATCTAATGGTTTTGTAGATCACTTAATTGGTTTCCTAGTTTTTCCAAATATTAGGTGGCGACTTCCTTTAAAATTCGTTAATTCTTTAAATTCTTTCAAAATTGAATTAATTCATTATTTTACAAGTCAACACAACTTTTAACCCTATTTAAATAAAGTGGGGAATGTAAACAGAATGACGACTGTGTTGGGGATATAGAGGTTTCAACCATTATGAGTTCATTATCGTTCAAATTGAGGAGACTTTTCTTTTATTGTGTTATATCTTGTATCTTTTATATTTTATTGATTATTTGTATATTGTACTTGTAGTTTATTTATTATTTGTTTAATTGTATATATATTGACATTGCATCATGACATAATTTCCGCCATTTGCCTTTTTATTTTTCATTTAAAGGATGATTATGCGGGCCACAGTCGTTCTTTATCCAAATTGTTTATCGGGGTACCCTGACGAATGTAGTTGACCATTGAATGGTCAACGGTCACTAACTTCCCCAATCCAAGTTGTCCCCTTGGGTCACCAATCTACTTCAAATAAAGTCCACTCTTAGTCAATTAGAATAGAGCAAATTCAAAACCATGATTTAGCGCATTGACCTATGATATCACCCCAGGCAAGTTGGGACCATTAAAAAGACTACCTTGAGTCCAAAATAGCCTCCGTCCTAAATAGATGATCATAATTGTGTGTTTATATTTGAAGGATGTATACGTCATTTGACAATTCATTGTCTCTTGGGGTTGGGGGTTTATATTAGTAGTTTACTTTAGTGAAATAAGGAACTCTACAAGCTACCATTCCATCTGAAAGGTAATGACATTCGATGATGAAAAAAAGTTCAAGAAGGAAGGACCTTCCACAAAGGCTTAATTTAGGATTGTACCCTTGCATGAGACCGATTGTTTGTATCGATTTTCCATCATTTTTTGATTCTATTTGATTTATTCACAAAATTTGTATAATATTTTTTGGGGAAATAAAATGTTGTCAAATGACGCAATAAATCCTTCAAATTGATAGGCCCACCCTTTGAACAATGTAACATATTTATATAGCACGCACAATAACTATGTGTATGCTGTGATATAATTGAGTTTATCTTCAATAAAAGTAGTGCTTTGTGTTTACCTAATTCTTTGTGTGATATTTTACATTATCCATTATGAACACGAGCTAACATTTTTACCTTTTGAGTTTTTCTTCTTTTTAAGCGAGAAGTTGATTTATGTCAGAATCTGGAAGTCATTGTTCGTCCGAAGTTGCCAGGGACAAGAGGACTCGCGAAATTCGAGTCTTTGTATTCCACAAGAGAATAATATCAAATCAAAAAGATAAATCAGGGGAATCTTTGATTATGAGGTCACACTCATTTATTCTTTATTATTCTACATGCTGTCCCTGTGTTCACACATTTCTCATATTTTTTCAGGAAAATCATCCATGACAACAGTAGGGGATGATCATAAAAATTTATAGTTCTCGTAGATAATTGGGAGAAGACATAGTGCCAAGAGATATTCAAAAAAAAAAAAAAGAATATACAAGATGAAGTGGTTACTATAAAAAAATGGGAGGCCACATTCAAGTGACAATACAAAGGTCGACAGTTAAGAGGGTAGAAGGAATCGCTCTGAGTTTGTCTAAATCTTAAAATTATTTATGCCATATCTGAAGGAACTATGCAAACATGATTCTTATATCAGTGAGATACGTAGGAAACCCTTCTTGGGTTCGGTATCCATTTTTTAAAATTTCAAAAATAAAAAGTTAAATAGTTTGTGCATATTTTCAAAGTCATATTTACACTAACAATGCGAACTTGATTCTCATCTCGGTGAGATACGTAGGCAACCCTTCTTGGGTTCGGTATTCATTCTTTCAAGTTTCAAAAAAGATTAATTCTGCATATATTCGAAGACATATCTGCTTGAACTAAGCACACCTGATTCTCATCTCAGTGAGATACATAGGTAGCCTTTCTTGGGTTTGGTATTCATTCTTTCAAATTTCAAAAATAAAGTAAAATAATTTGTGCATATTTTCAAAGGCATATCTTCACGAACAACGCGAACCTGATTCTCATCTCGGTGAGATACGTAGACAACCCTTCTTGAGTTCACTATTCATTCTTTAAAATAAATAAATTGTGCATATATAGTAAGAGTCATGTCTACAACTTAGTTGGCACCAATATAGTTAGGAACATGCAAAATATTTGGTAAGATGGAGGAGACTGATTTTGTTGTAAACTATAGACTCTTTATTATTTTATGTTTGGCTTAAATTTCAATGACTATTGTAGTTTTTCAGCAGTGTGTTTAATTTATTTTATTTTGGCAATGATTGAATTCTTTTTTTTTTTTGGGTTCACATTTTTCATTATTGTAGTTATTCGGAAGTTATTTTGGATTGTTTTGACTTAATTTATGTTATTTTTTTGAGCATCTTCAGTAAGTTTGAACGGATGCTAAATTTGATTTATTTTATATGTTAATGCTCATTTTGTCCATATATGATTGGTCTTATTATTAAAATTGATCTTCATGCATTTTCTAAAGATTTTTTCAGTGTTGTCTTACTATAGTTATATTCATTTGTTTTTTTTATTTTACATATTTTTGTTATGTCATATGCTACTTTACACTTTTTTTGGTTAGTGCTAAATGATTGTGTTAATGTTATAAATTTAAATTGGCCAATGAAAAAATTTCTCCAACGGTTTTGGAGGCCTCCCCAATGTTAAAAGACGAAAATTTAGTTTAAGTTTATATTTTTGTATGATAAAAATCGCCTATGAGGAAATTACTAGAGATTTTCAAGGCCTCTCTTTAAGTGAGTATTAGGTGAGGTCGTTTTGTATAAACTTTGTACACCTACATAATCTATTTTGACCCTTTGAACTCAATTAAGTTATTATTTCCAAAACCCCAAAAGAATCCCAAGTTTTCATCCTCTCAAATATTCTTTCTCTAGAAAGTGAAGAAGAAGAAGAGGGTCAAGCTAAGTCAAGTCAAGTCTCCATGAAAAAAACTTAACCGCACCGGATGTTTACACCATTAAGATTTAAAAGAGTAAGCAAATGCTTCCATGTGAATGATGAGGAGAGGTATTTTAGTAAGGGTTTTTGTTTAAAAGCGCTTTTGAGAGGCTAATGGGCCAATTAGATGTCCCAACATCCTTATGTTCCCTTCTATTCCTCCTCTAGCACAAGATTTTTGGGATGATTTTCGGATGTCTCAAACCACGTCTAGTAGAGTCTTGTTTATGAATATGAAGTGCGCCACATTTATGAATAGAAGGCTATAAGATGTTAGGAAAACTTCACTTCTTCATTCTCTATGTCATTCCATAAGAGTTTAGCTTGTTTAAGTCTTTCCCCTAATGTCTGTCTTATGGATTTTAGGATATGTCTATTTCAAGGGAATACATTGAAGGAAATGAGAAAAACAATATGGAGCAAGAGGTTCCACTCCAAGCTTCTCCCTAAGCTCCAATTGCCTCTATAAGGGAGTGTGTGTTTAATGAGAAGATTAGGTATGGTCTACAATTATTGACCCAAGTCGGGATAGAAATTCCAGAATTTTTTGGGTCAAAGATAGAGGAAGATCCTCTAGAGTCTATAGATGAGGTCTCTAGGGTGTTTAACTTCGAGGGAAGAATGAAGAAGAAAATTTTAGGTCCAATGCTCTTTAAGCTAGAGGTGTAAAAGAGTGTCTCTCTAATGTTGCACCCGGTATGTGTTTCATGCTTACTTTTGACCCGGTAGTACTTGTCTTCTATGACTTGATAAGTTGGACATGATGATACCTTATGTTGTCCTTCGTATGTTGGGTCTACTTATGTTCATATGTGTTGCTGGTAGGACCTAACTTAGTCACAACGAGTTTTATGATGAGTTGAAGGAATTGATGAGTAGTGGTGTTTAAGTGATTCCTAGAGGTGTTGAGTGGACCCCATGAAAAGATGATACGAGTGTAAAATTACCCATGGTCTAGAATCACCTTATGTGATAGAGGAGAAAAAGTTGAGTGAAAACTTGATCCGACCTTAGAATTCAAATAAATGTGCTTATATAGCAAGGTCGAGAGTGTTATAGGTGTTCATGAGTTGTATAGGCTTGCGATTCTCACCTTAAGAGTTGTAGCGAATTTAAAAATTTTAGTCCCGGTTTGGTAGGATCCTAGGAGACTTTGAGTGGTGTTGGTAAGTTTGCTTGTGAACAAGAATGCTTAAATAAGAACCTCTCTAATAGATAAGTACGGCAAGTTAAGATGTAAAAGAGTAAGGAAGTGCTTCCATGTGAATGATGAAGAGAGGTATTTTAGTAAGGGTTGTTGTTTAAACGCGCTTTTGAGAGGCTAATGGGACAATTAGATGTCCCAACATCCTTATGTTCCCTTATATTCCTCCTCTAGCTTAGGATGATAAGTCTTCCTTTTGAATGATATATGTGTTCCATGATTTCCTTGTCCCATAAGGTTACTCTTATTAACCTTAGTGGGGTTTGGGTGCATGGTTGTTAGACCTCTATTGACTTTAGAGCCCGGTAAGGTTGTAAGGAGTCTTGGTTATGCTTTGGGTTTGTTTGAAAGGAGTAGTATTTGAGGTTTTAGAAAAAGGGCTTACTTCCGAGGGGGAAATCATGTACTTAGTTAGAAAAATTGATTGAGAGTCCCGATGTTCCATCCCTTTCTTATATTCCTATTCAAGATTGAGACCAAAAGTTCCATTTGTGTGCTTGTTTTATGTTTTGGAGTCATGAGGGATCTTGTGTTTCCATAGTCTTCTTATGTTATGCATGTTTTTGTAAAATTTATGTTTAAATGATACATTGGGTTTTCATGATTTATACTCCTCATGTTGATGTGCATTTAGTATGATATTGACATATTTGACTTCATGAGATGACATGACGAACATGCTTGGATGTGCTTTGGTGAAATGACACATATTGACTCCATAATATTGTGTTGATCTTGATTTTAGTTGGAAAAGGTTGTTCCTACTATGATTATGTGATTGATGATGTTTAGAAGTGTTTTTATGTCTTGCTCTCAAGTGGGAGATGGTGTGCCTAGATAGCAATGTTGTTATGTGCTTATGTGTTGCTATGCTTCTCTATATAATGCATGTTCATGAAAACTTGTGTTTTGAAAGAAAATGAGTTTATGTGCAGTGGTTCCCTCATGTTGTAGTGCTTTGAGTAAAGGCTTCCTATTATACTTCATGATAAGGCTATATGAGCATGCTTTTGTTAGGAGTTGAGAATTCCTCCTCAAATAAAATGCTTTGTTTTGGATAGTGTTTACACATGAGCTCCATGAGAGTATGTTGAGCATGTATGATTAGGATATGGTAGTTCCTCCTTGAACACGACTAGTTATGAAAATATCATGCATGAATGGTTGATAGATAAGATTCATACTCCCTTGTATTGCATTGAGTATTTTCAGATGGAGTGATATTTACTCCTTGTTTATGTGCAATATGTTAATGCTTCATGTATGATGGGCTGCTAGTCTTAAGTACTTAATTACTTGAAGTTTTTTAAGTGTCATTACAGGATGAATGTTCCTAACTGGATGGGGGGATAATGTAAAAACCCGGAAAATTAGTAAGACCAAGCTAGAGCCTAACGAAAACTAGTAGGTGAACCTAGAGCCTAACGAGTTTGTTTTTGAGTTTGGTGGGAGGTTTCGAAGTGTAAAATGTTTCCCCGAGACTAGGTTGAGGATTATAGGTGTTAAACTTCAAGGTACGAAACCCCAAAGACCAACCAAGGGTCGTTGAGGGGGACCCTAAAGGCTAGACACCAAGGCTGCCAAGTTCCCAAAAATCTGCCCAAATGTGTGACCCATGGAGAGGACCTACGCCCCGTAGGGTGGTACACGCTCCGTGGGAGTGATTCATGGGTCAAGGGGAAACAAAGGAATCTGCAGGTTCAACTGACGCCCCACCAGTACGTGATGTGAGCTTACCTATGCCCCATAGGTGGTGGTCATGGGTCACTATTGCAATGCTATCAAAAATCTCGACCTTTGGTAAGTTAGTTTAGGAAATTCCTTTTGTATTAGTTTTTATTAAGGGTCGTTTTATATGAAATTATTACACCTACATAAACTATTTTAGATCTTTAAAAACCTAACTAACCCATTACATCTCAAGACCCCCAAATCAAATCCCAAAAGACCCCAAGTTCCCTCCAAAATATTCTCTCTCTAAGAACTCCATTGAAGGTCAAAGCTAGGGTTCCAAGAATCAGATTTCTTCTCTAATTTCTTGTGTAAATCAACCTAAGGTATGGATTCTATTCATCTTTGGAAGCTATCACCAAAAGAGCCCCCTCAAATTGAGTTTTCAAGATTCGAATTTCCCAAACCTAGGGTTTTTCAATCTTCAACATGGGTCTTTTTCCAAAACAATTTCAATGGATTAATTATGGTTTATTGATTATGAGTAATTAACATTGAATTGACGGAGTACGATTGTTTTATGATGAAAACTCCCCCTGGACCCATAATCATCCCCACTTTACCAAATTGACTTCATGATGTGAGAATTGTTGAATATTGATTCAATTATGTGATTTATGGTTGTTCTTTGTGTAATTACATGATTCTAGTATCATCAAACATGTATCCTTGATTGACCAAAGATTGTATCCTTGATTGACCGAAGATTCTATGCTGAAAATTGATATAGTTTAGGGCTATGTCATGAAAGAGGCGAAATGTGGGTTTAGATGTGACCTTCTAAGACTGATTAACTTCCTTATGAATTTGCTTATACTAGATCACCTAGACATGAATTGATTATAAGTAAAGATTGATGATATGAACTAACTTGATTAGGGATTATATGAGGGATCATGGTTGTGGAGTATTGAGATTGAGTTGTATGTATCCTATATGAAAATAATTGATCAAGAATAAGGTATGTGGTTAGGTTACTTGAGAACTAGGTGTAAATGATGAACATGTGAGACATCGCTTGAGAGTAAGACTTGTAGTATGAAGACGACTCCTTGGGCTTTAAGGGTAAAAGATAAAGTGAATAAGCTAAGGATGTTAAGACTCTAAGAAAGAAGCTTTTATGTATGTTGAGTTGTATATGGCCTATTGTGAAAATATTTCACCCACATGTCCTATAATATGATCATATGAGGTTATGCATTAAATGAATAGATTACTTGAGTCATGATTGTATGTATGTTCCATGTATTGAATACTTGATGTGTTGACTCAATATGACCCTTGAGTGGAAGATATGAGTTATATGCATGACTATGATATTACGTGCATGTATTACAAACTTCTTTAGGGTGAAGTATATATGATTATAATGTTGTTGTTGTGCCATCAAAAGGACAATCACACACACTCACCCATGCATGAATATGACTATGATGTGACTAAGGTGTTTCTTGTGGTTCATGGACCTTGGAGGACAAAGTTATGAGGGTTTGTACATCTTTATGAGAATTTGTATAAGCTTGTGATTCACTCGGGAAATGAAAATCTTATGATTATTGTGTAATTGTGGTATTGTGGAAAGGTAAAACCCCCATACCCTTACACTTCATTGTACATGAACTATTATGATTATGATAACTATGATTGTGTTGATTGAAATGCTATTCTCATTAACACTATGAATATGATGTGAAAGACTTACCTACACATTGATGATTTAAGGTTGAAAGGACATTATCACCTAATGGATATATGAGCTATTATGATTATGTGTTGATTGAGTGCCTAGTGCATTCTTTGATGAACATGACCTAAAGTAAAGACTTAATATGATTTTCAGGGAATTATTCTTAGAAATGAGTGGATATGAATATGAGATGGGTTCCTTCGCGCTAGTAGGTGGGTTCACAATATGGTGTCTCATGAAATGGAAGCCCCCACGTTAGTAGTTATAGTTTCTAGTAGAAATCCCCGTATCCCATAACTATATGCCCAGATAGGTCTTTGGCTAGTGGATCCACTTACAAGATAAAATGGACGTTCTACCTTAGGCAAGTAGGAGACCTCTTTTTGGTGTGGGGGTAGAACACTGGATTCCATGTAAATCACATGGTCTATGTTGGTTATGGATATTTCCCTATATGGTAATAATATGAATTACGATCTAACATGAGTTATTTATTATGGTCTCTCAATAGTTTCTACTTGAGTGATGGTATGAGACTTCATTCATGCATTGCACAAGTAGGCTTTGAGAGTGGGCATGGTATGTTTCTCTTATGATGATTATGAAATAAGGTATGTGTTATATGAATTATGAATATGAATATGCACTATACATATGACTTCTTAATGAGTTTTGTTTGATGTGAGTGGGGGTTTGGGAATTCATTTAGACGTTACTTATAAGTGGGTTGTGGTGTCTTTTCCTTATGATATTAAGATTTATGAACTTATGTATGCATGATGTGGACTTGTTGATATGAATGACTTCACTTGCTATAAGTTATGAACATGAATGTCCCATTGTATGTGATGGTTCTATTATGATGATTGATCTTGGTATGTAACTATGCATGTGAATTATGTCTTGTGAAGATTGGAGTATGCATTGTGTTGGGTTGGACTGCTTGTGATTATGATGGTATCCTTTATGTTAAGATGAATTGTGTATGGTTTGTTTTATGAGCTACATTCTCTACTATTCAAAAATGATGTTAAAAAATGGCATATAGCATGGTTTCAAACAAAATGCCCCTTTTATGCATGTTTTAAGGATTTTTACGCATGACTTCCACTCTTAGTACATTATTGTGCTAACCTATATTTCTACATTTTCTACAAAATGTAGCGTTTGGAGATTTTGGATTCCATCCTCGTGGCTAGGACTATAGTAGATCAAGAAGTAGAAAGATTGGTGAGTCCTCATAGTATTCGAGGGCTTGATCATATGTCCTTTATGTCTTTACTTTATGTTTTTGGACATTTTGTAAGGGTCGTGTCCCTAAGATTGTCTTCAAGAGTTATATCAAAGTATTATAGATGGTTTGAGATATAGTGTCATAGACTCTCTCTCATTTTATAAAAGATTTCGATTGTAAAGAAAGGTTTTAAATTTCCCTCTTGATTTTAGGTTATGATATTCTATGAGGCTTGTATGAGACAGTCTCATACGCTGTGTCACATCTACGGGTTAGCCTTGTGTCATGACACATGGTCTAAAGAGTTAAGTTAATGATGTACCTTGGATTGGTAGGCCAAGGGCACCCTTTCATGAGTAACAAAAAGGACTATAAAATGACATGAGTCTTGTGGCGATTCCCCAAGACCTTCACATGAGAAGGATGTGAGGTGAGGCTCCCATATTCCTAAGTTACTGAATAAGAGATTATAAACATGAGGTGATTACCCATGTCATGTGATGAGGAATGTGAGGTGACTACCCTTAATCTATAACTCCTAAAGCAACGCAAGAGGTGATTACTGATTAGCCTTTATTGCTAGTCATGGAGGCGAATACCTATGATCCGTATTAAATGATGTGGAGGCGTTACCTATATCATATCATATTGGACATGGAGGTGAATACCTATGATCCTTTTAAAAATGATGTGGAGGTGAATACCCATATCATATAATGATGGGGCATGAAGGCAAATATTTATGATTCCCCAAAATGGTTATAGAGGTGAATACCTATGACTATACAAGTAAGGTAAGAGGTGAATACCCATTATACTTTATAATAGACATAGAGAGGTGAGTCCCCATGTCTTGAAATTAAATCAAGAGTAATGTGAATTATAATATGAAGAATGAATTATGTGGATTGTATCTTGAAAGACCTTCCATGAGATGTATGGCTAGAGGTGATTTCCCTTGTCCATGAAAGATAAGTTAAAGATGAGAACGAAAAATGATGAACATGGATGATGGCCCAAAGTGATTTTACTTAATATAGGTGAGATTTATGGGGTCTTATCCATGCCTTGCACAAGTATGCTCTGAGGTTACTTATGAAGTGTTTATCTTATATTATAATGATTTAAATGCATTGATTAGGCCTATAACTATGTTGTTATCTCCTATGCTTATAGTTTATGTCTTATAATGTATCTCTTATAATTAAGGTATATGTATTATGTTGACTAACACTTATGTTGATGATTTATGCTAGCCATCATATTTAGTACATGCTTGTACTAACACATACTTTTGCCTACATTTTTACCAAATGTAGTGTTTGGGGATATCGACTTCCATCCCTATAGCTAGGTTCATAGTAGAGCAAAAAGTGAAGTTTTGGTGAGTCCTTATAGTATTCGAGTGCTTGACAACAATGCCTTTATGTTTTTTATTTATGTTGAGAACTATTTGATGGTATGTGTTCCAAAGACTATTTTTGTTTTAGATGGGTTGAGACAAGTGTAAAAGACTTCCGCTTTGTTTTATGAAATTTTGATGTTATGGGAAAATGTTTTAAATTTTTGCCTTTTTCTATTATCTTATGTTATAATGTGCTAAGGGCCTTGTATGAGACTTCTCGGAGTCTTGTACATCTTGTTAGATCTAGGGGTACCCCTGGGTTGTCACATTAACTAATCTAATAAACCCATGACATTATTACCATAACTAGATCAAAATGAATGAAACCATGCGTATCTAGAACCCAATTCTCAACCCTACCTCTTTAGCCCTTGCAATTGGAGAAAATATTCTTGCTCTCACCTCCTTCTGAAAGCTACATTATATCCCATTAATTTATTTTTTCATTATGACTCTAGCTCCTTTAAATTCTATTTGCGAGGTGTCCCAACATCTCCTAAAACTTTCCATACAATGACGTTACACACCAAATAGTATAAAACGACAACCTTAGATACTCCAAGTCGTTATTACCATACAAAATTCGTTTTACCAATAATCATTATTATATAGTTGCATCCCAATTCCAATCCAATCCATCACGAACTCTTGTTATCATCATTCTCAATTATCTCTTGCCATCACCACAAACTTAAACCTTTTCATCGACATAAACCTCAAACCCATTTATACCAATCAAATCCAAATGACTAACCCAATTTATATGCACTTTCTTACTAAAATCTTCAATTGTATTTACCCAAGTATTCTCACTGGGACTTGCTTTACCCACAAGCTTGTCCTTTAATATCAATACATTTCTTTGGAGATTAAGATACAATCAACAGTCCTCATTTAGAATCCTCAAGATATACTTCAAAACTTAAATGCATTAATATTGTACCAAAGATCCACCACTATAATCTTCCTTTAAAATAATGCTTAACCCAAGCATCCGTAGTAATAAGCTAGTTCATTTCTCAAATGTGAATGTATCACCGAATCTCATTGTCTAAACATGTCATACAATTGATAACTTCTTAAGTAGTTCATATTCATACTTGAAAATCGACGTATTTATTTCCACACGACACTAGTATTAGACTGTAACATCCCGTATGCAAATAGGCCTATATAGCAGGTCCCCAAAAGTTGCCAGTGCAACCACACCGGCCACCCACGGCCCGTGGATGGAACAATGGACCATAGGTTTGGTTCATAGTTGGCCTACCTAGCAATAGTCTAAGGGCAAAGAACTACAGCCAGAACTAGGAACCGTATGTTAGACCACAATCTGTGGTTACAAGCCCCCAAACCATAATATTTTGATGACCATTCTCCAAGATGGACCGCAAGTCAGACCACAGTTTGTCGACTTGGGTCCGTTGGTGGCAGCTGACAGTTAATTTTTAAGGGTAGTTGGGTCTTTTCCTAATTAATTAGTTCATATACTATGTACTTTTGCCTATGTCTAGGACCCTATATAAGTATTTTTACCCCCAAGTTCACCCCATTTAATAAATTCTCTCAAAATATTCTCTCTCTAGAACATGAAGGAGATGAAGAAGAAGAAGATTCAACCTAGGGTTTCAAGATAAGGTCTCAATTCCTCCATTGAAGATAAGATATTGGACTTGAGGTATGGTAGTTTTCATCCATGAATCTCTTTCATTCATGGAGTCCCCGAATTCCTCTATTTCAAAAGGTAAAATTCCCTAATTAGCTAAGGTTTTCTTCAATTACCATGGGTTATTTTGATTATTGATCATAATGATTGAATTATGTTTTAATATGCATAAATTGAGGATTTACAATGCTCTTAATGAAGTTTTACCCTACGAATACATGAAACATATGGGTTGTTGATTATGAAAGAGGATTTTTATGATCTAAAGCGTGAAGTGATATAATCACATGAATTTATGATATAATGCCTATATAATCCTTAATTCTAGATTTGGTGATTGAAAGTGAGCTTTGTACCTTGAAAGGGCAAAGTATGAGTTTATGAATGATCTTAAGAAAGTTATGTAAATGTTAAGGGTGCTTTAAGAGTAAAGTGCCAAACGGTGATGATTGATGTTGTGTTATGAAAGGCTATTCTCACAAACACATACTATCTTGATGTGAAAGGTTTTTCCACATAATATGAATTCTTAGGTTAAAAGGCTATTCTCACTTAATTAAACCAATGAGTAAGATCTATCCTAATGAAACTACCTTGGATTGGTAGTCCAAGGACACCTTTCAATGGAAAATGAGAACAAGTAAGAAATGACTATTCCGTGGGAATTATGCTTAGCACCTATTGGATATTTATGTGAGATGGAAACTCTCCCGTTAGTAGAGGTTGGATTTCTAGAAGTAATCTCTTGATATGGATGTTCACCTGTTAGTAGAGGTTGGGTTTCTAGTAACAATTTACTTATACCATAAAATACGTGCGCCCGTAGGTATTTAGCTAGTGGATCCACTTAAGCTAAGAGTTAATAGTTCTACCTTAGGCAAGTATGACACCCATTTTCAGTGTGGGTAATACTGGGTGATCATGTTATAGCTCACATGGTATCATGTCGATTAAGACTTATCCCCCCAACAAGATTAATAATGAACTAAGACATACTTAAAGAAGTATATCGTAGTGTTCAAAGGTTTTAAAGATGACGTTAGCTTGCATTGAAGATGATGTTATGACTTATAGTTTTTGACTCTCTCATATGATGTTTTAACGTGGTAAATTGCATGTTATGAAATGAAATGTCCCCTTTAGCATGTTTTAAATGTTTTTATGCATATCTATCATACTTGGTACATTGTTTTGTACTAAAGGATACTATTGCCTTATTTTTCCAAATGTAGGGTCTGACGTATTGGGTTTCCAATATCGTGGCTGGGGTTTGGATTTACTTATTTCCGAGTTTGGTGAGTCCTCATGGTTCGAGGATGGATTTTAAGATTTTATTGTTTAGTCTCTTTCTTGTATTTCATTTTTGAAACGATATATGGGATAGGCCCAAAATTCATTCGATTGTATTAGATGTCTATGTTGAGACACGAGTTAGGCTTCCGCTTTGTTTTGTAAAATGTTTTGGACTTGGACTGTTGATTTACTCTTATTGTTCTATTTCTTATGTTATGAGATCTAACTGTATTATATGGATTCCTTTAGGGTTCTATATGTTATGTTAAATCTAGAGGGTACCCTTAGGTCGTGACAAACTTGGTAATGAGAGTACAAGGTTTAGAATGGTCCTAGAATGATGTCTCATAAGCCACGTCTAGTAGAGTCTTGTTTATGAGTGTGAAGGAAACCACATTTATGAATTATAGGCTATAATATGTTTAGGAAACATCACTTCTTTCATTACTCTAAGTCATCTTATAAAGTTCAACTATATAAGATCTCTCTCCTAATCCTTATATGGGTGTCTACATGACATGACTACTCAAGGAGCTATTGTTATAGGAGAACTCTATCAACGATAGGTGATCGTCCTAATTACCCTTGAAGTCAATAACACAAGCTCTCAACATATCTTCTAGGGTTTGGATGGTGTGTTCCTCTTGACCATCCGTTTGAGGATGAAAAGCGGTGCTAAGTTTCACTTGAGTACCTAGCCCTTTTTGGAAAGACCTCCAAAAATGAGAAGTGAATTGGGAACCTCTATCCGAGATGATGGACAAAGGGATCCCATGCAAACTCACAATCTCCTTAAGGTACAACCTAGCATATTCCTTCGACGAATAAGTAGATTTGACAGGGATAAAGTGGGCAAATTTCGTCAATCTATCAACAATCACCCATATTGAATCATTTTATCTTTGGGTTCGAGGCAAACCCACTACGAAATTCATATTGATATCTTCCCATTTCCAAGTAGGGACATCTATCACTTGATTTAACCCTCCCGGTCTTTGATGTTCGGCCTTAACTTGTTGATAATTAGGACATTTATCTACAAACTCCGCTATGTCCCTTTTCAAATCATCCCACCAATAGACCTCTTGAAGATCACGATACATTTTGGTGGCATTCGGATGAATGGAATATCGGGAACCTTGAGCTTCTTCAAAAATTTGCCCCCTTAGACCATCCACATCCGGTACACACAACCTACCTTGGTACCTAAGTACCCCATCCCCCCTTGGGAGAATGCCTCATTGAACTTGCTAAGAACCGATTCCTTCAATTCCATCTATAGAGGATCAAGGTGTTGCTTAGATTTCACCTCCGCCACTAAAGATGATTCAGAATTATGATGAACCATGAAACCTTACACCCAACCGAGCCAATCTATGTACCTCTTTCACTAACTCTTTGTTATCATCGGGAACATGGGCTACACTACCCATTGACATTCGACTTACAGTGTCCGCAACCACACTGGCCTTGCTGGGGTGGTAGAGAACACTCATATCATAATCCTTCTAGAGTTCCAACAACTTTCTTTGTCAGAGATTCAACTCCTTTTGAGTAAACACATATTGAAGGCTCTTGTGGTCGGTGAATACATCCACATGTACCCCATAAAGATAATGCCTACATATTTTCAAAGAAAACACTACGACCAATAATTCAAGGTCATGAGTTGGATAGTTCTTCTCATGCAACTTGAGTTGTCTAGAGGCATATTCTATCACCTTACCATGTTGTATGAGGACACAACCCAAACCTACTCGAGAAGCGTCACAATACACTATAAACCCTTTGGTACCCTTCAGTAAAGTCAAAACCGAAGCGGATGTAAGCTTATCTTTCAACTCTTGGAAGCCTTTTTCACAAGCTTTTGACCATGCAAACTTGACATTCTTTTGGGTTAAGGTAGTCAAAGGAGAAACAATGGATGCAAGCCCATCAAAAAATCTCCTATAATACCCTGCTAATCCAAAAAACTTCTAATATCGGTTGGAGTCAAAGGTCTAGGCCAATTCTTAACCGCTTCCGTTTCTTCGGATCGACCTTAATACCCTCACTTGAAATAATAACCAAGAAAAGAAACCGATCTCAACCAAAATTCACACTTACTATATTTAGAAAAGAGTTGAGGTTCCTTGAGGACTTGCACTACTACCCTCAAATGGTTCATATGCTCATCCTCACTCTTAGAATATACCAAGATATCATCAATAAAGATAATTACAAAAGAGTCAAGGTAATTACAATATACTCAATTCATAAGGTCCATAAAAGCCACCGGGCATTAGTTAGACCAAAAGACATAACTAGGATCTATAGTGACCATACCTAGTTCGGAAAGTCGTTTTAGGTATGTCTTCAGCTCTCACCCTAAGTTGGTGATAGCCTGAACTCAAATCAATTTTGAAAAGTAGCTTGCCCCTTGGAGTTGGTCAAACAAATCATAAATCCTAGGGAGAGGATACTTGTTCTCTATGGTGACCTTATTTAGTTGACGGTAATCAATGCACATCCTAAGGGATCCATCCTTCTTCTTCACAAATAACACCGGAGTGCCCCGTCGAGAAATATTAGGTTGTATAAAACCTTTGTCTAGTAAATCTTTGAGTTGAATCTTTAGTTCCTTCAATTCGGTCGGAGCCATCAGGTAAGGAGGGATTGAAATAGGATTCGTATCCGGCAACAAGTCTATGCCGAAGTCTATTTCCAATTCGGGAGGAATTCTGGGCATGTCATCGGGGAAGACTTCCGGAAAATCCCTTACTGCGGGTATCGACTCTAATGGAGGAAACTCAGAACCAAGGTCCTTGACCCTCACAATATGGTAGATACATCCCTTAGAAATTATCTTACTAGCTTTTAGACATGAAATAATTTGATCTCTAGGGATTGAGTTACCCCATTTCCATTTTAAGATGGGTTCATTACGAAATTGGAATTTAACTAACCTTGTTTAACAATCAATAGAAGCAAGACAAGCATGTAACCAATCCATTCCCAATATGACATCAAAGTCCAACATATTAAGTTCTTCCAAATCGACCAATTTAACTCTATTGAAAAATAATATGGGACAACTCCTATAGATTCTTTTAGCAACAATGGAGTAACCCATCGGGGTAGAACCGAAAAAGGTTCAACTAAGATATCGGGTAGCATATAAAACTTTTTAGCTACTAATGGAGTTACAAAAGATAAAGTAGCACCGGGATCTAGTAAGGCATAGTAATTAATGGAGAACACTTGTAACATATCGGTGACAACATCGGGAGAATATTCTTAATCACCCCTAGAGCGGAGAGCATAAAAGCAGTTCTTCTTAGGAGCATCGGGATTTGGACCGCTTGCTTGTGCTTGGTTACTCTTTTTTCCTCTTGCCTTAAGCATGGGACAATCTCTCACTTTGTGACCACTCTTTCCACAACCAAAGCAATTATCTGTTCCAACTAGACATGCACCCATATGTTTCTTGCCACATTTTGGCACAAGTAGGTTTCTCACTTGGTAAATTTCCACCTCTTCACCCTTGGGACCTATGGTTAGACACCCTATCCTTGCTAGCCTTGGGAAATTTAGAAGGAACTTGGTTGGAGAATCTCTTATTGAACTTAGGCTTATCTTGAATTTCCAACTTTCCCTTAGAAGTACCTCCTTCATAGGACCTTTCCCTCTTAGCCTCCCTATTCTTCCTCTTAACTCTACTCTCATTAACTTCTTGAGCGTGCACCATCAAACGAGAAATGTCCATCTTGTCATGAAGCATTGCTGAAACACCCGTCACAAAATGGTTCATTTCATCTCTAGGATTGGACACCAAAGAAAGGGCATATTTAGACAACTTGGTGAATTTCAAAGAGTATTCTAGCACACTAATACCTCCTTGACGAAGGTTGATGAACTCTTCCACCTTACCTTCTTTTTCCTCCCTTGGAAAGAACCTATCAAGAAATGCCCTCCTAAAGACTTCCCAACTTATAGTACCCGCTATCAAAGCCATATTATCCTTCCATTGAGTGTACCAAGTTTGAGACACATCATTGAGTTGATAAGCGGCTAGGTCGGCCTTCTAATTAGACCTCACTCCCATAGCATACAAGATCTTGTAGACCTCATCAAAAAAGTCTTGGGGGTCTTCATTCACCTTAGACCCAAAGAACATTGGAGGGTTCATCCTTGTAAAGTCCCTCAAGCGAGGAGCCATGGTACTAGCATTTTGGTTCACACGGGATTCAACTTCCCAGTTTGCTTGAGCCGTCATAGCTTGAGCTTAAGTAGTCACAACTTATGCTTGAGTAGTCATATCTTGAGCTAAGCTTAGGAAAGGTTCCCTTATCTCTCCATCCATAATGGCCGGAGGAATGGCCGGAGCTTGATCACCTTGTGGAGCTTGTTATTGAGGAGGAGCTTGATTGTCTTGGGGAGGAACTCCCGCATTAGCAACCTTCTCTTCAACCCTTCTTGCGGCTGCCCTTCTAGTAGTCATAGGCTATAACCACAAGAAAAGTATTAGAAGAAAAGGACACATAGAGTTAAGACTCTAGAGGCACGACTTCAAGAATACCAAAGAGGTGAGAATTTCCTAAGCATCACATAGCCTCTCATTCATAAGTGTGGCTTGCTTCACAATTATGACGTGGTTTTATGAGACATCATTCCTAATATTTTTCAACCTCATGCTCGGATACCAAGTTTGTCATGACTGGGGAGCACCCCCTAGACGTAATCGACGTCTTCGTCCTCGAAAAGGCCTTAGACTAGCCCTTAGCATACATCATTGCATATCATAGGTAGTGAAAATGCGGAAAATTAAAAACTTTATTTATGAAGTATACTTAGACTTCTCGTTTATCCATATATGAAGTTTACATAGACTTCTAATTTATGAAGTGTACATAGACTTCTCAATTAGCAACATAGTCAATTTATTAAAGTAGTCTAATATTGTCTCACATATAACCATCTATCGTAGAACTACAAGATTTGGGCATATCCCTTACACACTATTACAATATGCCTCATATAGGCTTACAACAAAGTCTCAAAATATAAGGAAAGAACAATTGTCTTAGACATAGTCAATACTAGTAAAGCTAGAAAAGTGGCATCATCCTCGGACTTGAGGACTCACCAATAACTTGGGAACAAATCCAAGTTTTCCTTGAAATGTGTCCTTGAAGCTCTTCAATGGCCCAAACCTATATTATTGTAGAAATAGATAGAACATGGGTTAGCACAAACAACATGTACTAAGTATGGAAACATAAGCAAATAAAACCATTGAAATCATGCACAAAGGGATATTTTGTTCAAAATCATGCTAAGTAACTTTGAAAGCCTTTATGCACACATAAGAGCATATACATGTCAATAGTCATAACATCATTAAGATATGTTCATATCCATATACAAGAACAACATCATCATAAGGCCATATCAACATTTCATATCTTAGAGTTCATAACATCAAAGCATACAAGACCCTTACTCACAATCCCAATTCAAGCCAACTAGTGCAATGCTCATGTGAAACCCCATAACCCCACATAAACTAAGTCAACTAGTAAAGAGACCATAAGAAATGCCTTTACTTCATATAACATCATATCATGCATAGTCAGCATCATACATAGCAACTTAGACCAATATCATGTTCATCAATGAAACCAACATCATATAAAATCATCATCATGTAAAGTCAACATTAAGCATTTCATTCATAACATCATCACATATGAACATCCTCCTAGGACTCCCCACAAGGACAATTTGTGCAATGCATAGGTAAAGTCCCATACCCTTACCCACACTAAGTAGAACCCATTACGTCACCCTAGTTAGTGTCCATCTTTATTACTTTCATTCATTCATTTTACTTTTGAGAACATTCACCTTAACCGACAATAGACCATGTGAGCTAAACATGGAATTCGGTGTCATAAAAACCCTACACCAAATAAAGGTGCTCTACTTGCTAAGGTAGAACCATGAATCATAACAGAGCATTCTAGGTGGATCCAGTAGCTAGTCTTCCTATGGGGGCACATAGTTAAGGAATTAGGAAATATGTATTGGAAACCTTTTTATGCACATTTGCATTATAGTCTCCATCTCATGAGAACCATTGTGAACCTACCTTCCCTCATTGGGAAGTAACACCTGTCATATCTAGTTCGCTCGATGCTAAGCTAAAGTCCCCTTTTGAAATGTCTTTAAGCCATCCTTAACATTAGTTTACAATATAGGCCTTAGGGACTAGCCCCTTGTATAATCATTATCATATATATTTAGGTTTATAATAAGAACTTTCTTTCATCACAACCCATCATTACTGAGAACATCACATCACAATCATCATAATAATGCACACAAGAGAATCACTTTCAACCTTGCATGATAATACCCCTATCAAGATCTCATATGCTATAATATTCATTATATCATCATCTTCCTATGCTATTCACATATTCATACTTCATTTGAATACCATCATCAAGAATAGACCATCATAATTGAAGTAAAGTATTCATGATCATAAAAGTCTTGACAATGGCTTCCAAGAATCTCCTTCAAGATCTCATCATCAATTCCATAATATTTATCCATTAATTCATTCATTATCATCATATAATAGTAAACTATACAAGAACTAAGTCAATTACATTATCCCTAATCACCAATCAACTTAATTCATAACTAAGGTTAGAAGGAAAGGGACAATCAAGGATCTTTTATGGAAAATAATTCAAAGTCTAAGGAACTACAACAATCCACCATTAAAAAAATCATAATCCATCAATATTATAAAATACAATATAATATTAAATCAATTTGAAAAGTAACCCACGAAATTGGATGAAAACCATAATTTTGAAGAACATAGAAATCAAATCTTTGAAGAGACTCTTGGGGAAAGGGATCCCAAGAGTGAATAGCTTCCATACCTTGTCAATTCTTGGAGAATTGTGGAAAAAAAACTCGAATCTTGAATCCCTAGTATGAACTTGTTCTTCTTCTTCAATGGGGGGTTTTTGGGATAGTGAGAGAAAGTAGAAAGAAGTGAGAGCTAATTGAGTTTGGGGAATTATGAGGTGTTAGGTTAGTTTAATGACTTGGGGGGCTTATATAGTCCTAAACTAACTAATTAAAACCGTCCCTAACCATTAATTAATTAACTAACAAATTAACTAATTACCCCTAACAAAACTAAAACTTGGCAGTGAAGTGGGGTCTCAATCGACGAGACCCCGTCGACGAGGCGTAGAACAAACCATGGACCGTACTGGTCATCGTGGTTTTGGTCAGAGACTGGTTTCTTGGACCATTTTGTGATTTGGCTAAGTATCACCCCATGAGCACCATCGACGGGCCGTTGTCCCATGGACGACTAGTCATTTGCTTCGTCAATGGCACACTACCATTTGACAGTTTTTGGTGTCAGATGTAGGGTCCTCCTCAAGGAACCTTAGGGTGGTCCTTGAGGAGTTGTAACCGGACGTTTCGACCCTAAACAAGTTGTAAATATATATTTTAAACCTTTTTACTCAGTTTGACTCTTTTACGACTCTTTAACCCCTTGAAACACATGAAGGCATACTAGGTCGTTTTCACAAATCTCCGGACGTCATGGTCGTTCCTTGACGTTTTGGTTCTAATACTTACTAAGCAAGTTCATTACCTTTGTTTAAGCTTGGAAATACTGTTTTAAGGCTTTGTTCATCAAGTGAGACTCTAGACTAAGTCATGGAACTTCCGTAGTGTTATATTACCTTCAACACTACTATGTCTAACACGTGCCTTGACGTTTTACTAATAAACCCCTCATTCTAAACACGAAAAGTCTCATCTACGACTCAAATTCTGAACATCACACTCTATAGCCCTAACTCTTGGCTCTAGTTTAGTCTACTAATTTCTGGGGTGTTACATAGCAAATTCCTATTCATTGAAGGTACAACCCACGCCGACCACCCATGGCCCGTGGATGCAACCATGGACCGTAGGAGTGTTCCGTGATTGGCCTGCCTAGCAATGGTCTAAGGGCCAATAACTACGGCCAGACTTATGGACCGTAGGTAATACCACGATCTTTTGTCAGGGTCTGTGGTTCAAAGCCCCCAAAACCTAGTCTCTGATGACCAACGATGGTTCACCAGGATGTACCGTAGGTCAGACCATGGTCTGTTGGTAACAACTGACAGTTAATTTTTAAGGGTAGTTGGGTGTTTTCCTAATTAATTAGTTACTATACTATGCCATTTACCTAAGTCTAGGACCCCGTATAATTATTTTTACCCCCAATTCACCCCATTTAATTTATTATTCTGAATTCCCAAAAGAATACCAAATCTCTTCTCAATATATTCTCTCTCTAGAACTTGAAGAAGAAAAAGATTCAACCAAGGAAGAAGAAGATTCAACCAAGGGTTTCAAGCTAAGGTCTTAATTCCTCCATTGAAGATACGCACTTGTACTTAAGGTATGGTAGTTTTCATCCACGAATCTCTTTCATTCATAGAGTCCCAAATTCCTCTATTTCAAAAGGTAGATTTTCCCAATTAGTTAGGGTTTTCTTCAATTAGCATGGGTTGATTTGATTATTGATCTTAATATTTGAATTATGTTTTAATATGCATGAATTTATGATTTAAATTTTTTTAAATGATGTTCCCCCCTATGAACCCATGAAACTCCTATGTTTTCCAAATTGTGATCATATGATATGGGTTGTTGATTATGAAAGAGGAGTTTTATGATTTAAATCATAAAGTGATATATCACATACAATCCCTATCTAATTCTTGAATTCTAGATTTGGTGATTGAAAGTAAGCTTTGAACCTTGAATGGGCAAAGTATGAGATTATGCATGATCTTAAGAAAACTATGTAAATGTTAAGGATGCTTTGAGAGTAAAGTGCCAAATGATGATGATTGATGTTGTGTTGTGAAAGGATATTCTCATAAACACATACTAGAATGATGTGAAAGGTTTTCTCACACAATATGGATTCTTAGGTTGAAAGTCTATTCTCACCTAATTGAATCAATGAGTAAAAGCTATCCTAATGAAACTATCTTGGATTGGTAGTCCAATGACACCTTTTCATTGATAATAAGAATAAGTAAGAAATGACTATTCCGTGGGAATTATGCTTAGCACAGAGTGGATATTGATGTCAGATGGAATCTCTTCCGTTAGTATAGGTCGGATTTTTAGAAGAATCTCTTGAGGTGGAAGCTCCCCCATTAGTAGAGGTCGGGTTTCTAGTAACAATCTCCTTATCCCATAAACTACGTGCCCCGTAGGATATTTAGGTAGTGGATCCACTTAAGCTAAGAGTTCATGGTTCTACCTTAGTCACGTAGAACACCCTTGGGTAACACCGGGTGATCATTTTATAGCTCACATGCTCTCATGTCGGTTAAGGATTATTTATTCCCACAACAAGATTAATAATGAACTAAGACATACTTAAAGAAGTATCTCTTAGAGTTCAAAGGTTTTAAAGATGACGCTAGCTTGCATTGAAGATGATGTTATAAATTATGTTTTTTCACTCTCATATGATGTTTTAACTTGGCAAATTGCATGTTATTAAATGAAATGTCCCTTTTAGCTTGTTTTAAATGTTCTTATACATAGCTATCATACTCGGTACATTGTTTTGTACTAACACATACTCTTTCCTATATTTCCCCAAATGTAGGATTCGACATACAAGGTTCCAATATCTTGGCTAGGGCATGGATTTACTTGATTTCCCGAGCTTGGTGAGTCCTCATGGATCAAGGAAAAATTTTATTATTTAGTCTCATTATTGTATTTCCCTTTTGTACATGATGTATGGGTTAGACCCGATTTCATTCTATTGTAGTAGATGGATATGATGAGACATGAGTTAGATTTCCAATTTATTTTATATAATGTATTGGCATTGGACTATTATTTTACTCTTATTGTTCTATTTCTTAAGTTATGAGAGACAAGTGGCTTGTACGGAGTCTTTTGGGGTTCTATACGCCATGTTACATCTAGGTGGTACCCCTGTGTCGTGACATAGACCGTGAAAGTATGTTAGATCCATCACTAGAAGATATTATACCTATCGAGAAGATAATACCCAAATAGCCCACACATTTCTACCCATTTAATAGCCACAGAACATTATCAATTCTTGTTTTATCTCTAGCCCAAGTGATTTGCATTCTTTCTTAGATTAGGTCAATAACAAAAGTAACACACTTTATAAATCTAATCAAGTAAGCATCGGTACAATTGTTGTAGTTGTATCATGACCCTCTTTGATATAATCTCAATTAGTGAAACCGTAGAAGAGATTTTGATCTCAATTGGCGTAATATAATATCATCAATCACTAAAAACCCATACATGTTATGAAAACTTTACTAACTATATTTTCCAAAGTAACGATGTTCATTGTCTAGACGTCCTTTACGAAACATCTTGAATGTTGTCACTATGGCAAAGTCATATGGCTTCACCTTCTCTACCTCATCACAACATCAATCATTTTCTAAAACGATTTCACCAAAGCAACCATCTATAAAGTTGGAATCTATAAATTGACCTCAATCCCTTCACAATGGCAAATTTACTCTTTCAGACTAAAGCAAAATTGAGTACCATATCTGGATAAAGTACAAAATTTGGCCTCATAATTAGGATCATACATCTTCCCTTAAATTATATTCAGAAACTTATCTCTCGTCATATCCCTCAAAATCCAGGGGATATCCTTATTCTTAAAGAGGTCAGAAAATGTTGCCCAAGTCATAGGTAGCGCCTTTGATGGTTGGCATTCAACATGAGACCATCACCAAATTTTAGCGCATCTCTGGAACTGGTATATCATAAAATCAACACCAAATTACTTTACCTCTTTGATATACATTGAATCAATGAAATTGTAGTAGAGATTCTGACTTCAATTAGCATAACATCAAATCATCATTCGCTAAAAAACACATACATATTATGACAACTTTACTAACTATATTTTCCAAAGTAATGGTGTTCATTATCTAAACGTCCCTTATGAAACATCTTGCATGTTTTCACTATGGCAAAGTCATTTGGCTTCATCCAGTCTACCTCATCACAAAATCAACCACTTTCTAAAAAAATTTCCAAAGAAACCACCTATAAAGTTAGAATATTCAAATTAACCTCAATCCATTTACAAAGTGGCGAATTTGCTCTTTCAGACTAAAGTAAAAATGAGTACCATATCTGAATAAAGTACAAAATTTGGCCTCATAAGTAGGAACATACATCTTCCCTTGATATATATATTTAGGAACTCATCTCTCCTCATATCCCTCAAAATCCAGGGGATCATAAAGAAGTCAGAAAATGGTGCCCAAGTTATAGGTAGCGCCTTTGTTGGTTGGCACTCAACATGAGACGACCACCACATTTTGTCGTATCTCTAGAAATGGTATTTTATAAACTCAACACCAAATTACTCTATTATATCCATCTTATGAAGCATCTCATAACAATCAACAAGAAAATCATAAGCATCTTCAATTTCAATACTCTTGAAGATGGGGTGTTACAACTTTGACAACTTAATAAAGAGATCATTTGGTCATATGTCACTACAGGCCATGCAGTCTATAACAAAAACATGCCTATTTCCAAGGACGCATCCTCTCTTGCTTATTTTGGTGTTGTCACTTCTTTTGCTCTAGTTTTGACTATATGTGAAATAGAGTGAAGCAAGTCAGATACCAATTTGTATCACCTAGATACCAATTGATTTAGGTAATAACACAAAAGAAAGAAGAAATGGAGTTTTTATAAAGTCCTATTGCCTCTCAAAGAAAAGTAGAGACATCTATATACCATTGTGCAAGAATCTAAAACTACCCTTTTGTGATGAGATCGCCGAACCTAATGATATGATACCAACTTTGTCATGAGCAAAAATATTCATGAGTGACACCCACACCTAGCCTTTTAGGTGGGAAAACCAATAAATTCAAACCCAACTTATATTAATTATCCAACTTACGAAGTACAACCATAATGCCAAAGCTCCCATTAGAGTCTATTATAGATTATCCCCAAAACCTGAAAGTCATCACATCAAGACATCTACTCTCAAAATACCAAGTCTAAGAGTTTTAAAGACACGATAAATAAATAAAATAGTATATGTTCGAAAGCTAAGGACATCATGTCATGACCGAGAGAATCCAACGTGAACTAGAAGGAATAACTCACGCTGAAATCTGATGTGCCAATAGGTAAAATTTTCAGTTGAGGTGTCTACATGAATTATGCGGACAACTTTAAGGGGATATCAATGACTTAAGCCTTTTTATTAAGAAGTTAGTATTACTATAGATTCACTCCAAATACCAAACAAGAATTAAATACATATATTCAGAAATATCTAGTTTATATGATGGCTATGAATAATTTTTCTTCATTGAAAGCTAGCAACAAATTAATAAAGAGAACATTGATATTTAATAATCATTATTATAATTTTCATTTCAACGTTTGCATATTCGTTTAGCCTTACTTATTAGAATTTCTTTTTCCCTCTACTACTCATTTATTACCTTTTATGACATAAAATTAGTAAGATGTAAGGTAATAATGAGCATCAAGTTGTAGTCTCGGGTTTTTGTTTAAACTAGTGTAAATAAGGAAAGACATAAGGAAAATGAATTGATCATGATCCTTTATTCTTCTTTTTGAGTCCTTTGATTAATATTTTTGGAATACCATAAAAGTATAAAAGTACTTTGGATGTTGAAAAATACAAGAATTTGTGAGAGCAACTGGTTCCACGAGCCCATGTTCAGACTGTGATAGGTTCTACGACTCATAGGAACCAGTCGTGGAAGTTGAGTTGAGAATTGGAAGATGTCAAGTTTCAAGACTTTTTCTACAAGCCACCAGGACGACTTGTGTAGGGGACTACGGTTCGTAGTTCATGATTCATGGAATCTGTTTAGGACTTGGGAAATAATTCTAGATTTTTTAGATTTTTTGGGAAGGGCCTACGACCGTTAGGTAGTGTACGAACCATAGAGATGTTCCATGGAAAATTATAATCAAAGTGTGGTTTATGTAGTTTGGTCTACGACTGACCAGTACGATCCATAGACCATTCCATGGACAATACATGGTGTCCGTAGGTCGTGTTTGACAATTTTTTGTTAAGGGTATTTGTGTTTTTTTCTACCCATTTCACTTTAAACTATGTCAGTTTGACCTCATTCCTAAGACGTATAACTACTTTTACTCTTCAAACCCTCCCCATCCCCTCTTATTCACTCAAACTCCAAATTTTTTTCCCACTCTTCTTCTCCAAATTCTCTCTCAAGAATCAAGCTAGAGTTTCAAGTTCTTCCACCTTCAAGACTTTTCTTGAAGGCTAATCTATGACATTGATTACCTAAGGTATGTGTCCATCATCCATGGATTCTTTCATCCAGGAGTTCCAAAGACTTCTCAAAGCTTCCAATTATGAATTATCCAATTTCTAAGGTTTGTATATGATTCTTCACGTGTTCAATTATTTAAGGTTCAATTGATTTTAATTGATCTTATCATGCATGTTTTGACTCAAGTTACATCTTTTCAATGTATTCCTTGTGGACCCATTTGATATGCAAATTTTGATTATGAATTGAGCTTTGAAAGTATGCAAGCATGAAGGAATTGTAGAGACTATGACTCAAGGTTGTTTTAAATGAAGCCTCTTTTTTTTTGAAATAGGTTGCTTCCGTTTGAAGTATTCTCAATATGAACGATTTTCATGACTTACCCACTTTCGATTGAAGTGTGATTTTACGAGGAAAACTTATCACGATTTAGATGCTTTCAATTGGATGTCTTTGTGAATTGACTATGATATGATCATGATTTTAAAGGAGCTATTCTTATTATTTTAAGACTTAAATGATAAAATGTGTATTACTAGATTCTTAACCTTTTCAAAGACTATGATACGATTATAATTATTCTTGTTGAGAGTATTACCTAGCACTAAATGGATCTGGGTAATTCTTAATATCCTTAAACTATATGGTCCCGAAGGATTTCCCGATTGGAAAAGATTAGCTAGCGGATCCACCTAGGTTTCTAATAGATCCTTACATTGGCAAAGTAGGACATCTCTTGTTGGTGTAGTAGTAAAGCATCATACTCCATATTATAGCTCACGTGGTTTGTGTTAGTTAACGATATCTCTCACTATGTTTTGACTATGCATCTTATATTTTGTACGAAATTATACCATGTTTTAGTTTGGTCATTGCACTATCATGGTCTATCCCATTTACTGCATTTATCACATACTCGGTACAATCGATATATTGACGCATACTTTTGCCTATATTATTTCATAATATAGGGTTTGACGCTCCATCTTCCGTCTATGGCTAGAGTTAGATTTATTACTGCTTGAGTTAGTGAGTCCTCATGTTCTGAGGACCTTCTTATCAATTTTCTCACACTTATCATACTTACAGTTTTCCTTTATGTTATAGATAGCTAGAGATATGTTTTAGTATCTCGTCTACGATATAGGCTTATGTCAAACTTAGATTTTCAGTGAGTTGTACTCTATTTCAGTATTTATGAGATATTTTTGAGACTTCACCTATTGCAAATATTATGCTTGTTTGGTATCACAATGTAGTGTTCATGTCAAGTAGCTTGTTAAGGGTTGCTCGAGATCCTATTCACTATTTCACGTCTAAGGGGTAGTTTGAGTCGTGAAAAACTTGGTATTTGATGATTTTGAGATTTGGAATCATTTAAGGCTTTATTTATATAGATTTAGTGTCCTCAATTGGTTATTTTGTGCCAATAACTAATGTAGAACACTTGATTCCCAGGTATATGGATTGAGAAACAAAGTAAGGACACTAATTTGCAAAAAAAAAGAAACAAAGCGAGTTGAAAGAATGAAGAAACACAAGCTTGGTGATCACCGAGTCCACTTGGAGAGTCACTGAATGGTCATTTGACTGCTTAAAGATCCAGTGTGCCAAGCCCTGAGGGATAAAAATAGTCAGCGATGGAAAAAAGCAGTCGACAAATCGCCGAGTAGTTCAATGATGCAGTGCTGGATCACTAAAAGTTACAGAACTTGAGAATGCTGAATGGCAAGGCAGAAAGGCGATGAAAATGGCTCAGCGAGCCAAACTTACTTCTTCTCGTGGCTCTTCGCAACACATTTTCGGCGACTATAAATACATTTTTGAACATTTAGTTTATTATCTATGATACATCTAATTTTTAATATATCGAATATTCTTAGATTGAGACAAATTTCTCTAGTTTTACTGAACTTTGAAGAATTGAAGCTTTTCAATTTGGAGAAACTAGAAGTGGTTCTTTGATATTCTTTGAATTGGACCATTGTAAAGACAAAATCAATCTTACCTAGTTGATGGAAACTCAATTTGGTAACGACTTTTATCTTTTTATAATGTCTAGCTAAAACCCAATTCTTGGGGTGTGATTATGTAATTATGGGCTGATTTAGTTTATGGGTATTGTTAATTGTTAGTTTAAATGCTATTTAGAAGTGAGTTAAATCATTAATTATGGTTTAATTTAAGAATTGTATTTGTAAATGCAGTTCTACCCTCATGTTTTTGGCTTACTCGAGAGAGAAGTTTTGAAACTAAACTTACTGATTGATGGTCAGTGTGTATTGGGTTGATATGTGTTCATCTCGAGAGAGTGAATCCTAAACCCAATCCCACACATTCAGCTCAAGAGAGTGAATAAATTAAGGTATGGGTTGTTCTTATTTTTCTTTGAAGAAATTGGAAATGGGTCATTGAGATTCTTCGAATTGGACCATTGTAAAGATGAAATCAATCTTACCAGTTGATGGAAACTCAAGTTGATAACGATTTTTATCTTTTTATAATGTTTATCTAAAACCCTAATTCTTGGGGTGTGATTATGTGATTATGGGCTGATTTAGTTTATGGGTATTGCTAATTGTTAGTTTAATTGATATTTAGAAGTGAGTTCAATCATTAATTGTGGTTTAATTTAAGAATTGTAGTTGCAAATGCAGTTCTACCCTTGTGTTTTTGGCTTGCTCGAGAGAGAGATTTTGAAACTAAACTTACTAATTGATGGTCAGTGGGTATTGGGTTGATATGATTTTAGCTCTAGAGAGTGAATCCTAAACCCAATCCCACACATTTCGTTCAAGAGAGTGAATGGACTAAGAGGTGGTTTGTTCTTATTTTTCTTGCTGGTTGATGTTCGAGAGAAATCAACTTGATGTGGGGTAAATTGTTCGAGAGAAAATTTATCTCCTCTATAGCCTAGCTTACTCACTAATATTTAGCTATTTTCTAATAGTTGCAATTACCCATTTGTCTATATTATCCTATAATAGAATCACATTCCAAGAACCCGTTTCAGGTATTGATTTACGCTTTGTAGTTGATAATCTAAACCAAACCCCCATTTCACATTTCTGTCTACCCTGATTTGAATTATGTTTTTATTCAAAAATTTCTATTCCTATGAGTGATTTGATCATATTCAATCTCAAACATGTACCTCTCCCTATGGGATTTGAACCCTACTTATTTAGTTGGATTATATTGCACAACCCAAGGCTAACCCTGCAAAAAATATAAAACATTTATTTACAATCGAAGATTTTATAAAAACAAGAGAGAACTATGACAGTGTGTTTCAAACAATCTATAAACTTGAATTACAACTCTTGAATACAAACTTAGGGACATAACCCTTGCATAAGTCTAAAACATAAAGGAAATACAATAAGGACATATGGTCAAGACCTCGAATACTACGAGGACTCACCAATCTTTTTCTTCTTGATCTACTAGAATCCAATATCTCCAAATGCTACACTTTGTATAAAATGTATAAATATGGGTTAGCACAAATAATGTACTAAGTATCGAAGCCATGCATAAAACTCCTTAAGACATGCATAAAAGGGACATTTGCTTAAAACCAGGTTATATGCCACTTTTGAACATCTTCTTAAACGAGTTGGTGAAAACAAATCATAAGCAACTCACACATAGTTCATATAAGCACAAAGGATAGCAACATCACCATAAGCATAGTCTCCAATCATAGTCATCATGCAAGTATCAATCATCATAAGACATAATACACATACATAACCAAATATTGAGATCATCTCACCATAATCAAATTACCTCATAAGTAACCTTATATTGCACTTGTGTCATGTGTAGATAAATCCCCATAACCCTATCTACACTAAGTACCACCTTTGGAACACTATGCTCATACTTATCATACTTTGGTCTCATCAATAGTCAATAATCAAAGACAAGGAACCATTCATGTTCATAACTAGTAATAAGTGATTCATTCATGGCAATAATTCATATCATGCATATATGGACTAACATACTCTCATAGCATAAGGAACCACACCACAACCCCTTTATAAGTCTATTTGTGCAATGTATAGGTGAAGTCTCATACCCCACTCACACTAAGTAAAGTGCATTGAAAAGTCATAAGTATAGTCAAATTACACATCCATGTTCATGTTCATAATTCATAATAAAACATGCATTAAATCATAAAGCATCATGTCATCAAGCACATACCCCAAATAGTTGTGCAATCCATGATTTAAGTCTCATACCCTCACTTACACTAAGAAAATCCCCTTAAGTAATCATAGTACATAACTCATGTTTTGTTCATGTTCTTGATCTTGTCATGTCATGGTTTACTTTCTTGTCATGTAAGGAAATATGTCATGAACCCACACCGAAAAGAGGCGTCCTACTTGCCTAAGGCAGGACTAACATATTTAGCTTATAGGTGGATCCACTAGCTTAGATTCTATGTGGGCACATAGTTATGGGATAGAGATATTGCT
Organism: Solanum sitiens; assembly: GCA_016801875.1. Classification (NCBI taxonomy): domain Eukaryota; kingdom Viridiplantae; phylum Streptophyta; class Magnoliopsida; order Solanales; family Solanaceae; genus Solanum; species Solanum sitiens. Next base: position 2,035,950 of record JABWTJ010000218.1, read on the forward strand.
ACTAGAAACCCAGACTAACTGAGATAAAAGGTTTCCATCTCATGAGATAACCATATTGGGAACCCAGACTAACTGACGTAAAAGGAATCCATGTGGAAGCCAGACTAACTAGCATAAAAGCTGCCATCTCATATTCACATCCACTCGGTGCTAAGCTTAATTCCCTTTGATATTCATGTTAAGTCTTTACTTGATATACATGTTCATGGAAGAATGCATAACACTCAAACCATCATGGTGTCATGGAAGCTCATAGATTCATTAGGTGAGAATGTAATTTCAACGTTTGAATCATTAATATGTGAGTAAACCTTTCACATCATGTTCATGGTGTTTCATGAGAATAGCCTTTCAATCAATAGAACACCATTATCATGATCATGGACCTTTCATGCATAGTCATGTGTAAGGGTATAGGGGAGGAGGATCTTGCATCAACACAACCCATACATATTAGTCATAAGGTCATCACTTAATTACCTTTCAAGGGCTATAAATCAACTCAACCCAAAAATATAGGATCAACACTTTAGACAAGGGAATATCAAGATTCGATAATACAATCAACATCATAGTCATACCTTAGTCATGTTCATGCATGGCTGTGTGTGTGATTGTACATTATCACAATAATCATTTTATCCTCAAATTACTCATAAACATGAACATAATATCATAATCATGCATACACCTCATATCTTGCATTCAAGGGTCATATCAAGTCAATACACCAATCATACAATTCATGCAACATAGATACAACCATGACTCAAGTAATCCATTCATTTCATGCATAAACTCATGTGATCATATTAGAGGTCATGAGGGGGGGGGGGGTGAAGTCTTTTCACAAATATGCCATATATAACTTAACATGCACGCTAGCTTCCTTATTAAAGCCTTAACTTAGTTTATTAATTTTAACTCTTACCCTTTAATCCCTAGGAGTAATTTTCATGTTACAAGCCTTACTCTCAAGCAATGTCTCACATGTTCATCATGTATACCTAGTTCTCTAGGTAACCTCAACACATGCCTTATTCTTGATCAATTATAGTCATATAGGATAAATACAACTCAATATCAATACTACACAACCATGATCCCTCATATAAACCCTAATAAAGTTAGATCACATCATCAAGCTTTACTTGTATGCAATTCATGTATAAGTGATCTAGTCTAAGGCAATTTATCAAGAAGTTCATTGATCTTAGAAGGTCACATCTAAATCCACAATTTGCCTCTTTGAAGTCATAACCCTATACCATATCAATTTCACCACAGAATATTAGATTTATCAAGAATACATGCTTCATCATACTAGAAACATGTAATTACTCCAAGAAAAGCCATTATTCACATAATTAGACCAATATTCAACAATTCCCACATCTTGAAGTCAATTTGATAATGTTGGGGATTCATGGGTACAAGGGGAGTTTTCATCATAAAACACCAATACTCACCTTAATTTATCAAAATAGTTCATAATAAACCATAATTAATCAATTGAAATCATTTTAGAAGAAGACCCATGAAGATTGAAAAGCCTAAGTATGGGGAATTTGAACTCTTGCAAACATATTGTGAAGGGGATCTTTGGGTGATAGCTTCCCAAATATGAATAACATCCATACCATAGGTTGATTTCCACAAGAAATTGAGGAAGAAAGAGTGATTCTTGGATCCTTAGCTTGACCATGACCTTGACCTTCAATGGAGTTCTTAGAGAGAAATGATTTGGAGGGAACTTGGGGTCTTTTGGGATTTGATTTGGGGTCTTGGGGTATGATTAATTAAAAGAGTGTTTTAATACTATAAACTACTTCACCCTTAATAACCGACTCCTACCCTTAAATAATTAATTAACCACTTACCAAACTGCCCTAGCTTTGGTAGTGTCTTGGACAACTTTTGCAGGTGAGACCCACGTTGATGACCCATGGACAGTGGGTCCACTCACGCCCTGTCTTGTGGGTCCGTGGTTTGGTTCTGAAGCCTGTAAATTTGTCCCTTGACCCACGAGGCCTTCCCACGTAGAGTGGACCACCCTATGGGGCGTCGGTCCCCTTCGTGGGTCACCAAGTTAGGCAGTTTTGGGGCTTAGTTTAGGGTCATCCTCAAGCACCCTTGGTTGTTCCTTCGTGCCATAAAGTTTCACCCCTAAACTCCTTAACCTAAACTCGAGAAACCATTTTACAACATTTACTCACATTTCAAACTCTAAACTCACACATGAAGCTTTAGTTTCACCTACTAGATTATGTTAAGCTATAACTAGGTCTTGTAATTTTTACGTGGTGTTACATTAACCCCCCCCCCCTAGGAAAATTCGTCCTCAAATGAAACTTTAAACACTTTTATGGAATTTAAAGACTCAAGACTAGCACCCCATCATGCATGAAACATCAAAGTGCACATAATCAAGGAGGAACATCACACATCTTAATATACTCAATACAACTCAAGGAAGTATGAACTAAATCTAAAAACCCACTTATGCATGAGATTTCATAACTTGTCATGTTCAAGGAGGAATTACCATCTCTTAGTTCTACTATGCTTAACATACTCTCATGGAGCTCATATGCAATCACTTCTCAAAAGTATTATTATTCAAGGATGAATTCTCCATTCCAAACTAAAGCATGCTCATATACTTTTCTCATGAAGTTTAATATGCCATTCTTGCTCAAGGCACTACAACATAAGGGAACCAATGCACATAAACTCATTTTCCTTCAAAAGCACAAGTTCTCATGAACATGCATTATATAAAAAAGTCGTGGCAACAGATAAACACATACCAACATTGTTTGCTAGGCACACCATCTCCCCCTTGGGAGCAAGCCTATACCAACTCCTCTAAACATCACTTGTCACAATAACATAGGAGAAATTTACTGTTCCAACTAAAATAAATCTCAACACAACATTATGGATCCAATATGTCATTTCCTCATAAGCATAACAAAGCATGTTCATCAAATCATCTAATGAAGTCAAATATGTCCATATCAAACTAAATGCACATCAACATGAGGAACATAAATTCATAATGAACATGCATAGCATAAGGATACCATTGAAACACAAAGTCACACATGACTCCCAAAACATACAATAAGCCCAAAAATAGAACTCCTGGTCTTAAGCTAGAATAGGAATAAAAGAAAGGGATGAGATATGCGGACTCTCAATGAATCTTTCTATTTAAGCACATAATCTCCCCCTTGGGAGTAAGTCCATTTACTAAAACTTCAAATACTACTCCTTTCAAACAAACCCTATCATCACTAAGACTCATTATAACCTTATCGGGCTATAAAATTGATAGAGATCTTATGACCATGCACCCAAACCTTACTAAGGTTAACAAGGAAATCATGAAACACATATCTCATCCAGGGCTCTAAAATCATGAAATGAGTCAAGGAAGACTTATCCTAGGCTAGAGGAGGAATAGAAGGGAACATAAGGATATAAGGACATCTCATTAGCCCTTGGCCTCCCAAGTAACACCCTCAAATAACACCCTTACTAAGTTACCACTCCTCAACATTCTCATGGAAACACTTGCTTACTCTTTTTACATCTTACCTTGCCGGTCTAAAATCCCAATTGGTGCTTTTTCATTAGAGAGGTTATATTTTAACCACTCTTCTCACAAACAACCTAACCCACAACACTCAAAGTCTCATATGAGCCCACCAAATCGTACCTAAACTTTTCACACTCACTACACCTCTTAAGGTGAGAATTTCAAGCCAATACAAATCATGAACATAGAACACTCATGACCTTGTATCAAAGAACAGCTCTTTAACTTCTAAGGTCGGAGCAAGTTTTTGCTCAACCTTTCATCTTTATCACATAAGGTGATTATGAACCATGTAGACTGATACCCTCTTGTAATTGGAGTCTTCTCAGTCAACACCCTAGGCCTCACAAAAACCCCACTATTCATCAAATCCTCCGACATCTCATAAAACTCATCAAGGATAATTTGGGTTCTACCAACCACACATATAACCACAGCTAAACCCATGAATACCAAGGTCCACATAAAAATTCATCATGTCAAATATATCAAGTCACAAAAGACAAGTACTATCGGATCAAAAGTAAGCATGAAACACATATCGGGAGCAACATTAGGAGGATACTCTTGTTCACCTCTATCTTGTAGAGCTTTGGGCCTAAATTTCTTCTTTTCTTCCCCCAGCCTTAAGTACTACGCAATTTCTTATCTTGTGGTCACTTCCACCACAACCATACCAACCTCCTATAATGGATAAACACCTTCCATCATGTTTCTTCCCACAACTAGAACAAGTAGGCCAAATCACATATGATCCACTACCACTCACTCCTTGAGGATTTGGGTTAGACACCTTATTTTGGTTAAACTTATTGGGAGTCTTGGATGAGTTTTGACCATAAGATCTTTCTTGAGAGAACTTATTATCTTCTACATTATGCCTCTTTATTCCTCTAGACCTCTCTTTCAAGTTTCTCCCTTTCAAACCATTGAGCATGGATCACAATATAATCAATATTCATAGCCTTCCCAAGTATATTCATGCTACATTCTTTTACTATCAATAACTAAACATACCTCATAATCACCTTTCTAGGTAGGCACACCATCTCCCCCTTGAGAGTAAGCCTACACAAAATCTTCTAATCCTCTTTCATAACATAAAGGCAACAATGAAGTATCATTCATACTAAGGACAAAATCACAATCTGTCATCTCAAATCTATCAAGTCACATAGCCATGGTTGGCATCACAACCAACTTTTCTCCTCACTCATTCTAGCATAAGCCTTTCAAGTGGTAATAACTTAAAGACCAATGGATAACAAATAAGAGAGAGACCTTATAGATTTAAACTTTATGGCACGACTTTAAGAAAGAAGAAGTGAAGTTTTCCTAACATCCGGTTGCCTCCTATTCTTAGAATGTCGTGCGCTTCACATTTATGAACAAGACTATACTAGATATGGTTTGAGACATCCTAAAATTATCTCAAAACCTTATGCTCTGAAACCATGTTTGTCACGACCCAAGGCTACTCCCTAGATGTGACACGACATATGAGCATACAAGCCTTTAGCATATCATGACATAAGAACATTACAAAAATGCAGAAAATTTGAAACTTTTCTTTACAATCGAAGACTTTATAAAAATGAGAGAAAATCTATGACATTATGTCTCAAACCATGTATAAAATTGAATTACAACCCTTGAATACAATGTTAGGGACATAACCCTTGCATAAGTCTATAACATAAAAGAAATACAATGAGGACATATGGTCAAGCCATCCAATACTATGAGGACTCACCAATCTTATTCTTTTTGATATAATAGATTCATATCAACGAGGATGGAATCCAATATCCCCAAACCCAAAACGTTGTAGAAAATGTAGAAATATGGGTTAGCACAAATAACGTACTAAGTATGAAAGTCATGCATAAAATTCCTTAAAACATGCATAAAAAGGGACATTTTGTTTGAAACCATGCTCTATGCCAATTTTTAACATCATTTTGAAAGAGTTGTTGAATACAAGTCATAAGAAACTCACACATAGTTCATCTAAGCACAAAGGATAACAACATCACAATAAGCATAGTCTCCAATCATAGTCATCATTCAAGTATCAATCATCCTAAGACATTGATGAGTCCTAAGATTGAAATCATTTAGGGCTATATTTTAGTAAAAATAATGTTCTCTAATGCTTATTTTATCTCAATATTTGATGAAAACTCTTCAGATTTAGGTATTTGGAGTTTGAAAGAAAGCAGGGACACTATGTCGCAAAAAGGGACAAAAAGGCTGAAACGAAAGAAGAAATGGAAGACTGAGGATCACCGAGTCCACTTGGTGGATTGCCAAAGAGGCATACTTCACCTTTTTTCCAGTGTGTTGAGCCCTAAAGAAAAGGATCAAATAGGCGTAAGAAGGGAAAGTATGCGTGTCACCGAGTAGTTCCACGAAGTAGTACTATATCGCCAAATGGTCCAGGACATAAATATTTTGTGGGCAAGAATGGAAGGCGATAAACTAGACAAAGGGAAAATCGTTGAGTTGATCGGATATTCCCACTAAAGTAGCCGAGTGATCCATTGGAGCATTAATTCTGAAAACTATAAATACTAGTTTCATTATCAGTTTTAATAGATCCGATAAAAGAGTCGTACATTATAATAATTTCTTACTATTGAATTTACTTTTTTTAAAAATATTTTTACTCTCAAGTTTGTGAGGGTTTTGAAGACTTTAAGAAAATAAGGATTTCATCTCTTTCAATTTTGAAGTGGGTCTCCTTTATTCTTCTTTCTTTTCTCAAATCATGACTTAAATCTTCTTATCCATTTGATTTTATCATCATTGAAGGTATAATTTCTATTTCATGATGTGTGGCTAAAAAATCATTCTTGGTGTGTGATTTAGCGAATATGGATTAATATTATTGTTGGGTCTTACTTGTTGATAGATTAAATATAATTTAATGGTGATTTTATCTAATAGTTGTGGTTTAATCTAATGTATTTATAGTTGCAAATACAAGTTCACCCATGTTTTTTCGGCTTCCTCGAGAGAGAAGTCGTGAAACCAACACTACTAGATTGATTGCCTAAAGAGTGGGTCAATATACTTTCAGCCGAGAGGGTGAGCCCTAGTACTATATCCTAACACTCAGCTCGAGAGAGTGTGTGGGGTAAGGCGTAGGCTGGTCTTCTTGCAGCAAATGTGTGTTCGAGAGGAACCCATTTGAAATGGGGTAAGTTGCTCGAGAGAGAACTTATTCCTATATAAAGCTTAGCCTATTCTATTAAAAGCATGTACCCAATAATATAAATTAATTCATATTGCGGTCACATCCCAAGAATTCACCCTCTTATTGCTTAGATTTCTTGTTAATTTTGCTCTTTTTACTACTTGTGACAAAACCCTTTTGATATTTGACACTTTAGTGTCACCCCCTTAATTTACAATGTTTTTACTCATTAATATTTTAAGCTACGACTAATTAGAATGAAATTCTAATTAGCTAAAATTCTCAAAACCGCTCCCTTAGAATCCAACCCTCGGTTGGATTACTATATTATCTACCATTGTAGACACGTGAATCGAAAGTAGTGTCATTGGGCACGATAAGCATCAGACATAATACACATACATAACAAAATATTACGATCATCTCACCATAATAGAATAACCTCATAATTAACCTTAGGTTGCACTTGTGCCACATGTATATAAAGCCCCATAACCCTATCTACACTAAGTACCACCTTTGGATCACCATGCTCACACTTATCATACATTGGTCTCATAATAGTCAATAATCAAAGACAAGGAGTTGTTCATGTCCATAACTAGTAATAAGTGAGTCATTCATGGCAACAATATATCATGCATATATAGACTCATATAACCTCATAGCATAAGGAACCCAAACCACAACCCCTTTATAAGTCAACTTGTGCAACTTATAAGTGAAGTCTCAAACCCACTCACACTAAGTAAAGCTCATTAAGAAATCATAAGTGTAGTCCAAGTACACATCCATGTTCATGTTCATAATTCATAATAAAACATACATTAAATCATAAAGCATCATGTCATCAAGCACATACCGCAATAACTCTCAAGGATTACTTGTACTATGCATGAGTGAAGTCCCATACCCTCACTCACACTAAGCAAACCCCTTAAGTAATCATGGCACATAACACATATTCTTGTTCATATACTTGTTCTTGTCATGTCATGGTTTACTTTTTTGTCATGTAGGGAAATATAGTACTAACTGACATAGACCATGTTGATCAACATGAAATTTGGTGTAATTAACCCACACCAAAAAGATGTGTCCTACTTTTCTAAGGTAGGACTAATATATTTAGCTTATAGGTGGATCCACTAGCTATGAACCTATATGGGTACATAGTTATAGGATAGGGAGATTGCTATCTAGACTAACTGAGATAAAAGCTTTCCATCTCATGAGATAACCATATTGGGAACCCGGTCTAATTGACGTAAAAGAAACCTATGGGGAAGACGGACTAACTGACATAAAAACTGCCATCTCATATTCACATCCACTCGGTGCTAAGCTTAATTCCCTTTAATATTCATGTTAAGTCTTTACTTGATATTCATATTCATGGAAGAATGCATAACACTCAAACCATCATGGTGTCATGGTAGCTCATGGATTCATTAGGTGAGAATATCCTTTCAACCTTAGAATCATTAATATATGAGAAAATTGTTCACATCATGTTCATGGTATTTCATGAGAATAACCTTTTAATCAACATAATAACATTATCATGATCATGGACCTTTCATGCATAGTCATGTGTAAGGGCATAGGGGAGAAGGATCTTGCATCAACACCACCCATACACAATAGCCATAAGGTCATCACTTAATTAGGTAAATAATGATTCAAATACCGTCTTGTCAATCATGTACAAACCTTTACAATTTGCCCTTGAAGGGCTATGAATCAACTCAACCCAAATATCTAGGATTAGCACTTTAGACAAGGGAATATCAATATTTTTAACACAACCAACATCATAGTCATACCTTATTCATGTTCATACATGGGTGTGTGTGATTGTCCATCCAATGAAACAACACCAACATTATCACAATAGATACTTTATCCTCAAAGCATTCATAAACATGCACATAATATCATAATCATGCATACACCTCATATCTTGCATTCAAGGGTCATATTGAGTCAATACACCAAGCATTCAATTCACGCAACACTATACAAACATGACACAAGTAATCCATTCATTTCATGCATAAACTCATGTGATCATATTAGAGGTCATGGGGGGGGGGGGGGATTGAAGTCTTTTCACAAATATGCCACACAACTATGCACACTAGCTTTCTTATTAAAGCTTTAACTTCCTTAGTTTATTAATTTTATCTTTTACCCTTAAATCCCTAGGAGTAATTTTCATGTTACAAGCCTTACTCTCAAGCAATGTCTCACATGTTCATCATGTATACCTAGTTCTCAAGGTAACCTCACCACATGACTTATTCTTGATCAGTTATAGTCATATAAGATAAATACAACTCAATCTCAATACTAACAACCATGATCCCTCATATAAACCCTAATCAAGTTAGAGCAAATCATCAAGCTTCACTTGTAAGCAATTCATGTCTGGGTGATCTAGTCTAAGGCAATGCATCAAGAAATTCATCAATCTTAGAAGGTCACATCTAAACCCACAATTTGTCTCTTTCAAGTCATAACTCTAGACTATATCAATTTCACCATACAATATTAGGTTAATCAATAATATATGCTTGATCATACTAGAAACATGTAATTACACCAAGAACAACCATTTATTACATTATTAGACCAATATTCAATTATTCCCACATCTTGAAGTCAATTTGATAAAGTGCGGGATTCATGTGTCTAAGAGAATGTTTCATCATAAAACAATAATAATCACCTTAATTAATCAAAATCAATCACAATAAACCATATTTAATAAATTGAAATCATTTTAGAAGAAGACCCATGTTGAAGATTGAAAATCCCTAAGTTCGGGGAATTTGAACTATTTAAAACATACTTTAGAATCCATACCTTAGGTTGAATTCACAAGAAATTGAGGAAGAAAGTGTGATTCTTTGAGCCCTATCTTGACCTTGACCTTGACCTTCAATGTAGTTCTTAGAGTGAGAAATTCATTGGAGGGAACTTGGGGTCTTTTGGGATTTGATTTGGCGTCTTGGGGTATCATTAATTAAAGAGTGTTTTAATACTATGAACTACTTTATATAAGTTAAATAAACCCCTAGTAACTGACCCCTAATCTTAAATAATTAATTAACCAATTACCAAACTACCCTAGCTTTGGGCGTCTCTTGGACAACTTTTGTAAGTGAGACCCACGCCCATGACCCACGGACCATGGGTCCACTCACACCCCTATCATGTGGGTCCGTGGTTCGGGTCTGCAGCCTGTCAACTATTCCCTTGACCTACAGGCCTTGCCAATGAGCGTGGACCACCCTACAGGGCATACGTCCCCTCCGTGGGTCACCAAGTTGGACAGTTTTAGGGCTTAGTTTAGGGTCTTCCTCAAGGACCCTTGGTTGGTCCTTGGGAAGTCGTTAAATGACGTTTCACCCCTAAAATTGTTAATCTAAACAGAGAAATCATTTTACAACATTTACTCACATTTCAAACTCTAAACTCACACATGAAGCTCTAGTTTCACCTATTAGATTCTGTTAAGCTTTCACTAGGTCGTACTAGTTTTTACGGGGTGTTACATATATACTAACTAGTGATTGTTGACACTTAAAACTTGATGAATTGTCTTTGAAACTTCAAATCAAAATGACACCACTTCTGCAGAGTGGTTTTGATTGAGATTCTTTTAGTGAAGTTGATTTTTGTTCATTTTAGTCATAGTTGAATCTACTTACTTCTAGTTTTGGTTTTCTTGTTACTTGCTGAACAGTGGAAATAAGCATATATTGTAGCAACGGTGACCCAGTGGATCACCCCCTTTAAGATTGATGAATCTTATGGATAACGTCCTAACTTTCAAGCAATTGGAGGGTGAGAAAATCCATGAGTCGTGGCTGAGATTTACGGCACTATTGTTATTATGCCCAACTCATGGAATTCTAGATAAGATGCTATTGAACTTCTTCTATAGAGGTCTTGGTCCTGAAAATATAAGAGTTGTTGAAAAACTTTCTCTAGGTGGTCTAACACAACAACCTTACTATGACCAACAAGGAGACAGAGAAGAACCTGGGATTGGCCACCCTATTGGCTAAGCTTAGTCTCTTGGCCAAAAAGATCATGGAATTGGAAGTACCATACAAAAGGAAATATAGGTACATTCCCCTTCATGAGTGTAGAAATTTCAAGGACTATATACTCTCTTTCATTCTCCATAAAGTTGAAGAACACGACAGAGTGTTGAAGAGATAAAAGAGAATGTCTCAATGCTGAACCAAATGACTCCTTCCCTTTCCATATCTATTCAGCTACTGGAAACCCAAATGGGTCATACTTTGTCTCGTCTCTACCCGAGACAAAAAGGGGGACTGCCTAGTGATACTATGTCAAAACCCAAGAGTGAAGTTTCAGTGAGGACTTGCGTCATTCCACGACGTTAACTAAGGTGCTTCTTGGGAGGCAACCTAAGTTTTATTGATTTCTTCTTGTTTCTGTAAATAACATATGTTGATTGTGCAGGTGAAAAAGTGGAATGTTTTTGAAAAGTGTAGGTTGGCGAGCAAAATGTCCAGTCGTTGACTTACCGAAGAGGTCGGTGAGACCGACTTGAACCGCAATTGGACTCAAGAAATCAGAAGATGGAGACCGTAAACTCGGTGGGGCCATGGACTAGTCAGCAAATCGGCGAACATGTCAACGATTTTGACTTAGTTCGTCATTTGGACCCCCATAGTAACTGGAGTACCTGTGAAACTCGGTGAGGTAAGTACCCACTCGGCTTGTCCCCGAGTAGTCCAGTGATAAAAATTAATGTTGTCGAAAAGTCGAGAACTGGACAATATTTTAAAAGGCCAAAGGTTTGAATTTCAAACTCTTTCACATTCACTCACTTTTTAACTTCCAATAATCACACCTGCAATCTATATTTCCTAAATTCCCATATTTTCTTGCTTTTTAGTCTTCAATCTTGTGTCTAGATTTGGAAATCTTTGTCGCCTATCATTTCAAATCGTATATTCGATATTAGAAATTGTTTTTTGGAACCCCATGACTCATAATTAGCGGTTAAACTCATTTTTAATCATATTTTTCTTAGTGATGCGTGCTAGGCCTCTCTGAATTTGTATTTGTATTTTTTCATGTATGTTTTAATTTTTATATCATGCCATAATTGCCTAAGTTGTTAATTTCTCAAGTTGCATGCTTAAATGTGATCATAAATTGTTGGGTTGTGCTTAATTGTTGAATGGGTATAGTCGGGAGAAGTCTGAGTAACCCAAATTATGCTAAGTGACATCTTTTGCGCAATCATGGAGTGTTTGATGTCATTCTTAAGGGCTAAAGTCGTCAAATGGCCTATTTTGGCCAAACCGGAGGAAGTCAAAGTTTCTCGGTGGCATGGGTCTTATGGTTCTGAGTATTATTGATTATGTGTATGTTTTGATATTATTTTCGGGGGTTGCGGGTTGATTATGAAATTTGGGGTAGAAAGTAGGCATGTTGGCAGTTTAGCGAGCTGGGTCGAGCTCGCCAAACCACTCGGTGATTTGTCAAACCCCCTTGCCTACCTTTAATTTCTTGGGTTTTGATGTTTTGGGTTCTATAATTTTCGGCTAGAAGCTTGAGATCACCAAGTGCACTAGGCGACTCACTGAAAGTCTTCTTTAATTGCCCTTTCTGTTCCCCTAATCCCTAAAATACATTGTATAACTTTCAGCGGGCTAGTATATACTCACGAATGACGTCAGTGATTTGCCAAAAGACCCTTCCCATCAACGACAAGCCATATTTCTAGGAATTTTGAAGCCAATCCTGTCACGAACTTGATCTAGCTTGGCAAGTGGATTCAGCGACTCGCCTATTGGTTCGACGAGTATTTCTGCAATATGATTTCTGTGATTTATTTTCTTGAAATGCTTCTAAATTTCTACAATGTTTTTTAAGATATGGCTAGAACCAACCTAGATATGTCGCCCCATAAAAGGTCACAGGGCGTAGTCATCAACGAGGGGGCAGCAAGCCTTTCTATAAAGGGGAAGAAGGAACCTCCAAATGGAGAAAAAGGCAAGGGCAAGAAGCTCATATATAAGGTTCTGGTGGACAACTCTAGCAGTGATGAAGATTCCTTTCACTCGTTGGCTGCATTCTCTAAATCAGATGATGACCAACCTCTACGATCCCGACGAGTAGAAATTTGTTCTAGGTATCACCCATATTCATCGAGAGTTTCAGAGGCCGCCCCTCTTTCAGCTGATACAGTGCCATCTTGACATCGACTTTGACTCCAGCGCACCAACTCAGAATCCTTCTCCCTGTCTACTCAATGGATTAAAAGTCGAGGGACTGAGGATGATTCTGGAAGAGAAATTGTTGTCCATAGAGGTCTTAGAGGGAAAGTACCCTCTATTACTAGACACACTTAGGTGGCATAGATTTGATATCTTCTTTAGGCCTCGAGGCCCATTTATCCCACCTTGGGTCCGTGAGTTCTATTTTGCTTATGATGATCTAGTTTCTCAGGGGAAGAAGAAGGCCAGTGCCTTCAAACCGGTGAAGTCTGTCATGGTCCTAGAAAAAGAAGTTGGGTGTAGCAGTGATCAAATAAATGTTGTCTTTGCAAGACCTACAGGGTTAAAGCATAAATATGAAGCCCTAGTAACTGTTAATTCCCTGGATGACATAAAGGGCTGGCTTGCCCCCCTTATTTCTGTTATCACCCCAAGGTGGATTGAGGCAGGAATCTCGATAGGGAAAAAGGACTTTAATGTAGTTGCACGGTACTGGTTTGAATTCATCAAAATCTTCATCATGCCTTCACAAAATGAGTCCATCCTCCACCATGAAAAGGTAGAATGTCTAGGGTCGATCATAGAAAGAAAGCGGCTCAACTTGGGACTTATTATTGAGTAGGATATGGCCATGAGGGTAGAGCAGCGCCAGACGTACCTGTCATTCCTGGTCCTGATTATAGAGTTGTGTGGGCGTGCTGGAGTTTCTCATATGAGAAAAGGGATATAGAGGTCACTCCCACAACCTCCACATACATTCAACATATAGAGGTCGAGTACACCCGGGAGGAGGCAAATAAGAGGAGATCAGTTCCGATGGATACATCCCCGGAAGTTGATGTTGAGACGATATGTTCAAAATCACCTTTGCCTATTCCGACCTCCGGGCCTTTAGGTACACGTGCTTCCACTTCCTTCCAGGTTCAGCTATTTCTACTACTTCCTAGCCCTCCAGGAATACTCACGACATGATCTTAAAGATGGGGCACCTAGCCCATTCTTCTAATGTACGGCTACACAGTTGGAGGCTAAGGTACCCTAGATGATTAAGAGGGTCATCCTTGATGCATTGACACCCATCTAGTAGACTTCTATTGACACTCTCATAGCAAGAGTGGAGACTTTTAATAGCCAACAAGGGGTTACTTTTGACGTGACGACTCTCAAAGTTGAGGTTGAAAATCTTAGAAAGGATGTGGACTACTTGAATCCACTGACTTAACTTCACTATTAGAGGCAGCGGATGATATGGATGCCCCGGCTACTTCTGAGATTTCTCAAGCCACCACTGGAGATGTGTAGATTGATGATGTGGCAACCCATGAATCAAAGGCAGAGATTGACGAGGAGTAAATCGAGATGCCAGAGGAGACCCTCTATGGAGACCTACCAATCTGGAGGAGACAATTGTATAGTCGGTGATTTAGACATCACTGATAGAGACATTTATGGAAGTCCCTGGTGGAGCCAGCAGTGGTGATGTTGCACCGGGCACTGTTGTCCTGACAGATGGAGCAATTGTGTAAACAATACCCTTCTTTACCTCCCTCTCAATTATTTTATTGACTTTTTAGTATTTTGTTGCATTTGAGGACAAATTGTTTTTATTTTTGGTGGGGTGAGGTATTTCCATACCTATCTCTTGTGATTATTATTTTTGTTTATATATTGGTTTTTTTTGCTATAAATTGTGTTTTGACACTATTTTAAGGATGTTTGAGCTTATGGCTCCCTTCTGAAAAATTTTGCCACCTCTTGTTGTGTTTGATAGTGGCTGTTCTTGTGCAAATTTGAGTGTCGGTTATGATCAATACCGATGATTTGAATAGTGCTCTTAATCAAACAAAAATGAATGTGCGGCTACAATGAGTCCAAATGAAGTTTCATAGACAATATATGAACCTTTTGCATCTCGTTGTGACTAGTCGGTTATCGAATGAAGTCTCTTGTGATGAACATTACACACTAGCGAAAGTGTGGAGTATGTTTGATATTGGTGCCAATGCCTTGTGTGATGAAATTACCATAAAACTTGTGTGATGACACCTAGATTTTGTCTCGTTGATCCGCT
Organism: Solanum sitiens; assembly: GCA_016801875.1. Taxonomy (NCBI): domain Eukaryota; kingdom Viridiplantae; phylum Streptophyta; class Magnoliopsida; order Solanales; family Solanaceae; genus Solanum; species Solanum sitiens. Next base: position 2,051,093 of record JABWTJ010000218.1, read on the forward strand.
TGATTAAGTAGTGCAAGCTCTTGAAATGATCTTAGGCAACAATTTTGAAGAGTGAAAACTTTGCTTGAAACCCTTTTCGAGCCTTATCCTTTTCTTAAAAGAAACTTGATGCAATTGTAACCGCAGTTTACCCATTCACCCATAATTCTCATTAAGTGTGGTTTGTTTTAATATACAACTTAGGTAAAAAGCCTAAGTTGAGGGTGTGGTGAAAAGAGAAGGAAAATAAAGAAGTGCAAAGAAGTCCTCCTTGATCCATAGTTTTGAAAAAGATGGAACCCTTTCGTACAAAAAAAAGAGGAAAAAAAAGCCAAATGAAAAAGAAAAAAATGAAAAAAGTTGAGAATAAAGTTGTAAAAGTTGCAAAAGAAATAGGGTGTCCAGTATTCCACGAGAAGTGAATAATGGGGTAAACCTTGAGCATGGGTGAAATGCTGAAAAAAAGGAAAGAAAGTGATATTCGTACCACATTTCATGATAATAGCAGCCACTGATCCTAAATGACCTGCCTTTACACTTAACCCTGTTACAAGGCTTGGAAAGACCTTTTTGATCTTGAGTGAGTTGAAGCATATTATGATTGGAAAATAATGGCAAACCTATGGGTGAACTCATGTATGTGTTCATTTTTTTGAGTGTGAGAGTTGTATGTGATTCCGGAACTATTATTTGTTGAACAATTGTGTGTTAACATGGAATCATTCTTGTTGTGAGGGAATTTGATTACCTTTGTTAAGCTTGAAATTGCATTTGATGCAAGTATTGTGAACTTGAGGATCTTTGGTAATGGTGAGTCACAACTTGAATCTTTTAGTGCACAATTGATCCTTGCATAAGTAAGTTGAGTCTTATTGTGTGCATTCATGATTGAGTCTTGTGTAGAATTGTTTGAAACATCCCTTTTGAACTACCTAACTTGAATTTGCCTTTAGGATAAGCAAAAGTTTAAGTTGGGGGGTGTTGATGATTCCGAGATTTGGACTCATTTAGTACTTTATTTAAATAGATTTAATGTCCTCAAATGCTTGTTTTGTCCCAATAATTGATGTAAAACCCTTGATTCCTAGGTATATGGATTGAGAAACAAAGCAAGGACACTAATTTGCACAAAAAAAAGGAAACGAGTTGAAAGAATGAAAAAACACAAACCTGGTGATCGCCAAGTCCACTTAGTGAGTAATTGAATGGTCATTTGACCGCGTAAAGTTCCAGTGAGCCAAGCCCTATGGGAAGAAATCAAGTTGGTGATGGGAAAGAGCAGTCAGCAAATCGTCGAGTAGTTTCGCAATGCAGTGCTGGATAGCTCAAAGTTATAGAACTTGACGATGTTGAATATCAAGGAAGAAAGGCGATGAAAGTGACTTAAGGAAAGCTCGCCGAGTAGTTCGGCGAGCCTGACTTACATCGCCAAGTGGCTCTTTGCAGCACATTTTCGGTGACAAGAAAAACCTTTTTGAACATTTAATTTAGTATCTATCATATATCTAATTTTTGTTATATCAAATATTCTTAGATTGAGACAAGTTTTCTCTAGTTTTCCTAAGCTTTGAAGAATTGAATTTTTTTACATTGAAGAAATAAGAAATGGGTCATTGAGATTCTTCAAATTAGAACATTGTAAAGATGAAATCAATCTTACCAGTTGATGGAAACTCAAGTTGGTAACGATTTTTATCTTTTTATAATGTCTAGCTAAAACCCTAATTCTTGGGGTGTGATTATGTAATTATGGGCTGATTTAGTTTATGGGTATTGCTAATTTTTAGTTTAAATGCTATTTAGAAGTGAGTTCAATCATTAATTGTGGTTTAATTTAAGAATTGTAGTTGCAAATGAAGTTCTACCCTTGTGTTTTTGGCTTGCTCGATAGAGAGGTTTTGAAACTAAACTTACTGATTGATGGTCAGTGTGTATTGTGTTGACATGGGTTCAGCTCAAAAGAGTGAATCCTAAACCCAAATCCCACACATTCAGCTCAAGAGAGCGAATAGACTAAGGTATGGGTTGTTCTTATTTTGCTTGCTAGTTGATGTTCGAGAGAAATCAACTTGATTAGGGGTAAATTGTTCGAGAGAAAGTTTATTTCCTCTATAGCCTAGCTTACTCACTAATATCTGGCTATTTTCAAATAGTTGTAATTACACATTTGTCTATATTAGCCTATAATCGAATCACATCCCAAGAACTCATTTCATTATTGTTACTTATTGATATTTATTGTTTGTAACTTCTAATCTAAACCAAACCTCCTGCTCTCATTTGACATTTATGTCACTCCCCATTTGAATTATGTTTTTTTTTAAATTCTTTATTCATATGACTGATTTGATCATATTCATACTTTCCTATTGAATCTCAAACACGTATCGTTCCCATTGGGATTCGACCCCAACTCATTTAGTTGGGTTATATAATGGTTAGCGATATTGACGCTTAGAATTGAATGAAGTATCTTTGAAACGTTAAATCAGTATTCAGAGCATCAGGTTTATAAAGTGTCTTGGGATGTCTGAAGTCGTGATGAGTAGAGTCGTATTCATGAATGTGAAGCGCGCCACATTTATTAATAGGAGGCTACCAAACGTTTAATAAATACTTCACTTATTTTGTACTCTTAATTCATGCGATAGAGTTAAACTCTATAATGCTTCCTTCTAACTTAGTCTCAATAAGTTAAAAAATAATGCCTCCAAGAAGAAACTACGTGAGAAGAAATTCAAGGTGTGAATGCCAAAGAAAATAACAAGATGTGGTTGATGATTTGGTCGATCAAGTAAATCATACCGAGTTTAATGCTGATTTTCAAGTGCTTACCCAAGGTACGATGGCTTATGCTAACTGTGAATTTTTAGCTCATGTGAACCCAAATGTGGGTATGGTGGTGACTAGGGTTCGAGACTTCACTCAAAGGAATCCTTCGAAATTTTATAGTTCAAAAGTGGAAGAGGTCCACAAGAAGTTTTTGAAGGGACCAAAACAATTGTTGACATCATTGGAGTGACTCTGGTGGAAAAGGCAGGTTCGGCCACTTATAAATTAAAAGGGGTTGCTCAAATGTTGTTTGCTTAATGGAAAGGAGAGAGGGCCATTGATGCGTGTCCTAGACTGGGAAAAGTTCAAGGGGAATTTCTTGATAGGTTCTATCCTTTGATATGAGAGAGGCTAAGGTACTAGAGCTCCTTAATCTTAGGCAAGGGAACATGAGAGTGAAGCAGTACTCTTTGAAATTCACTCAATTATCTAAGTACATTTCAACTATCATTGCCAACTCTAGATCTCGTATGAGCAAGTTTGTTTTAAGTGTTTCCTAAATAGCAGTCAAAGAGAGTAGAACAGTCATGTTGATAAAAGAGATGGATAACTAAAAGATAATGATTCATTCTCAACAAATCAAGGAGGAAAATCTTAGGAAGTAGTCCAGAGAATCAAAGAGGTCTAGAAAACATGTTTGTGATTTCTCTCATTCCAGGTCTGCTGGACATGGACGTTTGCAATTTCTTGCAATAGTTCTCCGGTCAAAATTCATCAAATTCTCTGACTCAGAAATTCAACAAAGATAGGTTGTGTAACTATAACCCTCAAGATGGTGCTCCGAGTATTTAAAATCCCCCTATATGTAATAGGTGTGGGAAGAACCATAACGGTGAATGCTTAGCAGTTTCGGGTGCATGTTTTGGTAAGGAAAGATTGGTCACACATTGAGAGGTTTCTCTTCAAAAGATAGCAAGGGTAATGATTGTGGACGTGCTTAGCCTAGTGCTTCTAATTCAGGTGGTATTCCTCGTAAATTATTTGCTCTTCAGGCCTAATATGAGCATGATGGTTCTCTAGATGTGGTAACCGGTATGTTGGATGTATTTTATTTTGATGTATATGCATTGATTGATCCAGGTGTTACATTATATTGTGTGACTCCTTATGCGGCTATGAGATTCAAAATCTATCCCAGTATCCTTTTAAAATATTATTCAGTCTCTAGACCTGTTAGGCACTCTATTATTGTTATGAAGGTTTAGAGAAATTTTACAATTTTAGTTTCCACTGAGTGTCTTCAGTTGATCTTGTAAATCTAGACATGATAGACTTCGATGTCATTCCATGATAGACTTTGATATCATTCTTGGAATGGATTGTGTAACACCTTAGATTTTTGAAAGATGGAAAAATTGCAGTTATTCTAGAACTGGTGCCAAAACCAATGAAACCACAAATGGTTTGTGAACTGACACAGGGACTGTAGGTGGGACCGTGGTTGTCAAGTCCAAAGTTTTTTTATGCCTAGTTGATGAGTCCATATATTTGACTCATTTAGGGCTATATTTTAGTAGAAATAGTGTCCTCTAATGCTTATTATATCTCAATATCTGATAAAAACTCTTAAGTTTTAGGTATTTGAAGTTCGAAGGAAAGCATGGACACTATGTCGCAAAAAGTCTGAAAGAACTAAGAAATGGAAACCTGAGGATCGCCAAGTCCACTTGGCGGATCGCCAAAGAGGACTACTTCTCCTTTTGTTCCAGTGTGCTGAACCCTAAAGAAAAGGATCAAATCAGCAGAAGAAGAGAGCAATCGGTGTGTCACCGAGCAGTTCTGCAAAGCCGTACTATATCGCCCAATGGTCCAGGACACGAAGATGTTGTGGTCAAGAATGGAAGGCGATAAACCAGACAAAGGGTGAATCACCGAGTTGATCGGCGATTCTCACTAAAGTCGCCGAGTGATCTGTTGTAGCATTAATTTTGAAAACTATAAATACTAGTTTTATTATTAGTTTTAAGAGTTTCGAAAAAAAGTAGAACATTATCATAATTTCTTAATATTGAATAGTATTTTTTCATATTTTTACTCTAAAGTTGTAAGGGTTTTGAAGACGAAAACAAAACAAGAATTTCATCTCTTCAATATGGAGGTGGGTCTCCTTGATTCTTCTTTCTTTGCTCAAATCAAGACTTAAATCTTCATACCCATTTGATTTCATCATCATTGAAGGTATAATTTGTATTTCTTGATGTATGCCTAAAAATACTGCATTCTTGGGGTGTGATCTAGCGAATATGGGTTAATATTGTTGTTGGGTCTTGCTTGTTGGTAGATAAAATGTTGTTTAATGGTGATTTCATCTAGTATTTGTGGTTTAATATAATGGATTTGTAGATGCAAATACAAGTTCACTCATGTTTTTATGGCTTGCTCGAGAGAGAAGTCGCGAAACCAAGACTACTAGATTGATGGCCTAAGAAGTGGGTCGACATGAGGTTTAGCCCGAGAGAATGAGACCAAGTACCATATCCTAACAATCAGCTTGAGAGAGTGAGTGGGTTAAGGCATATGATGGTCTTTATGCGGCAAATGGGTGTCCGAGAGAAACTCATTTGAAACGGGGTAAGGTGCTCGAGAGAGAACTTATTCCCATATAAAGCTTAGCCTAATCACTATTATTCTATAGATCTTCTATCGAAAGCATGTACCAATAATCTAAATTAATATTTGTTGTGGTCACATTCCAAGAATTCCCCCTCTCATACTTGTTTCTCCTTGTATTTTTACTATTTTTACTACTTGTGACAAACCCCCATTGATACCTGACACTTTCTGTCACCCCCACTAATTTACAATATTTTATCTCGTTAATTTATTTAGCTACAACTAATTAGAATTAAATTCTAATTAACTACAAATTCTCAAAACCGCTTCCTTGGGAGACGACCCCAACCCTCGTTTTGGCTTACTATATTATCGACGATCGTAGGCACTTGAACCAGAAGTAGTGTCGTCCATCACGATAAGCATAAATAGTCCCAATACTTTTATATGACTTACAAGGATAGTATGTTATCCACTGCATGAGCCGTAGGTTGGTCTCGTAGGTGAGTCCCAAACTTAGAATAATTTTATGATCAAAAGTTGGGACCCACGTCCATGGTGTACGACTATAAATAGACCCATGGACCTTATATGAGGTCCCATTGTTGGGGTCCAAAGACTGTGGTCTATGAACCCACCAATGGTCTTCCAGGACGGTCCATGGTGGGACCTACAGACCGTAGGTTAGGTCATTAGTGAGGGTTCGACGGTTATTTTAAAGGGGATTCTGGGTCTTTTCACAATTATTCTAGCCCAATATTATGTCAGTTTACCTTCTATTATAACCCTATATAAACATATTTACCCCCAAATTTCCCAATTAAACACATTCTTCTAAATTCTCAAAGTTGATCAAAGTTCTTCCCCAAATATTTCTCTCTTTAAAAGCTTGAAGAAGAAGGCTAGGATTTCAAGGTTAAGCCTGTGAATTCAAGATAGTCCTTTCCTATACAAGGTTCTTAAATTCTCCAATTATTCAAAGTAGAATCACCAATGGAAGTTAGGGTTTTTACTCAAGCTCATGGGTTCTTTTTAATTTTGATCTAAAAGAATGTTTTATGTCTTTTATGCATGAATTGAAGTAATTGCATGTCTCTAAGATGAATTACCATGAATCCATGTGAAATCCATGATTTATAGACTATGATCATATGAAGAAGCTTTTGAGATATGAAAGATAAATTTATGAAGATATGCATGTTCTTTATGATATTGATGAAAATGTTTTAAGGATGCTTTGACAGTGAATCAATGTTGTTGTTGTTATTGTGAAAGGTTTTCTCATATACTACTCAATACATGCATGTGAAAGGGTGTTCTCACATTAAGAGTTTTTTTACACTTGAAAAGTGTTCTCAAGTAAACTTTGAATCAATATTTAGGAGCTATTTTAATGAAACCTAGCTTGGATTTTCTACTTGATGTGCCTTCCATGGATGATAAGGAAAGCAGGGATTACCGATGTCCTATACTGATAAGACAAGTAGTGAATACCCCTGTCTCATGAATGTTAAGATAAGTTAAGACTAATGACTATTCCATGAGATTTATGATTAGCATCGAGTGGACAAGTATTGAATACCCATTTCCCATAAACTATGTGCCACCATAGGTTATTCTAGATAGGCATTCGATGGTGTATCCATATAAGCTAAAAATTCATGGTCCTTACCTTGGCAAGTAGGACACCCTTTTTTTATGTGGGGTAAACACCAGATTCCATGTTATAGCTCACATGGTCTCTATGTCGGTTAAAGGAAAATCTCTCCCAATAATGTACTAAGGTTACTTTTGGAAGTATCCACATGTGTTTTAAGATAATTTTTACTTCCATTGACCATGATCACAATAATGTTTACTAACCTATTATCTTATGTTTTAACTTGGTCTTTCCATATCACGAAAAGTCCTTTTAGCATTATTTCATATCTTTTATGCATTTCTATCATACTTGGTACATTATTTGTAGTAACATATACCTCTTGCCTATGCTCTTTCCAAATGTAGGATCTAACGCTCTGATCTGCAGCTTCGTGGCTAGGGATCACTTTAGTAGATTGAAATTTTGTGAGTCCTCATGTTTAGAGGACCGAGCCTTTTATTTCTTATTGTATTTACTTCTCAATATTGTATGTTACAAATGAGTTTTGTCCCAATCACTCTTGATATACTAGATGTCTTTGAGACTATGTTAGACTACCGCTACTTTTTATCAACTTTTATGATATGAATTATCTTCTAAAAGTTTCTTGATTTTCTATTATCTTGATGATGCATTCTAAGTGGCTTGTGAAGGGACTCTAGGGTCCTGTACGCCGTGTTATGCCTAGGTTATACTTTGGGTCGTGAAAACTTGGTATTCAGAGCACAAAAGTTAGAAGGTCCTAGGATGTCGCATAAGCCACGTCAAGTAGAGTCTTATTCATGAGTGTAAAATACTCTACATTGATGAATGAGAGGCTAAAAGAATTTTAGTAAACTTTGTTTCTTTAATTACTCCAAATTCGTGCAAAAGATTTTAACTCTATAATATATCTCTCTTAATCCTTATCCGATACTTTTCAGGATATCGCCACTTGAAAGGCATATAGTTGAAGTAATGCGGAAGATGATGTGGAACGGGAAGCTCCTCCACAAGCTTGGGTCCTAGGGTATACTTTGGGTCATGAAAAACTTGGTAATTAGAGCACAAGATTTAGAAATATCCTAGATGTTTGCTAAACCACGTCTAGTAGAGTTTTATTCACGAGTGTGAAGTGTGACACATTTATGAATAGGAATCGATAAGATCATTAGGAAATTCTACTTCTTTCATAATTCTTAAGTTGTGTGATAGATTTTAACTCTATATGCCTCTCTCTTAATATCTGATCCTTTTCATGACATGGCCCCTCGAATAATATATGTTAGGAAGAATATAAATGAGAATGTTGATCGAGAAGCTCATCAAGTTTTGGTTGACCATTTGGCCTAATAATTAACTAATGCAGAGTTTCAAGCTATTTTTCAAGTGTTGTATCAATCTATGACGAATCAAGACAATAGGGAGGTTGTGGTCTCCGTGAACCCAAATGTGGGAATAGCAACAACTAGAGTGAGGGACTTCACTAGGATTAACCCCTCTAGTTTTCATGGTTTTATAGATGAGAAAGATATTAAGAATTCATTGATGATGTATACAAGGTTTTGATGATCATGGGTGTGACGTTCTTGGAAAAGGCGAAATTGGCCGCTTATCAACTTAAGGGTATTTATCAAGTTTGGTTCAACCAATGGATGGAAGACAGGGTAGTTGATGCAGGTCCTTTTGATTGGGAAAAATTTAAGATTGCTTTCCTCGATAGGTTGCTTCCCCTTAAGATGAGGGAGGTAAAGGTACTTGAATTCATTAACCTTCATCAAGGAAATATGAGTGTGAAGGATTATGCTTTGAAGTTCATGCAATTGTCTAGAAATTCCCCTACTATGATTGTCGATCCTAGGGCAAGGATGAGCAAGTTTGTTTTGGGTGTGTCCAAGATGGTGGTTAAGGAATGTCGTACCACCATGCTAATCAAGGAAATGGAAAGTTATCATCTAATTTCATGCTAAAAAAATTAAAGAAGAGAAACTCAAGGAAAGGTTTAGGGAGGCAAAGAGGACAAAGGCTGGTGATGATGATTTTTCACATTTAAGGTCTGAGGGACATAGTCGTTCAATGTTTCTGCAAAGGTTTTCTGGTTAAGGTTCCTCCAATGCTCTGGATTCAAAGTTCAAACAAAGAGATGGTGTCTAACCCTAAGCCTCAAGGAGGAAATGGTAGTGGAAATGGATCTTCAATTCCCGCAGGCCAAAAGTGTGTCAAAAGTCATCCGGGAAAATGCTTGATGGTATAGATAATTGCTTTGGACATGGAAAAAGTGTTAACCATTTGAGATATTGTCCATCTAGAATTGACAAAGGAATGAATGGTAGGCAATCTCTACCGTGTGGTTCAAGTTCAAGTAATCCAAAGAAAAAACAATTTTATGCACTTAAAACTTGAAATGCTCAAGAGGGTTCTCCCAATGTGGTTACCGATATGCTGAAAGTCTTTCATCTTGATGTTTATGTTCTGTTTGATCGTAGTGCTACTTTTTATTTTGTGACGCCATATTTGGCTTTGAGGTTTGATGATTTTTGGATGTGTTGATAAAACATTTTTGTATTACACCTATTGGTGAATCTATCATAGCTAAGTGAGTCTACAAAAGTTGTCATGTCTCCTTATTCCATAGAGTCACTCTTGTTGCTCTTGTAGAGCTTGATATATTGGATTTTGAAGTTATCCTTGGTATGGGTTGGCTCAATTCTTGGTATGCCTCTATAAATTGTAGAACCCGAGTGGTCAAATTTCAATTTCATATGAGCTTTTCCTAGAGTGGAAGGCGGAAATTCAGTTTGTTTCTTGCCTCAAAGCTAAAAAAATAATTTCTAAAGGTTATGTGCATCATTGTGTTTGGGGTTAGCGATACAGATTTTGAAACTCCTACACATGAGTCGGTCCCTATTGTAAATGAGTTTCTAGAATTGTTTTTCGATGATCTAACCAGTGGTCCTATCAAAAGGGAAATAGACTTTGGTATTGACCTTCTCCCAAATACGCAACCTATATTTATTCCTCACTGCATGGCTCCGTTAGAATTTAAGGAATTGAAAGAACAATTAAAGGGTTTTTTGGATAAGGATTTCATCCGCCCGAGTATCTCTTCATGAGGTGCTCCAGTCTTGCTTGTTTGTAAGAAGGATGATTCACTTCATATATGTATTGATTACCGACAATTGAACAAGGTCACCATTAAGAACAAGTATCCTCTTCCAAGGATAAATGATTTGTTTGATCAACTCTAAGGAATGAGTTACTTCTATAAGATCGAACTTTGGTCGGGTTATCACCAATTAAGGGTAAAAGAAGATGAAATCTCGAATATGACTTTTTGAACTCTTCATTATGAGTTTTTGTTAATGTCGTTTAGTTTACATAATGCTCCAAAGGCATCTATTGACTTGATGAATAGAGTGTTAGACAATATATATAAATATATATATATATATATATATATATATATATATATATATATGTGTGTGTGTGTGTGTGTGTGTGTGTGTGTGTGTGTGTGATTGTGATTGTTGAAGACATTTTAATTTACTTGAGGAGTGAAGATGAGCACACTAATCAATTTAGCATTGTGTTGCCAGTCCTCAAGGACCAACAATCTTTCCAAAGTTTAGTGGATCAAGTTTTGGTTGAAATCAGTGACTTTTCTTGGTCACATTGTTTCATGTAAGGGTATTGAGATATACTCTATGAAGATGGATGTGGTTAAGAGTTGGCCAAGACCTCTATCCCCTTTCGGATACTCAAAGTTTCCTTGGTTTGAATGATTGTTAGAAGGTTTGTGGAAGGGTTTTCTATGATTGTCTCTCCATTGACGGCATTTACCCAAAATAAGGTTAAGTTCTTATGGTTGGAAGCGTGTGAGAAGACTTTCAAAGAATTGAAAGATAGACTTATCGACGCTCCGCCATTAACTCTACTGGAAGGTTTCGATGGGTTTATTGTTTATTGTGATGCTTCAAAGATTGGATTAGGGTGCGTTCTTACACAAAATGGAAAGTCATTTCTTACGCTTCAAGACAACTTAAATTCATGAAAAAAAGAACTATCCTACCTATGATTTAGAACTACTCACAGTTGTGTTTGCCTTAAGATTTGGAGGTATTACCTATATGTTGTTAATGTTGATGTCTTAACCGACAACAAGAGTTTACAATGTGTGTTAAAGACAAAAATCAAAATATTATCCAAATAAGGTGGCTTGAATTGCTAAAGGATTACGAAATAAGTGTCCTCTATCACCCCAACAAGGCGAATGTTGTGGCGGATGCTCTTAGTCGATCATCAATGGGTAGTGTTGCTCATGTCAAGGAAGATAAGAAAGAGTTGGTTCGTGATGTTCATAGATTGACTTAATAAGGTATTCGGTTGGTTGATTCTAATGAAGTTGGTTTTATGGTTCATAAAGGTTCAAAATTATCTTTTAGTCACATGTGAAAGCCAAGCAAGGTCTTGACCCAATTTTGATTAAATTAAAGGAATTGATACTTAAAAAGTCCATTGAGACTTTCTCCCAAAGGAGATATGGTATGTTTCTATATCAAGGTCGGTTGTGTGTTTCCAACGTCAATGACTTGAGAGATAAAATCTTATTAAAAGCTCATAGTTCTTGATACTCCATTAACCCGGGAGCCACTAAGATGTACCATGACTTACGGGAGGTCTATTTATGGAATGGAATGACGACATATATTGCAGAATTTGTAGCTAAGTGTTCTAATTGTCAACAAGTGAAATTTGAGCATCGAAATCCAAAAGGTTTCTCCAAAAATATTAGTATTCCTACTTAGAAGTGGGAAGATTTGAATATGAACTTCATTGTTGGTTTACCCCACATTCGGTCACAACATGAATCGATTTGGATTATTGTAGATTGTATGAAGAAGTTGGCTTATTTCATTTCATAGGTTTTTTATTCGATGGAAGATTATGCTAAGTTGTATCTAAAGGAGATGGTTAGGTTGCATGGAGATCCCTCATCCATAATATCTTATCGTGGTACCCAATTTACTTCTCAATTTTTGAAGTCTTTCCAAAAAGGACTTGATATTCGTGTAAAGATATGTATGACCTTTCATCCTCAAACCGATGGGTAAGGGGAGCATACTATCTAAACTTTGGAAAATATGTTGAGAGCTTGTGTGATTGACTTCAAGGGTAATTGGGATAATCATTTGTATTTGATTGAGTTTACTTATAATAATACCTATCATTCAAGCATCAGCATGACTCCATTTAAGGCTCTTTATGGTTGGAGGTCTAAATATCTTATAGGCTGGTTTGAAGTAGGTTAAGTTGCTTTAATATGTCCTAAATTGGTTCATCCTACTATGGAGAAAGTTTAACTTATAAGAGATAGGTTAAAAATGACTCAAATTCGAAAACAGTCTTATGCTGATGTTAGGAAGAGAAATCATGAGTTTGATATAGATTATTAGGTTTACTTGAGAATTTCACCCATGAAGGGTGTGATGAGATTTGGAAAGAACGGGAAGCTAAGTCCATGTTATGTGGGGCTATATCCGATTTTGAGGCATATTGGTAAGGTTGCATATGAACTTGATTTGCATAATGACTTAGCATCGGGCATCCAGTTTTCTATATTCCCTTTTTGAAGACATGTGTTAGTGATCCAACATATATTATACCATTGGAGTGTCTTGGTATAAAGGAAGTTTTTCTTATAAAGAAGTTCTAGTTGAGATTTTAGACCGACAAGTTAAGAAATTGAGGAATAAGGAAGTGGCATCCATAAAGATCTTATAGGAGAATCAAAGGGTTGAGGGTGATACTTAGAAGGCCGAAGCTGATATGATGTCCTGTTATCCCCATATCTTTCCCTCTGATCCTATTCTAGATTGAGGTATTTATCTCCTCATGGTTCATCCTCTTGGTTTCATATGTCTTAGTCATTCTCATGTTTACTCATGAATGCATACCCATGAAAACTTGAATTTTTGAGAAAGTGATTTAACTTGATTGATTTCTTCATGATTATGTGCATTTGGGTATGATTTGTATGTGTTCCTTATGCAATGATATTTCTAGTATTTTTATATGTTTTGATGAAGTTGTATTCGTGTTAGGTTTTTATAGATCTCCTCCCCTACCCTCCTTATGTTGTCGTGAGTTCCATTCGAGGACGAATGTTTCCAAGGGAAAGATATTGTAACACTTAAGAAAATGGGAAAGAAAGAAAAGAAGTTTTTGGATTGCAGATTGTGTCTACTGGTCCCATCTATGGACCGTAGAAGCTTCTATAGGTTGTAGATAGAAACCGTAGGAACAGGAAAATAATTTTCTAAAATCAAATTCAAGAACTTTTTTTGTGGTTCACCAGGATGACCCGTCATTCAATGTACGAGTCATAGATAGGTCTTGTCGAAAGGTCCCAGACTTACTAAAATTTTAAGGGGTCAAGTTGGTTTCTACGGTTGGTATCTACAAACTCTAGGAAGACTTACAAGCCATAGAAGTGTTCCATCAAAGAGATAGGTGATTCCATGCCATTTTGCCTTCTTTCCTATACCATATCTAAAGATTGTAAGCCCTAAATTACCCATTTTTCAATTCATTCTCCTAAATCCTCTAAACCTAATCAAATTCATCCTCCAAAATTCTCTCAAGACTAAGGAAGAAGAAGGATATAATTCAAGTTCACCAATCCTCCATTATTTTGGTCTTAAAGGATCAAGGGATCTAGGTATTCACCCATAGATTCCTTTCCTCCATAGGTTCCCCAAGGTTTCCAATTTCTCCCTTTCAATAGCAATTGTTTAAGTTAGGGTTTCAATTCAATATTTAAGGGTATCCAAGTGTGATTGATTATTGTATATTAAGTATTATAATGCATGTTCCATGTAAATACATGATATTTAGTTCGAATTATGTTGACCCATGCCTAAATTATGATTTTTACCTCTGAACCTAAGATGAACTCATGAACCTATAAATTTTTGAATCTATGAAGATATCTATGTTTTTAGGAAGTTGTTGTAAATGATTTGGAGATGCTTTGAAAGGAAAGTATCAATATTATTGTGAAATAATTTCTCACTTGCTATTATGATTATGATTGTGAAAGGTAATTCTCACACATGGATTCACATGGGTGAAATGTTTTCTCATCTATGTTGAATTGCACTTTAAGGAGCTATTCTATATTTTAATATTAAAGATATGGATAGGTATGGATCATTTTATTTCCTATGTTATAATAACACTTGACTTTTAACTATTCTGTTGGGATTTAGATTTAGCACAGAGGGCTTTGAGGTGGAGGCTCAAATAGGGTAGTCTCTAGTAGCAACCTCTGGTTCCGGACTATGTACCTCTTAGGATTGTCTTAAATAACCTAGCTAGTGAATCCACTTTAGAAAATGATGATATGTATAGACTCTATCTTATAAAGTAGATTCCCCTTATTTCAATATGAAGGATATGCTTAATTCCGTGACGTAGCTCTCATGGTCTTATTGTCGGTTAAAGGTAAAATCTCACAAAAATGACTATGTTTTCTTCAAAGTTTCTACTATGTCCTTTACTTCAAATGCATTGATTATATCTTATGCTTTTCATGTTTTACTTCTTTGAGCCTTTATGTTCAAAGAGTGATCACGTCTACAGGTTTCAAACCATTCATGATATTGTGTCTATTTTATGTATATAAACCCCCATACTTAGTACATTTCATGTACTAATGCATATTTTTACCAATATTATCTCGTGAATCGACATTCCTACCCTGCACACTCGTGGCTAGACATCTCTTAGGTGCTTATTGATTGGTGAATCCTCATGTTTCGAGGACTGAGACACTTTATAACTTTATATCATTTTCATTTAAAGGTTTTGTATGTGATGTATAAGTTACATACCAATAACTATCCTTATGATGTATTAGATGGATTATTGAGACTTATGTTAGACTTCCATTTTGTCAAACTCTTTTATTATATCAATGCTATCATTTTAAAGTCTTTATTTCTTATTATCTTGTATGATGCATGATAAATGTCTTGTGTAGGGTCTCTCGAGATTCTTTATACCATGTTACACCTAGGGTATACTTTGGGTCGTGACAATACCATGTTTTAGCTTGGTCATTGCATTATATCATGTTCTATCGCATTTGTTGCATTTCTCACATGCTCGGAACATTCCATGTACTAACCTCCACTTTTTCTTATATTATTTCATAATATAGGGTCTGACACTCTATCTTCCATCCATGACTAGAGTCAGATTGATTACTACTTGTGTTGGTGCGTACTCTTATTCCAAGGACGTTCTTATTAGTTTTATCAGACTTATCGTACTTTCAGTTTTCCTTTATGATAGAGATAGCTAGAGACATGTCTCAATATCTCATCTATGGTAGAGGCTTTTGTCAGACTTAGATTGTTCAGCGTATAAGGTTGTACTCTATTTTGGTACTTATGAGATTATATTTTGAGACTTATCTTCTGTTGCAACTCTTATGCTTATTTAGTATCAGAATGTAATGCTCATGTATAGTGACTTGTTTAGGGTCTCGATGGATCCTACTTTCCATGTTTAGTCTAGGGGGTAGTTTGGGTCATGAGAGGTGTACATATGATTTCTCATAAGTAGAATCAAATTAAGATTGAGAATGTGTTTAATGTCCACCTCCATCCCTTTCATGAGCTCTTGTATTCTTTGAACCTTCGGTGAAAATACTCAAGTGGCATCCCAAGTACCATCAACAATATGTTTAATAACTTGTGAATCATTCTTCAATATTAAGGGGAATAAATTGTTTACCCTGCAGTATTCTATACCCATCCTCAAAGACACCACCTCTGCAACCAAGTTATTAGCCATGCCAATCATCTTTCCTTCGGCATAAATAAGATCACCCTAGTCATTTGTTATGCTGAATGCACATGAGCTAGGACCAAGATTACCTTTAGAAGCTCCATCCGAATTACTTTTAAATTCTCCCCTTTAGGTATCTTTCAATACACAACTTTACAGTCAATTTTAGGAGTGTAATTTGTTAGGAATCTTATCAAATCTAACCATTTATCAGGTAAGTTGTGCATCCATGTATATAGAAACTTTTCAAGGAAAAATAAATTCTTGGCTATCTCCCTTCTCATACTCAAATAAGACATCTTCCCTCCGTTGATTATTATGTTGATTCTCTTCCACATTTTCCATAGAATAAACATATGAATAAATTTTATGATAAGACTGAGTTTGGTTGATGCATTTGTGTTCCACCATTTGTAAACAATGTCTTTTAGTTGAAGGAAAGGGCCCTCTACACCTATATAATTAGCAAAAAATCTCCATAATGAGTTGGATATTAGGCATCTAATAAATAGATGTTCAATAGACTCATGCACTCCTTCCTCACAAAAAAACACGCTACATTTTCACAAATCTTGTATAAGCTGAGAACTTCTGTTTATAGTTATGTGGTTTCTCCAAAGTCTCCATATAAAAAAACATGGCCTTGAAAGAGATTTTCTTATCCAAATAAGCTTGAAGATTATACACAACTCTCACCCTCAAATACTCCCATGCAGAACCAACATAAAATTTTCTCCCATCACCTCTCTCTCTTGAGTTATTTCACCCTCTTCCATCTCACCTTGCTTACATTCTCTTAGCACCATACACCTTTCTCTATGAAAAGCATTCAGTTGTGCTACTTTAACTTTTGGAACCTTGTTGTGACCTTTTTCTTGTGTTGAACTGCCTGTTTCTGACATGACCCCTACTACCATCCTTCATCCTTGTTCTTACTATGTATTGATCTTTCTTCCAAGTTAGATGTCTCATCATTCTCCTTTTGATTAAGCACATCAAAATAATTGTCGGTACACATGTTCTCATGTCTTTCTACAAATTTCTCTCCCATAATTTCTCCTGCCTTCTTTGTAAAGATCCTTGTTATGACTTCCATTTACTGATCATTGCTCTTTTGAAAGATTTCGTATCATCAAGTTATTGAGGAATGATAGCTTCCTTCTCTTGTATCCTCTCCTTTTGTAGTTCTAGGTGCAAGAATTTGCACTGTTCCTCTTTGCGACCTTGAATTATACATCTCTTGCAATGATGGAAGTAAATCATATTGGATTTTAACTTTAACAATTTTGTTCTCCTGGTTGTTGTTATTTTTTATCTGCATTCAAACATACTCGTTTTTTCCTCTAGCAGATCCAGTTTAACCTTCACCCTTGCACAACTTGGACGAGTCTTATTTATTATTGCAAGATCCATATGCAAAGGTTTCCCTACTATTGCTGGTAAAGAGAAAAATACTTCATTCACAAAAAATACGAGAAGCAGGTCTGGAAAAAAGATTGAGTTGTGGCCTGCGAGGTTTCTTCACTTGCCTTGAAGTTGGCATCATGTATGAAATGACACATTTGATATGAATAGTCATATTTAAGCTATTATGTAAGAAGAGTTCTTAGCCAATATATTAATGTAATCTTCAACCCAATTAAACCTCATTAGAATATGTCTATTCTGTAGATGGTAAATCTTGCAATCGCTAGTAATACCGCAATACTGTGGTATTTACTCCTGTAACTCTGCTATATCATGTGTTTCATATTAGAATTTGCCTACAACATCATATTGTAGATTCTAAATAATATTCATCTTGCACACTTAGACTATAGGTATGAATACCATCAATGATACATGTTTTCTTCATTGGGATATGCTCTACTCCAAATTATCATTTATCTCCTTGTCTTTTAAATCATTGTGCCTAATAATATCTATGAATTTATTCTTGGTCGTTGTTATGTAAGACCCCAAAATGAGTTAGGGTGTCTAGAGCCAAACATATTTGTACTAAGGGTCTAAGGTCCTAAAATGGGTTATAATGTGTTATTGAGGCAGTGTCTAAAGATTGAGGTGATTTGGAAGTCAAACGTCAAGGGACGACTAAGACGTTCGACGACTAGTCACCTATGTGTCTCATGTGTCTATACCTGCTTATATGTGTATGTCATGAGATTATGAGGTCCTTATATGATTTATAATGGTGTTTATAGGCAGTACGTTAAATTTCATGAAGTTTGGAGGTCAAACGTCCAAGACGTTTGAAAGTTAGCCCTTGAGACGTTCATGTGTGTCTTGAGTGTGCCTAGCATGTTTGAAGGTGTTGCGATTGTTTGTTTTGGGTGAAACTGATGTGGAAGGTCCTTGACATTTTAAGGTATATATTTAAGTTGGAAACGTCTGGGTATGACTCCCCAAGGGTCCCGCAAATGCCCTCAAGGAGAACCCAAAGGTTGTCGAGACACTGCCTTGGCAGTGTCAATCGACGAAGACAAAGGATGGCTCGTCAGTCCACCAACGGCCCATCGATTGTGAGGCATCTATGGACACTTAGCCTGGTGAAGGCTTAGGGTTGTTGTCAAGCCACAGACCCAAACGACCGCCTACAGTACGGTCCGTCGATGGACCTACTGGGCGTCGTTTGTGGCCGTCGATGCAGGCTGCAACAACTGCCATGCACGTTGTTTTAATTATGGGGTGAATGGGAAATTCACCCCACGTGCTAACCTGACCCTAGTTGGTTTATTCAGTTATTTTTTGGTGTATTTAAGTGATCAAAAACGTGATTACCCCATTCCCAATTCAATTCACAAAAATTAGACTTCCCTCCCAAACCAAACTCACTCTAGAACCTCCATTGAAGGTGAAACTCAGGAACAGCTTGGAGCTTGGATTTCCATGGATTCTTCACCAAGTTTTAGAGGTCTTCTTCTACATTAAGGTATGGTGATCCTTCATCTCTAGTTATCCTTCCATCTAGAGAATTATTCTCAAAGGTTTCAAAGAGGAAATATGATCAAATCTCTTCTTCTTCAATCTAGCCATGGGTTCTTTCTCAAATTGATTTCAAAAGCATAATATTAATGATTTGATGATTAGCTACTGATTTGAATGTGATTTTCAATCCAATTTCGTGTTGAACCCATGATCCCTTTAAAGTTACAATTTAGTCTATGTGTGGGCTTTGTGATCTTAATCTTATGTTAATCGAATTATGGTTCTATTGTGTTAAAATGCTTATATCTACTGCCTAGTATGTGCATTGATGGTTAATTGTTGATGAGTGATCCATGTGGATCAAGGTTTGAAGGTTTGAGTGAAGTTAGCCTATAATGTAGAATCTTGTGATCTTGATGCTAGAATGCTTATTATGAGATTAAATTATGTTAAATTGATGGTTAGCTACTGCCTATGATGTAATGTGATTATGAATTATATGTAATGGATCCAATGTGGATCAATGCTTGATAATTTGAATAAGATTAGTCTATATTATTCTATCTTCCATGGATTCCTAATATGTAGCATGCTTACGGTGATCTCGAGTTTATTGGAAATTGTAGTAGGATTTCGTTTAGGTTATGATTTCTTTAGCTACTGCCCTACATGTATATCATTGATGAAGTTTGATTGATGATCAAGATTAGGGAAATTGGGTGATGATCTATGTCTCTCTATTTTCTAGTGTATTATTGATATTTTGTACTAGTTTGTAGCATGACCTAGTAACAGTTTATGCATGGTTTCTTTTATGATTAAATCAAATTTAGCTACTGCCCTATACATTAATTGTTGATGAAAAAGGAGTATTGATCAAAGATGATCATGGGATGAGAAATCAGTAAGAATGTCTATCTCCTTTACTTTCTTATAGAATTGCTAGTTGATGTAGCGTTGTATGGCATTGTGTGGTATGGTCCACTTATGGTGGTGGTGTTTACCTTATTGTCATTCTAAATGTGATGTGATCATGGCCTTGAAAGCAATTTTATCTTGAAAGTGTGGTTATGACGATCACATAATGTGAAGTATTATGACTAGTCTCCAATGCTAGTTCATGATCTAGGTTATATTGATGAAGCTTCTAATACGTTCAAATGACTATGTTAGGGCTAGGTATGGTCTACATGTTGATGCTTGAATACTCTTGTGTAGTATGACCCCTACCTATGTACCCCTATATGAATATGTTGTCTTGAGCATGATTGTCCTAGATGTAAATTATGAATATGTCTTACCTCCTATGCTGTGATGTTTGGTGTGTGGTATATAGTTCCTATTACTCAATATGTGAGTTGTCTATGGTTTAAGGGACTTGAATGTGTATTGTGATCTTTGTAAGGTGGCTGCCTCAATGTTAGGATTGTTGCCATTATGTGATCATGTTGTCCAATGTACACACACGCCGCATGCATGTTTTTAAGTAGTATAGGTTCATGGTGTCTAATGAAAGGATATTCTCATATGCACTAATGTCTACTACTATGCATGTAAAGTATATGCCCAAGAAGTATGTATTGTAACTCTTAAACTAGGATGACTTGATAGGTGTACTAGTATGGATGAGGGTATGGGACCTTGTCCATGCATTCCACATGTGTGCCTTTATAGGATAGTTCCTAGGTGTTTATCTATAGTTATGAATATGAATGTATGTTTAAGTGATGAACATGTCTTATATGCATGTATAAAGTGAATTATGAATATGTGTGGTCTAAAGGTGTTATGTGAAAGATTTGCTCACATGTATGTACACACATACATGTTTGATGATCTAGTAAATAGAGGGGCTCTTGGAAGGTGTTCCCAAGAGTATCCTAAACTAGATGGTGCTTTACAGATGCTATGTCCATGTGAAAGGACTTCTCACATGATTTAGGTTGATAAATCCTCATCTATGACCTATGAGCTAAGCATATGAGGAGTTAACTCTTCTAAGCCTATGTTTTATAAAGTAATGAATAATAAGGGCTTTCAATAAAGGGAACTTAGCTTACCACCGAGTGAACTTGTAGATGAGGGGTGGCACCTTCTCAAGGAGGGAAAGTAGGGCTCAGCATAGTCCTCACGGGGTGGATAGCCTCATAGTCCAAAAGGGCATAGAGTGATGTTTCCATGACGGCCTCCAAGTCCCATAAACTATGTTTGCCACATATGATCTAGCAAGTGAATTCACTTTGTATGCTAGCATGTGTTAATGTTCTACCTTGGCTAGGTAGATCACCTTCCATTGGTGTAAGGCTCTACAACACCAAATTTCATGTAGCATCCATGGTCTTAGTGTCGGTTAAGGCAATAGCTTCCCTAATGTAAAATGGACAATGGAATTAAGGTAAAGTAAAGGGAAGGTACTTAGGATAGGCGGAAGTAATGAAACCATTATACATTGCACAAGTAGCTCTCTAAGGGAGTCCTAGAAAGGTGGTCTAATGTATGTGCATATGTTTATGGTTCTTTTGTATGACATTGTGTTAGTGTCTACATGATATGATGAAATGCATGATATGAAGTTATAATATGACTATGTGACTAAGGTTCTACTTGAAGTGTATGTAGTTGACTATAGTATTATGTTTGGTATATGATGTATATGTTAAGGCTTGTGGTCTTATGATAGGTTTACTAAGTAGGTGTGAGGTTATGGGACTTCACATGTAAATTGCACTAGTAGACTTAGAATAGGATTGTGAGTAAGGTCTTGTAATGTGCTATGTGAATGAAGTTAGCATATGTGAAAGTAAACTATGATTCACTGTAATGATGTTGTAAGTCTTGACTTGAATGTGTCTTATGGTGTGCTATACTCTTATGATGGTATGTGTTTGTATGTATGAGTACCTTGTGGCCTTAAGGTGATGCATTACACAAAGTATCACTAGAGGGTTACTTGGGAAGTTAAGATGTTTAAAGAAAGAACGCTTACTGAAATTGGAAAAGAGCTTACTGTAATGTGACTTAAATGCTATGTGGGATTTTATGTTATGTTTGACTATTGTATATGCCTATATGAAATATGTAAATGGAATAAATGCTATTGTATCAAGGTTTTATGAGATTTTCACAAAAAGGCATGATGCATGGTTTCAAAGTAAAATGTCCCTTTTAAATGCATGTTTTTGCATGGTTGTCATACTTATTGTATTATTGTACTAACACCATTCTTCTCTACCTTTTTACACAAAGTTTAGGTTATGGATGCTTAAAGGATATCTCTAAAGTGAAGGGCTTGATAGGTGTTTCCCAAGCTCAAGAAAGGGGTCCTTATGATTCAAGGATTTCTTATGTCAAGTTATTCATAAAATTGTGTTAGAGCATAGTTAATATTTTATATTGTGAAAGGTTGTGTCCCTATTCTACTCTATTGATGTTGAGTCTAAGTTGGCAAAAGAGACTTAGAGTCCTTAAGTATGTATTATGACTTATATTTTATATATATATGAAATGATGTTTCTACCATATGATGTGCTATGAAAAGTTTTAAATTTTCCACTAAATTTACCTATGACAATGCGATGAATGATGACTATGGGCTTGTATAAGACCTCCGAGAGGTCAAGTACGCCATGTTACTTCTAGAGGGTGCTCCCCGGTCGTGACATGTTAATTTTTCCATATTTGGTGTGATTGGAGTTTGTAAAGAATTGGATTTAATTAGAATGGGTGGGGGGGATTATGATGAAGAAGCTACAATCGGACCATTCATCAGGAGTGGCTGGGCGTCGGCCGAAATCATGAACATTGCTAGGGTGTAGGAAATAAATTATAAAAATAGTCTGATTTTTTTTCCTCTTTATCGTTCTCTCTTTTCTCTTCATTATTTTTTTTAACTTTTAAGAAAATATATATTTTTCTTTTTCGTTTTTAAGCTTTTCTTCAAAAAAGTTTTCAAACGCACTCCATACATTCTAAACTTACCAATTTACAAAATGTCTAGAACTATACAAAAAAAACTATTAGAAATAAGAAAATTACTTAATAATGTTTTTAAATACAATTAGTTCATACATTCTAGACATTATATGAAGAAAATATTATGTCTAATTACTAACTTATCTATTTTATAGTTTGAACTTCTTACTACCATATTACTAAATAATTATTCATTTCTATTCTCATACTTGCTTATCAATAGTTTTGCAACAAGGTAAACCATAGATTGCTATACTTTTGCCTATGTGTTGCCTTCTATGAAAATTTACAAAAGGAAAGGGCAAGTTTATGTTTTGCCTTCTATAAAAATCTACAAAAGGAAAGGGCAAGACATGAGGAGTTTCAACAAGGAATGTCACAATCAGTCATACTAGCTCCATTCTTACTAAGTTATACCTCCACAACCTAAAATGCTTCTCTTTGCAACTGCAGATATTTCGTCAACTACAAAGCATCAAGATGACTTACCACCACCATCTATTTTGTCTTTTGTGTACAAATATGTAAATATGCATAAAACATAATGTAAACACGCATAGGCAGTGTAATAACAAATACTATATATATTATCAGCCTATTATGATAATTACTGTCAAATATGTGTTGGGCCTGTGTGAAAACGAGCATCCATCATCTAGTAATATTTAAAAAATCATTATATTTAAAAAACTTCTCATAATACTATATATGGACCCCATGCCAACACGGTCCAATACATATTGCTCTCTCAATTTCAATTTATGTATCGTATTTGAAATTTAGAGAACCATCCAAAAAAAATTAATGGTTTTTAAATATTTTAAATTATTAATTATTGTGATTTATAATACTCTTTACATAATTTTCAAATAATATATATTATTCTCTGTCCCAATTTATGTGGCACCCATAGAATTTCAACCATATTTTTATATTAATCAGTTTTTTTTTATGTCTTTTAAAATTAACTACTTTAAGTTGTTAATTATCGTGATTTATATAATATTTAATATAATTTTAAATATCGAAAAGAACAAATAAATAAATAAAAACGAAAAAATATAAAAATTACTCCCTCCGTTTCAAAAAGAATGACCTCCTTTCCTTTTTAATTTGTTTCAAAAAGAATGACCTCTTTCTTTTTTTGGTAAGAACTTTCCACGTGGCATGTTTAAGGCCATAAGATCACAGGGCAATTTTGTACATTTGACCTAACTTTAATTTAGGACCACAAGATTCAAAAGTCTTCTTTATACTCTTAAACTCCGTGCCAAGTCAAACTAGGTCATTCTTTGTGAAACGGAGGGAGTACATAAATGTGTTGAGGTGTTTTAGTTCCATTATCAAACATGACATAGCATTTTAAAGAGCACGAAATTAAATACATATTTTAAATTTTAAACCACAAAATTTAAAAATCTTTTTTAGTTTTCTCAACTTCATTTTAAATTAAATCAAAATAAGTCAAAAAATTGAAACTAAAGAAATGAAGTATGATTTTTGAATTCCTTATTTCATCTCTATTATGTTTTTTTTAATAAATTAAATTACATAGTGTAAATAATAAATAATACTCTATCCGTTTAAAAGAGAATGACCTAGTTTGATATAGAACGGAGTTTAAGAAAAGAATAAATATTTTTTAATCTTGTGGTTGTAAATTAAAGTTATGTCAAATGTTACCAAAATGCCCTTTAATCTTGTAATCTTAAACATGTCACGTGGAAAGTTAAAGTTAAAGTGTTACTAAAAAAGGAAAAAGGGTCTTTTTTTAAAAAAATAAGAAAAAATAGATTATTCTTTTTGAAACGAAGAGAGTATTTGACAAAATTTTGTATGTAACTAAATAGCAAAAGTTGTACCCAGAAACGGTTCAAAACCCCTAATTCCCTCCAAAAACCCAAATTGAATTTCTTCAAAAACACTTGGAAATGGCTTCCAAAAAATCTCTAAAACCTCCAAAACAACCACCAAAAAACCCTAAAAAACAATGGTCAGTCAACGATTTCGAGATCGGAAAACCCCTCGGAAAAGGCAAATTCGGCCGTGTATACCTCGCCCGCGAAGTTAAGGTAATTTCATGCATTCTCGTTTCCCGATATGCGCATTAGATTCAGCAAGTACCTAATATGAGTTCGATTTGCAAAAGCAATGTAAATATGTGCTAGTAATAGATTTAAAATCCAGAAAGTTGAAATTTTGGTTTTGTTTTATTAGAAGAAGAAAAAGTGTTTTGCTTTGACGAAATTGAAATTTTACAGAGTGGATTTATAGTGGCCTTGAAGATCATATTCAAGGAGCAAATCGAGAAATACAGGCTGCATCATCAACTTAGGAGGGAAATGGAGATTCAAACCAGTCTTCGTCATCCCAATGTACTGAGGCTATATGGTTGGTTTCACGATGACGAGCGGATTTACTTGATTTTGGAGTATGCTCATGGCGGTGAGCTGTATAGGGAGCTAAGGAAGACCGGTCGCCTGTCTGAGAAACAAGCTGCCATAGTATGTCACATCCTATTGCTTGCTCTACTCATATAAGAATTTGAAACAAAAGCATATAGTTCATTTGCAGTATTTTGATTTGCTTGTGTAATTTGTTATAAGCATATATTCGTTTTATTTAATATTTGAATGACACGGGTACAAATGAAGCGAAATGGATTGTGAGATTCTCATTGCTGACTCAACTAGCTTGGGATCGAGGCGTACTTTTATTGTTTAATTGTGAGCTTTTTGGGTTGCATTTGTATCAGTTGGTATTTCTTATGTGCTTGATGTTGAACAATGAACTAATGTTATCATTTACTATTTTGTCCTTTTTATGACTCCAGAGTTCATCTGAATATTGTTTATGGAATAGTCGAACACATAATTACAGTTATGTAGAAAACATTATTTAGTGTTCAACTTCTTTCCTGATGCTTTAGGTTTGTTCTTTGACTTTTGATACTTCGGTTGTTTCTTTTGTAGTATATTGCAAGTCTCACACAAGCACTAGCGTACTGTCATGAAAAGCATGTTATTCACAGGGACATAAAGCCAGAAAACCTGTTACTTGATCATGAGGTAACATCTTGATAACTGACTGTCTTCCTTTGCCACATCTGCTAAGTTTTATTAGCACCATTTCCTAGAAAGAAGAAAAAATACACATTATATATATGGCGAATTTGAAAGTTACACCTGTGTTTTTACTGGAGTTAACAGTTTGAACCGCCCACCCTTTCATTTTGGCAACATTGATATACAAACTAATTTCTGAGGAGAAAAATATAAATCGACTTTAGTTTCCAATGTTTGTTTAGAGACAACAGTGGAATACAAGGAAGTTCTGACAGTTAGTCGGACCTGCCCTTCTGTCTTCGGTGCCTTAAGCATGGGAACCATGGATGTTCCTCCTTGTTCCATGTCAGAAGTCGTTGGAGGTAAGTAGCGATCCATGTGGCACTGCTGGAAGAACTCTTGCCCAAGAATAATGTCAAAGAGATCTAAAGGAGCGACATTGAAGTTGGTCTTACCTTGCCACTCGCCTAGCGTGATGCTTACTCCATGCGCGACTCCACTCACGGGAGTCGGTGGTGCATTGACCGTCCTGAGTTGGGCGTTACTTGGACTGTAACGCAGCCCCAGCCTTGTCGATGCCGTCTTGGTCATGATATTGACCTCTACACCTGTGTCGACCATAGCACGAACGGGTCTTCCATTGATCGTGATGTCGACATACTGCGCGTCGCATACTCTTGGCTTCTCTGGTTGCTTGGTGATAGCTCCGCATAGTCCTATCAATCCCAACTGCGTCGTCTCCGCGCCTTGTTCTTGCTCGTGCTTCCTTATCTTTCCGCTCTCGAAGGATAGCACCAAGGCTCTTCAGTTCAGGGCACCTTGCATAGCCATGCGGCCCACCGCATATGCAGCAACCACCTCTTTTGGCGACCTCCGTCTTTCTCTCCGTGTTGCCATGACATCTAGACTTCTTGCCATTGGACTTATAAGTATCATGCTATTTAGGATGTGGCCACTGCTCCTCGCCTTTTCCATGATCTCCCCCACCATGGTCATGACTACCTCTCACTTCGTCTCCTCCGGCTTTGTTAGGCTTTTCATGCCTGAAGTCTGTCAAAGCTTCGGCCTGCATGATGGCTTCATCAATAGTCCTGACCTGTCGGCGTTTCAACTCTGTCCTGGCCCAACTCTGTAGCACATCCATGAAGTGGAACAACATATCTTCATCTGTGAGGTTGGGAATCTGAAGCGTGAGGGTGGTAAACTCCTGCACATATGCGCGTATGCTACCCGTTTGCTTCAGCTTCCTAAACTTGCGCTTCGCCTCATAGATGACGTTGTTAGGGAAGAATGCCTTATTGAACTCCTCTTGGAATTGCTCCAAAGTGTTGATGGTGCAACGCCCCTTCCCTATCTCGGACTCTTTACGCCTCCACCACAACATGGCCATCTCTGAAAGATACAACATAGTGGTGTTGATCTTGTTTTCGTCGCTCTTCACTCGATTACACTTGAAGTAATTCTCCAAGTGCCACAGGAAATTCTCTACCTCTTGCGCGTCACGGACGCCTTTGAACATAGGTGGCTTGGGAGCCTCGACCTTGGCCTCCCTATCTCGGTCGAACGACGATAATCCTCCAACTTTCGCGCCTTTCCTGAGTGCTTTTATATCGGCCTTCATGGTCTCAATCGTGCTCAAACGCCTCCATGAGCCGACACTCCAAGGAAGTGATAACCTCCTTCATCTCAAACTCGGCCAGCTGGCGTCCCTCCAATTCTTTACGGATGGATTCGGTTTCCTCGAGGGTGAAGTCTTCAAGGGTTTTAAACTTGCCATCAGCCACATTCATGCGCCGGCCTAATATCTCCACGGCCTGCCTTGCAACTTCCACCCTTGTGACCCATTCTTCTCCGGCGGTGACGTCTTTGGCGTCTTCGCCCGGTTCATTGTCACTTGCTTCGGTGGTTGAAGGCGGATGAGATGTTAGTGCCTCGCTTGGTGTGGGATTGGGCAACACCTCCTCATTACCCTTTTGATGCTTCTTTCCCTTGCAATTCTTTCGTCCGCCCTCCAACCTGCTGTTGGTGGTGCTAGCGGCATTTACGTCTCCTTCGTTAGCCATTCCCTTAGTGCAAACCTTTGCTCTGATACCACGTTGTCACGGACTTACAGTCTTACTAAAGATCCGTGCGGCACTTGACAACTTACTCACGAATCTTTGACGATCTTGTAAGCTCAAGTAAGCCTTTAAAACTAAGATCACTAAGAGAATGAAAGGAAGACTTTGAGAATTTTGGAAGAAGTCTTATATTGCTTGGAAAAAAGTTTTACAAGTTGTTGGATTGCTTGTTTCAAGCTTGAATGATTTACAAATGAGAGCCCCCCTATTTATACTACTTCCTAGGGGGCCGAAATGTAAATAAAAATTACTTACAAGTCCCTAAGTTATTTACACTTTGGTCCTCTTTCTAGAGAATTCTATACATTCTAGGAAATTCTAAGACTTTCTTAGAAAATATCTAGTTCTTCTTCTAGAACTCTCCAAAGCCTTTTTGAATGATCTAGGGGCTTCTACAGTTTTCTATAAACTTCTCCAAAACTCTAGACTTTTTCGCCCCTATCCGGATGTATAATCTTACTGAGAATTAGCGGGACGTGACAGAGGGCTCCGTTTCAAACTGCATGTCCTTAACTCTGATAGTATCCTCAATTGTTGCGATCTTTTGAAATATGTTTGCATATGTGTTTTTGTTCCACTCATTCAATGCATTCTTTACTTTTTAGATCTTGTGTTGGAATATATAAAAGGGATTGCCAGTGAAGTCAGCTGTCCAATTTTGTTCTATCACTAATGGTCTTGTGGTTAGCCCAAAAGTCCAAGAACTTGAATGTTTTATCACAACTTGGTCCATAACATTGCTCTCCAAATGAAGTGGGGCATGGTCTAAACCTTTTCTGATGAAGTGAGTAACCTTATTTGTGGAAATAGATGTAGAAACTCCTGATTGCACAAAACTCTGTCCAACCTTCTAAAATATGCATGCATCTCCAATTCTTCCATTCCACCAAGTATATTTGCTTCCAGAAAAACCAAAATCATTAGTCCACATGAGGCAATACATTGAGCAAAATCCATAGTCTCATTAATGAAGACAGGTAAGCCAACCATGTTTCTCATCCTGGTTAAGAATTACATTGAAGTAACCGACTACCAGCCAAGGTTTATTCTCTGCAATATGAACTAGTGAGTCCCACAGCTCTTCTCATATGTTGGTATCACATTTAGCCAGTGTTATCAAAGGCGCGCTTTAAGCGCACTTAAGCCCTGAAGCGAGGCTCAAAACATGTTGAGCGCTTCGCCTTGCTTTATGTGCGCTTTAGTGTCTTCATCAAAGTTCTAAGGCAAACATTTCCTTGCCAATGAGCCTTTTATGAAGAAGTGAAACTAAATAATTGATATTTCACTTTATCATAATTTTTTCAATTTCTTTAGTCCTATATTTGTCATTCATGTTTATAATTATTAGTCTTGGACAAAACATATATATTTTATTTT
Organism: Solanum sitiens; assembly: GCA_016801875.1. Lineage (NCBI taxonomy): Eukaryota > Viridiplantae > Streptophyta > Magnoliopsida > Solanales > Solanaceae > Solanum > Solanum sitiens. The sequence goes on from JABWTJ010000218.1 coordinate 2,080,390, forward strand.
TTCTTCCTTTGCGCCTTTTTTTGTTAAAGCCCAGGCTTTATTTGTGCTTTGCGCTTAAAGCCCCCACAGACCTTAGAGTTTTTTTAAGCTTTTTGCCTTTGATAACACTGCATTTAGCGTATATGGCAATCACTATAACCTCTTGTTGACCTCCATCCTGCTTCAGATTAATAGTAATGTGTTGATCGGTATTTTTTATAAGACTACCCTGCCAAGCATTTTTCCAGAAAATCCAAATTTTGCCTTGAGGAGTTGGCAAGGGCATTGTTTAGTTCCGATTGTCTACCGTATTCCTCCAGATTTGATGCATCTTGGAATGGTTCCAGGATAGCAATAAATGAATAGTGGTATCGTCTTATTAGATCAACTAGTCTCTCAAAAGATTCCTGAAAGTTAACGAATCTATATTCCAAAATAGTGCCTTCTCAATAATTGAGAAGCAGATTTAGATTTGGTACTCCTTGTTGATACTCCCATAGGGGGAACACTTCTGTTTCGTGGTGGTTTCTTTCTTGCAGATTGTATAAATGTTTTGGTGACAAATCTGCCTCAATGCTAACATTTGTAATATTTTGCTGAATTTCTGAGATCTTCTTCCTGACGATTAATGTTGTGATCTCCATTTTGTTGTTCTACCTGTATGTCTGGATCAAATTGATTAGATGTTCTCATCTTCATCAGGTGGGTCGAAGTCTACCTTTTACTATGTCTTCTACCTGACTATTGCCAGCTTTTCCTGTGTCTATCATTCACATATTTTCTCTCTCTGTACGTGTTCCATTATTCTGTAGCCTCTCTTCTTTCATCCCTGTATTCGTGATCTGTCTTTCTCTGTCGTTTAGTTGTTTTTCAAGTTTTTAGAGTAAAGTTTGAGACAATGTGACTTAACCTGTTCAGCATACATGTAAATCATGCAGGATTTGATCTGGTTATGTCCTTACCATATTTCTCTCCTCGTCACTTCATACAACCAAGTTTCCAAATCATGGCCATTAAATCAGGGAACCAATGTGGCAGTCCTAGACGTGGTGGGGGAAGGTCCATAACACTATAGATCATCTCGAAGGTTCACGTTGCTTCGAAATTCAGCTTCCCTCTTTAGTCCTGACTCATGAGGGTCGAACCTTGAGAGACCATTGACCTAACCAGATATAGGTAGTACCCTTCATATATATCTTTCCTGTAAAATTCAATCAGCTTCTGTTTTTTTCACGGAAAAGGAAAAAGCAGTAGAGCTTCTTGGAGTATTGACACTTTTAGTTGGTGCAAAGCACACCATAGTTGCCTAGGCGACTTTCACTCCTGCGTGCTGATCGAATCAGCCTATGGAACAAGCCTTCAAAAGCTCTTCTCTGATCAGTCTTGTTTCCAATATGTCATTGCCTATATTTTTGTTGTTGCATTTTCTGTTAATTTACGATGGCTGGAAATGCTGCTTTGTAATCTTTCTTCTGTTATATAGAATTCTTTTGATTTCACCTCATGTCGCTGTATAACCAGGCTCAAGTAAAATAGCGGCCCTCTTATTCTTTATTAATTTTGGCTAAAGCTATGAATGTGAGACATTAAGTTCCACATGTGATTCGTCATTCTGACGATCATCAGAGCTTGCACCATCTATCTCATTTTGTTTCGACGTAAATTAGCCTGTTCAAGAAAAAAATGTCTAAATTGTAAAATTCACTATCTTCAAAGGATAGCTAGTGTATTTAAATAATTTGTATGTCTTTCAACCATTATTTCATAGGATAATGAAAATCGAGACCAAGGGAGTATATCTGTAGATATATCCTAATAAAACCATATATAACAGAGCACTTAGGATGGACCTATTAAGATAATTTTAGCACTTAGGTCTTTTTTGGGCGTCCCAATTAGAACTGGATTCGATTGTCCAGCAACTGCAGCTAAAACCAACCAGGGAATTATTGATGCGCTGCATCGTTAGAGTAAAATATTAATTAGATTATCACATGAAATGCAGGGTCGCTTAAAGATTGCAGACTTTGGGTGGTCTGTACAATCTATAAGCAAGAGACATACAATGTGCGGAACTCTGGACTATCTGGCACCAGAAATGGTGGAGAACAAAGCTCATGATTATGCAGTTGACAATTGGACCCTTGGGATCCTTTGCTATGAGTTTTTATATGGTGTGCCTCCATTTGAGGCCGAGAAACAGACCGACACATTCAGAAGGTAACAATACTTCTGCTTCTTTTCATCTTGTAACTGTTACTTAGAAAATCAAGATGCAGTACTAACTCAGAATATTATAGAATTATGAAGGTAGACCTCAGCTTCCCTTCAACACCCGATGTATCTGGTGAAGCTAAGAATCTCATTAGCCAGGTATATTGATTAGTCTTTGTCTATGCTTTAGCTATGTAAGAAGAAAATGTGAGCATGCAATAGTTGCACAACACTGGCGTAACTACATAAGACTTATGGGTGGTTAGTTGAACACCCTTGGTATAATACTGTGTATATAAGTAAAAAGTTAACTTTTTATAGATTTATGGCTTCTCCATTGACTGCACTCCTTTCTGATGGTTTGTTTACCTTTGCCCTTTGCAGCTTCTTGTTAAGGACTCTTCTAAAAGGCTGCCTCTTCAAAAGATCATGGAGCACCCTTGGATAATTAAGAATGTCACATGACACTATAATGTGAGTCTCGTCACCAATTTGCATCATTTAGTTAAAGCCCTGTTTGTTGTTTCAACTCTTGTTCCTATTACATAATATGAGATGTTAAAAAGCAACCGCTTCAGGTATATGCATATATTAAAAAGCACTACATGAGATTTACTTTAGTACTCTAATCTGGCTGTTTGAGATCACTGACTAGCTGTTTTGCAAGTGAAATACAACAGTATCTAGTATCTACTGACGAAGTTATAAAGAAATGCTTAACTAGTTTTTCCGTCCATGATCCAACTCTTAAAAATTTAGCACATTCAGTATTATTATGATCTATGCAAGTAGCTTAAGCACTGCTCCTTTGGCATTCTGCATTCTATTCAATGCCATACTCCCACTAGTGTCAACAAATCATCTAGAGCAGGATTTAGTGGTTAGTTCCTTCAGTAGAAATCTCAAATAAACTCATACATCAGGTATTTGATCCTCGTTAACAAATTCAAAAGTCTGGTCAAAGACATTAATCATCCCCCTCCCCTCCCAGCATCTTGTACTGGTCTGGTGGGTTTTCCATTATACTTGAACGTGGATTTATTAGAATAATGCTGAGAAACATTATGTTATGTTCTCCAAATAGCATCGATTTAAGAACAAGAGACAGGCTGAGAACTGAACAAGCATGTCTGTGTCAAGTACATCTTTGCCAAAGGAATAATGTTATACGATATCACAATTCACACAACAAAGAATTGCTGCATCCAATGAATAAAATAATGAATAGTTGTTTTTTAACTGACGAAGCGAGGTTCAAAACATGTTGAGATCAAGTTTCTATGATTTATTTTAATTTCGACACGTGTAATCTTACAAGTAATGGTGTAGTGTACCATGACTCGTAGTTTTTTTAAAATTATTATAATATTAATTAAATTAAATACATGAAGGGTCAATTAAGAAGTACTAGTAGTATATGTTAGGTCAATTAGTGATGACCTATCCCATATAAAACATTAATGCAAATAAATTTGACAATTTCATTCGTTATAAATGTGTGATCACGTTGACTAAGTTTAACTTTTTGGGTGTTGAATATTATCTCTTTTCAAATAGGTCATAAATATATTTAAAGTAAAAAAAGCATTTACATTCTTTGGTGTCTCAAGGCTTATTCCTATTACATAATATGAGATGTAATTTGTTGCTTTCAATTGCACACGTAAGTGTACGTGCTTGCAGAAATAATAATTGACTATTTTAGGATGGAATTGTGAAACCCAAAGGACTTAAGATTAATTTATATTTAATTTAAATAATTCCACAAATTAAACAAGAACTTGTGTTTCTATACTACGATGACAATTATTTAAAATGTAGAAGTAACTAATCATGACAACTTTAATTTTGGTGCATGCTTGAGGTTTCATGTATCTCATCTCATATATAAATCAATAACAGTTATCAAATTATCAATTTACAGGTTGATTTTATTATCATGATCATGGTCTATCGACCTCTTACTGCCTACTCCAATTGACTGTGGAGATAGAATTACTTGATTGATGAGCATTTATATTTAATCATGTTTCGTAATCAAGCTCGGTGTTCGGCCCGATGTCAATCTTAAACATGAATTTAATCAAGTGATATTGAATACTTTGTATTTTTTGGTCTATCTACCTCTGGTGTCTCCCGAGTTCAAGAATAGACAATATATTTATCTCAATAGTGGTCATCATGAAATGCTAAAACAAGAATACAAAAATAATGTAAGTAATAATCGAAATTAATTCTTAACAATCGATGCTCAATAATCACTCGTAACTACAACCCCAAAATAAAAGCTTTTAGTCATTAATAATATTCAGGAACTCAAAAAATGATTGTTTTCATGAAATTCAAAAGTAAAGATGGAGTAGAAGATCGAAACCTAAGGACATCTCCAATCAAACATCAAATTTTATATCAAATTTGGTGTAATCAACTCCAGCCCAATGCACCAAATTCTACACCAAAAATCTTTCACTTTCTTCATTATTATATTATTATTTCTTATTTCATTTATATTTTCTTATTTCATAAAACAAATTCTTTCTAAAACATCACCATAGATGATTCATAATATCTCCTTTTATAATTGTTTAATATAAAATTATTTTGTACCAGAATTTTTTAAATAACATAAATTGTTAGCAAATACTATACATTATACATAATAATGGATGATACAAATAAAAGTAAAATCATTAATGAAATACAATTAAATAAACATTACATAATTGATTTTTTAAAAAAATTATACATAAATATTTAACTTTATACATAAATATTCACTACGGTGCTCCCATAAATATTCTATTATTACATTACGTAGTTCAAAATGAGCTTTTTGTCCTTTATTTTTTATATCGAGCTAAAAATGATTGAAATTGATAATTTTCATTTATTGTCATTTCTACTGTCGGACTTGGACCTTCTGACGCATATTGAATTGGTGTATTAAGATCAAGCTCATCCTCAATTGTATTATTTGTTTAAAAATGTATATGTTTGCATTTTTAATTTTTATGAAGGTTAATTGTAGTTTATATAATTTATAGTAGAATTAACATAAATTTATTTTTTTTAAAAAGTCATATAGAAAAATTAATTTATAAAAAAGCTAAATTTTATATCTAAAATCAATATTATAAAAATATTACATAAAAATAATTAAATGTACAAGAGATTTAATTAAAATACTGATTGGTACGACGCGCCAAACTGCCATCAGCCTTGATATTTATGGTGTTTGTTTCCCTTTGCTCTCGTCTTCTATTTAGCTCGTATTCCTTTAGAAATCCCTACATATGCTAATTATGTAGGGTAGTGTGCATTCATCACAAAACATAATCTAAAGCATATCAATTAGAAACGAAAATGCTCTCAAAACATAAGGTAAAAGATCATAATCATCTTTGATTTCAATAGTTTGTATCAGATGATGTGTGAAGCTTTGTCGATATGGTTTCCCATGAATATTTATGCATCATGTATACAAATAATTTTATTTGATGTTCTATTATCTTTGATATGGCCTATGAGTTACAAGCACCAAAACATAAAAACAAACAACTAATATACGTTGAATGTGTAGAAAATTTCCTTAACTTGTCCAAAAAAAAGGTTTATTTAGATGCCTAGATTCACAACAAGAAAAGTGTAAATTACATAAATTTTTAAATTTACAGGAAAATAAGTTTCATGCAGATTTTCCTATATATAAAAAAAATTTGATGGTAAAGCCTTTATAGATAATTATCTCCTGCGAATTTCAAAACTCCCAACTAATTTACCTAGGGATTTAAATTTTGCGGGTAAATTACTTGCGAATTTTCTTGCAAAAAATACTAAAAATATCCTGCAAATTTTTGACAAAATTAACAAAATAAAAAGATTAATTTACCTAGGGATTTAAATTTTGAGGGTAAATTACTTGCGAATTTTCTTGCAAAAAATACTAAAAATATCCTGCAAATTTTTGACAAAATTAACAAAATAAAAAGATTTTTCTTACCAATTTATTCGCAAGTAAAGCCGCATGAATATATTCAAATAAATTTCTTTAAACAATATTAATTATTATCTCATATTTATTTATTTTATTCATTGAAGCCCCCATACCTACGCACCCACATTTCTCACACCACTATCCACCCATTGCACAATTTAATAAGTGTCCGACCCCATGAGATTCAATTTAATCGTCCGCCTAGTGTCATGTCCCCATGAGATTCAATGTCTATTTATTTATAGTTGCTCCTTGAAATTTCATTTACAGATATCTTTAAGTTATAGCATTATAAATGTTAAGTTTTTGGTGTTTTTCTTTTCAATGTGGTACATAAAATACAATGACATTACACTAATTTTTGTGTCTCTCTCATTTTGATTAATTTTTAAAGGTAAATTTAATTACGGAAAAGGGTCTAAAATACCCTCAAAGTATTGGAAATGATACAAAATTATCCTCCATTCACATATTGGCTCCCAAATACCCTTTCCATCCACATATTGACTCCAAAATACCCTTGTCATCCACCTTTGGGTTCAAAATTGACCACTTATTTAACGGTTTTAAATTTAAACTATTTATATATTTTTTTAAAATATGTGACACTCAACTATTTGTTATAATTTAATTAAACCCCACTAAATTAATAAATCTGTCACATTACTAATGCAACAACAGAAAAATTGCTGCCAATGAGTGTCATACTCATGTCCCCATGAGATCCAATGTCTATTTATTTATAGTTGCTCCTTGAAATTTCATTTACAGATATCTTAAGTTATAGCATTATAAATGTTAAGTTTTTGGTGTTTTTTTTTTCCAATGTGGTACAAAAGATACAATGACATTACACAAATTTTTGTGTCTTTCTCTCATTTTGATTAATTTTTAAAGCTAAATTTAATAAACGTAATTAAGTATTTAAAATACCATTTAGATATTCATAAATTACACAAAAGTACTTTAAATTCATCTCATATCAATATGGTATTAAAATATATCTTAAATTTAGCTAAAGTCCATGTACTTTGGCTCTTAAAAAATGAAATATGACAACTATTTATATATTTAAATAAATCGCTACCACACAACCTATCATGAGAATTTTATGTTTACACTTCCTGTGTAATAATGTTCATAACTAAGCATATAAAACATAGACAAAATTTAAATTATACATACAATTTTTATAGATAAATTTATAAGTTAAAGTGCAAGAAAGTTATGATCAATAATTGATAGTATAACTTAGTATTTGTAGTATTTTAAATTTTAATTAATTTAATTGTTATATTTTAACATACTTAATTATATATTTGTAAATAAATATCATTTAATAACTTATTATTCACGAAGAAATTAAATCATTTTAAATGATTATAGAAAAATATCAATTGAATATGAAAATCTATTTATTTATTTATTATTTAGTATAATTCAATCAATGAGGGGGTAATTGATCTTCACATTAATAATGTATGTAATCAATTTTTTCTATACTTAAATATAATTTTTGACTTATTCAATAATACACAATTCAATATAAATAATGTTAAATCAAAATTAATTACATAACTATTTTTCTATTGCATAAACAACCAGCCTTTTAATTTTGATGCTTTGTATCTTTTAAATAAAATAAAATTAAAAAAAATTGCATTATTGAATAATTATATTATATATAAGTTAAAAATATTGATGACATTCGTAGTAATGTTACAACATGCATGGTATTGAATTGATGTATAATATTTATTAATCTAAAAGTAGAGTAAATATTTAACAATAATTTGGAGCATCCGTGGTGCTCATAACGGCTCCTTTACGAGAAATCTTAAGGAAATCATTAGGGTCCATAACCTTTGCATTTTAGCTTTGAAACTAGACTACATGACCACTCTAACTTGAAGGAGGTACTTCAACACAACAGTATGTTGGAGGTCTGTGTTGTGGGAAGATCTGGAGGAAATGTTCTTTTATGGCATGATGACAAGGTGATAGTAAACTAAGTAAGAAACTTTGACCATGAACTACATGCAATGATCCAGGTAAGTCCACACAATCAACCATGGCTTTTGAGTATGATCTATGCCAAATACTGATATTGTTATTCGTAAGGTTCTCTGAAATAGTCTTTGTCGTGTCCTATTTTTTCGCAAAATGAGTTTTGTGCACAACCTAACAACTGGTTTTGATTGAAAAGAAGAGTCACTATCTAACAAATTAAGGCGCGTTAGAGCACCTATTAACCTAACTAAATCTAATTAGAGATCAACGAATCAGATACCTGATAAGAGTTGAAATTACCTCGAGAGAAATGTGTTAAGCACCCATCGAGGTCTACAACTATGAGTCCGGACCGTGTCTCATACAATATATGGGAGGGGGGGGGGGGTTAAAAGTAGCAATCAAGATCTAAATATTGAGCATGAAACAATTAAAGAAGATAAGCGAGAAGACAGAATATACACAAGTAAATAGGCGAGAAACAACTATTTATTTATTAGACTACCCCAAACAATTATAATTATAAACAAATTGAAAGGGGAAAGGAAAAAGGAAACTACAAAACCTAATTAATACCCTTTTTACGGATCAACGTTCGACTTATTATTCAGAAAGACAAAAACCTGTGTTTTATCATTTTATGCTTGAATCAACTTTCATCATCTCTGTTAAAGGGTCTACCCCTCTTTCCACATGCATAATGTCCTAGAAGATGCCTAACATCTCTGCTTAATGTCCAAGATGCATTGGACAACTATTAGAGTGACTTTAGACAAAAATAAAATATAGACTCCTAATTAGGCCCTTTAACGCCAAGCAAAACATGTTGGACAAGCATTTAATTAGCACATAAGTCTCAAATTGGTCTTTACGTTAGGTTATTTAGCATGCTTCCAAACACAATTAAAAGTGATAGATCTCATGTGAAGTGTGTGGCATCCAAACATTTAAGCAAGCAATACAATAATATAATACTTAATTAATAAGAAGGGCATAAAATTATGACATAGTGCAACATTTATTTATTTCAATCGGAATGTAATCATGGGCAGACCAGTAAATAGAGCATGCAGAAATTGTTTATTAGTTGATTAAAAGTGGCAAAACATTTCATCACAATTCAGAAAATTATTATTCGGACAGATTTAATTAGTGCAGATTAGTTTTAAGCAGTTCAGATTTATATTCAGAAAGTATTACTATGTTGATTTTAACTCTTAACAAGCAGAAAAAAATACTTAAGTAAATAGAGCAGAAAATAGTCATGCATAAATTTGTTTTATTCAGCTGTAACATGCTAGAAATAGTTAGTTAATTTATTTTATGCGGCAAAAAATAAATATGTTATGGATTATTATTTATTTGCAGGCAAATAAGTTTTAGTTTTAACAATATTACAAATTGATTATTAAACATGCTAGGGTTCTTAAAATCTGAATTTAACAAACTAGATTTAATTAATCTGATTAGTAAACACTAAACAAACTAGATCATATTTCGTTAGATCCTATAGGCATGATTTCTAAGTGATAAGACATGTCCAAATTAATACTAATCCTATAAGCAAGATCTCTATGTGAATATCATGCAACATTTATCATAAACTGATTAATTAGCAATACAATTACTAGGATTAATTAATTGAAGCGATATTACAATTCATAACATCTAATTAATTAAGCTAGATGATGACATGCAATTATCCATGTTGAAGAGTGAGGATGAACATATTATCCAATCACTTTTATCGACTTGATTTTTAGACCTATAGGCATGGTGTATTAATAATAATATATATAATATTTATTTAAACCTATATGCAAAAACTACACCCACAGAATATGTTAGAAATGAAATCCTATGGGCAGGATATTTAAAATACATTTCTAAGATGGAGCAAATTAGTAACTAGACACTCATTTAATTTCATTTTTCATATATTTAAGAGAAAAAGAGAGTTGGTGATTTGTTAAATAAAACACGACAGTAAACATATATAATATTTTATTCTTATAATTAAAAAGTGATCACAACGGACGAATAAACAAAATCACAATATGCAGTTAAACTAGTTAAGCACATGATTAATTTTTAAGTACTTAGCCAAAGAGTGATTAAGGGCAAGTAAATTTATTTTACTTTCAGCTAGATCTTAAGTGAAGAAAATTAGAACACGAATAATCAAACAATAACAATCATATAGGCATGCTTTCTAATATAACTAAATTGCTATACAGGAGCATGTATATATATTCCCCTTCCCCTTTAGACGATCCCCCAAATGATTTCATATAATAGAGAGTGTTAAAGTTATACATAATATTACTAGCCAAAAATAAAATAGCAAATGAATATGATATAACACTAAAATATAAACTTTAAAATAATAGTCCCATCTGAAATCCTTTTCTAGGCGACTCTTCAACATCTTAAACCTTTTAAGTTCAAAATCATGTTAAAATACAATAAAAGAATATGGACAAGTAACAAAAACACATAAAAGACGATCTAATAGCAAGGTGATAATACTAATTATATGAGCATGCATATAATATAAGTTTTTTATATACACATGCAGCAACCAGACATGCAGGGATTCAAACAGGTTTTAAAGAATATAAAACCACACAAAGCAAGAAGGGATAACAAAACTGACCCGGATGCTTCCCTTTTTATTCATTCACATTACATTAAATTAAATGGTGCATTAATGAAAAACAGAAGATCAATTTTAAACAGAAATACTAACCAGTTAACACTACAACAAAAATGACTATTAACGACATTTAATTTTTAATTGCCGCTAAATATGTATTTTTAGCGGCAATTGTCACTCTATATATGTCCCTAAAGTCTTTAGCGACATTGGTTCTAATGACACTTAACTATTGCCGGTAAAGACTTTAGCACTCTTTATTAGTGTCAATATTTAATGCCGCTAAAAGTATTTTTGTTGTAGTGTAAGCAGATTATTTTATCAGCAATGAAGTTTTTGAACATAAATATTTCCCCTGAAAACAACAATAGAACAAGAAAGCACACTCACAGTGCACCAGAATTTTTCTTTTCTTTGAAAGAGTAGAGGGTATTTTTAATTTCTTGTTAAAGTGTTAAAGTGTGTGTCCCAGATAGACCCAAAGTCTCGATGTTGATGTTGAACTTTGTATCCGCTCACTGGAGCATGCCTCGCTAGAATTCGAAATTGTTGTTGTTTTTGTCGGTGCAGCTGGCCGGAGCAATTGTCGCCGCTACTTCTCGTCGAGATGCTGACCGGAGTTGCTGCCCTTGCTGGAGAAAAGAGGAGAGAGGATTAGGGCAAGATCGCCTGTTCGTGAGGGCACTTGTTTGCATAATACTATTTGCATAAATATCTCCTTTTAGTTTATTATTTAGACTAGGTAAATTATTCGTGCTTTGCACTTTTTTTTTTATAAGCTTACATATGTTCATTCGGTAATATTTATATTTTCGGTACAATACAATATATTGTCAAGAACATTTTATCTTAAGTAAAAATGTTTCTTCAAAATCTTAAAGTGCTATATTTTTCTAATTTTTATTTATGTTGCAAAAAAATTATGAGTCATAGAGAGATCTTAAGTATAAAAAATAAGTCCAAGAAAATCTTGTAAGAATAATTCTTACTCAAGGTCCAAGTTTACTTGTAACCCAAATAATACCATAAAAATATTTAATGAAGAATAAATCTTGTCCGTACATTGGTTACTTGATGGATTTACCAGATTAAGTCACAACCTCTATAAATTGGTCCTCCCCCTACCCAATAGGGTTACCACATACTCTCTACATTATTTGCATTGCTGACGGCTACGATAACATAAAGGTAGGGCAAGGAGGTTGAAACCGATTTATGACTAACACTTTCGTTTTTCCCTATTATGATGTCTTTCACATCAGGTATATGCCCCCGACAATCTTTGTGTAAGATTATCGTGTTCAAAAGATCCTAATGTGTATTAAAATATTTAATCTTACATGTGGCATCAGAGTCTGGATTATTTCAATGGATAATCTTCATAAATTATATAACCACATCAGAGATTATTTTGTCGAATAGTAAAATTATTTAATATTCTTACACTAGAAATTCTTTAGAAATAAATCTTCTCTAAAAATAAAATTATGTATTGTTTGTTAGTCACCAAAGTGGTCAAACTAGTGTGGTTAAGAAAAATATGCATTCATAAAATTTTCATTTATCTATGAAGGTTAATGAAATGCCTATATTAAAAATAAATTATTTTTCACTATTGCTAGAACTTAAGAATTGACCCAAAGGCGAATCAATCATTCTACGATAGTGAACATTATGAGGTAAAGTAATATTTTCAATCAAACATATATGTTTATCCAAGGATGTTGTATATGTTTGATTAAAAATATATAATTTCCTATTAAAGATAAATGACATTTAAGTTATGATAGTGTGTAGTAGTATCTATCTAAAGGAGAATTACGATATTGTTTTACTGAATTCACATTATTCTTCATTCGCATGCTTTATTTGGGATTGTGCTAAATGGATTGAACTTCTCTGAATGGAATGAACAAGTCTAATTTCACTTAGTTGTGATGGATCTTGACTTGGCTCTGCTGAATGATGAACCTACTTCCATTACTGATAAGAGTAGTGAGGATGAGAAATATTTTTATAAATTATGGGAGTGCTCTAACAGACTAAGCCTTATGTTCATACGAATGATTGTTGCTAACAACATATGCGTACTATTACACAAACAGAAAGTGATAGGGAATACCTAAAGTTTGTGGAAGATTGTTTCATTCTGCTGATAAGTCTCTTGCTGGTACACTAATGACTGAACTCACGATCATGAAGTTTGATGGGTCGTGTATTATGCAAAATCATATTATCGAGATGCCTAACATTGCATATACACTTCAGACCTTTGGGATGAAAGTGAATGACACCTTCTTAGTTCAGTTTATTATGAACTCATTACCTCTTGAGTATGGATCATTCCAAATTAACTATAACACTATTAAGGATAAGTAGGGTTTCAGTGAATTGTCCAATATGCTTACTCAAGAAGAGTCAAGACTTAAGAAACAAGGAGATAATTTCATTAACCTCATGGATCAAGGAGCTGGTAAATGATCAAAGTAAAAGTCAAAAAATTTAAAAAGAAGAAAACACTTGCTAAAGTTTCACAAGATGCTCATAAGGAACTCAGGGTTGATGTTTGTCATTTCTGTAGAAAGGAAGGATATTATCAAAAAGATTGCTAGAAGTGTAAATCTTGGTTTGAAAAGAAAGGGGTTCACTATGATCCAAACTACAAATTCAAATAACGATTTCTTGTTCATGGAAAATCGTATGAAGGATTAAATTGAAGGCATATGGACTTATCGGTTGATCCTGGAGACTGGACATCACTTTGAGCTATTACAGACTTTTTATGTTTCTTCAATTTCTAGGAATTTAATTTTTATTAATCCCTTCTTACTATTCATCAAAATGTTGAAATTAAACTTAGTTCACTAAATGAAAGTTCTTCTTATTTATGGCATAGACATTTGGGTCATGTATCCAGAGAAAGATTAAAAGGATTAGTAAAGAATGAGATTCTTCCGAATCTGAATTTTGCTGATCTTGATATATGTTTGGATTGCATAAAGGAAAGCAAACTAAACATACAAAAAAAAAGGTGACACAAGAGCACTAAGCTTCTTGAAATTATAAACACTGGTATTTGGTAACCCTTTGAAGTTCCATTTTTTGTGGAGAAAAACATTTAATCACCTTTATCGATAATTGTTCATGCTATGAATTTATCTATTTGTTGAAAGAAAAATCTCAAACAGTGGACACTCTCAAATGTACGTTAATGAGGTTAAAAAATAATTAAATAGAAAAGTGAAAATCATTAGGTCAGATAGAGGTTGTGAATATTATGAAAAGTATAATGAATCAGGACAATGTCTAGGTCCATTTGCAAAATTCATCGAAGAACATGACATATGTGCGTAATATATTATTCCAGGAACACTTCAACAAAATGGTGTTGCAAACAAGCATAATTGAACATTTACAGATATGACTAGGAGTATGATAAGTAATTCCTCATTTTCCAAATTATTGTAGATGTATGCTTTTAAAAATATTATATATTTATAAAACATGATTCCTAGTAAGGCAATTTTAAAGACCTCTTTTGAACAGTGTACCGAAAGAAAACCTAGTTTATGATACCTGCATGTTTGAGGTTTTTCAGCGGATGCTAGAGTTTTAATCCACGTGAATAAAATATTCTCGAATGATAAGTGGTTACTTTAATGAATATCTAGAGAAATCTAAACGGTATAGGTTTTATCGTCCAAATCATAATTCGAGAATTGTTAAAATCGATAATGCAAGATTCATTGAGAATGATGAAGCTAGTGAGAGTGTTGAACGACAAAATGTAAAAAGTAATGAGGTAATGATAAATATTTTATTGCCCATGAACCTACCTACTTCACGCCAATAACAAATGGTTTTCCTCTTGTTGAAGAACATTTTAACAATGTTGAACAACATTTGAGTGAGATACTTCAATAAGAAACTAACTCAAAAGATCTGACGCAAATGAACCACAAACAGTGTCATTAGGAAAATCTCAAAGAGAAATTGCCTATTCAGATAATTTTGAGATTTATTTGTAAGAGTAAGATTTTTAAATTGAAATTATTAAAGATCTGGTTTCATTTTCACAGACCATAGAAAGCATTGAGTCTGATAAATGGATTGATGTCACGAATGAAGAACTAAAATTAATGGAATACAACAAAGTCTGGATCTCATTCAATTACCAGGAAGATCTAAAATAAATCGGGTGTAGATGAGTTTTCAAAACCAAACGCGATTCAAATGGTAATATTGAACGATATAAAGCCACATTGTCGCCAAGGGATACACTCAAAAAAAGGGACATTGATTATAAAAAGATTTTTTCACCGATCTCAAAGAAAGACTCATTAAAATTATTTTGGCTTAGGTAGCTCATTATGATTTTGAGTTACATCAAATGACTGTGAAAATTGTTTGTCATAATGGAGACCTCGAGGAGGATGTTTATATGGGCCAATCAGAGGTTTCAAAATTAAAGAAAAAGATCAAATAGTGTGTAAACTAAGAAGTCAATATATGGACTCGAACAAGCCTTACGATAATGATATATAAAGTATAATGATACCATAACAACTTTTGAATTTAAGGAGATTCGTTCATCACTGTATATACTAGAAGATCAATCGAGTAAGTTTATGTTTTTAGTCCTGCATGTTGATTATAATTTACTTGTTGCTAATGATTTAGGCATATCTCATAAGACGAAAGACTTTCTCTCTATGAAATTTGAACTGAAAGATATGGGTGAGGCATCCTATGTGATAGGAATAGAAATATTCCATGATAGATCACACAACTTATTGGGACTGTCTCAAAAAAGTTATATCGAAAGAGTACTAGAGAGATTTAACACGAATAATTGTTCAGTAGAATTAGTTTCTATTAAAAAATGGGAAAAAATTTAATCTCTTGCAATGCCCAAAGAATAATGTAGAACGAAAGAAAATGGAATCAATTCCTTACTCTTCTATCGTTGGAAGTTTCATGTATGTTTAAACTTGCACAATACGGGATATTAGTTTTGCGGCAGAATGCTAGGAATGTCAAAGTAACCCTGGAATTGATCACCGTAAAGCTGCAAATAAAGTTTGTGACATGTTATGAAGCCACAATTCATGCATTATGTCTGCGAAACTGTATTTCAAGACTTGGGGTTGTCGACACCATTAATTTATTGTGATAATACTGCAACAGTATTCTTCTCCAAGAACGATAAGTACTCCAAATTTGTCAAATATATGGAATTAAAGTACTTAACTCTCAAAGAAGAAGTTTAGAAACAAAGAGTGTTACTTGAGAATATTAGAACTGATCTTATGATTGTAGATCCGTTAACAAGGGGTTTACAACCAAAGACATTTAAAGAACATGTTCAAAGAATGGGTCTTGGTTGTACTTATGATTGATATATTTATGATGTTTTTACACTTTGATCTCAATTATGTGTTTCTATTATACATTAATGAATCTCTAATTGTTTCTCATAATGGTGTATACATTATTGTTATAAGATATTACAATATAAGTCTTTATAAGACATTATTGTGGACCGTAACGTTATATGTTTTATAGCTTATGAACTTGTATGATAAGTTGCAAAATTAGTAGTATATGGAAGTAAGTATATAACTTAAAATTTATGTACAACCTCCATAACTTACATTAGTAGTTCGTTATATTGTAGCATGTATGATAGACATATAGAAGAGATTTATTGTAAGCACAACTAATGTTTATGAAATATTAATGTGATATGTTCAGTGGGCCAAGTGGGAGAATGTAAGAATAATTCTTACTTATGGACCAAGTTTACTTGTGACCCAAGTAATACCATAGATAATATTTAATGAAGAATAGATCTCGTTCGTACATGGTTACTTGATGGACATACTAGATTAAATCATAACCTTTATAAATTGATCATCCATCCACATTAAAGTTACCATATATTCTCTACATTATTTTCATCGTTGATGGCTATGGTAACGTAAGGATAGAGCTAGGAGGTAGAAATCAATTTACGACCAACGCTTCCGCTTTTCTCCGTGATGATATCTTCCGCATCAGGTATGTGTTTCTAACAATCTTTATGTAAGATTATCGTGTTCAAGATCCTAATATGTATTAAGGTATTTCATATTACAAATCTTCATAAATATAGTGGGTCAGAAGTAACAAGATTTTCTAAATTCCAGATATTTATAAAGAACAATATCAAACGATAAATAAGAGACCAAAAAGCCTCAAACAACAACACTCCTAAGTAAAGTGGAATATCAGCAAGAATAAAATTAACTAAATTCAAATCGAGATCTTTCAGCTCATTTCTTCTGAACATCTACTAATCACTTTTTTTATTATAGTATGTCATATCATGCATATGTAAAAAATTATCCTAAAATTGTTAACATCATAAAAGTTTTTTCTCATTTTCTCAGAAAAGTCATTATTATTGCTTATGTTTCATATCATCGGCCCAACTTATTTGAAATTGAACCACAGTTATTGTTATGGTTATAGTATGTAGTTACAAAGAATAAATGCAACGATCAACCAGGCAATAAGTGACATCTGAATGGAGGTGTTCACAACTGAATATTCTAAATCAAAATTTTGATACATAACATATTAAAATCTTATAGCATAATTTTGTGAGCACTTGAATTTACAAATATCCACAAATAATAATAAAGTTTGTCTTACTTTCCTAACAATCAAGAAGATAAATGCATGTTGCTTAACGTTTTTTTCCAAAAAAGATAGTTTGTCGTGCTTTATCCAAGGCTATATTTCACAAATTTAATTGAAAAGAATAAAAAAAAGAGTTATCACTACACCAAAAATAATCTTAACGGCAATTAATAGCTTAATTGTCGCTTAATATGTATTTTAAGAGGCCATTAATACTATATAAATGTTCCTAAAATATATAGACATTAAATCTAATGACGATTAATTAATTTCGATAAAAGCTCTAGAACTCTTCATTAATGTGCATATTTTTAGTCGATAAAAATTATTTTTGCCATAGTATATTTTGGGCATCTAGTAATTTCAAGAAAAATTGACCTCTAATTATCCCTAAAAAGAAGAGAGGAAGAATGTCACGCCCCGAAGCTACCCCCGGGACGCGAATATTGGACCTAAGATCACGGGTTACCACAAGCTAACCCTGCTGGCATATCATAAGCATACTTAAATATAAACTGAATCAATGAATATTCTGCGGAATCTAGTAAATAAATAATCTGAAATGAGGGGGAATACTCATATATTGTTCGAATATATGAAAGCTGAGAGTTTAATAACAATTGAACAGTAAAACTCAAATACTAAAGTTGAAACTAACTATGTTTGAAAATAGTCTCACTAGAAGTGTTGGGACATGCCCTAGCTAAATCTAGCAAAAACTAAAACTAAAAACAAAGGAAACATGTATGTCATCCTCGGAGAATGAGGACTCACTATTGATACTACTGAACTGAAGATCGGGAACCGATCTATGCGTGATCAGAAAGTTGAGAACTTGAACCTACTTCACGAAAGGATGTACCAAAGAGTATGCGTCAATACTTGAAAGGTACTACACATGTAGGATAGAGTAAAGTTGAACAATAAACATAATTGAATCAAAGCATATAACTAAGCTATGATATACAATAAGCGTGATACTAAACTGAGAATATTGAACATGAATTAACTGAATGCAATGACCAAGCTAAGTTTATAAAATGCCAAAACTTAAATCTGAACAAAAACTGATAATCTGGTTAATGCACTAGAATCTCACTGTAAGGTAGATACTAATAATCGACATAAAACCACACAAGCTAAATGTGGAGTCCGACGTATACGCCCCATCGAGAGGACCCAATATACTCGATCAGAGGTATAGAGGCATGGATGGCGTGATCACTAAAATGATGCCCATGGAGGGGACTTACAACCTACGGGGCACGCAGTTCTGGGACTTGAGGGTGAATGACACTAGTCTACTTGGTACAATTTATCCCAATTGATTATGAAATTAAAATTCACCACTAAATTACTGTAATACTGGATAGCTCAAAATACTGACATGCTAATTGAAAATGCAACATTAATGTACTGATAATGAATATTTAATTCTGAGGCATGTATATCTGAAATAACTAACCTAGCATGTGTAATTCATCAACTAAAAGAACTACATAAGTAGGGTTCCAAATTTATGAAAGAATCTACACAAAATGATACTCAAAATAATGATAATCCGACTTGGATCATTCTAAAAACTAAAATCCAACAATTTCTAACATTTAAGAAACCCTAGGTTTAGATGATATTAAGAGAATCAAGATTATGACTGAAATTTAGGGACCTAATGGGTGAAAGGAACCCACTAATGAAATCCCACATACTCGGTGATGAATTCCACGGAGAAATCTTTTGATTTTGGGGCTGAAACTAATGAAAACTTGTTGTGGTTTGGATCTAGGGCTGGTCGACTTCTCCTTTGTTTTTTGCTCTAATTTTCACTTTGACTTGGCTGAATAATTGATTAGGTTAGGTTCTAATTTGCGTACTAGGCTAAACTGACCAAAATAACGTAGTTTATGAGTTAAATGATGTATTCTAGGTGTCCAACGCATAGGGGGAAAGACCAAACAACCCTTGACGTAAGGAAATGATGGGCTGACCATGACCCCTATGACGGGTCATCAAATGGACCACGGACCGTGGAGTCGGTCGTGTTTATTGGTCCAGTAGCTACTGGTTCAAGGCCTCCCTACCGCGGTCTACTACACGGACCATGTGAAGGATCACGGACCGTGAAGGTCCTTGTGGTCCTTCACATCGGTTAAGGGCTGTACTTGCTCAACTTAACAGAAGCCACCATGGCTCGTCGTCGAGACCACGGCTCGTGAAGGGTCCCGTGGTCTGACATCTAAGCCTGGTGAATTCTATTGACTTCCATGCACATTACTATAGCTAGTGTGGTAGTCTATGACTCGTGAAGGTTCCCGTGGTCCACCTCTTCTAGGGAGGGCCTAAGTCCACTGATAGGTCAACGGACAGTGAACCTTATTACGGTATGTGAACCCTGTTGTGGTTCACTGGTTCTGGTTATTCTTATGCTGCACTTTTCTAAGTCTGAGTTCATAGGTGTTAAAATATCTCCTCCTTGGGAACATTCGGCCTTTAATGAATTCTAAACTAGCTGGATAAGGAGGGAAAGAACTGCAAACCCTTCCACTAACTATTAGAACTTATTTCTGACTGAACTAATTTCTAAAAAATGTAAATACGCAGAAAATGCAAGTACAAACTTAAGGAACATGATACTGAGGTTGGAACTATGCATGAATGACTGAAAAACTAAAGAAGAATTATTACCTCATGTTGGAGTGGAATCGAAGGAAGGAGAAGAACTATTACCTCTAGCATCTGAGGGCATTTTTAGCTAGATTTTCATACACTTATATATTGTTTCTCTCCAAAATGTTGGAGAATCTAGAAATGCCCTCAGATGCACAGTCTCTTAATTGGGTTCTAAATATAACACTATGAGCTCAGATTTTCCCTATATGTATAAGCATTTTCTTACATCGCAAAGGATTTATTTCAACATTTACACAAATGGTGGTCAATATCGGGTGGCTTCTTATGTGATGTATCAATGACAAATAAAATTGAGTGATCATAGGCTGACATGAATCATGGACAGTACAATGAACATTTTACTTAGAATAAGCAAATCAAACACATTAACCAAAACAACCGTACGCACACTTCACTAGCATTTACACTTTTGAATTTATCTTCTTTTAATTCTTTCTGGAAATGACTAGAAAAGTATATGCAAATGACCTTAATGTGGCATATCGGATGACTGGTGTAAATACTGGAATTAATTTTGGTGTTCTGAGCATATGTGATGATTAAATTTCTTTTGACAGGCTGGTGTGGGGAAGTACGAGATGTCATTTTCTTAGATAATGGAAGTGTGACAGTTGTTTATCGTGTCACTATTCGCGGATCAGATGGAGAGGTATGATCATTCCTCCGAATAAGTGCCTCATCCTTTTTTTCTATGTTTTCCCCCCTTCCTCTTCCCCCTTTACCATTTCTGAATATGCTTCTATGTTTGATAATAAGCAGCAAGGGCCAAGTAGACTTGATCAAGAATTGACTGTAAGTCTTCCTTTTTTAGAAGTAAATCATTATGCAGCCAGTATGGCTTGTTTGATTTTGTTTTTCCAACATGAAATGCCCATTCTTTATTTTTCCTTTATTGTAATTCATTTTAATTGCCAAATGATGAAGTGGTAGAATTTTTGGGCTCTACAAGATTGAAAACCTAAGTCTGCTAAAAAACTGAAGTACAAAGTTGTTCCTGTGAGGATTTATGGAACTAGCTAGTATATGATTAAACAAAGGTATTTAAGATGTATTCGATGTATCTCAAAGCTTAAATAAGAATGAAAAAAGTATTAGGCGATTAACAAAATAAATAAATAGGTCATAGCCCTTAAAATTCCTCAAAGACTTGGCACATCTTGAGCTTGAAGTATTGAATTTGTCAACTTAAGGCAGAGGCCAACCTATCATCTGCCACGTAAGATAGCCTTGTTAGATTTTTTAATGTCTAATAAAAATTGCAGCTAGTTTTCCTCTTACTATGATTATTTATATTTATGTTTGCGGGAGCTTTACTATATGCTGTAGATTTGTTGATTAAATTCAGGTCAACAACTCCATACACTGCATACATATGGTTTATGTCGTGTTGCCAGTCTGTGAAGATCTAGACTTACATGTATTTAGGTTGTGATAAAACCCTACTCCATTTTTTCTCTTCTACATCCAAAATTTGGGTCATCTTTTGATTGTGAACACAAACCAGTAATCTTCTCAGACATTAGTTGAGATGCGCTCAAGTTGATATAGACACCACCATCATCAAATTAATAATAATCTTCTCTGACATGAAGAATACGCTGTAGCCAAAGTCTAAAGTTTCATTTCACGCTTCTGATGTGAGTCTATTAGAACTTATTGAAAAGAAAATTAATAGTTGATCCAAATTTTCGAAGGTTGTGTCTTCTTAACTGCAGCAAGACAATTCTTATGTTTGTATTTCTTATTTCTCAGATATGCAGATTTTCTAAAATCCAAGTTTGTAATTCTTTGTAATTTTCTAGTTATAGGTTAAAGCTTAGTTCATTCTGTCCTTTACTTTTGATCATCTTTGGCTGATATTAGCCAGTGGAATTTCTGTTACCTAGCTGGTTTTGGAGTTTTATCCTGGAATAGGAGTAGGCCTATAAACTCCACCATAATGCATATGTTTCAGCAAGGTTGCCTTAATTGTTTATTGTGGGAAGTGATACTGATACCTTTTGCATTTGATAAAGTGGGCTTGCATGGACAGGTTTAATGATAAAGCAACTGTTCAGTATTCTATTTTAAGGACCATGTCTCTATTATATTGGTCTTAGCTTGCATGTAGGTTGTGGGCCCTGTGTCCTTTCTGCTTTAGGTAAGAATGTGACGCATACACTCCCAACCATCACTAAAGGTGTCTTTATTTGGCTCAAGTATCATGTGTTATTGATGTTGTAAAACTACCAAGATGGAGAAGTCTATTGATCAATAATTGATCTTGCTAAGTTTTTGAAAACACAAGCAAGCACTTGCAAGTTCCGATAAACACTTGTCCTGTTGGAGTCATAGTCACTGTGGTTCCTTTTTTTGATGTGTGTACTTATACATTGTTCTAGGCACATCGCGAATCAACTGGAACAGTATCACCAGGCAATGGACAGTACACAGATGTGGTTGCTGCTACTGAGGAGATAGCATTTTGCAGAGCATGTGCTCGTTTCGGGCTTGGCTTATATCTGTATCATTAATAAGAATATATCTACAAACTGAACAGTTTTGGAAATGCTGTTGAAGGTACACCATAGAGCAAGAAACATGATGAAATATTTATTATGCGGGATGGTATAAAAATATTATTCATGAGGATTTTTAGTTATGTACTAAAATTATGGTTATGGTTATGGTCATGGACGATGAAAAAGATATCAGATATCTTCTATTGTTCTACATAAGTGTATCGTATGTATCTTTTAGATTGTAATGTTAGTTATGTACTAAAATTATGGTTATGGTCATGGAGAATGAGGCCTCAAAATATGAAAAAGATATCAGATATCTTCTATTGTTCTACATAAGTGTATCGTATGTATTTGTTAGATTGTAATGCCTCAGTAATTGATACTTACTATTTATGTAGAAATAACGTCCACTGATCATTTGTCGGTTGAAATTTCATAATAGTGACTGTTTTACAATTATCGAGCCGGACGACAAGTGTGTTCTTCGTGAATTTTACTCCAAAGTGAATCGATGTCAAAATCACTTCCCTACAATAATTGGGGAGTGTACAAATATTCGATTTTAGGTAGCAAAGATTTCTTCTCCACCCGACATACAATTTTTTTTTTATATTTGGATATACATTATTGATAGTTAATATATAAATAGTAAGAATTCATATACAAAATAGTTTATAACTGTACATGATTTGATTTATATATGTATATAATAATACTTATATTACCCTATTTAGTTTTAATCTTTTTTAACTTTTTAAAGTTAAGAGTATATATAATACTTTTGCTCCTAAAACCCAGTATGAAATTGCGGATCAAAAATTTAAATCTGTAACCTCGCCCCGCTTCAATATTTTTACGAAGTAGTCCAACCCGCCCTCAACCTGTCCCCGCTTCGTATATTCTTAAACCCATCCCGCTCCGTTCAATACATGTCTTGTTCCATTGTCATTCCTAATTTTAGGACCACAATTTAAAGAATAGACAAAGTTTACAAAGTTTTAAAGTTTAAGAGGGTGTTTGAATTGACTTTAAAGTTGGTCAAACTTACTTTTAAGTCGAATTTTTACTTCTGAAAGTGTTTGACAAATTCAAAAATAAGACAAAATGACTTAATATAAGTTATAATGTGTTTGACAAGGTTAAAAATAATTTAAAATAAGTTTAAAATAAGACAAAATAATTTAAAATAAGTTTGCATCGACGGACCGTAGTCCACTTCCGTCGTTGGACACTTAGAAAAATTTAGAATGCAGCAGAAAATAGGGTTTCAGATACGAACGACGGACGTACAGAACGGCCCGTCGATCAATCGACAGACTGTAGTCCACTTCCGTCATCCCAGAGTTGAACAAATATGGGGTGCATCTATCGACGGACCCTATCGACGGTCCATCGATTGATCGACGGTCTGTAAACGGGGTCTCGTACTATCGGTCAGAGACAGATTATGGTAAGCCATTTTTTGCACCCCCAAAGGACAATTTTAAGCAAATTACAACACATCATGTTCATATAGCACTCAACACACCATTTCGTCATTCATAGGGCTTCGATTATTGCAATTTCAATCCTAGATTCTAAAAGACCATCAAGCCCTAAGTCGGAAAACAACAAAACACATAACAAAGTTCATTTAGACGCTAACACCCCAAACCCATTCACTTTCCATCATTCTAAGGGACTAGGGACCCAATTTTAACAAGTTAATCATGCAATTTCGTCCCGAAGTCAAGACCCACATACATTTTTAATTATTTTTGCATGGAAATGAATGAGAATTCATTGAGCGGATGAGAATGGCATACTTGTATACTGTAGTGGAGTGAATGGGAGGATGAATTTTTCAAGATCAACACCGAGCCCGCCTTCGAACACCGACCGGAGAAATGAAAGAAGAGGATGGGAAGTTGGGAGAGAAGGGTTTGGGAAAGGGAAACTGAGGGATTTTTGGAGAAGATGGGAAATGAGAAGGGAATTATGGTAGATTTAGTGTGGGAGTGAGTGGGGGAGTAAGAGAATAATGGGAGGGAAACGGTTGGGGAGAATTTGAAAAGGTGGGGGTAACTGAAAAGGTGTTATTTTAATATATCGCTGGTCGGGTCGGGTCGGGTCATAGGTTCTGGGGAACTAACAATTCCCATCGATGGACCGTAAGTGAATCGATAGTCCGTCGACTGATCCGTCGACTATGACCTAACTTAGACAAAATTGAAAATCATACCTAGGATCCACGTATGCCATCGACGGTCCGTCGATGGGACGACAGTCCGTCGATTGGTCCGTAGATTAGTGCACCAGACCAATTTCTGTAGATTTCTCGTGATTTGGTCCCTTCACATTTAGCACCCAATAAGCCATTATTTTTGTGTTTTCTGGACACTTTTTAGAAACGGACCCTAAACTACTCTCTAGCCAACAGACTTAAAAGAAATAAAAGAAAATTTACACAGGACAATAAGTAAAAATCAAAATAATGTCTATTCCTATTAAGACAAAAAAACGTAGTGTTGGCTAGAGGATACATACTGGGTTGCCTCCCAATCAGCGCTTGATTTAACGTCGCGGCACGACACAAGAATCTTGATTACTCCGACTTCATCAAGATGGTATGCCTCAACCACTTCATTCGCATTCTCCGCATGTCCAAGGTAGATTTTGATTCTTTGCCCATTGACCTTGAACCGTGCACCCTCCTTGTTCTCCAACTCAACTGCACCATGAGGGAACACTTGAGCGATCAAGAATGGACCAGTCCATTTGGACTTGAGTTTGCCTGGAAACAAGCGCAACCTTGAGTTGAACAAAAGCACCAGATCCCCAATCGCAAATTTGCGCTTTTCAATCTTTTGGTCATGGTACTTCTTAATCTTTTATTTGTAGAGGGCTGAAATTTCATACGCCTTCAAGTGAAACTCATCAAGCTCATTCAACCCATTTAATCTCTGTTCCGCAGCTTCATTCCAATCCATCTTCAGTTTTTTCATTGCCCACATGGCCTTGTGCTTTAACTCAACTGGGAAGTGACAAGCCTTCCCATATACAAGTTGGTAAGGAGACATACCTATGGGAGTCTTGTATGCTGTCCGGTAGGCTCAAAGAGCATCATCAAGCCTTCTTAACCAATCCGTTCTACTAGCATTCACCATTTTTGCCAGAATTTGCTTGATTTCTCTGTTTGTTACCTCGACTTGCCCTCTAGTCTGTGGATGATAGGGAGTGGCTACATTGTGGCGAACCCCATATTTCTCTAATAAACCTTTGAACAACTTGTTGCAAAAGTGGGATCCCCCATCACTAATAATGGCCCTATGGGTGCCAAATCTGGAAAATATGTTCTTTTTCAAGAACGCGGTGACACTCTTCCCTTCATTGTTTGCAAGTGCTGGGCTTCCACCCACTTTGACACATAATCAACCGCCACAAGAATGTACTTCATTCCATGAGAACTCACAAAAAGGCCCATAAAGTCAATGCCCACACATCAAACAACTCAATTACAAGAATGGGATTTAAAGGGAGCTCTTACCTTCTAGAAACACCTCCATCTCTTTGGCACCTATCACATGCCTTGGCGAACTCATGAGCATCTTGGTGGATGGTTGGCCAATAGTAGCCACATTGCAAGATCTTATGGGCATTCCGGACACCACTATGATGCCCGCCCACAGGTGAGGAATGGCATGCCTCCAAAACACTAAGAATCTCAACTTCCGGCACTCAACGGCGAATAAGCCCATCGGCACAACTCCTATATAAATATGGCTCATCCCAAAAGAACTTTTTCATGTCATGCATGAACTTTTTGCTTTGATGAAAGGACAAGTCTGATGGGACGATATCACTAGCCAAGAAATTTGCAAAATCAGCAAACCATGGAATCAAGTCATGAGAAGCGGCCAATACTTCCTCATCACGGAAAGTATCATCAATTTCAGCCTCTTTACCCAATTCTCGCATAGCTTCATCCTCTAATCTGTACAAGTGATCGGAAACTTGATTTTCGATCCCTTTTCTATCTTTTACTTCAAAGTCAAACTCTTGCAACAGTAATACCCATCTAATCAACCTCGTTTTTGCATCTTTATTTGCAATTAAATATCTCAAGGCAGAATGATCAGTATGCACTATAACTCTCGTGCCAAGCAAATAGGAGCAAAATTTTTTGAAAGCAAATACTACCGCAAGAAGCTCTTGTTCAGTCACAGTATAATTCTTTTGAGCTTCATTAAGGGCCTTACTGGCATAATAAATAGGGTGAAGGATTTTATCCCTTCTTTGTCCCAATATGTCACGACCCGAAAGCACCCCCTAGAAGTTAGGGAAAACCTTCGAATCATGACCGGGCGTACTTGACCCCTTTGGGGTCTCGTACAAGCCCTCTAACTAGCATTCATAACATAAAGCATAAAAAGTAGTGCGGAATTTAAAACTTTTCACGACAATAATAATAAAAGGAGTCTTTTCATAAATACTAAGAAATCTTATCGTCACAAGCCAACTTAAAGACACAACTTGGAATCTTAGGGACACGGCCCTTTACGATAAAAGTAAATACATTTTTAAGTATTAATAAAGAAACTAAGAAACATAAAACTATGTCCTCGAATATATGAGGACATACCAAATTCTTGAGAGATAAAGTTCCCAAGCTTCGACTCCGATCCTCCCAAAAGGGCTTCCAACCTATACTCATAAGGTATAAAAAGTATGGGGTTAGTACAACAATGTACTAAGTATGGCATATGCAAAAACATGCAAAAAGGGATATTTTAGTAAAGATAGCTTTTTATGCAATTCAAATATAACCTTCATGAATCTAGAAGCAAACCCACATAAGAATCAACAATTAACACTTTATGGCTATCTTACCAAACTTAAAGTAAACAAAAGGAACATTTCAATTAACTTTGCTAAACTTGCAATAAAATTGAATAAAGCATCATAGTGAACATTTTGAATTCTTACAATGAAGACCTTACAGTGAATGGCACGGTCCAAGTCATATGAACCCTTTTCCTTTGAAGTTGCCCTAACCCAAGGTTATCCCTAAGACTCCCTAAGGTGAGCCAAGAAGGGACTCTCATTACACCTCCCTTCAAAGCACACCAAAGCGACCCTTAAAACTACCTAATCTTAGGCTTACTTCGTTAGAAATCAAATCCACGCCCTTGGCTAACATATGCAAAACACTCATAGAAATATAGGTCATACCAAGTGCAATGTGAGAGTAGCATCCCATACTACCACTCCCACTTAGTACTCCTAATGGATTCCATTTACTCAAGTACTCCACAATAATCCTCCATAACACTACACCATAGTACTCATTCACACGGATTTCATGAAGGTACTCTTCTCCCATAGTAGGTATAGGTCACACCAAGTGCAATGTGAGAATAGCATCCCATACTACTACTCCCACTCAATGCTCCTACTTGATAACTAATGTGGATTGAGCACTTCACGACATACATACACAATTTCAATAATACACAAGATAATTAGCTTCAAATCAATTCTTTTGTGGGAGTTAGCTTAACCGACAAAGACCATGAGAGCTAGACATGGAATCCCGATATTAACCCCTATTGGATGAGGGATCCTTACTTGCCTAGTGTAAGGTCATGCTTCTTAGCGTTTACATGGATTTTCCAATAGCTACACCTATGCGGGCACATAGTTAAGGGATAAGGAGATTGTTACTAAGTAACTCACTCTCTACTAACGAGGAGTACTCATCTGAAGAGGTACTTTGGATTACAACATCTCAACTAACGAAGTGCAATCCACCTCCCCTTCATATCCTCTCGGTGCTAGGCATAACTCCACACGGATTTCTCAACATAATAGTCTATCTTAGAAAGCTCACTAGGAAATGGAGAGGTTGTTACTAGACACTACATCTCAACTCACGAAGTGTGTCCACCTCAAGATTTCCTCTTTTTGCTCAACTTGACATAATACAAATCTTAAAGGAGTGTGTGTGTACATGTGCACACCTTGCATATAAGCATCATTTCATTATCATCAAGTTCTACTCATACTTTAACCTTGATTCATCAAGCTACACACTCTACATACTTCTCATAATCATATACTTCATTTAGACATAAACTAGGTCAAACATGCAATTAAAGCTACATCAAACACAACACAAGACCCATTTCCAATATATATATATTCATTTCACATATTAGACCTTCAAGATCACATACTCAAACCATACTAAGTAACATCAAGTTCATCAATTAGCACCGCCACCCATAAGGTTGACCATACCACTCAAATAGCAATTCATAATAAGAATTATACAATGAGAGCAACTCATCAACAAATCAAACCATCATTACCCATAAGCAATTTATCAATATTTCACCATATTAAGGCCCTTAGGGCAGTAGCTACACCAACATGACAAATACAAGAAGACCCAAGTTCATACCCTACTCAAATCATGCTCACATAACCCATTTTCAAGTCAAAAATTGAAGTATGCATAAACAAGAGTTTCATGGAGTTTTAACATCAAAATCATCTATTCAAACCAAGATAAATACATTTAAACCATTAGAACTTAGTTACAAGAAGACCCATAATAGAAATCAAAGTTTAGAAGAAGTTGAGTTTAAAACCCCTTTTTGAAAACCATTTTGGAAGTTGGCTTCTTGAATGGAAAGGTATTCAAGAATGGATACCATACCTTTATGAGAAAGAAACCCACGAATGTGATGAAGAAACAAGTCTCAATCCGTCCTCCTATCCTTCCTTGACTTCTAGCTTCCAAGAGAGTTGAGAGAGTTTTCTTGAGAGAAAGAGAGAGTTGGATCTTGAAGTGAGAGGGTCTTGTCTAGGTCTAGGGTTTAAAACTAATTTAATATAACCTAAAAACACCAAAATTATACACCTAGGGTCTTATAAGACTTGGGGTGTATTTACATAAAACACCCCAAGTTGGCAGCCTTAAGTCGTGCACTGGCAGGCCTCGTCGACGAGACCTCCTCGACGGACCGTCACGTTCACCACGGACCGTCATGGGGTCCCGTCGAGGAACACTTGGCTCCAACTGCAGCCTGTCCAAGTTTCCACTCTCTGTCACTCGTGACGCCCTGGATCGACGGACCGTCCTGAGTGCAACGGACCATCGCCATGGTCGTCGTGAGCCACTGATGGGCAGACTTTGCCCAAGTCTTGGGCCCTTCATCTAGGGCCCCTTGTGGGTCCTAGGTGGGGTCGTGCCAGGACGTCAAACCCCTAAACTAAGTCGTCTAGGTCTAAGGAAAATCCGACGCATGTTTCAAGTAAAACGAACACATAAAACTCATCCAAACTCGCCAAGACATACAAGTACGTTCTAAGGCATACCATCCGAACGTCATGAACGTTTTTGGTCGATTGAACTCCAAACTTAACCAAACTTAGCACACTTTCTAAGGACACCAAACTAACTCCGTTTAACTTAAAGTTAACTCAAGAAACAACCATGAGGCTCTAGTTCACCTTAGTTCATTTTGGGGCGTTATAGCCTTCTCCTCTTCATTAGCACCCATTGCACAGAGAATCTTGTGGACCTCGTCCACAAACTCCTAGGGATCCTCATTGGTTCTGCATCCCAAGTAGACTGGAGGATTCATTCTGGTGAAATCTCTCAGTCTGCTAGACATGGTGCTAGCATGTGGGTTCTCCCTGGGAGCACCCTCTCTAGTGCCCTGGGCTGTGATAGCCTGTGCCTGAACAGTGATGGCTTGGGCCATCTGAACCAGTGCTGCCCTCACTTCTCCATCCGTCAACGCAGCTGGGTTGACAGGCACTTCCTCTCCAGCAGCTGAGGCTTGATAAGGATCTTGGTTTCCCCCATCAGCTGCTTCTCCAACTCTCCTGCCTGCGTTTCTTTTTGTGTTCATTCTTCTACACGCACACACAAGAAGGAAGTTAGATGCTAGAATGACACAAAATGTCAAAACTCTATACAGAACGATAAAGAGTAGAAGAAGGGAAAATTCCTAACATCACTAAGTCTCTAAGTCATGGTTGTGGTGCACTTCACAACCATAAGCTAGAAACTACGCAGCGTGGTTGTTTTGAGCCTTAGTTCCTAGGTAATTTAACCTCATGCTCTGATACCAAGTTTGTCACACCCGGATCCTAGATCCCAGATGAGACCGGCGTCGTTAACCTTTTAGAGGTCGCAGACAAGCCTCTTATTAGCTTTCATCACAATCATACAGTTAAATTTAGCGGAAAATTTAAAACTTTACTGAAGTGTACTTAGACTTCATATAACTGCATAAGAGTAATATACTAAGAGCTCAAACTAAACAACCATCTATCAATAGATTAAACAATTGAAATAAAGAATCATATTATTAGTAATAGTTTGCCAAACCGGCCTTAATAGAAACGCTTGAACAAATGTTTGAAATGAAACGCTAGGGACAACATCCACTAGCTATTTATAATGTACTAAAGCTAGAAGTAAAGCGTAGGCATCCTCAAACTCAAGAGGACCTACCAAAGTCTTGAGGTACTAATCCAAACAGCTTGAACGACCTTCAATCTTCTTCAAGGACCTGCACCCATAAAAATAGTAATTGTATATGGGTTAGTACACACTTGTAGTAAGTATGGGTGTATGCACATAAACACATAAGGACGATGCATGATCAAGGAAAGCTCTTCCTATAGCAACATGCCATTTTCGGAAAGTACTTCACTTCACTTTCCTAATTCGTTATTTATGAATCATGCTATGAATATGACATATTTTCATGCATTTAAAGCACAAACTCATTTTCTATACGAACATAAGACCTTGGAATCATGAACATACTATTAGAACAACTCAAGCAAAAGTTAATAATTTTGCTCCCCTTAGGCCGAGAGCTGCCTCTCCCGGACTGAGTTTATTTTTCAGTCTTTTCTTCTTTTTGTTGTGTAGTTCAATGATATCCTTTGATACTATGTTTTACTTATGAGTGCAATGATTCATTGTAGTCCCATACCTACAATGAATCAATTAAGTAATCCAAAAGACTAAGAAAATGATTTGTCTACCCTACTCACAAGTTGTTCTCATTATTGTTAAATTGGGCATGAAGTCTTTATAAGCCAATCTTTATTGGCTATGCCCATTCTTTGATTATTTTCATAATATATAGATGTTGGGGAATATTTTCATACTCCAATATTGGCTTAAAACAATAACTGTTAAAACTACATTCTTATCAAACATTGATGATTTGACATTCTCATGCTTTGCTTACTTAGTTCACTTTGAACTTACATTTCTTCTTCGTTGATCTTCTGTTCACTTTGAACATGCTATTTTCTTTATTTCTTACTTTCTTAAAGAAATCTTTAGCATTTAACTGATATAGATCATGTGAGCTAACATGAAATCCAGTGTCTTCCCCACACCTAAAAGAGGTGGTTCACCGGCTAAAGTGAAACCGAATCCAGTGTCTCCCCCACACCGAAAAGAGGTGGTTCACAGGCTAAAGTGAAACCGAATCCAGTGTCTTCCCCACACCAAAAGAGGTGGTTCACCGGCTAAAGTGAAACCAAATACTTTCTTGAGCATTTAACCGACATAGATCATGTGAGCTAACATGAAATCCAGTGTCTTCCCATACCGAAAAGAGGTGGTTCACCGTCCAAAGTGAAACCGAATACTGCCTAGCTTTCTTAGGTGGATCCACTAGCTACTAACCTATGCTGGCAACATAGTTCAAAGACTAGGAGACCTTGGAGACCCTGATCCACCTTGGTGGTAGTCTCGTCTCATGAGGCTTACATGTGCTGGCACAAGCTCATTAATAGTCTATCAGTGCTTAGCTCAGATTTATTATACTTACAACTTTTAGAGTTGACTCATACATTACGGAAGCTTGTTTCTAATATGAGGTATGCTTAGCTCAATGGATGACTGGCCATCCCTTTCTTTACTTGATGAATGTGAACTTAATTCTTACATTATCATCATGGTGTGAGTGAGACTTGTCCCACGGTTTCTAACACCCTCTTATCTGAGTATCTTTGACATAATCGTTTAAGTGTAAGTGAGACTTGTCTCACCTCCTTTAACATACTATATTAGTCAATTTCATAACTCATAAGCTTTTAGTTATTTCATTACTCACCTTATCTTATTCAACGTTAATTGATAAGCTTGTACCATTCTTTATAAAAGTTAGAAGGATTCATTCAATGTGCTACAATGTTCACAATGTTCATTTAGATATGGTATGTTGGGACTTGTCCCAATCATTGGTATACCCTAAGTTATAAGTTCATTGAGTTAAGATTGGTATGACTTTACATATTTTGGAAATAATATTGCTGGCCAATTTATTGGCATAAATCAAACTATGATATTATAACTAGGCAATTCAATTACTTCAGGAATATATTATAGTAATCACATCATTTTAAGCAAGCCAACTTTTAATCTTTGATTAGCCTATAAGAACAATTCAGTACGTTGATTTGGCATTGAAGATTCATTAACTAGCTTTGACTCTCATTCTTATTTCTTCTTGGAAACATTACATTCCAAACACTTACAAACATATTTACTGTAAACACACACATTACTCAAAAACTCCATTCCTTTCAACAATAATTGAATTTCATAAACGACTTATAACAATTTCATCTTCTCGAACACAATTAGGCATTACAACATATCTTATCTCATGTAAATAATACTCTAATCATACAGATCTAACCTATAGGTCTCATTCGACATTATAAGTCATAGAAACCTACACATAATGATCAGTTAACACCACATACCAACAACATGCTCGATATTTGCATTATACATACTACTAGAATTGGAAATAGGGAGAACTAAGGAGATGAACATTCGGCAATTTCATTGGGAACAACCCTAGTTTTGGTTTTCTTAAATTCAAAACATTTGAAAAGCCTCCTGGGGAAAGGAATCCAATAGATAAAACCCATACCTTACTGTAGAATTGAATCTACGAAGATCACCATGTACTTTGGCCGAAAACCTTGAAGAACTGCCTTGAAATCGCATAAGGTTTTTCTTACGTTTGCTCACTGTTTTTCATACGTAGGTTTTCTGCTGGTTAAACGTGAGTCTAAGTCTTAGGAACTGAATATTGACTAATTCAACTTAGGCTATATAACTTAATTAAATAAATCAATTAGATAATTACCAAAACGCCCCTCCTAAATTGACTAAAAATAGGAGAACATTTGTCTTTGCCAAATTCTGAAATTTTTTGAGGGTCTCAATTTTGACCAATTAAATTAATTAATTAAGTTGCTAATTTAATTAATTAAGTGACCTAGGGTAATTACAAAAGTACCCCTTAGTCTCTAGGACCATAACTAACCCCTTTGGGCCATCCTAGGTTAGGTACTAGGATTTTTCTTTAGTTAGTTACTCGGCTAGTGTCACCCGGTTAGGTCTTAGGATATCGGCCACACTAGTTAGTTCATTTTAGTTAGTCCTAGGTTAGTTAGCTAGTTAGGTAAGTTAGTTAGAGCCTAGGACTTATTAGAAAGCTCGGCCCTACGTGGCTTGACCCGACGCATGCCTGTCCCCTAACCGCCCAAACCGAATCGGTTGGGCTTGTCTCTCGGCAGGTAGCACATGTTCTTGCACATGTGTTGCCGTAAACGTTCCTAATCGTGCACACTGGAAAGTTCACTTCTTGTCCCCAAGGATCCTTACTATGTCCTTGGGCACTGCTTAATCTTGCATGATCATTTTAAATGATTATGTGCTATGGTACCTAGGCTTGACACTTGGATGCCTAGTATCTAATGTGTATAAGCGATGAAAATAAGAATTTTAGCTTAGGGTCTTCATTGCAGGTACAACTCTTAAACAAGCTTGGATTGGAGTGTATGTTAAGTTACTTGTGAATACATAAAATTTGGCTAACACCCTTAAGCCAGTATTCTCTAATATGTCCAATATTACTCAATATTGGGCATTGGGATGCCTAGTACCCCAATACATATTCTTAAAATCTAATAGACTCTTCACTAGACAAGTACATTTTATGGAATGTTACAAAAGAGTTCCATGCTTCTTAAATCGACCTTCTTAATCTTCAATGGCCTAACCGTACATTTGTAGTTATATAAAGTAAGGTGTTAGTACGCCACATGTACTAAGTATGAGTATATGCACATAAACATTTAATGACATGCATGAAAATGACCATTTCTTTAGAAAGCATGCTATGTAATTTGAAAGACCTTAATGCATATACAATAGTACGTATACAAGATAAGGATCACAATAACATAAAGCATAATCATAACCAAAGACATATCATCATAAAGTCATATTAACATTTCATGTTCATTAGATCATATGATTGTAAGACCCCCAAAATTAGATAGGGTGTCTAGACTCTAACATGTTTGTATTAAGGGTATAAGGTTCTAAAATGGTTTTGAGGCAGTGTGTAATGTTTGAGGTGATTTGGAAGTCAAACGTCAAGGGACGACCAAGACGTTCGACGACTAATCGCCAAAAGGTATCTTAGGTGATTTTTATGTGTTTTTGAGTGTTTTATGAGATTATGAAGTCTTAAAATGAGTTATAATGATGTTTATAGGTAGTGTATGGATTTTCATGATATTTGGAGGTCAAACGTCCAAGAAAGTTTGAAAGTTCGCACCGGAGACGTTCATGTGTGTCTTGAGTGTGCCTTGCATGCTTGGATGTGTTTTACGTGTTCATTTTGGGTGAAACTTGCATGGAAGGTCTTAAACATGTTAAGGTGTATATTCACGTTGAAAAATTAAGGGTATGATTCCCCAAGGTACCCGCAAGAGGCCCTCAAGAAGGATCCAAATGTTGTCGAGAGATTGCCTTGGCAGTGTCAATCGACGAGCTCAATTGACGCCTTGTCAGTCCATCGATGCCCCATCAGTTTGGGCGCGTAGTTTTACACTTAGCCTCAGGAGCTTATGCCACCAAGAAGGAGCTGCAGTCACCAACGACGTAGAAGCAGGACACCCCATCGTCCGATTGACACCCAGTCGATGGTTGACGGCAACTGCATGCGTGCGACTTTTTTATTCAAGGGGTGAATGGGAAATTCACCCCACGTCCTAACCTGACCCTACTTGGTTTATTTCATTATTTTTGGGTGTATATAAGTGATCAAAAACGTGATCAACCCATTCCCAATCCAATTCACACAAAATAGACTTTCCCTTCAAAAATCTTCTCCCTAGAAACCTCCATTGAAGGTGAAGCTCAAGAACAGCTTGGAGATTGGATTTCCATGGATTCTTCATCAAATTTTAGAGGTTTTAATTTACTTAAAGGTATGGTTATCCTTCATCTCTAGTTAATCTTCCATCTAGAGTTTTCTTCTCAAAGTTTTCCAAAGAAATTTCATGATCAAACTTTTTCTTCTTCAATCTAGCGATGGGTTCTTTCTCAAAACGTTTTCAAAGGCTTAATCATGATGAATTGATGATAATGTGTTGGTTTTAACGTGAATTTCAATCCAATTGCATTGTGAACCCATGTCCCTTCACAAACTCGATTTAGCCTATGCATGGGCATTGTGATCGTGACTTGTTATTGATTGAATTGTGATTCTATTACATTGAATTGCTCATATTCTACTGTTATTTAAGTATTTTTATTGTGAATTGTTTATGAATGATCCAATTGGATCAATGTATGAAGAATTGAACATGACTAGCCTATGCCTCTATATGATCACTGTAACATTGACCCTTTAATGTATAAAAGTGGAATCTATTATGTTAATATGCTTGTAGCTACGGCCTTAGGTTAATATCATGGTTGAATTGTGAGTATAATTCTTGTATGATCAAAGTAAAGAAGGCTTGGTATGAATTGATCTAGGTGCTTCTAATCTATCAAGTAGTAGCTTGTGATCTTGACGTTAGGATGGTTTTATGTGACTCGATTATGGTGAATTGCCTTAGCTACTACTTATATGTGTAATGTGATGATAATTAAGTATAAATGATCCAATATGAATAGATAACAATTGAATTTGTAAAGATTGATTTAGGTTCTTCTAGCTTATAGACTTGATAGGGTAATGTATATGTTGTGATCTATATTCTAGGGTGGATGAAGCATGATTTAGATATGATGTTCTATGTCTTTATCTACTGCCCTAAATGTATATTATTGATACAATATGATTGATGAACAAGACAAGGTAAATTAGTTGATGAGCTATAACTCTCTACTTTCTAGTATATATGTGATGTATTGTATTAGGTTGTAGTATGATCTTGTAGAGACTTGTACATGGTTTCTTCATGATTAAATGTATATTTATCCACTTCCCTATAATGAATGATGAAAAAGTTGTATTGATCAATGATGATTAAAGGTTGATGAATTGGTAAGAATGGCTCTTCCTCTCTACTTTTCTATATTATGGATATTTGATGAAGCCTCGTATAAAATTGTGTGGTATTGTCCACTTATGGTGGCGGTGTTTACTTTATTTTCAATATATATGTGTTGACTATGGCCTCGAAGGCAAATTTATGAATATATGAGTGTGTGGTTATGATGGTCACACTATGTGAAGCTTATGCCTACTTTCCTATTCTAGTTGTGATCTAGGTTGTATGGCTATTGTTTAAGCATGTGTATATCTATGTTAGGGTAAAGTGTAGGTGCTGCAATTGATGAGTTATTATGGTTAATAATCCCTTACCTATGTACCCCTATGTGAATGCATGAATAGCAAAAGTTAGGAGTCTTAAGTGTAATATGAAGTTGGCTTGTCTCCTATGCTATTATGTGTTGTGTGGTCTATGCTTGAAAGTGTATTATTGTCCTAAGATGGTGTCTGTCTCAATGTGTTGTTGATAGCCATTATGTGATCATATTAACCAATGTACACACACCCTCACTCTACATGCATGTTTACAAGTTGTATAGGATCATAGTGTCTAATGAAAGGTTGTCCTCATATTCACTAGTGTCTACTACTATGCATGTTAAGATTATGTCTATGAAAGTATGATATGTGTTTCCTTAACTAGTCTGACTTGATAGTTGTACTAGTATGGGCAAGGGTATGGGACCTTGCCTATGCATTGCACATGTGTGCCTTAATAGGATAGTTCCTAGGTTTGGTTCTCTCTGTGCATGAATATGAATGTATTGTCATGTGTGGTCTTAATGTGTTTGTATGAAAGGAGTGCTCACATATATGTATACACACACATGAATGATGATCTAGTCAATAGAGGGCCTTGAAAGTGTGCTCAAGTGTATCCTTAGCTAGATAGTGCTACTACATATGCTATGTCCATGTGAAAGGGTTACTCACATGATTTAGGTTGATGAACTCTCATCTATGACTTATGAGCTAAGCATATGAGGGAATGACTCTCCTAAGTCTATGATTTCTAAAGAAATGATAATAAAGGCTTCTGAATAAAGGTAACTTAGCTTAGCACTGAGTGAACTTGTAGATGAGGGGGTGGCACCTTCCTAAGGAGGGAAGGCTAAAGGGTCAACTAACGGTCCTCACGGGGTGGATAGCCTCATGACCCCAAAAGGGTGTAGAGTGATGTTTCAATGACGGCCCCCAAGTTCCATAAACTATGATTGCCACATAGGATCTAAAAATGTGATATCAACTAAAGATGCTAGCATGTGTTAATGTTTTACCTTTGCTAGGTAAGAACACCTTCCATTGATGTAAGACTCTACAACACAAAATTCCATGTTTAGCACCCATATTCTTAGTGTCGGTTAAGGCTATAGCTTCCCTAAAGTAAAATGGACAATGGAAGTAAATGTCTAAGGACCCTAAATAGGATAACCTAAGAGAAGATACTTAGTATAGGTGGAAGTAATGAAACCATCTAGAATTTGACAAGTAGATATCAAGTGAGTCCTAGGAAGGTGTCTAATGCATGTGACTATGTCTATGTTCCTTATGCATGACTTTGTAGTATTTGTCTACTTGTTGTGATGAAATGCATGGTATGAGCCTGTATGAAGTGGTCTTGATGTACATGCTTAATATTGGTCTTAATGAATACATGATGAAGCTTTTGTTGATATGAATGAAGTTGTCTTCACTTACTATGGTGATGTATGAATTGGATGTTAAGGTTTGTGGTCTCACGATGGGTTTACTAAGTATGTGTGAGGTTATGGGGCTTCACATGTACATTGCACTAGTAGACTTAGATTGGGGTCATGAACAAGGTCTTATAATGATTTATGTGAAGTGAATAGATGTGCAAATTGATGTAGCTTACTGTAAAGCCAATAGAGTCTTGACTTGAATGTGTCTATGATGTGTTATAATTCTATGAGGGTATATGTTGGCTTGGGTAGGTTGTATGTATGGTTTTCTTGTGGCCTTAAAGTTATGCATTGCACCAAGTATCCGTAGAGGGATGCTTGGGAATATTAGAAATTAAAGGAAAGGAAGTTCACTATAAAAGGAAAATAGTTTACTGTAAAGTCACCCCAAATGTGGCTTAAATCCTATGTCTGATTTTGTATGATGTTTGGCCTTTGAATATGTCTATATGAAGTATGTGAATGATATAAATTCTATTGTATCAAGGTTTTATAAAAATTTCACAAAAAGGCATCATGTATGGATTTCAAGTAAAATGGCCCTTTTAAATGCATGTTTTTTTGCATGGTTGCCATACTTAGTGCATTCTTGTACTAACACCATTCTTCTCTACTTTTTACACAAACTGTAGGTTATGGATGATTAAAGAAGGTCTCTAAGGTGAAGGGATTGATATGTGATTCCCAAGATCAAGGAAAGGAATCCTCAAATCCAAGGATTCCTAAGTCATGTTTTTACTGTAAAGTGTATAAATTAGTACTTATGTTTTATGTTTTAAGGGTCGTGTCCCTAATGTACTCTAATGTTGTTGAGTCTATGATGGCAAAGAGACTTAGAGTCTAAGTATGTAATATGATATTATATATATATGAAGTGAAGTGTCTAGCATATGATCTGCTATGAAAAGTTTTAAATTTTCTGCTAAATTTACTATGACAATGCGATGAATGATAACTACAAGCTTGTATAAGACCTCCGAGAGGTCAATTACACCATGTTACTTCTAGGGGTGCTCCCCGGATGTGAAAAGAACATAACATACAAGACACTTACCAATGATCCAATCCCAAGCCTACAAGTGCAATGATCATGTGAAGCCCCATAACCCCACATAATCAAGTAAACTAGATAGGAGACCATAAGTAATGTTCTGCTTCATACAACTTACCTCATATATAGTAATAATCACACATAGCAACATAGACCATTTCTTGTTCATTAACATAGTAAAAATAATATAAGAGCAACATCATATATCATAAGCGTTATACATTTCATATTCATATTACATGAGAACAATCTCCTAAGATTTTCCTTAGAGTCAACTTGTGCAATGTCTAGGTAGAGTCCCCTACCCCTACCCACACTAAATAGAATCCTCCAGTCACCCTAGTCAATGTTATTTTACTTGTCTTTCATTTTACTTTAGGTAACAATCGCCTTAACCAACATTAGACCATGTGATCTAAACATGGAATCCGGTGTCATGAAAACCCACACCGAAAGAAGGTGGTCTACTTGCCAAGGTAGAACAAAAACATGAACATAGCATTCTAGGTGGATCCACTACCTAGTATTCATATGGAGGCAACATAGTTCAAGAACTAGGAGATATATTAGAGACCCAAAGTTCCACATTACATGGTGGCCTCTATCTCATGAGAGTCATTGTGAACCTACCTTTCAAGGTTTGGGTCCTCCTCAAGGACCCTTCGGGCGGTCCTTGGGGAGTCGTTACTGGACGTTTGGACCCTTTATACTATATGTTACCCATTTAAAGTCTTTATACAAGTTTTTCACTTCATTTGACACTCCCAAATCTTCACCAAACATAGGGACATCTACAAGTTCAAATTAGCTAGTTTCCGGACGTCAAGGTCTTTCTTTGCCGTTTTGGCTCTAAATTTTTATAATGGAGTTTAATACTTTAATATATATCTATAAACATCATTTAAATCATTCTTTAATAGGTGAAACTCTAGTATAAGTAATGGAACTTCCGGAGTGTTATAGAGAGGTAATGTATTATATGTATTGAATATGCCTCAAATTATAATAAATGGTTGATGTGCTATTATGAGTAGTATCCAGGTCTATATGATGTATGTGAACTATAACGAGCTTATATGTGCCTTTGTTCATGAAGTTTACTAAAATACTAGATGCATGATTTCAAATAAAATGTCTTCTTTAAATGCATGTTTTTGCATAGTTGCCATATTTAGTGCATTGTTGTACTAATACCATTCTTCTTCATCTTTTTACACAAAGTGTAGGTGGTGATGGCTAGAGGATGTCTCCTAAGTTAAGGGCTTGGATATATCTCCCAAGTTTGAGAAAAAGGAACCTTATTATTCAAGGGTTGCCTATGTCAAGATGTTCCTTTAAGTTGATCTAATAGTTTAGACTTACATTTTATGTTGTTATGAGTCGTGCCCCTATTAAATTCTATTGAGTTGTGTCTTACGATTGAATAGAGACTTAATGTCTATTTATGTACTTATGATTTTATATATATAAATGAAGTGTTGATGTAGCATATGATGTGCTATGAAAAGTTGTAAATTTCCCGCTATTTTTACGATTATGCAATGAAAGGTGTCTAAGGTCTTATATAAGACCTCTGAGAGGTCGACTACACTGTGTGAGGATTTGTGGATACCATAACTTCTAGGGTCTACCCTCTGGTCGTAACAAACTTTGTATCAAAGCATAAGATTTTATGATTTGTCTTTAGGTTTCAAAGTTTCGTATTGCCACGTCTACTAGAGTGTCATTCATTTGTGGTGAGTCGCGACACATCCATGAGAGAGGCTATATGACGATAGAGTTTCCCTTCTTCACTAGTCTCATGCAGTGCCATAAAACTTAACTCTGTATGATCTCGCTCTTATGTTTCCTTGTCCAATGGTCTTTTAGATGTGATTGCTTGGATTGGAATGATGTCTCGATTCTTCAGAGGAAAAATATGCGAGTTTTGATGATTACCTTGGTCTTATGGTTTGATGAGTAAATGTGAATGTGAATTTAGTATATGTTGTTGTGATACAATTGATGGCTCTAGGTGGTCTTTGAGGAAGGAGATTCTATGTTGAGAAGTTATGATATGATGCGGTTATAGCTTTTAGTAGTTTTTATGGTTGAATGGAGTTCTTCTTGGAATTATAGATTGCCTT
The DNA here is from genome assembly GCA_016801875.1 of Solanum sitiens. Taxonomy (NCBI): domain Eukaryota; kingdom Viridiplantae; phylum Streptophyta; class Magnoliopsida; order Solanales; family Solanaceae; genus Solanum; species Solanum sitiens. Next base: position 2,122,398 of record JABWTJ010000218.1, read on the forward strand.
ATGATTATGTAGGATCGTAGAATGATGTTATGATATAGGCTTTGAAAGTCGTGGGGAATATGGTAAATAGTGAAAACGATGAATGTTGCCTTAGTATATGTAAAATGCTTTATAGTTGTCCTTGTGTAGATTGGAACCTTTCGTATAAGCTTACTCCTAAGGAGGGGAAATAGTGTGTTGCACCTAGTAACGGATTGTTAAGTATGATAGTTAAAGGGAGAACCCTTATAACTAGTAGATGAGACCTTATGTGAACCTATTCTAAGAGTAGTAAAAAGGAGAAAGAGAAGTTTTGTTCCATTAGTTGGAAGTATGATACCATAAGGTGACTTTAGGGTATTTATGGTATATACCCCTTAACTCTTGAAGAGAAGGAGAGAATTGATGTTGACCTACTTTGAAGTGTTTAGTTGTATTTTAAGCTTGAATTTAAATATGGTCAATTGAGGAAGTGCTTAGATTGTACCTAGGCATTGTTAATTGGAAAGTTCCACCCAAAGTGATGACCCTTGTAGGTTGGTATATACATTGCTTGATCTAGGGGTTTAAGGGCATGATGTGATAAGGCTTACCCAAGAGAGGGATAATGTGCATAGATGGTAAGATTTTAAGTGCCCTTCATGTCCCTATGTTGAGTTCCCTTGAACTTATCTAGGTTGAAAATCACTTTGTAGTGATGGTAAGAAGGGTGTTCATAAGCTTAGATCCCAAGAGAGGGACGATTTTCTTACTCAATAAGGTTGGTAAGCTAAAATTCCCCTAGAGTTGAGATGAGCTGCTCTTAAATGGGTTTATACTAAGTGGGGGAGGATGGTTTGAGTAGTAAGGTTGTAGATATCCCTATTTTTTTCCTTCTATTCTTACTCAAGCTTAAAACCAAGGAGTTCCTAAGTAGGTTGTTCATGATAGGAGTCTTGCATAAAAAGATAAATTGCATGTTCCCCATATGTTATGCATGTCATAAATGACACCATGTTATGCATATTATGAAAGGTCATTATTGCATGAAAAAGGAAATTTTGATAAATTTGCATGTTGTTCATGTTGTTGTGCATCCTTATATGATAATTGTGCAATTTTATTTCATGAGATAGCTTAATGAGCATTGTCACTCATATTATGTTGTGTTTTGGCATCACTATGAGAAATAGAGTCTCCTTTAAATAAGAAAAGATGAGTCGCTTTGAAAAATGTGTGACTTTTGAGATTTGGGGAGTGTTACTATAGGCTCACTGTTGAGGAGTGATGGTTTGTCTAGACTATGTCTTTTGGTGTCCCTATAAATTGTGATAATTTCCCTAAATGATGCATGGTTATGAAATCTAGTGATGTGCTAGAAATAGAAAGCTGTAAATTTATTTCCTAATGATGTGATGTGCTTTGTGTGACCTACCATGTTGATTTCATAAGGAAGGAAGTATAAGCATAATGTGTTTTGGAGTAAAGAAATCCTCCTTAATATGAATTAACCTCTATGCATTACTTTAATTTTATCTTTATGATGCCATGTGTGACTAGGAGAAGGTAGTTCCTCCTTGAACAAAGCTAATTATGGTCATGTCATATATGACCTTGATGGATTTATGTCTAGACTATAAGATTGTAGTTAATCTACATTATTTATTATTTTGTGCAACTTAATGAATTGCTCAAATTTTCTCATGAATTGAAGTGTTGATTATGCCTATGTGTGCAATTGAAATTCATTGTATGTCTAACCTTGTGATGAAATATGAACATGCCTAAAGTTGGAGAGGGTAGTTCCTCCAAATGGCAATGAGTATGAAAAAGTATGTAAGCATGGAAATAAATTGTTAGTGTAATCCATGGAAATAAAGTATGTGCATTGACTATTATGTGATAACATGATGAAGTGTTGTGAGCTGCTATATGAGTCTTTGAGTCCTTGAAAGTATTTGAAATGTTTCAAATGTCATTCGAGGATGAATGTTTTCCAAGTAGGGGAGTATTCGTTCACCTCTAAAATAAACTAAGGTAGCTATAGCCTAACATGTATCTCAAAAAGTTAATAACGTGTTAATTAAGTATTTTATAACATGGATAGTTGATTTTAAGTGTTTTAGATGTCAAACGTCCAAGACGTTTAAAAGTTAGCCTTTAGACGTGCTAGTGTGTTCTAGTCTCTTGACATGATTTATGTGTTGTTTGGAGGCTAAAGTCAGTGGGTATGACCCTAACATATAAATGAATCTATATAAGGTTGACAAGTCAATGTACTATCCCCCAAGGATCTCCCTAGGGCTCCACAAAGGGACCCCAACTTTGGCCAAGCAAGCTGCCAAAAGGCAGGAAGGATTTCCACTAGCAGGGAACCAGTCCGCATTGCGGACATGATGAACAAAAGGACAAAATCTTGGTCTGCGACGTGGCCATGTCGCGGACTCCCCAGTCTTGAAATTTATTTTCCCGATGATAATTTCGAAAATTAAAGTTAAGTTTTACATGTCTTGAAGTCTAAATAAGTATAGGGGTTTACTGGGTAATTTGGGAGGTGGTTATAAACTATTTTTAAGACCTATTAACCCCTTTACCAAGTCAAAACCCCAACATCCAATAAGAAAACAAATCCCAAAACCTTCTTCTCTCCCAAAAGACCAAAACCTCCATTGGAGACCAAAACTCATGTTCAAGCTAGGGGATAGATTTCTATGGTTTCTTCTCCAATTCTTCATGGGTATTCAATCAATAAGGTTTTTTAATAATTGATACTTAGTTAATCTTCCATCTAAGGAGTTCAATCAATGATTTTTAGAAGTGATTCAAAGACCAAAATTCCCAATTTTCAGTTTAGCCATGGGTTCATTGTCAAATTGATTTCAAAGTCATTCTAATGAGGGATATATGTTTAATTGCTGTTTTAATTATAAATTTCAATCCAATTTTATGAAGAACCCATGATCCTCCTAATTTCTCAAATTGGCCTATAATGTGGTTTTTGTGATCTTGATGATATGATGATTAGATTATGTTTAGATTATAATGAATTGCTTAATTCTATATTCCTTTATGTCTATTGATTATGAATTGTTGGGAATTGATCAAGATGATCATTATTTTGAAGATTTGGTAAGTTGACCTATTTCTTCTAATTAGCTTAGAATGTACATTGAATTGTGATGAATTGTATGGTCCACTTATGGTGGCGGCGCTTACATTTTTGTCCATGATTATGTGATATGATAATGGATTTGAAGGAATTTTATATGATATGAATTGATATGATGATTTCATGTTTAGGAAGTTGAAGGATTTAGCCTTGATGGTAATATCATGTTCTAAGTGAATTGATGTTATGTGAAGTATATGAATAGCCCCACAAACAAGTTGCATGACCTAGTTGTGAGGATGATGTTATATGTGTATGTGTGATAATCATGTTAGGGTTAGGTGTTGTCTATATGGATAATGATGATGAATATCCTTTTATCATGACCCCTACCTATATGAACCCTATATGAATGTGTGGTCGAAGTATGCTAGGAGTCTTCTATTCTATGCCTCCTATGATGTAATGTGAATTTGAGTAGTAATTAGTGTTAAATACTCTAGATGTGTTTGACTTAAGACTTGAAAGAATGTTATACATGTGTTGTGATCTTTAGAGGGCGACTTCCTCAATGCTATGTGAGAGTCATTATGTGATCATGTTGACTAATGTACACACACTTCATGCATATCTATGAGTAGGGTAGATTCATGATGACTAAGGAAAGGATAGTTCTCCTAACCATCATTACCTATTTCTATGCATGTAAAGTATATGATTAATGAAGTCATGAACATGTGTGACTAATGGTGTTTATGTGAAGGTAGATCTCACATATATGTACACACACACAATAGCAGAGCACCCTATGGAGAAATACTAGGCCGAATAAAGCCCTTTTCTAGTAAGTCTTTGAGTTGAGCCTTAAGCTCTTTCAATTCGTCTGGAGCCATACGATAAGGAGGAATTGAAATGGGATTTGTATCCGGTATCAAGTCGGTACCGAAATCAATTTCCTGTTTCGGAGAATTACCGGGAAGATGAAGAAGAATGGTATTAGTACAAGAATGCACTAAGTATGGATTCTTGTAATAATACCATTCTTCTTCATATGTTTATACAAAGTGTAGGTGGTTATGTCTAGAGGATGTCTCCTAAAGTTAAGAGCTTTGATAGATCTCCCAAGTTTAAAGAAAGGGATCCTTAAAATTCAAGGATGTCCTATGTCAAGTTGTAATACTCCGAAAGTCTAAAGCCTAATATAGAGCCTAAAATCAGTGTATATGGGTGGTAACACTGTGTTAAGATCAAATATAATTTATATAAGTCATTGAGGAAGTTATAGAATCAAAGAGTCAAGAAACGAACATGACGTTCGGAAACTAGTTCAAGAGGTGCTAGCGTGCCTTCGCATAATTGACTAGGTTTTAGGAGTCATAATTTGATGGGATCTGTTGTAAGGTGTCTAATACGTATTAAAGTTTTTTTAGCGTCGAAATGTTCGGGTACGACTACCCAAGGACCAACCAAAGGGTCCTTGAGGAGGACGCTTTCATTGTGGCTAAAAACTGTCTTGAGACAGTAACCATAGACGGTTATAGGCTATGAGGCATGGCTTGCTCGATGAGCTATCGATGGCCACCATCGATGGTCACTTATTCATTTTTGTGAAGGAGTCATTTGTCAAATCTATGAGCAAAATGGCAGACCTGCAGGACGGTTGGTCTGAAGGTCCGTCGACTGACCTACGACCTGTAGGTCGGGGTCTCCTACGTCAGGGTCACTGGTTGCTGTCAAGTTTTAAGTTAGTCCATTAAATTAATTAGTTGGTTAGTTAATTAGGTAGGGTTAAGTGAGGTCTAATTAAGTTAGTTAATGACTAATATAAAGACCTTAACCTAATTAAAGTAACCCAACTCTCATATTTCCCGAAACCCATTTGCTCTTCCTTCTCTCTCCTTTCTCTCTCCCAAAGAAACTCCATAGAAGACCAATTCAAGGAGGGTTATAGGGCACCAATAAGAATACTTTTCTCCATCATTTTCCATCAATTAACAAGGTATGGGATGCTTTCACCTTTGGGATTCCTTTCCCCAAAGGGTTCTTCCAAAATTGGTTTTCAAAAAGATGATTTCATATGGGTTTCTTCCTAATACGAAGTTGATCTTCCAAATTGATTTGTTTATAATTTCTTTAGGTGATTATGATTTTATTATGATGTATATTGATTGAATTATGCTAGTTCTTGATGAATTAACATAGTTTGTGAAGTAAATCATGAATTTGAACCAAATCCCTAACCCTAGGTTATGAACTAGTGATAAATTGATATGTAGTGATTCAATTGACATCATTATTGTGTTAATTATTATTTTGTGATTATATTACACCATTATTGGGTTGAATTGGATGGTTGATGGTAAAATCTTGGATGATGTCTTGTGAAGGAGATGGGGTAAGTCTTGTGATCTCAATTCTTTACTTCAATTATGATTACTTGTGTTTAGTGATGAAGTTATATTAAAGTACACTTTATGATAAGATTTTTTAGGGTTGGTATGATGTCTATTTGAAATGTATTGATTTAAGGCTTGTGAGTTGATGGCTAGGATGTAATGATAAAAGTATGGTGATGAACTTGCCTATGTGCGTTATCATGATATGGTTATGTAAATGTTCTAACCTCACATGTGTGAATTGTATTGAAAGGACAATACTCATGCAATTTTGTTTGAGCTATGACTATGACTATATACGGGTTAGACCATATGACCTAAAACTAAGTTATGATTTTTAATGAAAGACATTTCAAAAGGGACTCTAGCTTAGCACCGAGTGAACTAGAGTGACGAGTGTCTCTTCCCACATAGTGATGGTAGGTCACTAATGTACTCATGAGATTGGAGACTATAATGTATGTAGCATAAAGAGGGTCCCAAATACATATCTTGGTTCTTGAACTATGTTGCCCCCATAGGAATACTATCTAGTGGATCCACATAGATGTTATGTTCATGTTTCGGTACTACTTTGGCAAGTAGTGAATCTTATTTTAGTGTAGGGTTCCATGATACCGGATTCCATATTAGCTCATGTGTTCTATGTCAGTTAAGGGAAGATGTTCCCAAAAGGTAAAATGAAGTAATGAAATGAACTCTAACTAGGATGACCTAAAGGGTTTGACTTATTCTAGGTAGGGGTATGGGACTCTACCTATACATGGCACTAGTTAGCCTTAAGGGGAGTCTTAGAAGGATGTTCGTATATGCTTATGTGCTTATAAATGTAAATGATATATAAATGTTAATCTTACATGTTAATGACACTATATGATATGGGTTTCATTTATGAAATTGTTGTTGGTCTCTATTGCTAAAGTATGATGATGTCTAATCTTAATGTTAAGGTATGAAAAGTTAGGCATTGCTTGTAATCCTTGTTTGGTTTGCTTGATTGAGTAAAGTTATGGGTCTTACTTAGGTTATGATGTCATTGGACTAGTGGACTTAGTGGGGGTTATGGTAATTGTCTTTCTTAGGTTTTGATGTTATGAACTCTATTGCATGCTTGTTGATATTATCACTTGATGATAGAGTTGTCTTGATTATGTGCTCAATTATGATGATATGCATGTTGACTTGAATAGACTTGGTAATTTTGGACTTGTGATGTATATGGTCTTAACTTAAGGAATATGCACTTATTCACTTGTATTGGTTCTTAAATGTGCATAAGGTATTTTTAAAGTGACTTTGCATATTTTTGAGTAAATGTCCCTTTTTAGCATGATTTCTATGTTGTATGTGCATGTGATCCTATACTTAGTACAAGTGATGAACTAACCCCATTTATCCCTTTTCTCCAACATTTTAGGCTCCGGTCGTTGAAGGGTTCGTGACCACATTTGAATGAAGGCTTGGAATCATTCACCAAGTGAGGGTATGTTCTCAAGTTCGAGAATGATGCCTTGTTATTACTCTAGCTATGTTTTTTTGTTGTAGTGTAAAGACGATTATTTTATTTTACTTGTTTCAAGATATTGTTGTGAGCCCTATGTGGCATTTATACATTGTGTAAGTGCTTATGCCCAAGATTGATTTGACTTCGTTAGATTGTTTATATATATATGTGTGTGTGTGTTTGTGTGTGTGTGTGTGCCATAAAAGTAGAAGACTATGTAGTCTTCTTATACTAAGAGTCTATGTATACTCGATATGAATATATTATGTGTAAGCGAGAGGTCTAAGTAAACCTCATGAAGTAGTGTAGATGAAAATTTTTAAATTTTCCGTATTTTTAACCTATGATTGTAATGATGAATGCTAAGAGGCTAGTCTTAGTCTTTTTCGAGGACGCCAACGCCAATTACGTCTAGGGGGTGCTCCACAGATGTGACAAACTTGTAGCAGAGCATGATATTGAATATCCGTAGAAATGATGTCTCATTAAACCACGTCTATTTAGATTCTTATTCATAATTGTGAATCGCGCCACACTTATGAATGAGAGACTATGTGATGCTTAGAAACTCTCATCTCCTTGTATTCCTATGTTGTGCCTCTAGAGTCTTATTATGTTCTTTCACCTAAACCTTGTATCGTGGTTATAGGTATGAATACACAAAGGGTAGCAGCACGAAGGGCCGAAGAAGGCATTTCTAATGTGGGGACTAAGGACAACCAAGCTCCTTCACAAGACAACCAAGTGCCTCCATTTGAAGAAGTTGCTATGGGTGATAAAGTTCGGGTTGTTCCTCCACCGATAACCTATGGAGAGATAAGGGCGGTTTTTCTCAATTTGGACCAAGACATGACCTCTCCAGCCAATGCCATCACTTCTCAAGTCCAAGGCATGACGGCTGAAGTGAATATGGAGGTTGGACCCAGAGTTCCTCACAATGTCAATAACATGGCATCTCGTTTGAGACACTTTACAAAAATGAACCCACCTATGTTCTTCGGTTACAAGGCGTATGAAGACTCTCAAGATTTCCTCGACGAGGTCTATAAGATTATCTATGCTATGGGTGTGACCTCAATTGAGAAGGCCGAGTTGGCGGCCTATCAACTCAAAGATGTGGCCCAAACTTGGTATGTGCAATGGAGGGATAATAGGGCACTAAGAGGTGGTCCGGTGACTTAGAAGATCTTCAAGAAGGCTTTTCTTGATCGGTTCTTTCCTAGAGTGTTGAGGGAAGCTAAGGTGGAAGAATTCACCGACCTTCGTCAAGGAGGTATGAGTGTACTTTACTATTCCTTTAAATTCACTAAATTGTCTAAGTATGATCCATCCTTGGTGTCTAACACAAGGGATGAGATGAGTCATTTTCTTATGGGGATTTTCGAAGACTTGGTTGAAGAATGTCATTGGGCTATGCTTCAATATGAATATCTCTCGTCTCATGGTTCATGCTCAAAAATTGGAAGACAGTAAGCTAAGGAGGAAGAGTAGGGAGGCCAAGAAGGCAAGGTCTTATGAAGATGGTTCTTCAAAGGGTAGACTTGACATTCAAGAGAAGCCCAGGTTCAAGATGAGGTTTTCTAATCAAGTTCCTTCCAAATTTCTCAAGGATCGTGATGATAGGGTGTCTAAACCTAAGTCTCAAAAGGGAAGAGGTACTAGCTCACATAACAAGAATCCAACTTGTGGAAAGTGTGGCAAGAAGCATTATGGTTATTGCCTTGTTGGGACAGACAATTGCTTTGGGTGTGACAAGAGTGGCCACAAGGTTAGGGATTGCCCAAATTTGAAGGGGAAAGACAAAGGTAGAGGGCAAGATCAAGCTAGTGGTTCTAATGTTGATGCTCCAATGAAAAATCACTTTTATGCTCTTCGCTTTAGGGGTGAACAAGAGAGTTCTCCCGATGTGGTGACCGGTATGTCACAAGTTTTCTCTATTGATGTATATGTTTTACGTGATCGGGGTGCTACATTATATTTTGTTACTCCCTTGATAGCTAGAAATTTTGATATTTTGCCCGATATTCTAAATGAACCTTTCATAGTAACTACTCCGGTAGGGAAAGGGGTGGTTGCAAAGAGTGTGTATAGAAATTGTCCTATAAAATTGCCCAATAGATTTACTCATGTTGAATTAGTAGAACTTCATATGGTTGATTTTGATGTAATCTTAGGGATGGATTGGTTGCATGATTGTTTTGCTTCCATTGATTGTAGAACAAGAGTTTTCAAGTTTAATTTTCCAAATGAACCAGTATAAGAGTGGAAGGGGGAAAATCTATTCCTATAGGTCGTATCATTTCTTATCTTAAGGATTGTAAAATGATCTCAAAATGGGGTGTTTATATCATATTGTAAGAGTCAGACATTTAGACTCCGAAAATCCTCCCATTGAGTCTGTTCCTATAGTAAAGGAATTTTCAACAGGTCTTTCCTAATGATTTTCCCGTAATCCCTCCCCAACGGAAAATTGATTTTGGTATTGACTTGCTACTGGATACCAACACCATTTCAATTCCTCCTTATCGGATGGCTTTAGTCGAATTGATAGAGTTGAAGGCTCAACTCAAGGACTTGCTAGACAAAGGTTTCATAAGACATAGTATTTCTCCATGGGGTGCACCATTTTTTTTTCTGAAGAGGAAGGATGGGTCCTTTAGAATGTGCATTGATTATCGCCAACTCAATAAAGTCACCATTAAGAATAAGTATCCTCTCCCTCGGATTGAGGACTTGTTTGATCAACTCGAAGGGGTAAACTACTTTTCTAAAATTGACTTGAGTTCGGGGTATCACCAACTTAGGGTGAGAGGTGAGGATATACCAAAAATGGCATTTAGAACAAGATATGGTCACTATGAGTTCTAAGTAATGTCCTTTGGTCTCACTAATTCTCCGACGGCATTTATGGACCTAATGAATAGGGTTTTTCGAAGTTTGCTAGATTCATTGGTCATTGTCTTCATTGACGACATCTTGGTATATTCGAAAAATCAGAGTGAACACATGGACCATTTGATAGTGGTTTTGCAAGTGCTTAAGGAACACCAACTTTTTGCCAAGTATAGAAAATGTTAGTTTTGGTTGAGGTCGGTGACATTTCTTGGTTATATCATCTCTAGTGAGGGAATTGAAGTTCATCCAAGGAAAACAAAGGCGGTGAAAATTTGGCCTAGACCATTGACTCCAAACAACATTAAGACTTTGTTGGGTCTAGCGGGTTATTATAGGAAGTTTGTGGATGTTTTTGCGTCCATTGCTTCTCCCTTGACTACCTTGACCCAAAAGAGTGTGAAATTTGAGTGGTCGGAGGCATGTGAAAGAAGCTTCAAATTTTTTTAAAGATAAGCTTACTTCCGCTTGGGTATTGACCCTACCGGAGGGTACTAAGGGTTGTGTGGTATATTGTGAGGCATCCCGAGTGGGATCGTGGTGTGTTCTTATGCAACATGACAAAGTAGTGGCCTATGCCTCTAGACAACGTAAGGTGCATGAAAAGAATTATTCAACTCATGATCTTGAGTTAGCGGCCGTGGTTTTTTCCTTGAAAATATGGAGATATTACTTGTATGGTATTTATGTTGATGTGTATACCGAACATAAGAGTCTTCAATATGTGTACTAAAAAGGAATAAATCTCCGACAAAGAACATGGTTAGAATTGTTGAAAGATTACGACATGAGTGTCCTCTATCACCCCGGCAACGCCAATGTAGTTGCGGATGCTCTAAGTCTTGTGACCATGGGTAGTCTGTCTCATGTAGAAGAAGCCATGAAATACCTACTGCAATATGTTCATAGGTTCGCTGGATTGGTTGGATGATTTCAAAAATGCTTATTTTATGGTTCATAATGACTGTGAATCATCTTTGGTGGTGGAGGTGAAGTCTAAACAACACCTTCAAAACCATTGATGGAGTTGAAGGAATCGATTCTTGGTAAGCTTAATGAGTCATTCTCCTTGGGGGGGATGGTGTTTTGTGGTACCAAGGAAGGTTGTGTGTTCCCAATGTTTATGATTTGAGAAACTAGATATTTGAGGAAGCTCATGGTTCCCGTTATTCCATCCATCCGGGTTCTACAAAGATGTATCATGACCTTAGAGAGGTGTTTTGGTGTGAAGGTATAAAAGGGGACATAGCGTAGTTTGTTGCGAAATGTTCCAATTGTCAACAAGTGAAAGCCGAGCACCAAAATCCGGGTGGTTTACTTCAAGACATCCAAGTTCCCACTTGGACATGAGAAGACATTAACATGGATTTTGTTACACCCTCAAAATGAGCTAGATTCAACTAGATCCTAACACTTCGGTCATGATGTTTTAAAGTCATAAAATTGTTAATAATAGTGTTCTTAGGCAGTATATAAAGTTTGGAAGTTTTTGGAGGTCAAACGTCCAAGAACGTCCAAGAATTTGGAAACTAGTCGAAGTTGAACTAGTGTGTCGTAGTATTTTTAGTGATATTTTGAGGGATGTATTATGATGATCATGGACTTATCGGAAACCACTTTACATATTATGACAATTTGTATAGTTGAATTATGTAAGGTATGATCATATATACCAACTTGTGATTAAGGTGATAGTTGTATTCTTCTATTTATGATGTTAGGTGATCATGTTAGACTATGACTATGTCTTTGTATGTGTAGTCTTAGAGTTGATGCATGATTCTTCATTCTTGATTATGTGAGTCTTATGATGGTTATATTGATGACATTGTAGTAGCGAGTAGGGTGACCAATAGATGATGTCGGTTATGCATATGTGCTTATAGAATGATATACTATATGTGAAGATGTGTGTGTCTTATCTTGGTAGACTAGTGTCCCTTACTTGATACGTGTACATTACGAATATGAACATCTTGACTTAGTAGGCTTATGCACCTTTGTCTTGTATGTGATATGAAGATGAATGTTGAATGAAATTCTAGGAACGGCAGACCTAAGATGGTGCCCTTCTAAGCATGGGTAATATGTGTTCTTCTATTTACGATTTTAGGTGATCATGTTAGACTATGACTATGTCCTTGGATGTTTTTGGAGGTCAAACGTCCAAGAACGTCCAAGAATTTGGAAACTAGTCGAAGTTGAACTAGTGTGTCATAGTGTTTTTAGTGATGTTTTGAGGGATGGTTTGAGGGTGAAATTCAGTACCGATGATTCCTACACATAGCCTATCATACAAAGGGTCAAAACATCCGAGAACAACTCCCCGGGGACCACCCTAAGGGTCCCAGAGGAGGACCCAAACATTGGACAAGACGCTGCCTAAGGCAGCGTGCAGGGGACAGAATCTGAAGCCCATCTCGCGACGATCCTTTTACACGAGGTCCACTGCCTCAGAAATTTTGAGAGGCAAAAATCCAGAGCTTACCTCGCAATGCGTAGCCAAGTTCCATATTTGGCCGCGACGTTTTTATGTCAAATTTCAATTTTGAAAAAGGGTCCAAATGTTGTGGGGGTCTTTTGCGAACTTTGGGGGATCATTTGTGGACTGAATTAGGTCATTTTAAACCTCATTTCACCCATCTTTTCCAACCCTAAAGATCAAATCAAATTTCTCCAATAACCATCTCTCCAAAAACCTCCATTGAAGAAGCTTCAAGCTCCAAGGAAGAGGACCAAGTTCTTCACGTTTTCTTCACCAAATTTTCATGGGTTTCTTCATATCAAGGTATGGTAGTCATCCTTGAACCTTCTTTCATTCAAGGAGCCCTTTCAAAGAAATTTCAAAAAAGATTTCAAGCTTCTTTATTCCTTTACTCTAAGTATGGGTCTTTTCATGAAAATGTTTTATTGATTAAAATGAGTTGTTCTTATCTTTAAATGATGATTTTAAGGTCAAACCCCAATGGAATCATGTCTATTCCTTTTATCAACTTTTGGCTTATGAATGGGTTCTATGAGCATGACTAGATAATGTTAAAGTTATTGTTTCTTGGTGGTTTTATTGAGTTTTAGCTGCTGCCCTAAAGGGCTATTTTATGATGGATTATTGGATAAATTGTGAATAGGTGGTAAAGTCTTTGATGAAGGGCAAATTGATCTATCTTGGTTAAGTTATATTGAAGTAGCTCTTGAGTGGTATGATCCACCTTTGGTGGCGATGTTTACTTGAAGTATATGAAGTTATATGTGTATTTGTGAAAATGGCCTTGAAGGCATGATATGTGAAGTAAAGTGATGATTTTGATATGTATATGTATGATATGTGCTAGAAGGTTGAAATGAGCATTTTGAAGGGTTTATGTCTAATTGAAGTATGTATTTGATATGTGAAGTATGATAATGTGTAAATTGTGATAAATGTGGGTATGAACATGTCTAGAGGTCAATGTTGTGAATAATGGCTATTATGTTAAAGGTGTGCTCACATGTACTCACACACACAGTTGAATGCATGAATGAAGTCAATAACTGAAAATAGGGTATTATTGGGTAGACACTCTTCGTGATTAGGGATGAAGTGTCTAGTCCATCCCTACTATTCCTAAGTATGAAAAAGGGGGATTTTGGGATGAACACTCTTCGTGAGTAGAGATGAAGTGTTTAGTAGCAACATCACTATTCCCAATGAGCTTTCCAAGATAGGTTGGAGGTTGGATACCCTTCGTGAGTTGAGATGGGGTGTTCAATATTTATCTCCTAACCTATAGTCAATGAATGTTTAAGACTCCGTGGGTGAGTTATGCTTAGCACCTAGAGGATTTGAAGAAGGGTGAGTACACTTCATGATGTATTCAATGTACCTCTTGAGGTGGGTGCTCCTCTTTAGTTGAGAGTGAGTTACTTAGTAGCAATATCCTTATCGCTTAACTATGCTCCCACATAGGTGTAGCTATTGGAGAACCCATGCAAAGGCTAAAGAATTTGACCCTACCTTAGGCTAGTAAGGATCCCTCATTCGATAACGGTAGTACCGGGATTCCATGCAAGATCTCATGGTCTATTTCGGTTAAATCTATTCCACACAAAAGAATGTAAATGAACTAAGTCCTCTTAAAGGTGTACTACTTAGGTTAGATTGTGGCATGAGCTGCTACCTCTCTATTGCACAAGTAGACATTTGGAGAGAGTTTACACCCTAAAAATGAGCTAGGTTTAACTAGAGACTAACACTGGTATAAAGATGTTTTAAAGTCATAAAATGGTTAATAATAGTGATCTTAGGCAGTATATAAAGTTTGGAAGTTTTTGGAGGTCAAACATCCAAGAAGGTCCAAGATATTCGAAAACTAGTCGAAGTTGAATTAGTGTGTCGTACTATTTTGTACTGATTTTTTTATGGATGGTTTGAGGGTGAAATTAAGTACCGATGATTCCTACACATATCCTATCATACGAAGGGTCAAAATTTCCGAGAAATATGCCCCGAGGACAATCAAAAGGGTCCCCAAAGTGGACTCAAACTTGTTCTGCCAAGCTGCCGCACCAGCGAGTTTTGGGAAGTGGCTTCGCGTCGTGCAGATGACACGTAGTAGGGAACATTCTTTCCCTGGGATGTGGGGCTGTCACAAAACATTCTGTCCAATTTTTTTTGAAAAATAAGATTTGAAAATGACTCTGCGACGCGCAATGAACTTCCAGATTTCGTTGCGTCATTTTTAATCAAATTTGAGTTTGTTCATTTTTCCAATAAATGTTGGGGAATTTTGGGTAATTTAGGGGCGTATTATGGAAGGTTATAGTACCTTTTTATACCCCTAAACTCACCAATCAAAGCTAAAACCCACAACTCAAACCAAAACGTCTCCATTCTTCTCTCCAAAACTCCATTGTTGAAGCTTTGAAGCTCCAAGGAAGATGATAGATTTCTCAAGTTTTTCTCCATCAATCTTGTGTGCTTTTCATCACAATTAAGATATGGTTATTCATCCTTGAGATCTCTTTCTTCAAGGAGTCAATTCCAATGATTTTCAAAGATGATCAAAACATGAATTGTCCAATTTCAGAATCTATCCATGGGTTCATGCATTAAAGGTTTTGAAACATTGTATTATGATTGAATTGATGTTAACCCATGAAATCCTAGTTTTGACTATTTTATGGGTTTACTGATCTTGTTTCAATGCTTATGAATTCTAGTGTAGTTTTCTTTGGGCTATTGAATGATGTAAGAATTGTATTTGATTGATATATAGGATGTTTTAGATTGATGAATTTATATTAAATTGACTTAGATTAATTGAGTATTATTATTTTTGTATTGAATTGATGATCATGGCCATAGGTAACGAACTTTGAGTATCGTGTTGGATAATTTAGCTATGGATTGAAGTGGTGAGAATGGATTGGTTGTACGCTGCCCTAATTCTCTTTATTTTATGTAATATAGGTGTTGAATTAAGTTGTGATTGGAATGGTCAACCTATGGTGGTGGTGTTATGTGCATTACTTGTGAATTACGTGGCCTCGTCGGCGTTACTTTGTGTATTATAATGATCATGGACTTATCGGAAACCATTTTATATATTATGACAATTTGTATAGTTGAATTATGTAAGGTATGATCATGTATACCTACTTGTGATTAAGGTGATAGTTGTGTTCTTCTATTTATGATGTTAGGTGATCATGTTAGACTATGACTATGTCTTTGTATGTGTAGTCTTAGAGTTGATGCATGATTCTTCCTACTTGATTATGTGAGTGTTATGATGGTTATATTGATGAAATTATAGTAGCGAATAGGGTGACCAATAAATAATGTCGGTTATGCCTATGTGCTTATATAATGATATGCTATATGTGAAGATGTGTGTGTCTTGTCTTGGTAGACTAGTGTCACTTACTTAATACATTTACATTATGAATATGAACATCTTCACTTAGTAGGCTTATGCACCTTTGTCTTGTATGTGATATGAAAATGAATGTTGAATGAATGTCTAGTACCGGTAGACCTAACATCGTGACCATCTAATCATCACTAATATGTGGAACCTTCTATATAGAAAGAAGTTATGAATGAGCTATATTTATTGAACATTGAGTGGAAGACCTAGTGGACCCATCTTTGGTAAGTGATTATGACTAGGTAATGACTAAGAGATGATGCCTTTTCATATGCCCCTTTTTATTGAACTTACTCTATGAGAACAAAGGCTAGCACCGAGTGAATATGTTATGGGTTGTAGCTCTACTTAAGAAGGAGACTAGAGTACAATGTATCTCTACTTGAGAATCAGACTAGACTGCATAAAAGACCTTGATATTCCTTAACCATGTGCCTACATGGGATGTCTCCTAGTTCAACCCTTGGCAAGTAGAACACCCTCCATCGGAGTAGGTTTATGACTCTGGATTCCATGTCTAGATAGTATGGTCTATGTCGGTCATTTCCTATTCTCATCATGTGGGATACATGCTAGTGTTGTATAAGTACTAGGAAATTTAGGTAGTGGAATGTGACTCTATCTAGACATTGCACGACTAGATTTTGAAGATGTTAGTATGTGAGTCCCTAGGTCTTTCTAAGACCATTATGTGAATCTGTAATGAATGACATGTCTTCTAATTGACTTAATGAACAATTATGACTTCAACTAATGTATGTCGAATAGAATGTGCTCTATCTAGGGTAGCTTAGGTAAGGTTGAAAAGGGTGTATGGGCGGTCTATTATTGTCCTACTTAGGTGAAGCTGGGAGTAACCTTAGGTGGGGAGTAAATTAAGGGAAAATGGAACACTCTTATCTTAGGTAGTCTTAAGTATTGTTTAGGTAGGCTTAAAGAGGGTGTATGGGCGGTCTCTTCTTGTCTTACTTATGTAAGTCTTAGGATAACCTTTGGTGTGAGGTGTATACGTTTATATGGGTTGAAGTGATGTTGATGCTACATCCTGGAATGTGACTTATGTGCATATATGTTGACTTGTAAGTGACTATTATACTTGTCATAAAAGGTTTTCTCAAAAAGAGCATGTTTCATATAAAAGTCTTTATCATGATTTTATGCATTATGCCATACTTAGTACAAGTTTTTGTACTAATTCCATACATTTTTTCTATCTCTAAAGGTGTAGGTGGAGTTCGAGGAGTCTCGAAGTGGAAGCTTGGATTAGTGTTCATTCAAGCAAAGAGTTGATATGTCCTCACTAAATTCAAGGACATCTTGATGTTTAGTTTTCCTTATTGAATGTATTGTAATAGACTTAGCTATTTTCTATATGATGAAGTATGGCCCGTGTTCCAATATATTCGTATGTCTAAGATGGCGACTTTGCGACTTAGCCTTTCATTATGTTTTTCTATAAAAGAGATATTTTGAAGTATTATTATTTCGTGTGAAAAGATTTAATTCTGCACTACTTTTCGTACATGTATGCAATGAACGATGTAAAAGGGCTTGTACAAGACCTTCGAGAGGTCGAGTACGCCATGTTTTGATTCGAGAATGCCCTAACTTCGAGGGGGTACTCTCGGGTCGTGACAGTTTTCGTGGTAGGGTTGCCTTAGACTCAAAAGCAACATGAGTCTATATGGGTGGTGGTGGATAGGTTGATGAAATCAGCTCATTTTATTCACGTCAAGTCTACTTTCTCGGCGGAGGATTATGCAAGGATCTTCATAGATGAGATTGTGTGTTGCCACGATATTCCGTTATCCATCATATCGGATAGGGGTGCACAATTCACATCTAGGTTTTGGAGGTCATTCCAAAAAGGGTTGGGTACAATTATGAAGCTAATCATCACTTTTCATCCCCAATCGGATGGTCAAGCGGAGCATACTATTCAAATCCTTGAGGATATGCTTAGAGCTTGTATAATTGACTTCAAGGGAAATTGGGATAAACACTTGCCTTTGGTTGAGTATTTTTAAAATAATAGTTACAATTCATCTATATCTATGGATCTTTTTGGGGCCTTGTATGGTAGGAGATGTAGGTCTCCAATTGGATGGTTTGAAGTGGGTGAGTCTTCACTTTTGGGCCCCGAATTGATTTATAAGACTTTGAGAAACCTTATATAATAAGTAATTGCTTCAAAATAGCCTATAGCCATCAAAAGTCTTATGCCGGCCATAGGAGAAAGGACTTAGTGTTTGAAGAAGGTGATAAGATATATCTAATAATTTCACCTATGAAAGGGGTGGTGAGATTTGGCAAGAAAGGAAGTTCAATCCTGGTTATGTATCCTTATGAAATTTTGCAAAGGGTTGGAAAGGTTGCATATAAGTTAAGGTACCTAGTTATATGGCTTCGGTTCATCCGGTGTTCCATGTCTCCATGCTTAAGAAGTGTATCGGTGATCTCGAGTCCATCCTTCCTATTGAGGGTCTATGTAACACTTCGAAAAGTCAAGATCTAAGCTAGAGCCTCAAAAGTTGATCTAAGGTTGATAATACTATTTTAGGACCTAAATTATTGTTTAAAAGTCATCTAACAAGTTTTAGAGCCAAAACGTCAAGGAAAGACCTTGACATCTAGATACTAACTAAATTGAACTAGTTGACGTTCCTATGTTTGGTGAACGATTGAGAAGTTCAAAGGAAGTCTAAAACTTGTAAAAAGACTTTTAATAGGTCAAATTTATTATAGAGGTCTAAACGTTCAATAACGTCTCCCCAAGGACCACCCGAAGGGTCCTTGAGGAGGAACCTAACATGGGCAGCAGCCTGCGAGAGGCAAGATTCAAGAGGCTGCTGCGCGTCGCGCAGCCCACACGTTGGTTGACAAAATTTTCCTCGCAATGCATGCACGCCACGAGGTCCACTGTCTCAAATCAAATTTTGAAAAAAAATTTAGAAAACAGCCTTGCGACGCGGACCCACTTCTCAGATTCGTTGAAATTGTATTTTAAGTATTTTGACTTCACAAAAAGACCCAATTAAGTGAGGGGTCTTTTGGGCATTTTAGGGGTGATTATATATAGCCTAAGGGTCAGTTTTAAGTCATTTTCACTCACCAAAATCAAATTCCCAAAACAAAACCCAAAAGCTCTCATCTCTCTCTACTTTCTCTCTACAAAAATCCTCCATTGAAGGAAGAACAAAGCTTGAAGAAGAATACCAATTTCTCTAGGATTTCACTTCAATTTCGTGGATTAATCTTCATTAAGGTATGGTTTCTTCACTCTTGGGATTCCTTTCCTCAAGTGGTCCTTTCCAAGTTGATTTCTAAATTACCCAATTCCATGGGGGTTTCCAATTCTAATGGGTTTACTTTTAAACTTTAAATTGATGATAAATTGTGATTGCCTATGACTAATTAAGTATAGATTGTTGGTTAATTGATGTAATTGAAGAAATTTCATGTAGATCATGTCCCTTTCCCCAAATTTCACAAATTTTGGATCTTGATTATAAATTGATGGGAATTGAAGAATGTATTGATTGTTAGACTTGTTTATATATCCTAATTCATTCATGGACTGCCTTGGGTAATGTATTGTTGGGATTGGATCGATTTCTTGAAGAATTCATGATGAACCTTATTCCCCTATCCCTAGGTTATGAATTGAAGTTAATTTGGATAGTGATGAAGCAATTGACCTAGCTATTGCGTTAAATACTATTGTGTGGTGGTATTACACCCATTGTTTGGTTGAATTGGATAGTTTATGGTAAAACCATGGGTAATGGCTTGTGAAGGAGATTGGGTAAGTCTTTATGATCCTAACCTTTATTTCAATTATGATTACTTGTGTTTAGTGATGAAGTTACATTGAAGTATACCTTATGATGATATTGATTAGGGTTGGTATGATGTTGAATTGAAATGTCTTGATGAATGGCTTGTGAGTTGTTGGCTAAGATGTAAATGCTATAAGGATGGTGATAACTTATCAATGTGCCTTATTATGATGCGACTATGTAAATGTGCTAACCTCACATGTATGAATTGTAATGAAACGAAAATACTCATGCAATTCTTAATGAGATATGATGATGAGTATATAAGGTATAGACCCTATGACCTAAAACTAAGTAATGATTGTTACTTATAGACATTTAAAAAGGGACTCTAGCTTAGCACCGAGTGAACTTGAAGATGAGGGGTGCGCCTTCCCAAGGAGGGATGGTAGGGTTCACCATAGTCCTCACGGGGTCGATAGCCTCATAGTCAAAAAAGGGAATAAAGTGATGTTTCCATGAAATCCCCCAAGCTCCATTAACTATGTTTCCACCATAGGAATACTAGCTAGTGTATCCACCTAGATGCTATATTCATGTTTGGTTATACCTTGGCCGGCAGACCACCTTTCATCAATGTATGGTTTTAAAACACCGAATTCCACACTTAGCATTTTTGGTCTATGTTGGTAAAGGCAACTGTTCCCAAAAGTAAAATGAAGTAAGAAAGTAAACACTAACTCGGGTGACTTAAGAGGTTTGACTTAGCCTAGGTGTCACGACCCGAAACCACACCCTAGAAGTTAGGGTACAATCTCGGATTGAGACCGACGTCGTCGACCTCTCGGAGGTCTAAGACAAACCCTTTCGTACCATTCATTGCATACATGTATGAAAAGTAGTGCAGAATTAAAACTTTTCATACGAAATAACAATACTCCAAAATATCTCTTTTATACAAAAACATAATGAAAGGCTAAGTCTCAAAGTCACCATCTTAGACATATGAATATAGAAAATAGCTAAGTCTATTACAATACTTTCAATAAGGAAAACTAAACATCAAGATGTCCTCGGATCTACTGAGGACATACCAAACTCTTTGCTTGAATGAACACTAATCCAAGCTTCAACTTCGAGAATCCTTTCAAACGCCACCTACACCTTTAGAGATAGATAAAAAGTATGGATTAGTACAAACACTTGTACTAAGTATGACGTAATGCATAAAATCATAAAAAACGTACATTAACATGCTGTTTTTGATGAAAACATCATAATATAAGTATAAGAACAATATTTAACACCTTACAAACATACAAAGACATCACATAAGCATTTTATCAAATATTGAAGAACATTATACTGAACTAAGTTCAACTTTACAGTAACCTCTTTTAACTTGCATTCTTCTCACCAAAGGTTATCCTAAGATAAGATCATTCCCTTTTTCCTTTTGTTAACTCCCCACCTAAGGTTACTCTAAGATTCACTTGGGTAGGACAAGAAGAGACCGCCCATACACCCTCTTCAAGCTTACCTAAGCAAGCCTCAAAGCTACCCTAGATAGAGCACATTAATATCCTCATACGTTAGCTAAAATCGTGATCGTTATTTAAGTCAATTAGAAGAAATTTCATTCATTATAGACTTCACATAATGGTCTTAGAAAGACCTAGGGACTCACATGCTAACAACTTCAAAGTCTAGTCGTGCAATGTCTAGATAGCGTCTCATACCACTACCTAAACTTCCTAGAACTTATCCAACACTAGTATGTATCCCACATTATAAGAATAGGCAATAACTTACATAGACCATACTAGATAGGCATGGAATACAGAGTCTACCCTACTCCGATGGAGGGTGTTCTACCTGCCATAGGTAGAACTAGGACACATCCCATTAGGGCTTCCATTCAATGGTCTATAAAGACAGCTCATTCTTAACCTTCTTTCTTATAGAAGATTCACATATTAGTCATGCTTAGAAGGGTACCATCTTAGGTCTACCGATCCTAGACTTTCATTAAACATTCATCCATACACATACAACACAAAGGTGCCTAATCCTACTAAGTCAAGATGTTCATATTCATCATATACATTTATCAAGTAGGGGACATAATCTACCAAAATAAGACACATAGTTAATTCACATTGGCACATATAACATATCATTCTTTGTAGCACGTATAAATGACCCTTATCATCTTTATTTCATCCTATACGTTACTATAACATCATCAATATAACCATCATATACTCATATAGTCAATTAGGAATAATCATGTATCAACTTTAAGGCTACACACATATACACATAGTCATATTCCAACATGATCACCTAATATCCATAGAAGAGCACATACTTTCACTTAATCGCATGTAGTTTGATATGATCATACTTCACAAAATAATTGAAGTCTAATCAACATAAAATAAAGAGAATTAGGGCAGCGTACTACCAATCCATTCTTACCACTTCAATCCATGTCTAAATCATCCAATTCAATACAATAAGGCCCTTAACCATGGCCATGAATATCAATTCAAAGTATAAATCATAATACTAGACGAAACTAGGTCATTTCAATATCTATTTAACAATCTAAGACCAATTAGACATCAATTGAATGCAATTCTTACATCATTAGAAAGCCCATAAGAAACTGCTCATTAATTCATAAGTATAGAAACATGATCACTTAACCCATAAAGTAGTCAAAATAGGAATTTGCATGGTTTGCATGGGTTCATAAGAATTATAGCTTTAAAACATTGCATTAACATCAATGCAATACTAAAACATTGATTTAAAACCCTTTTATGCAAGAACCCATGGCTAGATCATGAAATTGGACAAATCATGTTTTTTTTTATCATCTTTGAAAATCATTGGAATTGGCTCCTTGAAAAGAGAGATTTCAAGGATGAATAACCATACCTTATTGATGAAGATATTATCGGAGACTTCGAAACTTTTGACCTCTTCCTTAAGCTTTTCTTGTTCTTCAATGGAGTTTTGAAAAGAGTGCGTTTCTTGAGAGATGAGACAATTTTCGTGTGGTCTGATTTGCGAGGTGTAATTGTGGTCTAAAACAGACTTAATATCTATATATAGACGTCCCATATATTACCCTAAAGACCTTCCACTTAAATTACCTAAAACGCCCCTCCTAAATTGACTACAACTAGGAGAACGTTTGACTTAGGGTCTTCGGGTTTGACTAGGAATTAAATTAATTAATTAAGTTACTAATTTAATTAATTAAGGGACCTAGGGTAATTAATAAAGTGCCCCTAAGTTGTAGGACCATAACCAACCCCTTTGGACCATCCTAGGTTAGGTAATAGGATATTTCTTTAGTTAGTTATTCAGTTAGGTCACCCGGTTAGGTCTTAGGTTTTCGGACACCTTAGTTGGTTAATTTTAGTTAGTACTAGTTTAGTTAATTAGTTAGGGACGTTAGTTAGGACCCAAAATTAGTTAGGGAGTTCGGCCCCACATGGTCCGACACGCCTACCCCCTAACCGCCCTAACCAATTCGTTTGGGCTTGTCTCTTGACCATTGGTAGCACATGTGTTACGTGAACTTTCCCAACCATGCACCTCTGGAAAGTTCACTTCTTGTCCAAGGATCCTCACTATGTCCTTGTGCACTGCTTAATCTACATGATCATTTTAAATGATCATGCGCTATGGTACCTAGGCTTGACACTTGGATGGCTAGTACCTAATGTGTGTATGTGAAGAGTACTGTATTTTATCTTAGGGTCTTTATTGTAGGTACAATTTGTAAACAAGCTTGGATTGGAGTATTTGACATTGAAGTATATATTAATTTACTTGTGTATACATACAGAAAATTGGCTAACACCCTTAAGCCAATATTCTCTAACATGCCCAATATTTCTCAATATTCGGCATTGGGATGTCTATGTACCTCAATACCTATTCTTAAAACCTAATAGTCTCTTCACTAGACAAGTACATTTTCTGGAATGTTACACTAGGTAGGGGTATGGGACTCTACCTATGCCTTGCACTAGTTTTCCTTGAGGGAAGACTTAGGAGGTTTTTATTATGTTCTATAATGTATATGTTATGTACTTGTTGACTCTTATATGTTAATGACATTATGTGATATGGGTTTCATTTATGAACATGTGGTTGGACTCTATTGATAAAGTATGATGATGTTATCTCTTAATGATATAGTATGTGAAGTTGGGCATTGCTTATAGTTCTTGTTGAGTTTACTTGGTTGAGTAAGGTTATGGGGCTTTACTTAGCCAATTGCACTAGCGACTTATTGAGGGTTCATGTGTAATAGTCTTGCTTAGGTTATGATGTTACAAACTCTAATGCATGCTTGTTGATATTATAACTTGATGATAGAGTTGTCTCGATTATGTACTCAATTAAGTTGATATGCATGTTGACTTTACTAGACTTGATATTGTGGTCTTGTGTTGTATATAGTCTTGACTTGAGGGTTATGTGTTTATTGGCTTGTATGAGTTCTTGGATATGCATAATGTTTTTCAAAGTAAGTTAGCATTTTTTGAACGAATGTCCTTTATAGCATGATTTCACCTTTTTTATGTGCATATACTCATACTTAGTACAAGTTTGTACAAAACCATCTTATATGTTTACTACAAATGTAGGATCCGACCGTTAAGCTTATAGAAGGCTTTTGAAGACTACTTCAATATTCCCCAAGAGTTCGGTAGGTACTCATTTTCCGAGGACAATGCCATTATCAAGACATTGATGTTGTTCTACTTGTAAGACTTCTAGTTCTTTCCTTTTCATTTCAAGATGATAGTTGTATAGCCTATATAAGGCTCTTTGTTGTATTGAATTATGGATTAAGACCAATAGCTGCATTTGTTTTTGATGGTTTAATATGAGACATATTATAGATTTCTTATGAGATTATGTTCCTATACTATGTATGTGAAATAAAAGAAGATGTGACAACCCGAAAATGACTATGCTAAGTAAGGCCTAAACGTACCTAGAATGCCTAGGTTAGATTGGGTTCACACGGATTGATGCGCATGGAACCAGACCTCTGAACCTATGCACCAGCCAAGCCAACCAACTTGGTGAGTTAGTTGAGCTAGGCAGAGTTGGTTCCAGCCATGTAGTGTACCCGAATACTAGGATTCACCCGGATGAGTCTTAACCGGACTTAGAGGGTTAGTCCATGTTTGAAGGGTTCTAGGGGTATAAAGGTAATTTTGGGGCTAGTGGTAGTATAGTAATTACCCTAGGCTGATATTTAATTAATTAAATAAAGATATTAATTAGTCAAAATAAGTCAAATCTCGGTGGTCAAACCCAAGATTGACCTTACCTCCACAACTCGGGTTCGAGCCGAGTTGGAAGCATAATGAGGCACGAATTAAAGGATTAAAAATTAGAGAAAATAAGGAGGGGCATTATAATAACTTAATATATAATTATAATCTGATTTTTGTAATTAATACTGTGTTGAATAAGTCAACCACAATTCCCACAAAATGGGGGCGCAAAACTCCCACTAGGAGTGTGCTTCTTGCCCACTCTTAATTCTTTAATTTACTCCTAAAAACGTTTTCAGCCTTATCCCACACTTCAAAAACAGAATATAAACTTAAAACTCACTATTCTAAAAGTGTTCTTGGCTGCATCCATCAAAAAACAAAAGGGAGAATTCGTACGCCTAAGTGTTTTAAGTAAAGAACTTCACTTGCAAACAAGAATCAAAGCTTTGAAGAAAGGTTTGTGTGTGGGCTGGGCGTGTGGTTGTGGCTGGTTGTCAAGGCTGAAAAGGTATGTGTTTTCTTATCTCTTGGTCCCTTTCCCAAGAGTCCCCTAAGGTTTAGTTTAAATCCAATCGAAAAAATAATGTTGTCCCCCGTTGCATGCCCCTGTTGCATGCCCCTGTCATTAGATCCTATGAACGAATTGATGCATGCGTTGGTATGACTTCTGGTAGATGATTTTAGGAATGATTGTGGTTGTGTGTAATGTATGTTATGGGCTATTTATGATTTGTTATGTACGTCCGAATGTTGAATGTCATATATGCACAAAACATGTTATTTTCCGTAATTGTATTGTTACTGTTAACTTGAAGAAAATGGTGAATCATGTGTTATGCAATGTTGTGTGTTTAACATGCAAAAGAAATCGTGATGTTCATGAATAAGAAAGCGAAAGTAAAGTCCTTAATGAATTGGTCAAAAGTATATGTAAAACTATGAGTTAAACACCTAGGCTAAATATAAGAAAGTGAATTAAAATTTTATGTTAAATGAATATGGTTTCGGCTATTCACTAATATATATGAAGAGGAATAGTTGCTGCCATTTAGAGTGAATCTCGAAATTCTTAAGTTCCTAATACTAAGAGGTTAAGCCTTAAAATAAAAGAAAAGAAAATAGGGTGAGAGAGGGTATTCGAACTTGGGCAGGTTGAAAGAAGCTTGGAATTAAAAGAAAAATAAAATAGTGAGGGAAGGGGGATTCGAACTTGGCTCCTTGTCCAAGGGTGTGAGATACATAAATCTCACACCAAAATAAAGTAATAAAAGATGAGGCCACTGGGATTCGATCCCATATCCTCTTGGCCGAATTTAGGAAGACAGTTAGCACTCTAAATAATTAAAAAATAAGGTGCTGTCCAATGGATTCGAACATGGGTCCTCTTGGCCGAATTTATGGAGACACTTAACAATTTAAATAATTAAAAATAAAGTGCTGCCCAAGGGATTCGAACATGGGTCCTCTTGGCCGAAATTGGGAGACACATAAGTCTCACATATAATTAAATAAAATGCATCCACTAGGGATTGAACTTGGGTCCCTTGGCTGCATGTGTAAAATGCATAAGTCTTACACAATATATACTTAGATGGTCATGAAACACTTAGTCAATTATGAGTAACCCGAATTGGGTAAGAACATGAGTTAATGGTAAGATTATTAAATGAACATTCATGTAATGAGGTGAGTAATTATATTATACTATGATGCTAATGAAAACAGTGACAACATGATAAGAGGCTAAGATGAATGGTGAGACAAGTCTCAACCAAGCCTAAGTAAATGTTACCAAACGTACTCACCTATGGGAGTGTAGAATGATGTAGGAGTCAAGTCCCAAGCATATTCCAAAACAAAGTGGTAAGAATGAATTCATAGTTAATATGTAAAGAAAAGAGTGACTACATCATGATAGGCTAGTGCAAGTGAGACAAGCTGCATTTACGCCTAAAAAACAATGTCACTAAATGCAATTTCTAAGAGAGCATATCTTTGTTAACCGATGAACAAATAATGAAAGGTGAGTAAAGATGAAATGAGAAGATGTTAAGAAAGAACAGGGTAGCACCACAATATGAGGCTAGTGCAAGTGAGACAAGTTGTACCTATGCCAATATAAGGTCACCAAAAGTACTCACCTAAAAGAGTATTGAATATTAAGAGACAAGTCTCAATCACACTCTATATGTAAGTGTAAGGACAATTCACACTTAATACGTAAAGAAGAGATGAGAAATCATCTAATGAGCTATGACTACCTCATGCTAGAAGCAAGCTTCGATGATGTATGAGTTGAATGTAAAAAGGAAATCTAAACGGAGCACCGATACGATAGTTATGAGTGGTGATGCCTTCTTTCGGGAAGGGCAGAGGTTCACATAAATCTCATGAGATGAGACTGTCCACCAAGGTGGGTATGGGTCTCACTAAATCTCCCAGTCTTTGAACTATGCTGCCAACATAGGGAACTAGCTTGGTTCGAACCCATGAAGCTAGAATATTTTGGTTTCACCTTGGCCAGTGACTCCACCTCTTTATTGGTGTGGGGAAGAAACCGGATTTCATGAGCTCACATGATCTATGTCGGTTAAAGTTGAAGTTACTCAAAGTATGAAAGATAATGAAATGAACGATACCGAAGGTGTTTGTGCAAGACAATCAGGAGGTGATACCGGACTCAAGTATTGACTATAGGTCATTCTTGGTCATTACACTTCATGATCCCGATGAGAGTCCTAAACTTCATCCTAGGTATAGCTGCTGTTCACATAAGCCTATGAATAAATGAAATGAATAATGTGATGTATAAATGAACGAATGAAGCAGGCTCTGTGTTTGCTAAAGGAGACCCTCGAATTGAGATCCCATATGTTGGGCCCTCACTTGAGATGTCTTAATGCTACGTCCATGATTCCAAGGTCTCATAGAAATGAAATGTATACTATATGAAACATGAAATGTATATTATCTTAACCTATGTGTGTATGATGTGTGACATATTTATGGCATGACCTTCTTATTATGAAATAGTCAAAGTCAAGAGACATGACCTTCTAAGAAAACATGTTGATTAGGAAGAGCCATCCTTGTTCATGCATTACCGTTATGTGTTATTTTATGTACCCATACTTAGTACAAGTGTGTACTAATTCCATACAATATTAATATTTTAGGTGCAGGCTCAGGTGGACGTTGAGGGTATCATTGCAGTTGTTCGGACTCGGAGATTTCATCCGGACTTGGTAGGTCCTCATGCATTCGAGGATGCATGCCTTTATATTTCTTGCTTAGTAGTACGTTTGAACTAGTGGGGTAGGTTCCACTAGTGTCTCTTTCCTATTTTATTCAGACGCTTGTAATGATGCCATTTTGGCAAGTATTACGTATGACATGAGATTCCATTTCTTTCAAGTTGCATGATCTTATAATTAGATGGTTGATGTATAAGAAAAGAACTTCCTTAAAGATATGCGTTTATATGAAGTCTATGTATACTTCAACTATAAACAAAAGGTTTCAAATTTTCCGCTAAAATTAACCGTATAAATGTGATGAATGCAAGAAGAGGCTTTTCTGCAACCTCTGAGAGGTCAACGACGCCGGTTGCAATTCGGATTACAGAATTCGGGTCGTGACAGTGGAAGACTATGTAATCTTCTTATACGAAGGGTCTATTTATACTCGATAATTATATATTGTGTGTAAGCGAGAGGTCTAAGTAAACCTCAATGTAGAAGTAAATGAAAAGTTTTAAATTTTCCGCATTTTAACCTATGAATGTATTGATGAATTCTAAGAGGATAGTCTTAGTCCTCTTCGAGGACGACCACACCGATTACGTCTAGGGGGTGCTCCCCGAATGTGACAAACTTGGTATCAGAGCATGAGATTGAATACCTCTAGGATTGATGTCTCATTAAACCACATCTATGTAGATTCTTATTCATAATTGTGAAGCGCGCCACACTTATGAATGACAGACTATGTGATGCTTAGGAAGCTCTTATCTTCTTGTAATCCTATGTCGTGTCTCTAGAGTCTACTTTACGTTTGCTTTCACCTAAACCTTGTATGGTGGTTATAGGTATGAATAATCGAAGAGCAGCCGAAAAAAGGGACCAAGAAAGAGTCGTTAATGCGGGAGCACAAGACAACCAAGTGCCTCAACTTGAAAAAGTTGCTATGGATAATCAAGTTCTTGTTTCTCCTCCTCCTATGACTGATGGGGATATAAGAGCAACTTTCTCCAAATTGCCCAAGCCATTACGACCAAAGCACAAGACGTCACTACTCAAGCACAATCTATGACGGCCCAAGCTAATTGAAAGGTGGTACCTCGAGGAAAACAAGAAGTTAGCACCATGGCCTCCCATTTGAGGGATTTCACTAGGATGAATCCCTCTACTTTGTATGGGTCCAAAGTTGAGGAAGACCCCCAAGAGTTCATTGATGTAACCTACCAAATTCTCTATGCTATGGGGTTGACTACTAGTGAGAATATCGAGTTAGCCAGCTACCAACTCAAAGACGTGGCCCAAACTTGGTACATCCAACGGAGTGACAATATTACTCTAAGTGGTGGACCGGTGACAAGGGCGATTATCAAGAAGGCTTTTCTTGATAGATTCTTTCCCAGGGAGAAGAGGGAAGCCAAAGTGGAAGAATTTATCAACCTTCTTCAAGGAGGTATGAGTGTGCTTGACTACTCTTTGAAATTCACTAAATTGTCAAAGAATGATCCTTCTTTAGTGTCTGACCTTAGGGATAAAATGAGACTCTGTGTGACGGTAGTGTCGGATGACTTGAAATAAGAATGTCGTTCGGCTATGCTACAGGATAACATGAACATTTCTCGTCTTATGGTTCATGCTCAACAAGTGGAAGAGACAAGGGTTAATAGGAAGAGTAGATATGTAACTAGGGCAAAGTCATTTGATGGTGGTTCTTCAAAGGGTAGGCTTGATATTCAATACAAGCCTAGGTTAAAGAAGAGCTTCTCCAATCAAGTTCCTTCTAAGTTACCTAAGGCTCGTGATGATAGGGTGTCTAATCCTAAGCCTCAAAGGGAAGGGGTACTAGTTCACCATGCAAGAAGTCAACTTGTGGAAAGTGTGTCAAGAAGCATTAGTGTGATTTCCTCATTGGGAAGGAAAATTCCTTTAGTTGTGGTAAAAGTGTCCACAAGATGAAGGATTGTCCAAACTTGAAGGGTCAAGATAAAGGTAGTGGGAAAGCTCAAGCAAGTGGTTCTAATTTTGATGCTCTGAAGAAGAACCGCTTCTCCGCTCTCTGCTCTAGGGGTGAGCAAAACACGTCTCCCTATGTAGTGAATGGTATGTTGAAAGTCTTTTCTATTGATGTATATGCTTTATTTGATCTGTCTGCTAATTTGTCATTTGTTACACCTTTAGTAGCTAAAAAGTTTGACATTTTGCGTGATATCTTGAATGAACCTTTTATGGTGACTACCCCGGTGGATGAGTCGGTTGTTAGTAGAAGAGTATATAGAAAGAGTCCTATAATATTTCCCAATAAAGTTACATATGTGGAGTTAGTAGAACTCGATATAGTTGATTTTGATGTTATTTTGGGTATGGATTGATGCATGCTTGTTTCGCTTCTAAAGATTGGAGAATAAGGGTTGTAAAGTTTAACTTTACAAATGAACCCATTTTAGAATGGAAGGGGGGAAATTCTATTCCCAGAGGTCGTAATATTTCTTGTCTAAAAGCTTGTACGATGATCTCTAAAGGGTGTTTATACAATATTGTGACAGTCAAAGATTTAGACTTCGAGTTTCCTCCTATTGAGTCGGTCCCCATAGTAAGAGAATTTCCGGAGGTGTTTACTAATGATATTCTCGAAATCTCTCCCAAAGGGGAAATTGATTATGGTATTGACTTGCTAGTGGATACAAATCCCACTTCAATTCTTCCTTATTGGATGGCTCCATCCGAATTGAAAGAGTTGAAGGCTCAACTCAAAGCTCTACTAGACAAGGGTTTCATTCGGCCTAATATTTCTCCATGGGGTGCTCCGATATTGTTTGTGAAAAAGAAGGATGGATCCCTTAGAATGTGTATCGATTACCGTCAAATCAACAAAGTCACAATCAATAAAAAATATCCTCTCCCTATGATTGATAATTTGTTTGATCAATTCCAAGGTACGAGTTACTTTTCATAGATTGACTTGAGATCGCGATATCACAAACTTAGGGTGAGAGGTGAAGATATTCCCAAGAAGGCATTACAGACTAGATATGGTCACTATGAGTTCTTAGTAATGTCCTTCTATCACACTAATGCTCCGACGGCGTTTATGGACCTAATTAATAGGGTGTTTCGAAGTTACCTAGATCCATTTGTCATTGTCTTCATTGACAACATCTTGGTATATTCGAAAAATAAGGGTGAACACAAGGACATTTAATAGTGGTTTTAAAAGTTCTTAAGGAACACCAATTATTTTCCAAGTATAGCAAATGTGAGTTTTATTTGAGGTTGGTAGCGTTTCTTGGTCATATCATCTCTAGTAAGGGTGTTGAGGTTCATCCAAGATAGACCGAAGCGGTGAAAAATTAGCCTAGACCTTTGGCTCCTACAGATATTAGGAGTTTCTTAGGCCTAGCCCACAATTATAGAGGGTATGTCGACAGGTTTGCATCCATTGCTTCCCCTTTGATAACCTTGACTCAAAAGAATGTTCAATTTGAGTGGTTGGAAGCATGTGAAAGAAGCTTCCAAGTGTTGAAGTATAGGCTTACCTCCGCTCATGTATTGACCCGGAGGGTACTAAGTATTTTATGGTATATTGTGATGCATCCCAATTCGGGTATGGGTGTGTTCTTATGCAACATGGAAAAGTCATAGCCTATGCTTCTAGGCAACTCAAAGTTTATGAGAAGAATTATCCGACATATGACCTTGAGTTAGCGGTCGTGGTATTTTCCTTAAAAATATGGAGGAATTATCTCTATGGGGTTCATGTTGATGTGTATACGGATCATAAAAGTCTTCAATACGTGTTCACTCAAAAGGAGTTGAATATCCGATAAAGAAGGTGGTTAGAATTGTTGAAAGACTACGACATGCGTGTTCTCTATCACCCCAGCAAGGCTAACCTGGTGGTGGATTCTCTAAGTCGTTTTTTCAATGGGAAGTGTGTCCCATGTGGAAGAAGCCAAGAGAAACCTAGTGAAAGATGTTCATAGGTTGGGTTTGGGTGTAAGGTTGGGTGATTCGCCAAATGGTGGTTTTATGGTTCATCATAACTCTGAATCATCTTTGGTGGTTCAGGTGAAGTCTAAGCAACGCCTTGATCCATTATTGATGGAGTTGAAAGAATTGGTTCTTGTAATGAGTCATTCTCCCAAGGGGGTGATGGTGTTCTTAGGTACCAAGGGAGATTGTATGTGCCCAATTTGGATGATTTGAGGAATAGGATTCTTGAGGAAGCTCATGGAGCCCGTTAATCTATTCATACGGGTTCTACAAATATTTACCATGATCTTAGAAAGGTGTTTTGATGGAATGTCCTAAAAAGGGACATTGCGGAGTTTTTTTGCAAAGTGTCCAAATTGACAACAAGTAAAGGCCGAGCACCAAAATCCGAGTGGTTTACTAAAAGAAATCCAAATTCCTCCTTTTAAGTGGGAAGATGTTAACATGGATTTTGTAGTTGGGTTGCCTCGGACTCGAAAGAAATATGACTCTATATGGGTGGTAGTGGATAGATTGACCAAATCCCCTCACTTTATTCCCGTTAAGTCTACTTATTTGGCGGAAGATCATGCAAGGATGTATATTGACTAGATAGTGAGTCTTCATTTGGTTCCCTTGTCCATCATTTCATATGGAGGTGCTCAATTTACATCTATGTTTTGGAGGTATTTTCAAAGAGGTTTGGGTACTCAAGTGAAGTTAAGCACCGCTTTTCATCCTCAAACGGATGGTCAAGTGGAGCGTACTATTCAAACTCTTGAAGATATGCTTAGAGCTTATATAATTGATTTTAGGGGAATTTGGGATTAGCACTTGGCTTTGGTGGAGTTTTCATGTAACAATAGTTTTCATTCATCTATATCTATGGGTCCTTTGAACCATTGTATTGTAGTAGGTGTAGATCTCCTATTGGATGGTGTGAGGTTGGCAAGTATTCGCTTCTTGGTCCAGATTTGATTTATAAGACCATAGAGATAGTTCATATCATAAGGAATCGTTTGCAAACAACCTATAGTCGGAAAAAGTCTTATGTCGATCATAGGAGAAGAGACCTTGAATTTGAAGAGGGTGATAAGGTGTATTTAAAAATTTCTCCCATAAAAGGGGTGGTTAAATTTTGCCAGAATGGGAAGTTAAGTCCTCGTTATGTAGGTCCCTATGAAATTTTTCAAAGGGTTGGCAAGGTTGCATATGAGTTTAAACTCCCTAGTGAACTATCTTTTATTCATTCGGTTTTTCATGTATCCATGCTTAAGAGGTGCACTGATAATCACGAGTCCATTCTTCCTATCGAAGGTCTTGGTGTAAAAGAGAACCTCTCCTATGAGGAGGTTCTGGATTAAATCCTTGATTGTCAAGTGAAGAGGTTGAAGAACAAAGAGGTGGCCTCCGTAAAAGAGTTATAGAGAAGCCACCTTGTTGAGGGAGCAACATGGGAGGCCGAGGCCGACATGAAGTGTTGTATCCTCAATAAGTTGCTTTGAATTTGTTTTTTTTTTTTGCAAAGTTGTGTATGCTTAAGGTTGTGCATGTTTAAGGTAAAAAGGTTTATGCTAACATGAACTATTATGGAAAAATGCTCGTTTGTTTGATTTGTAGTATTGGTGTATTTGGTATGTTGTTGCCTTCATGTAAGTATATTGAGCATGTTGATATGTTGAGAAAGGAATTTTTGGCATAATTGACTCTTATATGATATGTAGATCTCACGTCGTAGTAAAAGGAAGTTCCTCATATTGTGATTTTAAATTCTTATGTGTGAAACTTTATTTTTGGGTTACTTGTGTAAATGCTATGATTATGTGTTGAATGGAGTTATGAAACACTCCTTGAGTTGTAAATCATGTTGATTTTTTGTATATTGCTGGTTGGGCTGCTAGTCTTGAGTCTATCATTTCCCTTTTAAAAGTTTAGTGTCATTCGTGGACGAATGTTCCTTACAGGAGGGGGGGGGGGATAATGTAACACTCTGAAAAGTCAAGACCTAAGATAGAACCTCACAAGTTGATCTATGGTTGATAATACTTTTTTAAGACCTAAATTAATGTTTTAAAAGTCATCTAACATGTTTTTGAGCCAAGACGTTAAGGAAAGACCTTGACGTCCGGAAACTAGCTAAATTGAACTAGTTGACGTCCCTCTGTTAGGTGAAGGATTGGGACGGTCAAAGGAAGTCTAAAACTTGTTTAAAGACATTAAATAGGTAAAATGTAGTATAAAGGGTCTTAAAGTTCATTAACAACTCGCCAAGGACCACCCGAAGGGTCCTTGAGGAGGACCCCAACATGGGCAAAGCAGCCTGCGAGAGGCAAGATTCAAGGGGTTGCATTGCGTCGCGCATCCCACACACTCATTGAATAAATTTGCCTCGCGACGTGTGCATGCCACGAGGTCCACTTTCTAAAATCAGATTTCAAAAATAAATTAAGAAATAAGCCTCGCGACGTGGACCCACTTTCAAGATTCGTTGAAATAGTATTTTAAGATTTTTGACTTCACAAAAAGACCCAATTAAGTGAGGTGTATTTTTGGTAATTTAGGGGGTTATTATATATAGCCTATGGGTTATATTTAAGAATTTTCACTCACCAAAATCAAATTCCCAAAATAAAATCCAAAAGCTCTCATCTCCCTCTACTTTCTCTCTCCGAAAATCCTCCATTGAAGGAAGAACAAAGCTTGAAGAAGAAGACCAAACTCTCTAGGATGTCACTTTAATTTCGTGGGTTAATCTTCATTAAGGTATGGTTTCTTCACTCTTGGGGTTCCTTTCCCCAAGAAGTCCTTTAAAGTTGATTTCTAAATTACCCAATTCCATGGGGTTTTCCTATTCTAATGGGTTTTCTTCTAAACTTCAAATTGATGATAAATTGTGATTTCCTATGAAAAATTAAGTGTAGATTGTGGTTAATTGATGTTAATTTAAGTAATTTCATGTAGATCATGTCCCTTTACTCAAATTCCCCAAAACATGAATCTAGCTTATAAATTGATGGGAATTGAAGAATGTATTGATTGTTAGACTTGTTTATCTATTCTAATTCATTCATGGACTGCCTAGGGTAATGTATTATTGGGATTGGATCGATTTCTTGAAGAATTCATGATGAACCCTATTCACCTAACCATACGTTGTGAATTGAAGTTAATTTGGATAGTGATTATGCAATTGACCTAGCTATTGCGTTAATTACTATTGTGTGGTGGTATTACATCCATTGTTGGGTTGAATTGGATGGTTGATGGTAGAACCATGGGTAATGTCTTGTGAAGGAGATTTGGAAAGTCTTTATGATCCTAACCTTTACTTCAATTATGATTACTTGTGTTTAGTGATGAAGTATATTGAAGTATACCTTATGATATAATTGATTAGGGTTGGTATGATGTTGAATTGAAATGTCTTGATGAATGAACTGTGAGTTGTTGGCTAAGATGTAAATATTATAAGGATGGTGATAGCTTACCAATGTGCCTTATTATGATGCGAGTATGTTATGAATTGTAATGAAAGGAAAATACTCATGCAATTCTTAATGAACTATGATGATAATTATATAAGGGATAGACCCTATCACCTAAAACTATGTAATGATGGTTAATGGAAGACATTTCAAAAGGGACTCTAGCTTAGCACCGAGTGAACTTGAAGATGAGGGATGGCGCCTTCCCAAGGAGGGATGGTAGGGTTCACCATAGTCCTCACGGGGTGGATAGACTCATAGTACAAAAAGTTCATAGAGTGATGTTTCCATGAAATCCCCCAAGCTCCATAAACTATGTTGCCACCATAAGAATACTAGATCGTGGATCCACCTAGATGCTATGTTCATGTTTGGTTATACCATGACCGGCAGACCACATTTCATAGGTGTAAGGTTTTACAACACCTAATACCACACTTAGATCTTGTGGTCTATGTTTGTAAAGGAAAGTGTTCCCGAAAGTAAAATGAAGTAAGAAAGTAAACACTAACTAGGGTGACTTAAGAGGTTTGACTTAGCCTAGGTAGGGGTATGAGACTCTACCTATGCCTTTCACTAGTTTGTCTTGAGGGAAGACATAGGAGGTTTTTATTATGTTCTATAATGTATATGTTATGTATTTGTTGACTCTTTTATGTTAATGACATTATGTGATATGGGTTCCATTTATGAACATGTGGTTGGTCTCTATTAATAAAGTATGATGATGTTATCTCTTAATGATATAGTATGTGAAGTTGGGCATTGCTTATAGTTATTGTTGAGTTTACTTGGTTGAATAAGGTTATGGGGCTTTACTTAGCCAATTGCACTATTGGACTTATTGAGGGTTCATGTGTAATAGTCTGGTTTAGGTTATGATGCTACGAACTATAATGCATGCTTGTTGATATTATAACTTGATGATAGAGTTGTCTCGATTACGTTCTCAATTAAGTTGATATGCATGTTGACTTTACTAGACTTGATTTGTGGTCTTGTGTTGTATATAGTCTTGACTTGAGGGTTATGTGTTTATTGGCTTGTATGAGTTCTTGGATATGCATAATGTTTTTCAAAGTAAGTTTGCATTTTTTGAACGAATGTCCTTTATAGCATGATTTCACCTTTTTTATGTGCATATACTAATACTTAGTACAATTGTGTACAAAACCATCTTATATGTTTACTACAAATGTAGGATCCGACGGTTGAGCTTATAGAAGGCTTTTGAAGACTACTTCTATATTCCCCAAGAGTTCGGTAGGTACTCACTTTCCGAGGACAATGCCATTATCAAGCCATTGATATTGTTCTAGTTATAAGACTTCTAGTTCTTTCCTTTTCATTTAAAGACGATTGTTGTATAGGCTATATGAGGCTCTTTGTTGTATTGAAGTATGGGTTCAGCCAAATTGCTGAATTAGTTTTAGATGGTTTAATATGAGACCTTTTATAGATTTCTTATGAGATTATTTTCCTATACTATGTATGTGCAATAAAAGTAGAAGACTATGTAATTTTCTTATACGAAGGGTCTATTTATACTCGATAATTATATATTCTGTGTAAACGAGAGGTCTAAGTAAACCTCAATGTAGAAGTAAATGAAAAGTTTTAAATTTTCCGCATTTTAACCTATGAATGTATTGATGAATTCTAAGAGGATAGTCTTAGTCCTCTTCGAGGACGACCACACCGATTACGTCTAGGGTGTGCTCCCCGGATGTGACAAACTTGGTATCAGAGCATGAGATTGAATATCTCTAGGATTGATGTCTCATTAAACCACGTCTATGTAGATTCTTATTCATAATTGTGAAGCGCGCCACACTTATGAATGAGAGACTATGTGATGCTTAGGAAACTCTTATCTTCTTGTAAGCCTATGTCGTGACTCTAGAGTCTACTTTATGTTTGCTTTCAGCTAAACCTTGTATGGTGGTTATAGGTATGAATAATCGAAGAGCAGCCGAAAGAAGGGCCCAAGAAAGAGTCGCTAATGGGGGAGCACAAGACAACCAAGTGCCTCAACTAGAAGAAGTTGCTATGGGTAATCAAGTTCTTGTTTCTCCTCCTCCTATGACTGATGGTGATATAAGAGCAACTTTCTCCAAATTGCCCAAGCCATTACGACCAAAGCACAAGACGTCACTACTCAAGCACAAGCTATGACGGCCCAAGCTAATTGGAAGGTGGTACCTCGAGGAAAACAAGAAGTTAGCACCATGGCCTCCCGTTTGAGGGATTTCACTAGGATGAATCCCTCTACTTTGTATGGGTCCAAAGTTGAGGAAGACCCCCAAGAGTTCATTGATGTAACCTACGAAATTCTCTATGCTATGGGGTTGACTACTAGTGAGAATGCCGAGTTAGCCAGCTACCAACTCAAAGACGTGGCCCAAACTTGGTACATCCAACGGAGTGACAATATTACTCTAAGTGGTGGACCGGTGACAAGGGAGATATCAAGAAGGCTTTTCTTGATAGATTCTTTCCTAGGGAGAAGAGGGAAGCCAAAGTGGAAGAGTTTATCAACATTCTTCAAGGAGGTATAAGTGTGCTTGACTACTCTTTGAAATTCACTAAATTGTCAAAGAATGATCCTTCTTTAGTGTCTGACCTTAGGGATAAAATGAGACTCTGTGTGACGGTAGTGTCGGATGACTTGAAATAAGAATGTCGTTCCGCTATGCTACAGGATAACATGAACATTTCTCATCTTATGGTTCATGCTCAACAAGTGGAAGAGACAAGGGTTAATAGGAAGAGTAGATATGTAAATAGGGCAAAGTCATTTGATGGTGGTTCTTCAAAGGGTAGGCTTGATATTCAAGACAAGCCTAGGTTCAAGAAGAGGTTCTCCAATCAAGTTCCTTCTAAGTTACCTAAGGCTCGTGATGATAGGGTGTCTAATCCTAAGCCTCAAAAGGGAAGGGGTACTAGTTCACCATGCAAGAAGTCAACTTGTGGAAAGTGTGTCAAGAAGCATTAGTGTGATTTCCTCATTGGGAAGGAAAATTCCTTTAGTTGTGGTAAAAGTGTCCACAAGGTGAAGGATTGTCCAAACTTGAAGGGTCAAGATAAAGGTAGTGGGAAAGCTCAAGCAAGTGGTTCTAATTTTGATGCTCTAAAGAAGAACCGCTTCTCCGCTCTCGTCTCTAGGGGTGAGCAAAAGACTTCTCCCTATGTAGTGAATGGTAATGTTGAAAGTCTTTTCTATTGATGTATATGCTTTACTTGATCTGTCTGCTAATTTGTCATTTGTTACACCTTTAGTAGGTAAAAAGTTTGACATTTTGCGTGATATCTTGAATGAACCTTTTATGGTGACTACCCCGGTGGGTGAGTCGGTTGTTAGTAGAAGAGTATATAGAAAGAGTCCTATAATATTTCCCAATAAAGTTACATATGTGGAGTTAGTAGAACTCGATATAGTTGATTTTGATGTTATTTTGGGTATGGATTGATGCATGCTTGTTTCGCTTCTAAAGATTGGAGAATAAGGGTTGTAAAGTTTAACTTTACAAATGAACCCACTTTAGAATAGAAGGGGGGAAATTCTATTCCCAGAGGTCGTAATATTTCTTGTCTAAAAGCTTGTACGATGATCTATAAAGGGTGTTTATACAATATTGTGACAGTCAAAGATTTAGACTTCGAGTTTCCTCCTATTGAGTCTGTCCCTATAGTAAGAGAATTTCCGGAGGTGTTTACTAATGATATTCTCGGAATCTCTCCCAAAGGGGAAATTGATTATGGTATTGACTTGCTACTGGATACAAATCCCACTTCAATTCCTCCTTATTGGATGGCTCCGTCCGAATTGAAAGAGTTGAAGGCTCAACTCAAAGATCTACTAGACAAGGGTTTCATTCGGCCTAATATTTCTCAATGGGGTGCTCCGGTATTGTTTGTGAAAAAAAAGGATGGATCCCTTAGAATGTGTATCGATTACCGTCAACTCAACAAAGTCACAATCAATAAAAAGTATCCTCTCCCTATGATTGATGATTTATTTGATCAATTCCAAGGTGCGAGTTACCTTTCAAAGATTGACTTGAGATCGCGATATCACAAACTTAGGATGAGAGGTGAAGATATTCCCAAGAAGGCATTACAGACTAGATATGGTCACTATGAGTTCTTAGTAATGTCCTTCTATCACACTAATGCTCCGACGGCGTTTATGGACCTAATGAATAGGGTGTTTCGAAGTTACCTAGATCCATTTGTCATTGTCTTCATTGACAACATCTTGGTATATTCGAAAAATGAGGGTGAACACAAAGACATTTGATAATGGTTTTAAAAGTTCTTAAGGAACACCAATTATTTTCCAAGCATAGCAAATGTGAGTTTTGGTTGAGGTTGGTAGCGTTTCTTGGTCATATCATCTCTAGTAAGGGTGTTGAGGTTCATCCAAGATAGACCGAAGCGGTGAAAAATTAGCCTAGACCTTCGGCTCCTACATATATTAGGAGTTTCTTAGGCCTAGCCCGCAATTATAGAGGGTATGTCGACAGGTTTGCATCCATTGCTTCCCCTTTGATAACCTTGACTCAAAAGAATGTTCAATTTGAGTGGTTGGAAGCATGTGAAAGAAGCTTCCAGGTGTTGAAGTATAGGCTTACCTCCGCTCAGGTATTGACCCGGAGGGTACTAAGTGTTTTATGGTATATTGTGATGCATCCCAATTCGGGTATGGGTGTGTTCTTATGCAACATAGAAAAGTCATAGCCTATACTTCTAGGCAACTCAAAGTTTATGAGAAGAATTATCCGACATATGACCTTGAGTTAGTTGTCGTGGTATTTTCCTCAAAAATATGGAGGAATTATCTCTATGGGGTTCATGTTGATGCGTATACGGATCATAAAAGTCTTCAATATGCGTTCACTCAAAAGGAGTTGAATATCCGATAAAGAAGGTGGTTAGAATTGTTGAAAGACTACGACATGCATTTTCTCTATCACCCCAGCAAGGCTAACCTGGTGGTGGATGCTCTAAGTCGTTTGTCAATGGGAAGTGTGTCCCATGTGGAAGAAGCCAAGAGAAACCTAGTGAAAGATGTTCATAGGTTGGGTTTGGGTGTAAGGTTGGGTGATTCGCCAAATGGTGGTTTTATGGTTCATCATAACTCTAAATCATCTTTGGTGGTTCAGGTGAAGTCTAAGCAACGCCTTGATCCATTATTGATGGAGTTGAAAGAATTGGTTCTTGTAATGAGTCATTCTCCCAAGGGGGTGATGGTGTTCTTAGGTACCAAGGGAGATTGTATGTGCCCAATTTGGATGATTTGAGGAATAGGATTCTTGAGGAAGCTCATGGAGCCCGTTAATCTATTCATACGGGTTCTACAAATATTTACCATGATCTTAGAAAGGTGTTTTGATGGAATGTCCTAAAAAGGGACATTGCGGAGTTTTTTTGCAAAGTGTCCAAATTGACAACAAGTAAAGGCCGAGCACCAAAATCCGAGTGGTTTACTAAAAGAAATCCAAATTCCTCCTTTTAAGTGGGAAGATGTTAACATGGATTTTGTAGTTGGGTTGCCTCGGACTCGAAAGAAATATGACTCTATATGGGTGGTAGTGGATAGATTGACCAAATCCCCTCACTTTATTCCCGTTAAGTCTACTTATTTGGCGGAAGATCATGCAAGGATGTATATTGACTAGATAGTGAGTCTTCATTTGGTTCCCTTGTCCATCATATCATATGGAGGTGCTCAATTTACATCTATGTTTTGGAGGTCTTTTCAAAGAGGTTTGGGTACTCAAGTGAAGTAAGCACCGCTTTTCATCCTCAAACGGATGGTGAAGTGGAGCGTACTATTCAAACTCTTGAAGATATACTTAGATCTTATATAATTGATTTTAGGGGAATTTGGGATTAGCAGTTGGATTTGGTGGAGTTTTCATGTAACAATAATTTTCATTCGTCTATATCTATGGCTCCTTTGAACCATTGTATTGTAGGAGGTGTAGATCTCCTATTGGATGGTGTGAGGTTGGCAAGTATTCGCTTCTTGGTCCAGATTTGATTTATAAGACCATAGAGAAGGTTCATATCATAAGGAATCGTTTGCAAACAACCTATAGTCGGAAAAAGTCTTATGCCGCTCATAGGAGAAGAGACCTTGAATTTGAAGAGGGTGATAAGGTGTATTTAAAAATTTCTCCCATAAAAGGGGTGGTTAAATTTTGCCAGAATGGGAAGTTAAGTCCTCGTTATGTGGGTCCCTATGAAATTTTTCAAAGGGTTGGCAAGGTTGCATATGAGTTTAAACTCCCTAGTGAACTATCTTTTATTCATTCGATTTTTCATGTATCCATGCTTAAGAGGTGCACTGATAATCACGAGTCCATTCTTCCTATCGAAGGTCTTGGTGTAAAAGAGAACCTCTCCTATGAGGAGGTTCTGGATTAAATCCTTGATTGTCAAGTGAAGAGGTTGAAGAACAAAGAGGTGGCCTCCGTAAAAGAGTTACAGAGAAGCCACCTTGTTGAGGGAGCAACATCGGAGGTCGAGGCCGACATGAAGTGTTGTATCCTCAATAAGTTGCTTTGAATTTGTTTTTTTTTTTGCAAAGTTGTGTATGCTTAAGGTTGTGCATGTTTAAGGTAAAAAGGTTTATGCTAACATGAACTATTATGGAAAAATGCTCGTTTGTTTGATTTGCACTATTGGTGTATTTGGTATGTTGTTGCCTTCATGTAGTATATTGAGCATCTTGATATGTTGAGAAAGGAATTTTCGGCATAATTGACTCTTATATGATATGTAGATCTCACATCGTAGTAAAAGGAAGTTCCTCACATTGTGATTTTAAATTCTTATGTGTGAAACTTTATTTTTGGGTTACTTGTGTAAATGCTATGATTATGTGTTGAATGGAGTTATGAAACACTCCTTGAGTTGTAAATCATGTTGATTTTTTGTATATTGCTGGTTGGGCTGCTAGTCTTGAGTCTATCATTTCCCTTTTAAAAGTTTAGTGTCATTCATGGGCGAATGTTCCTTACAGGAGGGGGGGGGGGGATAATGTAACACTCTGAAAAGTCAAGACCTAAGATAGAACCTCACAAGTTTATCTAAGGTTGATAATACTTTTTTAAGACCTAAATTAATGTTTAAAAGTCATCTAACATGTTTTTGAGCCAAGACGTTAAGAAAAGACCTTGACGTCCGGAAACTAGCTAAATTGAACTAGTTGACGTCCCTCTGTTAGGTGAAGGATTGGGACGGTCAAAGGAAGTCTAAAACTTGTTTAAAGACATTAAATAGGTAAAATGTAGTATAAAGGGTCTTAATTTTTATTAGCAACTCGCAAGGACCACCCGAAGAGTCCTTGAGGAGGACCCCAACATGGGCAAAGCAGCCTGCGAGAGGCAAGATTCAAGGGGTTGCATTGCGTCGCGCATCCCACACACTCATTGAATAAATTTGCCTCGCGACGTGTGCATGCCACGAGGTCCACTTTCTAAAATCAGATTTCAAAAATAAATTAAGAAATAAGCCTCGCGACGCGGACCCACTTTCAAGATTCGTTGAAATAGTATTTTAAGATTTTTGACTTTACAAAAAGACCCAATTAAGTGAGGTGTCTTTTTGGTAATTTAGGGGGTTATTATATATAGCCTATGGGTTATATTTAAGAATTTTCACTCACCAAAATCAAATTCCCAAAATAAAATCAAAAGCTCTCATCTCCCTCTACTTTCTCTCTCCGAAAATCCTCCATTGAAGGAAGAACAAAGCTTGAAGAAGAAGACCAAACTCTCTAGGATGTCACTTTAATTTCGTGGGTTAATCTTCATTAAGGTATGGTTTCTTCACTCTTGGGGTTCCTTTCCCCAAGAAGTCCTTTAAAGTTGATTTCTAAATTACCCAATTCCATGGGGTTTTCCTATTCTAATGGGTTTTCTTCTAAACTTCAAATTGATGATAAATTGTGATTTCCTATGAAAAATTAAGTGTAGATTGTGGTTAATTGATGTTAATTTAAGTAATTTCATGTAGATCATGTCCCTTTACTCAAATTCCCCAAAACATGAATCTAGCTTATAAATTGATGGGAATTGAAGAATGTATTGATTGTTAGACTTATTTATCTATTCTAATTCATTCATCGACTGCCTAGGGTAATGTATTATTGGGATTGGATCGATTTCTTGAAGAATTCATGACGAACCCTATTCACCTAACCATACGTTGTGAATTGAAGTTAATTTGGATAGTGATTATGCAATTGACCTAGCTATTGCGTTAATTACTATTGTGTGGTGGTATTACATCCATTGTTGGGTTGAATTGGATGGTTGATGGTAAAACCATGGGTAATGTCTCGTGAAGGAGATTGGGAAAGTCTTTATGATCCTAACCTTTAGTTCAATTATGATTACTTATGTTTAGTGATGAAGTATATTGAAGTATACCTTATGATATAATTGATTAGGGTTGGTATGATGTTGAATTGAAATGTCTTGATGAATGAACTGTTAGTTGTTGGCTAAGATGT
This sequence comes from Solanum sitiens, assembly GCA_016801875.1. NCBI lineage: Eukaryota > Viridiplantae > Streptophyta > Magnoliopsida > Solanales > Solanaceae > Solanum > Solanum sitiens. Next base: position 2,166,477 of record JABWTJ010000218.1, read on the forward strand.
AAATATTATAAGGATGGTCATAGCTTACCAATATGCCTTATTATGATGCGAGTATGTTATGAATTGTAATGAAAGGAAAATACTCATGCAATTCTTAATGAACTATGATGATAATTATATAAGGGATAGACCCTATCACCTAAAACTATGTAATGACGGTTAATGGAAGACATTTCAAAAGGGACTCTAGCTTAGCACCGAGTGAACTTAAAGATGAGGGATGGCGCCTTCCCAAGAAGGGATGGTAGGGTTCACCATAGTCCTCACGGGGTGGATAGACTCATAGTACAAAAAGTTCATAGAGTGATGTTTCCATGAAATCCCCCAAGCTCCATAAACTATGTTGCCACCATAAGAATACTAGATCGTGGATCCACCTAGATGCTATGTTCATGTTTGGTTATACCATGACCGGCAGACCACATTTCATAGGTGTAAGGTTTTACAACACCTAATACCACACTTAGATCTTGTGGTCTATGTTGGTAAAGGAAAGTGTTCCCAAAAGTAAATGAAGTAAGAAAGTAAACACTAACCAGGGTGACTTAAGAGGTTTGACTTAGCCTAGGTAGGGGTATGAGACTCTACCTATGCCTTTCACTAGTTTGTCTTGAGGGAAGAGATAGGAGGTTTTTATTATGTTCTATAATGTATATGTTATGTATTTGTTGACTCTTTTATGTTAATGACATTATGTGATATGGGTTCCATTTATGAACATGTGGTTGGTCTCTATTGATAAAGTATGATGATGTTATCTCTTAATGATATAGTATGTGAAGTTGGGCATTGCTTATAGTTCTTGTTGAGTTTACTTGGTTGAATAAGGTTATGGGGCTTTACTTAGCCAATTGCACTAGTGGACTTATTGAGGGTTCATGTGTAATAGTCTTGTTTAGGTTATGATGCTACGAACTCTAATGCATGCTTGTTGATATTATAACTTGATGATAGAGTTGTCTCGATTATGTTCTCAATTAAGTTGATATGCATGTTGACTTTACTAGACTTGATATTGTGGTCTTGTGTTGTATATAGTCTTGACTTGAGGGTTATGTGTTTATTGGCTTGTATGAGTTCTTGGATATGCATAATGTTTTTCAAAGTAAGTTTGCATTTTTTGAACGAATGTCCTTTATAGCATGATTTCACCTTTTTTATGTGCATATACTAATACTTAGTACAATTGTTTACAAAACCATCTTATATGTTTACTACAAATGTAGGATCCGACGGTTGAGCTTATAGAAGGCTTTTGAAGACTACTTCTATATTCCCCAAGAGTTCGGTAGGTACTCACTTTCCGAGGACAATGCCATTATCAAGCCATTGATATTGTTCTAGTTATAAGACTTCTAGTTCTTTCCTTTTCATTTAAAGACGATTGTTGTATAGGCTATATGAGGCTCTTTGTTGTATTGAAGTATGGGTTCAGCCAAATTGTTGAATTAGTTTTAGATGGTTTAATATGAGACCTTTTATAGATTTCTTATGAGATTATTTTCCTATACTATGTATGTGCAATAAAAGTAGAAGACTATGTAATCTTCTTATACGAAGGGTCTATTTATACTCGATAATTATATATTGTGTGTAAGCGAGAGGTCTAAGTAAACCTCAATGTAGAAGTAAATGAAAAGTTTTAAATTTTCCGCATTTTAACCTATGAATTTATTGATGAATTCTAAGAGAATAGTCTTAGTCCTCTTCTAGGACGACCACACCGATTACGTCTAGGGGGTGCTCCCTGGATGTGACAAACTTGGTATCAGAGAATGAGATTGAATACCTCTAGGATTGATGTATCATTAAACCACGTCTATGTAGATTCTTATTCATAATTGTGAAGCGCGCCACACTTATGAATGAGAGACTATGTGATGCTTAGGAAACTCTTATCTTCTTGTAATCCTATGTCGTGCCTCTAGAGTCTACTTTATGTTTGCTTTCACCTAAACCTTGAATGGTAGTTATAGGTATGAATAATCGAAGAGCAGCCGAAAGAAGGGCCCAAGAAAGAGTCGCTAATGCGGGAGCACAAGACAACCAAGTGCCTCAACTAGAAGAAGTTGCTATGGGTAATCAAGTTCTTGTTTCTCCTCCTCCTATGACTGATGGGGATATAAGAGCAACTTTCTCCAAATTGCCCAAGCCATTACGACCGAAGCACAAGACGTCACTACTCAAGCACAAGCTATGACGGCCCAAGCTAATTGGAAGGTGCTACCTCGAGGAAAAAAAGAAGTTAGCACCATGGCCTCCCGTTTGAGGGATTTCACTAGGATGAATCCCCCTTGTCACAACCCGAGACCATACCCTAGAAGATAGGGTGCAATCTTGGATTGCGACCGGCGTCGTCGAACTCTCAGAGTTCTAAGACAAGCCTCATTCATATCATTCATCGCATATACATAATGAAAAGTAGTGCGGAATTAAAACTTTTCACTAAAACATAAAATGGTCTTTAAAACTCTTTCATATAGAAATACTAAGTCTCAATCTCATCAACTTACGACACAAGAGTACTTTAATACGAAAAATAGAACTAACATAGTCTTATTACAATATTTCATAAAAGAAACATAAAACGACATATATGCCCTCGAAACAATGAGGACATACTTGAAATCTTCTACTCGGACGATTCTTCGAATGCCCAAGTCTTCTTCTCCAAGCTCCCTTACCTACCAAGGACTATAGATAGAAAATAAAGCATGGAATTAGTACAACCACATGCACTAAGTATGGCTATATGCATAAAAATCATGAAAACGGACTTTATTAGAAATATGCATCTTTCATTTAGAAATCATAGTTTAAACATAAGAACATCATTTATCAAATAAGAAACACATAAGATAACATTTAAAGGAACCCACTTTACAGTGAGCTCGCTTCACTGTTACAGTGAAGTCCAAACCTTCACCCTAAGTCTTCCTAGAATGTAATTCCCTCACTTAAAGTCATCCTAAGATTCACTTAAGTCACACAAAGAGAGACCGTCCATACACCCTCTCTAGATGTGCCTAAACGACCCTTAAGATTACCTACGATGAGTCACATACACACTTAGAAAACAACATTAACCATCTATGTAAGATTCCTCTACCAAAGGTTAATTCCAAGGTTCACTTGAGTAAGTGTGGAGCGACCGCCCATACAATCCCTTTCACACACACACAAGAGATCCTATAGACTACCTTAAATAGAATCATTCTCACTAAACACACCAACACTTAGATTATAAGACATTCTCCTTCCAAAGCCTATCAAAAGACCTACTTAAGTAATCAAGAAGATATGTCCATAGTACAATGACCTATCCAAGATTACCTAAATAGACCTTAAGACTTCCTAAGGTTTAGATCATGTCAACAAGATTAACCAACTTCCCTAACTAGAGTCATCCTTAAGACTTCCAAAGATAAGACATGAAGAGACCATCCTTTCATGTCCTCCTCATACTTTAGCTAAGGAATGCTTAAGTCACTTAGATTAGGTACTCAACCATTTACATAGTTACTACATAGTTCATTAATTCATTAGTTCATTAAGACTCATACATCATATAAGACACTCACATAAATCATCACATAAGACACTCACATAACGGATCACATAATGGTCTTTAGACAAGACCTAGGAACTCCACAATACACCTTCAAAGTCTATTGTGCAATGCCTAGATAGCGTCCCATACCACCACCTAAACCTCATAAACTTATCTAATGCTAAAAGGTATTCCACATGATGAGAATAGGCAATAACCGACATAGACCATGGTAGCAAGACATGGAATCCGAAGTTCTATCCTACTTCGATGAGGTTGTTCTACTTGCCAATGGTAGAACTTGGACACATCCCATGTAGGCACATGGTTAAGGAATATGAAGGGTTTCTTTGCAATCTAGTCTCGTGCTTCACTAGAATTACTTCCCTTACCATACTCACTCGGTGCTAGCCTTTGTTCTCATAGATTAGTTCACATTAAGGTTCACATAAATAGGTCCTTATCTAGTTCACGACCTCCTTTACATTCACCCTACCAAAGCAAGTTCCACTAGGGCATATCTCACTTTAGCGACAAGAAGCTCATCGCGACTTTCCTAAGGTATGATATGATGCCGTTCCAGCCAACCATCCCTAAGTCCATCACTCATAACATGAAGGATACCATTACGGCTAACTACTTCACAATTCATAACCTCACCACTAAGTACAAGGTTCCACATAACATTGACCTTCTTATCATTAAGGTCTCACTTATATTATTATTCAAGACTCTTAACATACTAAGTCAAATCATCACATAATAATATTCATATAAGCATCAAGCAAGGGACATAAGTCTACCTAAACAAGACACCACATATTTCACTTTAACATACAATACAGGTCATTCTAGAAGTACTTAGGAATAACATCTTATAACCTAACATCACTTCATATAAGAACACATATACTTTCACATATAGATAGACATTATCATACATCACATAATCATCATATACTTCAAGTAATGTCGACAAGGCCATGATCATCATATTACATAAAGTAACGCCGACAAGGCCACATCAATTCACATAACACCGCCACCATAAGTGGACCATACCAATCACAACGATATCAAAGTATAATTAATATCAAATAAAAAAGAAAACGGGGCAGCATACCTTCATCCCCATATCCACACCTCAATTCAATGCCAAATCAACCAATTCAACATCACAAGGCCCTTACCCATGGCCATAAACAACAATTCAAAGCAATAACCATAAAACTCAATGAATCTACAAGGTCCGTCGCAAAGGCTGTCTGGGACAGTCTGCCAACAGATTTTGGGTCCTTTCCTCAAGGACCCTTTGATGGTCCTTGGGGATAATTTCCAGGACTTTTCCAACCTAAACATGACCATATATGAGTTTAACACCTCTCACATGAATTTCAACTAAAACGAACACATAAAACTTGACGAAACTCGCCTAGACGTACAAGGTCGACTCAAGGCACATCTTTCGAATGCCTTGGACGTTCTTGATCGTTTGAACTCAAAACTTCACAAAACTTTAACCACTTCCTATACATGCTATAATAACTCTATTTAGAACCTTAAAACACCATGAAACACACATAAACACATAGAACCACATTTTAGACATTTAGGAGACTTAGTCGTCAAACGTCTTAGTCATCCCTTGACGTTTGACTTCCAACACCCCTAATATTTTAGCTACTGCCTATATACCACATATTAAACACATTTAGGACCTTAGAACACTAATACCAACATGTTAGACTCTAGAGAACTTAAGCTATTTTTCAAGGTCTCACAATCTCCCCCACTTGGACAACATTCGTCCTCGAATGACACTTGCCACTCTCCGAATACTTCCAAGACTAGAGACTCAACCTGAAGCACATAACCAAGTCATACAACACATATTTAAGAAGAAATCATCAATTTCACATAATATAGAGATTCACAACACCACAAGAAACTAGAAGACAATTCTATAACTCGTTATGCTACAAAACTCACATGCTTCCATCCAAATAGCAAAAACTCATTTTTTATTCAACATCATACTCATATACATCAGTTCTAACCACATAACAAGAATTTTAGACCAAAGAATCACTTAGTCATTTTCTCAAAAAAATTACAGTGAGCAGTTCATTAAAGAAACAGTGATTTTAGCAACTTTTCCAAAAAATGAAATCTTTAGGCAATTCTTTATATAGACATGCTAGAATGCAAGATAACATCATGTAAACACATCATACTACATGCTCAAAGCTTCCTAAACACACAATGCAAGAAGTAAATGAAATTCAATTTCAACAAAACTCCTAACATCATGCACATGCAACAATTCATGAAACTTCTATCCCATCTACAAAACATACTCCCCCACTTAGAAGAAACTCATATTATCAAAAGAGAAACAAGAACTTACCAACATCATCATCACCATCATTCGACTTCTCAATTCTAGTACGGAGTGCATAGAAACGCCTCTTAGTTGGAGCATCATCCTTTGGAACACTAGGCTCAACCCTCTTGCCCTCCTTCCTAGAAGCAAAGTTTGGACAATCTCTCACTTTGTGCCCATCCTTTCCACAACCAAAGCAACTACCGGTACCCAATAAACACTCACCATAGTGTTTCTTGCCACAATTTGCACAAGTAGGCTTGCTATCCTTAGAACCACCTCCTTTCTCAAACTTCTTCTTAGGAACTCTAGGTCCATGTTGAGTTTGAATCCTCTTTTTGAACCTAGGTTGCTCTTGATGACTAGCAACACCCCTTTTCAAACTTCTAGCCATCCTTCTAAGTTTAGACTCCTCAATAGATTGTGCATACACCATGAGTCTAGATAAGGTCATTATCATGAAGCATAGCGGTACGACATTCTTCCTTCACCAAATTGGCTACTCCGGTACAAAAGCGACTCATTTCATCTCTTGGATTGGACACAAGAGAAGGAGCATACCTAGACAATGTCGAGAATTTCAAAGAGTACTCCTCAACACTCATGTTACCTTGCTTGAGATTAATAAACTCCTCAACCTTGACTTCTCTTCTCTCTCGGGGAAAGTACTTGCCAAGAAAAGCTTCCTTAAACTCTTCCCACTCAATAGGACCCGAATCTTCCGGCCTATTGTCCTTCCATTGAGTATACCAAATTTGAGACACATCTCTCAATTGATAAGAAGCCAACTCCGCCTCTCCCTAGATGTAACGCCCATAGCACTCCACACTTTGTACACACCATCAAGAAATTCTTGGGGATCCTCATTCACCTTAGAGCCAAGAAATATTGGAGGATTCATCCTCACAAAGTCTCTCAACCTAGAAGTCATAGTGCTCTCCATCACCCTAGGCACCATACTCAAATTGATTTGAGTAGTTACGGCTTGAGCCAAAGCCCTCAAAGCTTCTCCAATCACCCTGTTAGACAATTCCGGTACCTCATTACCTCCATACACATTAGGAACATGATCACCTTGGGGAGGCACTTCATCACCTTGCCCACCTTGGACACCTTGCTCAACTTGCTCAACTTGAGGAAGAACTTCCTCACTCACCCTCTCCTCTTCCATCCTTCTAGCGGCCATCATTCTAGTATTCATCTCCTAGCAAACACAAGGAAACTCATAAGAAGGATAATCATAACATTTACTCTACCACACGATATAGGAATAGAAAAAAAGGGAAACTCTATCGTCCTATAGCCTCTCGCCCATAGATGTGTCGCGACTCACACCGATGGTCAAGACTCTACTAGACGTGACTTGATGAGACTTTTTGATACCTAATACTACTTTCACCAACCTATGCTCTGATACCAACTTTGTCACAACCCGAGACCATACCCTAGAAGATAGGGTGCAATCTTGGATTGCGACCGGCGTCGTCGAACTCTCAGAGTTCTAAGATAATCCTCATTCATATCATTCATCGCATATACATAATGAAAAGTAGTGCGGAATTAAAACTTTTCACTAAAACATAAAATAGTCTTTAAAACTCTTTCATATAGAAATACTAAGTCTCAATATTATCAACTTACGACACAAGAGTACTTTAATACGAAAAATAGAACTAACATAGTCTTATTACAATATTTCATAAAAGAAACATAAAATGACATATATGCCCTCGAAACAATGAGGACATACTTGAAATCTTCTACTCGGAGGATTCTTCTAATGCCCAAGTCTTCTTCTCCAAGCTCCCTTACCTACCAAGGACTATAGATAGAAAATAAAGCATGGAATTAGTACAACCACATGTACTAAGTATGGCTATATGCATAAAAATCATGAAAACGGACTTTATTAGAAATATGCATCTTTCATTTAGAAATCATAGTTTAAACATAAGAACATCATTTATCAATTAAGAAACACATAAGATAACATTAAACCAAAGATAACATTTAAAGGAACCCACTTTACAGTGAGCTCGCTTCACTGTACAGTGAAGTCCCTTCACTGTTACAGTGAAGTCCCTTCACTGTTACAGTGAAGTCCAAACCTTCACCCTAAGTCTTCCTAGCATGTAATTCCCTCACTTAAAGTCATCCTAAGATTCACTTAAGTCACACAAAGATAGACCGCCCATACACCCTCTCTAGATGTGCCTAAACGACCCTTAAGATTACCTACGATGAGTCACATACACACTTAGAAAACAACATTAACCATCTATGTAAGATTCCTCTACCATAGGTTAATTCCAAGGTTCACTTGAGTAAGTGTGGAGCGACCGCCCATACAATCCCTTTCACACACACACAAGAGATCCTATAGACTACCTTAAATAGAATCATTCTCACTAAACACACCAACACTTAGATTATAAGACATTCTCCTTCCAAAGCCTATCAAAAGACCTACTTAAGTAATCAAGAAGATATGTCCATAGTACAATGACCTATCCAAGATTACCTAAATAGACCTTAAGACTTCCTAAGGTTTAGATCATGTCAACAAGATTAACCAACTTCCCTAACTAGAGTCATCCTCAAGACTTCCAAAGATAAGACATGAAGAGACCATCCTTTCATGTCCTCCTCATACTTTAGCTAAGGAATGCTTAAGTCACTTAGATTAGGTACTCAACCATTTACATAGTTACTACATAGTTCATTAATTCATTAGTTCATTAAGACTCTTACATCATATAAGACACTCATATAAATCATCACATAAGACACTCACATAACGGATCACATAATGGTCTTTAGACAAGACCTAGGAACTCCACAATACACCTTCAAAGTCTATTGTGCAATGTCTAGATAGCGTCCCATACCACCACCTAAACCTCATAAACTTATCTAATGCTAAAAGGTATTCCACATGATGAGAATAGGCAATAACCGACATAGACCATGGTAGCAAGACATGGAATCCGAAGTTCTATCCTACTTCGATGAGGTTGTTCTACTTGCCAATGGTAGAACTTGGACACATCCCATGTAGGCACATGGTTAAGGAATATGAAGGGTTTCTTTGCAATCTAGTCTCGTGCTTCACTAGAATTACTTCCCTTACCATACTCACTCGGTGCTAGCCTTTGTTCTCATAGATTAGTTCACATTAAGGTTCACATAAATAGGTCCTTATCTAGTTCACGACCTCCTTTACATTCACCCTACCAAAGCAAGTTCCACTAGGGCATATCTCACTTTAGCGACAAGAAGCTCATCGCGACTTTCCTAAGGTATGATATGATGCCGTTCCAGCCAACCATCCCTAAGTCCATCACTCATAACATGAAGGATACCATTACGGCTAACTACTTCACAATTCATAACCTCACCACTAAGTACAAGGTTCCACATAACATTGACCTTCTTATCATTAAGGTCTCACTTATATTATTATTCAAGACTCTTAACATACTAAGTCAAATCATCACATAATAATATTCATATAAGCATCAAGCAAGGGACATAAGTCTACCTAAACAAGACACCACATATTTCACTTTAACATACAATACAGGTCATTCTAGAAGTACTTAGGAATAACATCTTAAAACCTAACATCACTTCATATAAGAACACATATACTTTCACATATAGATAGACATTATCATACATCACATAATCATTATATACATCAAGTAATGCCGACAAGGCCATGATCATCATATTGCATAAAGTAACGCCGACAAGGCCACATCAATTCACATAACACCGCCACCATAAGTGGACCATACCAATCACAACGATATCAAAGTATAATTAATATCAAATTAAAGAAAACGGGGCAGCATACCTTCATCCCCATATCCACACCTCAATTCAATGCCAAATCAACCAATTCAACATCACAAGGCCCTTACCCATGGCCATAAACAACAATTCAAAGCAATAACCATAAAACTCAATGAATCTACATCAATTCAATCTAGGTTTAACAATATAATATCAATTACATATCAATTGAACACAATTCTTATATCATTAGAAAGCCCATAAGAAACTACACAACAATTCATCAACATAAGCTTAATATCAAGTAACCCAATAAGTAGTCAAAACTAGGGTTCATCAATTCACATGGGTTCATAGGTAATTTATGTTGAAATCATCAATACAATATCAATTAGATCATAATTCAATGTTTAGAAATCATTTATGCAAGAACCCATGGTAGAAAACCCGAAATAGGACAAATCTCTTTAGAAAGCTTTGAAAACATCTTTGAAAGTTGGCTCCTTGATGAAACGAGTTTCAAGGATCAAAGCCATACCTTAAGGATGATAATACTTCACTTTGATGAAGAATTCTCCTTCAAAACGCCACACCAAGCTGATCCTTCAAGTTGGACTTCAATGGAGTCTTTGGGTTTTCTAAGAGACTTTGGGGTTTTGATTTTAGAAGAATGAATTATTCTAAGTGTTAAACACTTATATACTCCTTTAAAATACCCAAAATACCCTTAATAAACCGTCCACACTCTTATTTAGTCATGGGGTGAATTTACAAGTTCACCCCTAACTTGGCAGAAAAATCTGAGCAGGAGACCTCTTGTGACGACCTGTCTGTGACGGACCGTCACGGGTGAAACGGTCCGTCATGGACTTCCATATCCAGCTCCTATGGATTTCCAAGGGTCCCCCCTACACCCTTGGACAAGGCCCCCACGACGGAACCCTTGTGACGGGGCGTCACAGCCATGACAGGCCGTCATAAGCTCCGTCGCAAAGGCTGTCTGGGACAGTCTGACAACAGATTTTGGGTCCTTTCCTCAAGGACCCTTTGATGGTCCTTGAGGATAATTTCCAGTACTTTTCCAACCTAAACATGACCATATATGAGCTTAACACCTCTCACATGAATTTCAACCAAAACGAACACATAAAACTCAACGAAACTCGCCTAGACGTACAAGGTCGACTCAAGGCACATCTTTCGAATGCCTTGGACGTTCTTGATCGTTTGAACTCCAAACTTCACGAAACTTTAACCACTACCTATACATGCTATAATAACTCTATTTAGAACCTCAAAACACCATTAAACACACATAAACACATAGAACCACATTTTAGACATTTAGGAGACTTAGTCGTCAAACGTCTTAGTCATCCCTTGACGTTTGACTTCCAACACCCCTAATATTTTAGCTACTGCCTATATACCACATATTAAACACATTTAGGACCTTAGAACACTAATACCAACATGTTAGACTCTAGAGAACTTAAGCTATTTTTCAAGGTCTCACACCCCTACTTTGTATGGGTCCAAAGTTGAGGAAGACCCCCAAGAGTTCATTGATGTAACCTACAAAATTCTCTATGCTATGGGGTTGACTACTAGTTAGAATGCCGAGTTATCCAGCTACCAACTCAAAGACGTGGCCCAAACTTGGTACATCCAACGGAGTGACAATAGTCCTTTAAGTGATGGACTGGTGACATGAGAGATTATCAAGAAGGCTTTTCTTGATAGATTCTTTCCTAGGGAAATAAGGGAAGCCAAAGTGGAAGACTTTATCAACCTTCTTCAACGAGGTATAAGTGTGTTTGACTACTCTTTGAAATTCACTAAATTGTCAAAGAATGCTCCTTCTTTAGTGTCTGACCCTAGGGATGAAATGAGCCTCTTTGTGACGGTAGTGTCGGATGACTTGAAAGAACAATGTCATTCAGCTACGCTACATGATAATATGAACATTTCTCATCTTATGGTTAATGCTCAACAAGTGGAAGAGACAAAGGTTAAGAGGAAGAGTAGAGATGTAAATAGGGCAAAGTCATTTGATGGTGGTTCTTCAAAGGGTAGGCTTAATATCCAAGACAAGCCTAGGTTCAAGAAGAGGTTCTCCAATCAAGTTCCTTCTAAGTTCCCTAAGGCTCGTGATGATAGGGTGTCTAACCCTAAGCCTAAAAAGGGAAGGGGTACTAGTTCACCATGTAAGAAGTTCAAGCAAATGGTTCTAATGTTGATGCTCTAGAGAAGAACCGCTTCTACGCTCTTCGCTCTAGGGGTGAGCAAGAGACTTCTCCCGGTGTAGTGAATGGTATGTTGAAATTCTTTTCTATTGATTTATATTCTTTACTTGATCTCGGTGCTAATTTGTCATTTTTTACTCCTCTAGTAGCTAAAAAGTTTGAAATTTTGCCCGATATCTTGAATGAACCTTTTATGGTGACTACCCCGGTGGGTGAGTGGGTTGTTAGTAAAAGAGTATATAGAAAGTGTCCTATAATATTTCCCAATAAAGTTACGTTTGTGGAGTAAGTAGGACTCGATATAGTTGATTTTGATGTTATTTTGGGTATGGATTGGTGCATGCTTGTTTCGCTTCTATAGATTGGAGAATAAGGGTTGTTAAGTTTAACTTTCCAAATGAATCCGTTTTAGAATGGAAGGGGGAAAAATTCTATTCCTAGAGGTCATAATATTTCTTGTCTAAAAGCTTGTACAATGATCTCTAAAGGGTGTTTATACCATATTGTGACATTCAAAGATTTAGACTTCGAGTTTCCTCCTATTGAGTCGGTCCCCGTTGTGGGAGAATTTCTAGAGGTCTTTCCTAATGATCTTCCCGGAATCTCTCCGGAAGGGGAAATTGATTATGGTAGTGACTTGCTATCGGATACAAATCCCATTTAAATTCCTCCTTATTTGATGGCTCCATCCGAATTGATATAGTTGAAGGCTCAACTCAAAGATCTACTAGACAAGGGTTTCATTCGGCCTAATATTTCTCCATGGGGTGCTCCGGTATTGTTTGTGAAAAAGAAGGATGGGTCCTAAGAATGTGTTTCGATTACCGTCAACTCAACAAAGTCACAATCAAGAACAAGTATCCTCTCCCTCTGATTGATGATTTATTTGATCAACTCCAAGGTGCGAGATACTTTTCAAAGATTGACTTGAGATAACGATATCACAAACTTAGGGTGAGAGGTGAAGATATTCCCAAGATGGCATTTCAGACTAGATATGGTCACTATGAGTTCTTAGTAATGTCCTTCGGTCACACTAATGCTCCGACATCATTTATGGACATATGAATAGGATGTTCCGAAGTTACCTAGATTCATTTGTCATTGTCTTCATTGACAACATCTTGGTATATTCGAAAAATGAGGGTGAACACAAAGACATTTGATAGTGGTTTTACAAGTGCTTATAGAACACCAATTATTTGCCAAGTATAGCAAATGTGAGTTTTGGTTGAGGTTGGTAGTGTTTCTCGGACATATCATCTCTAGTAAGGGTGTAGAGGTTGATTCAAGAAACACCGAAGTGGTGAAAAATTGTCCTATACTTTCGGCTCCTATGGATATTAGGAGTTTCTTAGGCCAAGCGGTAATTATAGAAGGTATGTCGACGGGTTTGCATCCATTGCTTCCCCTTTGACAACATTGACTCAAAAGAATGTTCAATTTGAGTGGTTGGAAGCATGTGAAAGAAGCTTCCAAGTGTTGAAGTATAGGCTTACCTCCGCTTAGGTATTGACCCTACCGGAGGGTACTAAGGGTTTTGTGGTATATTGTGATGCATCCCAAGTCGGGTATGGGTGTGTTCTTATACAACATGGAAAAGTCACAGCCTATTCTTCTAGGCAACTCAAAGTTCATGAGAAGAATTATCCGACTCATGACCTTGAGTTAGCGGCCGTAGTATTTTTCCTCAAAAATATGGAGGCATTATCTCTATGGGGTTCATGTTGATGTGTATATGGACCATAAAAGTCTTGAATACGTGTTCACTTAAAAGGAGTTGAATCTCCGATAAAGAAGGTGGTTAGAATTGTTGAAAGACTATAACATGAGTGTTCTCTATCACCCCGGCAAGGCTAACGTGGTGGTGGACCCTCTAAGTCGTTTGTCAATGGGAAGTGTGTCCCATGTGGAAGAAGCCAAGAGAAACCTAGTGAAAGATGTTTATAAGTTGGCTTTGAATTTTAGGTTGGATGATTCCCCAAATGGTGTTTTTATGGTTCATCATAACTATGAATCATCTTTGGTGGTTGAGGTGAAGTCTAAGCAACACCTTGATCCATTATTGATGGAATTGAAAGAATTGGTTCTTGGAATGAGTCATTCTTCCAAGGGGGTGATGTGTTCATAGGTACCAAGGGAGATTGTATGTGCCCAATGTGGATGATTTGAGGAATAGAATTCTTGAGGAAGCTCATGGATCCGATACTCTATTCATATGGGTTCTACATGTCACGACCGGAATCTAGACCCCAGACGAGATCGACGTCGTTGACCTCTCAGAGGTTGCAGACAAGCCTACTTACGTCATTCTTACTTCATCTAGGTTAATTTTAGCGGAAAATTTGAAACTTTTGTCTCTTAACATACTTACTAATCATTTCTAATACATTCATAATTTGTTCATCATCAACCATCTAACATTAAGATCATCAAATGAAAGAAATAGTTTAATATAGCAATAACTGAATACTTGCCAAAATGGCACCAATACAATGTCTAAAAAAATACGGGAAAGAAACGCTAGTGGAACATACTCCACTAGCTCAATCCTAAGACGAAGCTAGAATATAAATGGGCAAGCATCCTCGAAAGCATGAGGGACTACCAAGTCCGGATGAATGCTTGACGTCCGGATAGCTTCAGCGTCAACCTGTAGCTCTAGCGTCCACCTGTGCCTGCACCTAAAATTGTAGAGTTGTATAGGGTTAGTACACACTTGTACTAAGTATGGGTATATGCAAGCACACACCAAGGACATGCATGAGAAAGGATAGCTCTTACCTAACAACATGATTATGGAAAGTCAAGTCAGTGGACTTCCCAAATTGGGATTAGGAAAGTTAGTGAACTTTCCAAATTTAGATTAGGAAAGTCAGTGAACATTCAAAATTTGGATTAGGAAAGTCAGTGAGCTTTCAAAATTTGGATTAGGAAAGTCATGCCATGAGAGTAACATGCATCATCATACTTATCATATTGCACACAACACATAACATCTTACACATAGCACATATCATATAGCATATAGCACATAACATCTTTTATAACATTCATTCATATGCCATGAGACCTTGGAATCATGGACTTGACATTAAGACTTTCCAAAATGAGGGATCAACATATGGGACCTCAACTAGGGAGTCTTCATTAGCAAACACAGAGTCTGTTTCATTCATTCATAGGTGAGTACGTTTTTGTAATATTTACTTAGGCTCATTTGAGATTGTTCTCATCTTTTACATTAGCCTCATATCATGTTGTCACCACATTCATTAACATTAGCACCATTGCTCTTCATAATTACTCACCCCATTTTACGTGAATGTTCATTTCATCATATGCCAATGCACTTGGCCATTTTGGGTTTCACACTCTTACTTAACCCTTCTAGGGTTTCGTCATTTCATTACATACATCTTAGGTTCACTTATTTTTAAACGTATGCTAGACTTATACGTCTATACCTACAATCCATGAGGCTTCATTCATAGTTCGTTAAGTGACTCATATCTTCCTAAGATTATGTAGTACAAGAATTATGTATCTTCTATGTATGCCAAGATCTTGATTTCGATCCAAGTAGGTGGCATTATTCTTGAACATTCAGTTCACGTATGACTTATGTATCAATACAAAAATTTGGGCAAGGGAACCCAAGTTCGAACACCTTGGACAATACTTACATTTTTCCTTGACTTTATTTTTAGTCTTCATGACATTGGGACCCTAGATCGAGCCCCAACATCAACATTCTATCTTTATTTTTCTCCTTAGATTCTCCTCTTATTTGGCCGAAGGGTTGTGGGATCGAACCCCCACAACCCCCTTTTTACTTTTTTATTTAATCCTCCTTGTCCAATTTCGCATAGACTATGAGGTTGTGGGATCAAACCCCCAGAGCCTCTCCTTCTTTATTTTTTAATTTCGCTAGGGGCTGTGAGGTTGTGGGTTCGGACCCCCACAGCCTCCTTATTTTATTTTTATTTAAAATTGACTTAGCAAGGCGTTTGGCAGTGAGGTTGTGGGATCGATCCCCCACAGCCTCACTTTATTTTCTTATTTATTTCGCCCTTCTCTTTTCCAGCCTTGAGGTCGTGGGTTCGATTCCCACGCCTCACACTTCCTTTCTTTTAATTTTATTTCACTTCATCCGCTGCCTGGAGGTCGTGGGTTCGATTCCCACGCCTCCCATTTCATTTAGTTATATTTTTTCTCTCTCCTTTATCAGCCAGTAGACCCCATTTCGAATCCCCCCAACCCCTTTCCTTTTATCGCAAATTTAAGGTGTCACACGCGTGAGGTCACAGGTTCGAATCTTGGTAGCCTCACCCCTTTAAAACCAATTAAATTTTCTAGATTTCTTAACTAAGCTTTAGCCTAAACTAAACTTATAATTTTTACTGGAAACTTAATCATTTTCTTAACTTATTTTCATAAATATTTCCACTTGAAAACTTAGGAAAATTCATGGATTGTTTAACACTTTATGTGGTGTATTTCATGGATTCCTTTAACACATTCTTAGGTGTAGATTCATTGTTGTTTTAACTGCAACTTTCCACTTAAATTCAGTCACATACACCTCTTATGAACATCATGAATTACACATTTAATGCAATTTAATTTCAGCCATCAAACTAACCATTTCAAGACTTCAAAACGGATAGCAACAACAACAAACCTCTACATATTGCACCACATCATTTTCGGTTGACATCATTTAACATGCTTGCTATTTCTAAACACAAAATCACAAAGAACATCATATTTCAAACTTAGCTAGCGGAAACCATACCAACAACATGATTTCTAACCTAATTTAGATTGCAATCGGAAGTAGACTAGGGAAAAGGAGTTCAACATTCAAGGGGACAGCCCTAGTTTCATACGTTGAATTTTGTAGAAAGAAATTCCTCTATCGGAGAAAGGATTCCAAGAGAGAAAACCCATACCTGTTCTTTGTGTTGTTCAACACTAAAGTTGCTGCCCAGAATCATCACCAACCCAACGTCCAACACAGAAACTCCCACCTTACCCGTCGAGTACATCACGTTTTGCTTTACTTTGATGGATTGTTTTTGTCGTTTGTATTTTTATAAGTTCTTCAAGTGTGAAGAACTTTTGTTGATATTTCTGATTTTTGTTGCTGCTTTGTTAACAGAAAAAAAACGTGAAAACAGATGTGAGAGGTAGATGGATAAGCGTGAAAGAGAGAAGTATGAGGTAGTGTCCCCTTAGAACTAGGACTTGTTGGCAAGACTTAGTCAAATTAATTACTAATTAATAATCAATGAATAAAAATCTGATTTTCATATTTTCTTAAATCAGCCATTAATTATTAATTTATTAAATTAATTCACCAATAAAAAAAATTCACATTAAATCATTGCTCCCACCTAGGTTCGAACCAGGGTGGAGCAAGACTTAACTTCAAGAGCTCAAATTTGGCTCTCTCTCCCCAATTTGCCCCTCCACCTTATTTAATAAATAATTAATTATATATTTAGGGTAATTATGATACTACCCTTCGCCAGGAAAAAGACCATTTTACCCCTAGACCCTTCAAACCTAAGATTTCCTCTTTTTAAGTTCGGTAAAGACTCCTTCGAGTAAATTTTCATTTTTGAGAGCCCTACATGGTTGGTCCCAACCTTTCCAAGATCAACTAACTCCCCAAGTTAGTTGGCTTGGCTGTAGCAAGGGTTCTGAGGTCTGGTTCTACGCGCATCAATCCGTGTGAACCCTGATCTAACTGTAGGCATTCTTGACACATTAAGCATTTATTATGTTATTCATTTTTAGGGTTGTTACATTATCCCCCCCTTAGGAACATTCGTCCCCGAATGACACTACTACTATCTAGCGTAATGCCGGTCAGATCATAACATAATCACTACACACAGTCAATCAATAGCAATAAAATATGGGGAGATAAGGAAACTTAGACTTAAGAGTAGGAAGACTAACCTCAAGAGCTGAAAAGATGAGGGTAACGGGATCTCATGTCGGCCTCAGCCTCCCACGTAGCACCCTCAACAAGATGATTTCTCCATAATACCTTCACTGTGGCAATCTCCTTGTTCCGTAGCCGCTTGATCTGTCTGTCTAAGATCTCAATAGGTACCTCCTCATAGGATAAGTCTTCATCGACCCCCAAACCTTCCACAGGTATTATCGATGCTGCATCACCTAGGCACTTCTTTAACATGGATACATGAAAGACTGGATGGACAGAAGCTAGCTGCGTAGGCAATGCCAACTCATAGGCCACCTCACCCACACGCTGTAGGATCTCGTATGGCCCAACATACCTCGGTCTCAACTTCCCCTTCCTGCCAAACCTCATAACCCCCTTCATAGGTGATATCTTCAGATAGACCTGGTCACCAACATCAAACTCTAAGGGCCATTTTCTGTTATCTGCATATGACTTCTGCCGACTGTAAGCAGTAGCTAATCTGTCCCTAATCACTCTGACCTTCTCTAAGGCCTCATGAATGATCTCTGGACCCAAAATGAATGACTCCCCAACCTCGAACCACCCAACTAGAGATCTACACCTCCTATCATACAGTGCCTCAAACGGTGCCATCCCAATGCTGGAGAGATAGCTATTATTATATGAGAACTCTATCAAAGGCAGATGGTCATCCCAGCTACCCCTGAAGTCAATCACACACGCTCTCAACATGTCCTCCAATGTCTGAATGGTGCGCTCTGCCTGCCCATCAGTCTGAGGATGAAAGGCAGTACTAAGCTTTACCTGCATGCCCAAGCTCTTCTAGAAAGATCTCCAGAAATGTGAAGTAAACTGAGCTCCTCTATCTGAAATGATAGACAAAGGAATCCCATGCCATCTCACAATCTCATCAATGTAGAGTCTCGCATAATCCTCGGCTCTATAAGTAGACTTTATAGGGATAAAGTGGGCAGACTTAGCCAATTTGTCCACAATAACCCATATGGAGTCATGCTGCCTCCTAGTCCTCCGAAGACCAACCACGAAGTCCATATTAATGGCCTCCCACTTCCAAGTCGGAACCTCAATAATCTGAGTAAGACCGCCAGGCTTAAGATGTTGTGCCTTAACCTGCTGACAATTAGGACACTTGGCCACATATTCCGCAATGTCCTTCTTCATGCCATCCCACCAATAAATCTTCTTAAGATCATGATACATCTTGGTGGAACCTGGATGTATGGAGTATATGGAACCATGGGCCTCTGCAACAATCCTGGTCCGCAAATCATCTACATCTGGTACACACAGCCTGTCCTGATACCTAAGTATGCCATCACCTCCCAAAGTGAAAGACGCATTCATCTTTATCAACACTGAGTCCTTCAGCTCCATCAACACAGGATCGAGATGCTGACCTTGCTTGACTTCAACTACCAAGGATGTTTCAGAACTAGGATGAACTGAAACACCCCCACTAGTAGAGTCAACCAATCGCACACCTAGTCTGGCCAGTCTGTGTACATCTTTCGCCAACTCCTTTTTCTCATCCTCAACGTGAGTTGTACTTCCCATGCTCATGCTGCTCAAAGCATCAGCTACAACATTAGCCTTACCTGGATGGTAGTGAACATTCATGTCATAGTCCTTCAACAGCTCCAACCATCTCCGCTGACGTAGATTCAACTCCCTCTGTGTGAACACGTACTGGAGACTCTTGTGGTCTGTGAAAACATCCACATGCACTCCATACAAGTAGTGCCTCCACAGCTTCAGTACAAACACCACAGCTGCTAACTCCAGGTCATGAGTGGGATAATTCTTCTCATGAACCTTGAGCTATCTGGACGCATAGGCTATCACCTTACCAACCTGCATAAGAACACAACCCAAACCAACCCTAGATGTATCACAATGAACAGTGTAATTCTCACCACACTTAGGCAAAGTAAGCACCAGGGCTGAAGTGAGTCTGTCCTTGAGCTCCTGGAAACTCTTCTCACAAGTCTCCATCCATTCAAACTTGGCTTTCTTCTTAGTCAAAGCTGTCAGTGGGGCAGCAATGGAAGAAAAGCCCTCCACAAACCTGCGGTAGTAAACAGCCAATCCAAAACAGCTACGGATGTTAGTCGGAGTAAGAGGCTTTGGCCAGTTCTTCATAGACTCTGTCTTCCATGCATCCACTTCCACGCCCTGATCGGACACAACATGACCCAGGAAGGTCACTGATCTAAGCCAAAATTCACACTTGCTGAATTTGGCATACAGCTGATGTTGTCTAAGTACCT
Source organism: Solanum sitiens (assembly GCA_016801875.1). Classification (NCBI taxonomy): domain Eukaryota; kingdom Viridiplantae; phylum Streptophyta; class Magnoliopsida; order Solanales; family Solanaceae; genus Solanum; species Solanum sitiens. The sequence goes on from JABWTJ010000218.1 coordinate 2,186,704, forward strand.
GCAAGGTTAGTCTCAAATGTTGTTCATGCTCTTCCTTGGTACTAGAGTAGATGAGGATGTCGTCAATGAATACTATGACGAAAGAATCAAGGTAATGTCAACACTGAAGTGGAGGTTATTCTATCTTTAAATAATTGGAAGCTCTCTTCACATGATTCCGACCAATTCGAACATGGACTTCTTTTGGGTCAACGCCGTTAATGGTGATGCAATAGAAAAAAATCCCTCAACAAACCTCCTATAGTAACCGGCCAACCCTAAAGAACTCCAGATGTCTGCATGATTCAAAGGTCTAGGCCCACTTTTGACCACTTTCGTCTTTATCGGATCGACCACTACCCCTTCACTAGAGACAATGGGACCAAGCAAAGCAACCAATCTCAACAAAAATTCACACTTACTAAATTTAGCAAGAAGCTTATTATCCTTGAGGACTTGAAAGCCTATCCTCAAAAGGTTCATATGATCATTCTCACTCCTAGAGTATATCAAGATGTCGTCAATGAAGACAATAACAAAAAAATTGAGATAATTTCTAAAATCATGATTCATAAGGGCCATGAAAGCCGCCGAAGCATTGGTTAGACCAAAAGACATAACTAGAAATTCAATATGACCATATATTGTTCGAAATGCCATTTTTGGAATATCAACACCTCTCACCCTAAGTTAGTGATAACCCGACCAAAAGTCAATTTTTGATAATTAACTTGCTCCTTGAAGTTGATCAAACAAATCATTAATCATAGGAAGTGGAAACTAGTTGTTTATAATCACCTTGTTCAATTTACGGTAGTCGATACACATTCTTAAAGACCCATCCTTCTTCTATACAAAAAATACAGTGGCACCCATGGAGATATGCTTGGTTGAATAAAACCATTATCTAGCAAATCCTTGAGTTTAGACTTTAATTGTTTCAATTGGGCTGGGGCCATCCGATAAGGATGGATTGAAATAGGTTGTGTATCAGAAAAAAGTCTATGCGAAAGTCAATTTCCCGTTTGGGAGGAATTCCATGGAAGTCAGCGAGAATGACTTCCGAAAATTCCTTTACTACGGGGACCGACTCTAAAAGAGAGATCACACACTCAAGATCCTTGACCCTCACTATATGATAGAGAAAATCCTTTGCAATCAACCTACAAGCTTTTAGACATAAAATGATCTTACCCCTAGGGTTGGAGTTTCCTCCCTTCCATTCAAAAATGGGTTCATTAGGAAATTTAAATTTAACTACACGTGTTCTACAATCAAATAAAGAAAAACAAGCATGCAACCAATCCATCCAAATATAACATCAAAGTCCAAAATATCAAGTTCTACCAAATCAACCAATGTAACTCTATTGGGCAAAGAGATGGGACAACCCCTATAGACTCTTTTAGCAACCACGGAATAACCCACCAGGGTAGAAACCGAAAAGGGTTCAGCTAAGACATCGGGAAGCATATAAAATTTCATAGCCACAAAATGAGTTAAAAAAGAAAAAGTGGCACCGGGATCCAACAATGCATAACATTTAATGAAAATACCTGTAACATGCTGGTAATAACTTCTGGAGAGCTCTCTTTATCACTTCGGGATTGGAGAGCATAAAAGTGATTCTTTTTAGGAGCATTGGGATTTGGAACACTTGCTTGTGCTTGTGCTTGTGCTTGAGCATTTTACCTTCCTTGAGCCTTTATCATGGGGCAGTCCCTCTTCATGTGGCCACTCTTACCACAACCATAACAATTACCCATGCCAACTAGGCATTTCCCTTCATGTTTCCTACTGCACTTTGCACAAATAGTCTTCTCCACATAAGAACCACCATTTTTCCCTTTTTGTAGCTTCATGGTAGATACTTTACCCTCTTTGAACCTTGGAGTATTTGGAGGACCTTGTTTGGAAAACCTCTTCTTTAACATTAACTTATCTTGAATCTCAAATCTAGTCTTGGAAGAATTTCAATCTTCGACCCTTGTCCTCTTCAACTCCCTATCGACTTTCTTAAGCTTTTGCTCCACAATTTGTTCGGCATGAACAATGAGACAAGAGATATCCATAATAGGAATCAACATAGCCGATCTACATTCATAAACCACAAGGTCGGATATCCCCATGACAAAGTTTTTCATCTTAGTCCTAGAATAAGCCGCCATGGTTGGAGCATGGTTGGATAGTTGAGTGAATTTGAGGCTATACTCCTTCATACTCATATGCCCTTGATGAAGGTGTACAAATTCTTGCTTTTTCCTATCCCTCAATTCTAAGGAATAAAACCTATAAAGGAAGGTCGTCTTGAATGATGTCCAATTAATTGGACCTTCATAATCATAATAAAGCATTAAAATGCATATACGAGTTCATACTTAACTCATTGTCTTTCTTACTATTATGAACTACATCCCAAGACACCTCCATCTCATGATACAACGCATAACTTGGGAATCTGAACTTACTTAACGTGAAGAAACCCACGTGGGAGGCCGGACTTACTAAACGTGAGACCTCCATCTCATTTACATTTCCTTTAGGTGTTAAACATTTATTTCCTTCTTATAACCTTTCTTAGTCGTATCATAAGTTCACACTAGCCTTTACTAGGCCCTGATGCAAACATCTCAACATAATAGCTCATAGGAAATCATAAGTGAGAACAACCCTTTCACTTTAGAAACCATTTAACAAGTGAGTAAACCTTTCACTTAACACTTCATTATAATCATGAGAACTACTTTTAATCATATAACAATCATATCATAACATGCTTACATACTTCAGAGTTAATTGGAGTGTCTAGGGTTAAGGAGGAGGAATTCTTATCGTCAACATCAGAACAACACATTAGACATATGATCGTTACTATCTAAGTAACTCAGCATCAACAATTGAATTCAAGAAACAACCAAACTTCATACATTATTACCCTTTCATGGAATTTCATACCTTTGTTACTTCAAGAATACATAACCAATACATAACAAGGTAAATTCAAGAAGTAATGCATAGCAAACAGTATTCTATACAATTAATATACCCATCATCTTCAACAATTACCACAGAAACTTCAAAGATTAATGAGTTCAGGGACGAACAAGGGTCAAAGGGGGAATCTCAAGTTATTATCAATAATTAATCGTAATTACATAGTTGAACAACAATAAAAGATCATATTTCATCATAATTGAACCATAATTTCGTTTTTAAAAGAGGACCTTCGTATAGATAGAAACCCTAGTTCATAGGGGATTTTGAAATCATCTTTGGAGGGGCCTCTTGGGAAAATCCTCAGAGTAAATGAAACCATTCATTAATGATGAATTTCCACGAATTTGAGTTGCATTCCTAGGTTAATTTGTCCACTTCTTGAAGCTTTAGAGTTCCTTCAATAGGGGTTTGAGTTAGGGAGAGAGAAACTACATAGATGTGAGAGCAAAGTGGGTTTTCAAATTTTAGAGGAGTTAGATTAGTTTAATGAGTTGGAATCCTTTTGTAGTCCCCAACTAACTAATTTAACCACCCATTAAACCCTAATAATTAATTAACTAATTAACTAATTTCCCTAACCTTAACAGAAACATGGCACTGAGCAGGGGTCCAATCGATGACTCCCCATAGACGCTCCGTCAACCATACCACGGACCGTATTGGTCAAGCGTTGTTTTGTTCAGATACTTAATTTTTTGGAGCCTTTGGTGAATTGGCTAAGTGTCAACCAACTAGCCCCAATGACACACCACCATTCCAACTACGGCTCATCGTTTGGTCTCGTGGTTTCACACTGCCAATTGACAACTTTGGAGGGTCAAATGTATGGTCCTCCTCAAGGACATTTAGGGTGGTACTTGGGAGACGTACCCAGACGTTTTGACCCTAAATACACTCTAATATGTATTCGTGACCTTTTCACCAAATTTGACTTCAATCCGATTCTTTAAACCCCTTGACACACATCAAAGGACACTAGCTCAATTTCACTCATCTTCGGACGTTGTGGTCGTCCCTTGACGTTTAAGCTCCAATACTCTTAAGTGAAGTTGATAAGTCGGATGCTGAGACCGACGACCAGATAATTAAGGTCATATGGGAGAGTATATATGGAGACTTGTCAAATATTGAGGAGATAACTATGTAGACGGTGATCAAGACATTGAAGAACGAGACGACCATGAATCTCATTCTGGATCTGGTACTACTACTGTTCCTTTTGAGGTTACCCCAGGCACTGATGTCCAAGTCCTGACTTATATGCCGGGCACTGAAGCCTAGACAGATGAAGCAACTGGTTATAATGGATGTAACACCCCGGAAACTAGTAGATCAGACTAGAGACACAAGATAGGATTCTAAGGTATTATGTATGTGATTAGAGTCTTATATTAGACTTTTCGTACATTGAATGAGGGGCTTAGTAGGTAAAATTGAAGACATGTGTTAGACCACATAGTTTAGAAGACTATGCATATAATGATATTGAGTTAAAGAGAACTTTTTCTCCTAGGTGCCTAGTTGGCAATTGGGCAGCTTGATCACTCAAGGGGCTTGTCAATCCAAAAAAAAATAACCTTAGGTCGCCTAATGAACTTCCTTTTGGACTAGGTGCTGGACCAAAGGGCGAGCTAACTCAAAGATCTCAAACCCACTTCGAGAATTTCTCATTGACCACCCTAGATCGCCTAAGTGAACTACCCATTTTTTAGCTAGCTGGAAATTTGGGCGAGCCAAAAGTCCACTTGGGGAGTCACCTAGTGACCTTGGCGAGCCATGAAGGTGCAAAGGGAAAGGTAAGTCGGGAAGTTTGGTAATTATTAAGTTAAAACATGAAGGGTACTTAGTTCATTGCAAAGGATTACTTGACATTATACTATACCTTTTCTAGAAAATATATAATCATATTAGACCTAGTCATACTCTCAAAATTTCAAGAAAACTGAAAACACTCTCCACTCAAATAATTTTATCTCAAGAAAACCTATGAAGAAGAAGAAGAAGAAGAAGAAGAAGAAGAAGAAGAAGAAGAAGAAGAAGAAGAAGAAGAAGAAGAAGAAGAAGAAAAAGAAGAAGAAGAAGAAGAAGAAGAAGAAGAAGAAGAAGAAGAAGAAGAAGAAGAAGAAGAAGAAGAATATTAAGAAGAAGAAGAAGAAGAAGAAGAAGAAGAAGAAGAAGGAGGAGGAGGAGGAGGAGGAGGAGGAGGAGGAGGATAGAAAAAGTCTAGGTCGAATCTCACCATTCAAGCAAGCTTAGTACGACTTTGAATTAAGGCTTATTTATATTATCTTCTATGGTTTCTTCCACCTATATAGTCCCCTAGAATTCCCACTAAATTGTGAAGAGGAACACCAATCTAAGCTAGGGTTTCTTTAAATTTGTGGGTATAGTTGGGTATGATTCCAAATGGTGTGATAATAGTTATTAATGGATGTTTTAGAATTATATTGTGATATTATGATGAAATTATTGATTTCAATGGTTACTCTAAGTTTACTAGATGAGTTTCATGTTTCGCAGGTTGATGATATTAGATTTGAATTTGAAGTTTTATGATTAATTTTCCTAGACTAATTTCACGAGTAGTAATTGATCAATGTTAGGATCAAATAATTATGAACTGAACTAGAATCTATTGTATGTTATGAATCTTTGCATGTAAAGTTGAGTTTCAACCTTTACGGTCAATTGCGACTAGAATCACCTAGTAATTAGGGAATTAATTAGAAAACCTTAAAGTTTAGTAATACAAAAGAGATTAAGCAAGCAACCATTAGAGTATGGTTGTGAACATGATTGTTAGGGAGAAGCTAATATGATTAAAAATGGATTTAAGGGCTTTGAGAGTAAAGTCTAAAGGATATTAGAAGTCTAATAGGTTAAATTATGGTGAAAGGCCTATACTCAGCTAACACGTATTATGAAAGGTTGAAAGTCGAAGCGATCAAATAACTTGACCATGGATTGATTCTCAAGGACATTCTTTCATGATATACGAGTGATATTCAAGTCCTAACAAGAAAACGTAGGAGTGTATGATTGGATCAAAGTGGATATGGACAATGATGTGGAGTGTCACAAAATAAATGGTCTAAGCTCCATGTAGAAAGGAGAACCACACTTAGTTCATGTGCGGACTATCCAAGTTAAAGTGAGAACTCTTATGTAGTAGAGTTTGGGTTTTCTCATAGTTAGGTCTCATGAGATGGGATCGTTCACGTATTTGAGTCATGGTTCGTAGTAGCAATCTCCATATCCAATGAATTAAGAAATGCTTGAGAAGCATCTCATAGTGTTCAAAGCTTAATGATCTAAGACTTGTTTAATGATGTAACTCATAGAGTTCTAGTGTATAGATTGACTTAGACATGATTAAGATAGTATCTCACAGGGTCCATGTAAAGCAGGAACTTAGACATTCTTTAAAGAGTATCTCAAAGTCTTCAAAGTATAATTATGTTACACATACTTAACGAAGTATCTCATAGTATCCATGTTTGTAATGAACTTAGACATACAAAAAGTTGTATCTCATAGGTTCAAGTTATAAATGATCTAAGAAGTGCTTAAGAGAGTACCTCATAGTGTTCTAAAGTTAAATAGAGGAACTAGGTTCCAAACCAAGAAGACTATTAAGAGGACCTAAAAGTAATACTTAGCATGATTAGTATTATGTGATTTTATGATTGCATTGCACAAATATGACTTAGGGTTACTAAAGAGAATAAGTTAAGATATGATTGTTCCATGATTTTCTTCCTTGTTATAGTTGACTAAAGCTTAGAGATTCAATTAGTTATTAGAATTTAAGTTTATAAAGAAACATAAATAGGGGAAATATAACTAGGATGACTTCAAAGTTATGCTTAGGGTGAAGGATATTATGGGATTCCTTTTATGCATTGCACAAGTATGCCTTGAAGATTACCTAGAATAATAATGCCAATGTTGTAGAGAAGCTTAAAGACCTAGAACATGTTTATAGGATGAGTTTCTTTCTTTGCACTTATATGATTTAGAGGTTAGTTGAAGAAGGTACTATTATGGTATATAGACGAGTAAGATTCAATAATCCTTATATGATTCTTATAATGAATAATTGACTTATTATGAATATTATGATGTATTTATTATGATCATTAACTATGTGTTATGTTGACTTATGTTTATGTGACGTTTATGTGACGTTTATGTTTGAGATTATGACATGGCTATGTTATCATCTCTTATGTTATTTCTTATGTTGATTAACAATTTTGAGATGCTCTTATGATTTTGTTCTACCTTTCATACTTAGTACATTTTGTACTAAAGCATATTTCCTACATTCTAATAAAATGTAAGGTTGTGGAGATAGAGTTGTTTTGAAGGCTAGGTTTCTGAGGATCAAGATGAGTTGAAGTATTAGTGAGTTTTCATAGCTTTGAGGACGAACCCTTTATGTCCATTATGTCTTTTCTTTATGTTTTAGACTTTGTATGGGCTGCGTCCCAATGAATTTAACGCAAGAGTTTTAATAAATTGTTTGAGACATAGGGAAAGAAAGACTTCAACTTGTGTCCGATATAAAATGACTTCGATTGTAAATGTTTTTAAATTTCCCCGAATTTTCTATTATCTTATGTTATGAATATGCTAAGGGTTTGTATGAGACACCTTTGGGGTCAAGTACGGTGTGTCATGTCTAGGGGGTGCTCTCGGGGCGGGACAGGTGAGGTCCGCCTTTCTTTTCTGATTCATGTTTTGAGCGTAAATTTGGGTATTGAGCTATAATTGTGTTTTTACACTAATTTGTGGATGATTAAGCTTGTGGCTCCTTGTTTTAATTATTAATGATTTTTGACCCTTCTGAATTTTTTTTGCCACCTCTTGTTTGTGTTGAATGTGGTTTTTCTTTTGCTAATTTGAGTATAGGTGTTTATCAATACTTATTACTTGGATAGTGCTTTTAATAAACTAAGATGAATGTGCAGCTACTATGAGGCCAAATGAAGTTGCATAGTCAATATGTGAACTCTTTGTTTCTCATTGTGACTAGCCATGTATCAAATTGAATCTTTTGTGATCAACTTTGCACACTAGCAAAAGTGTGTAGTCTTTTTTGACTTTTGTGTCTATGCCTTGTGTGATTAGCCTACGATGAACTATGTGTAATTACATCTAGATTTTTCCCCGTTTTTCCGGTGGACTAAGTGAAGCGAACTGGTGAAATGATCTTAGGCAGCTTTAAAGTGTCTGTAACAATTTGACATTTACCTCTTTTTGTGGCCTACCTTATAAGTTCTTGAACCTCTTTTGAACACCCCTTGACCCTAAACCTTTTATTGGAAGAAACATGATGAAAACATGACCTTTATTAATCCAAAACTAAAACGACTTGGGAGTACCCCTTAGCTAAAACAGGCGTATTCGACCTCTCAGTAGTCTCATAAAAGCCAAATGTATCTTTCATTGCATACAAAGCTAAAAAATAATGAAGAATTTAAAACTTTCTTCACACACGAAAAATAATTTCATTAATAAGACATCAAAAGACTTTTAAGACGTCTAACATTACAACATGAGTGTCTAATAAACCATATAATACTCTAGAGTACAACATTTGGGACTAATACTATACAAGACTTAAAATAAAGACTAAGGCCTCATTTTTTTGCATTTAATGTATGTCTAATCTTAATCATTCAGATTCAGCCCATTAAGTATGTTTGGTTTTTAGGTCTGAATTTGAATCATTCAAATTCAAACCATTAAGTTCATTTGTTTTATTTTTTAAAAAACCTCTTAATGGGTTGGAAGAGGTCTGAACGAATCAGATCTTTAGAAGACTCTGAACATCATTCAGACTCATTTGATAAGTTATCAAATAATAAATCATAGCTTTTCTGATTTGGGCATGCCTTTTTATTTCATAACTAAAAACTTTGTTCCTCACTTTTCTCAATCAAACACCATTTTTTCTCAACTGGTAAGTTTTGAAAAATACTTTCAAGTATTATTTTTTATTTATCAATAATTTTCTTGTATAGATGTGTGTCAAGAACACTGGTTGCGATAATATTTTTGGTGTATTGTTGTTTATCAAGGTTTTTAAATAAAAAAATAGTACTCCAAATCATGATTATTAAAACATTAAAAAATATGTTTTTTATCAAAGTGATATATTTTGTTGAAATTAAAATTTTATAATACTTTATTCATATAATGTTCAATTTCACTTCCACATTTAGATATTGAAAACAAACAACATTAATTATTTAGTGTTTACATTTAGATACCACATCTTAATATTCAGGTGTGTATTCAGATCAAAACAACTAGATCTTAATGCAAATTTTAATATTAAAATGTGCATTCAGATTCAGACCTCTTAATCTTAATATAAATAAATGGGGCCTAAAATACCATAAAAAGAACTAGTGGGTCTTGTCCTCAAATCTATCAGGACTCACTAAAAGTGCATCTTCAACCCTTAGAAACCTATCCATTATCCATACCACACAAAACTTCAAATCCCTACACTTTAGTCAAAAAGGGAAAACAAAGGGTTAATACAATTAAACACTATGTAAACCATTCAAAAACCATGTAAAAAGGGACATTTAGTATAGAAACATGCTTTCATGAAATTTTTATAAAAACCTTTATCATAAGATTTTAAGAAACATAATGCAAGTCAACATTTACATATAAGATAGTACTCACATAACCCATAAGATATGACCAATATCACTTAGAACCCATTTAAGCATATAGACCCCCTACCAAAGGTTATCCTAAGACCCACCTAAGTAAGATATGAAGCGGTCGCCCATACAACCCCTTCACACACACCTAGGTGATCCTCAAGACTACCCAAAGTAAGGATATTTCCTTTCCATCACATAACACTTAGTTTCATATTCAATAAGTGATCCTTTACATAAGTTAGACTCTCTACCTAAGGTTACTCTTATACACACCTAAGTAAGACATCATGAGACCGATCATACACCCTCTTCAAGCACACCTAAGTGTTCCTCAAAGCTACCTTATATAATAACTTTTCAACATACTATCATTAGGAGAACATACATTTCATAAGTCATTTATAAGTCAAACAAACAATTAGTGTCTACACATAATGGTGTTGGAAGACTTAGCGAACTCACTTTCGCATCTTCAAAGCCTACTCGTGCAATGTATAGATAGCGTCCCATTGCACTACCTACACGTTTTAGAACCCATCTAATACTAGATTGTGAATCCCACATGATGAGAATAGGAATTAACCAACATAGATCACACAAGCTGGGTATGGAATCTGGAGTCTACCATAACCCATGGAGGGTGTTCTACTTGCCAAGGGTAGAAATAGGACACATCCCTTGTAGGCACTTGTTTAAGGGATATAAAGGGCTTATTGGTAATCTAGTCTCTTACTCAAGTAGAGCTACTACAACAAGCATATCCACTCACGTCTTTGAATTTGTTATCATAAAGTAATTTCATTCACATAGGTGTATTAGAGAAGGTACCATCGCTAAGTCCTACTAACACATAATACCATTTCCAAAGATGGGTAAACTAGGGATACTAACCAAGGTCTATTATGATACCTCTTATGACTTTATTAGAGATAGCTTCATGCCGTTCCAGCCAACATTCCTCTAAGTCCATCATTCTGCTTAAGAAGGGCACCATTATGGTCTTTCACTACAAGGTCTCTGTATTAACCTTCTTTTACTATTCAAGTTTACACATTCTTAACCTTATTTTCATATTAATGATTTAACATTAGTCTTTCATATAGGGGTATTACTTTAGGTCTATCATTCCTAGACTTCATTCTTTTATTCATTCATTCATACATACATGACAGGGGTGCCTAAGCCTACAAATTCAAGATATCAAATTCACATAACTTTAAAATATCAAGGAGAAGGCACCTAAGTCTACCAAATCAAAGAGTTCATAATCTATAAGCTTTCATATATCAAGCAGAGGCATCTAAGTCTACCAATTCAAGACAGAACACCATCATATAAGACTCTTCACAATCCATTCATCATTACACATCAACTTTATAAGAGAACATACTTTCATCAAATTATATTCACATTATACAAGATCACACATACATTACATCATACTTCACTTTATACACTAACATTAGCCATTACATCTTCATACAAGATCACATTAACTTCATATAACCAACTTCACATTGCCTTCACATATACTATACATGATACTACCATAATTCACAAAATAATCCTGACAAGGCCATGATCATAACATATACTACACATAAGAACCGCCACCATAAGTGGACTATACCCCACACTAGAAATCTTATATCAATTCTACATTAAAGAATGGAATTAGGTCAAATTACACTCTTCCATATCAAAGATCACCATTCCTTATTATCTGCAACAATTCATAACAGAATAGAATAATAAACCATATAATTCAACAATACAATATGAACTAAACAAAAAAAATATCATCATTAGACTATATGTAATGGACCCACTTCATAAGTCAAATTTAGAGATTTGAGAAGGTCAAGGGTTCATGGAGAATTACATTGGAAAAAATCTATTTAACATCAATAATATCATATCTAATGATTTTGATATTGTTTCATTCAAGAACCCTTAAGTTAGAGTGAAAATATGACTTTTTCGTAACGTTTACATCTTTGAAATCACATTGAAATTGGCTTCTAAGGTGATACATAACCTTAGATAAAGAACCCCCATACCTTATGAGAAGAAATCCAAGAGAATTGAACAAGAAAGCTATATGATTCACAACCCTTGCTTCATCTTTGACTGCAAGCTTCCATGGAGGTTTTTGAATAGAACTTTTGGAGGGAAGGGTTTTGCTTTAGGTGTTTGAGTCTAAAAAAAGGTTTAATAACTTTAATAGTATTAAATTACCAAAATACACCAAAAAAATTGTTTATGCAATTAAAAATACTTGGGGTCAATTTACCAACTCACCCCTAAGTTGGCCACAACTTAACAGCTTTTGCAGGTGCACATTCGACGCCCACAATGAAAGACCGGCATTGGAATAGTGCCCTTCCAAAGGGGTCTGTCATTTGGGTCTGTATCTCAGCAAATTGCAGGCTTTGCATGCCTGGTCGACGTCCAAGGTTGATGGGCTGGCCATCTTTTGGGGCTGTCAACCATGTTGCTTGGCAAGTTATTGGCTAGAAGGTGTGATCCTATTCAAGGTCTTCTCGTGGGTCCTTGGTGGTGTCGTACTCGAACAATAAACCCCAAAATATATGGTAATATAGGCCCTAAGGTCATCACCAGTGCTTTAGAACTCAAACAACACACTTAGCTGTAACAACCCTAAAAATGAATAAGATAAATGCTTAAGGGGTCAAGAATGTTTGCTATTAGACCAAGGTTCACACGAATTGATACGCGTAGAACCAGACCTCAAAACCATTACTACGGCCAAGCCAACTAACTTGGGGAGTTAATTGAGCTTGGAAAGGTTGGAATCAACCATGTAGGGCTCTCGAAAATGAAGATTTAATCGAAGGAGTCTTTACCAGACTTAAAAAGAAGAAATCTTTAGTCTTGAGGGTCCAGGGGTAAAATGGTCTTTTCCAGGACAAGGGTAATATTGTAATTACCCTAAGGAATTAATTAATTAATTTAATTAAAGAATCAATTCGAGTTGGGTCGACCCGAAGTGACCCGTTTTCACGAAAGGGTGTCACTCGGGTTCGAGCCCCAATGGAAGCAACATATTGGTGATTTAATTATGTTTTATAATCTTATTTTTTTAAGGGTATAATGGTCCTTTCACTAAGCTAATTAAATCAGGTTTTTATTTAATTTATTAAGGAGTCCTAGTTTGACTAATTCCCAAACTAAAACTCCTAATATTAGACTACTCTCTCTCACGTTTCATCACCTCTTTCACGTTGCTCTCTGCCTACACAACTACAAGAACTGAAATAATATTAAGAGTTCTTCACACTTGAAGAACTCACACAAAATTTTAAGAAAAACAAAGTAACCAAAACGTTAAGGCAAAGAGAAGTTGTCCGTCGAGTGGTGTGGACGTTGAGGAAGCTTGGACTGATTTTGGAGAGGGTTTTGGGCAGCAACTTCACGTTTGAACAAGAAAATTAAGGTATGGGTTTCTTCTCTCTTGTTCCCTTTCCCAAGAGACCCCTTATGATTCAAGATATTCACTCCGAAAACTACGGTAGTTCCCCCTTTGCATGTCTCTGTCACTAGCTCCCAATGATTCGTAGGTTGGGTTTGTTTGCTGGTAGATTTAGGTATGTATATGTGTGTTGTTTTTGTGTTGAACGTGAATATGTTTATGTACGTGAAATAACGAAAATCACAACCAATGTGTGATCAAAAAAATGATGTGTGTGTGTGCACGTTTGGCCGTGAACATATTCACTGTTGAAGGTGTGAAAATAGCATGTTTAATCCTTGAATTTTATGTGCAAAAGTTGTACACAATGTGATGTTCATATGGGGTGTGAAGTTATTGGTTTTGAGAGAAAAACTCTTGACTAATGTAACTACTAAACTACACCTAACCATACACTAAATTCTTGGTGAAATGCCCTAAGAAACTAACATTAAAAGGTTGATGAAAGGAAGCTAAAGTTGGGATTAAATTTCCAGATTAGTGTACTCTAGTTTCGGTCAAAAATAAGGCTAAGAATCTGGGTTTTTAAAATGGAAATAAAATAAGTGATGTCAATGGGAATTGAACCCAATACCTCACATATTAATGAGGCTAAAAACGTGAATGGGGTTAAGGGGAATCGAACCCGCTTGGCTACTGTAAATTCGCGAAAAGGAAATGAAAAATGGGGTGGGGGGAATCAAACTCGGTTACTGGAGGAGAAAGGAGAGAACAATATATTTAAAAAATAAATGGAAGGCGTGGGAATCAAACCCACGACCTCCAGGCTGCGAAGGAGAGAAGAGAAAATTAAAAAAAAAAGAAAGTGTGAGGGGTGGGAATCGAGCCCACGACCTCAGGGATAGAAAGGAGAGGAGCGAAAATAATTAAGAAAATAAGTGAGGTTGTGGGGGATCGATTCCACAACCTCACTGCCAAAACGCTTAGCCTAGAAAAATTTAAATAAGTAAAATATAGGAGGCTGTGGGGGTTCGAACCCACCACCTCACAACCTCTAGCGAAATTAAAGAAATAATAAGGAGGTTGTGGGGGTTCGAACCCACAACCTCCCAATTCCCCAGCGAAATAAATAACAAAATAAAAGAGGCTGTGGGGGTTTGATCCCACAACCTCATGCTTTGGGCGAAAAGGGGCAATGTGATGTTAATGAAAAAAATAAAAAGGGGTTGTGGGGGTTCGAACCCACAACCCTTCGGCCAACTTAAGAGGAAAACCAAGTAGAAAATTAATGATACAATGTTAATGTTGGGGTTCAATCTAGAGTCCCAATGTCATGGAGATTAAAAATAAAATCAATGAAAAATGTAAATGTTATCCAAGTGATTCGAACTTGGGTTTCCTTGCCCAAACTTCCGTATTGATACATAAGTCGTACGTGAACAAAATATCCAAGAATAATGCCACCTACTTAGATCAAAATCAAGATCTTGGCATAGATACAAGATACATGAGTCTTGTACTACATAATCTTATAAATGTATGAATAACTTAACGAATTATGAATGAAGCCTCATGGCTTGTGTGTATAGACTCATAAGTCTAGCATACGTTTTAAAGAAGTGAACCTAAGATGTATGTAATGAAATGACGAAACCCTAGAAGGATTAAGTAAGAGTATGAAACACACAAATGACCAAGTATATTGGCATATGATGAAATGAACATTCACGATGGGGTGAGTTATTATGAATAGTAAATGTGCTAATGTTAATGAATGTGGTGACAACATGATATGAGGCTAATGTAAAAGATGAGAACAATCTCAAATGAGCCTAAGTAAGTGTTACCAAAACGTACTCACCTATGAGAGTGTAGAGTTAATGAAGAGACCAGTCTCTATGAACACTCTAATGAATGTATTGAGATTAACACACTTAATACTAATGATGAGATGAGAAATCATCTATTGAGATATGATGTCCTCATACTAGAAGCCAGCTTCCATGACGTATGAGTTAAATGTAATGGAACTTTATACTGAGCACCGATAGACTAGCTATGAGCGGTGATGCCTTCTTTAGAGAAGGGCGGAGGTTCACGTAACTCTCATGAGATGAGACTATCCGGCTTGCCGGATATGGGTCTCCTTATATCTCCTGGTCTTCGAACCTATATTGCCAATATAGGGATCTGGCGGGGTTAAATTCCCATGTATGCTAGCATGTTTTTGGGTCACTTTGGCCGGTGATTACACCTCTTTTATGTGTGGGGGAGACACTGGACTTCATGATGCTCACATGATCTATGTCGGTTAAAGTTAAAGTTCTCAATGAATGAATGAGGCCAGCCTCAAATGAAGCACATAAGGATAGGATAATCAAGAGGTGAGATAGACTCAGGTAATGACACCAGGTTATTCTTGATCATTGCAAAGCGAACCCGATGAAAGTCTTAAACTACACCCTAGGTATAGCTGGTGTTTACACTGGCCTATGAATGAAATGAAATGAAGTACGTACGAATGAATGAAGCAGACTCTGTGTTTGCTAATGAAGACTCCCTAGTTGAGGTCCCATATGTTGAGCCCTCATTCTGGGAAGTCTTAACGTTAAGTCCATGATTCTAAGGTCTCATGGCATATGAATGAATGATATGAAATATGTTATGTGCTATATGCAATATGATATGTGCTATGTGTAAGATGTTATGTTGTGTGCAGTATGCTAATTATGGCGATGCATGTTACTCTCATGGCATGACTTTCCTAATCCAAATTTAGAAAGCTCACTGACTTTCCTAATCCAAATTTGGAAAGCTCACTAACTCTCCTAATCCAAATTTGGAAGGTTCACTAACTTTCCTAATCTCAATTTGGCAAGTCCACTGACTTGACTTTCCATAATCATGTTGTTAGGAAAGAGCTATCTTTTCTCATGCATGTCCTTGGTGTGTGCTTGCATATACCCATACTTAGTACAAGTGTGTACTAACCCTATACAACTCTACAATTTTAGGTGCAGGCACAGGTGGACGCTAGAGCTACAGGTTGACGCTGAAGTTAACCGAACATCGAGCATTCATCCGGACTTGGTAGGTCCTCATGCATTTCGAGGATGCTGCCATTTATATTCTTGCTTAGTTTTAGAGTTGAGCTAGTGGAGCATGTTCCACTAGCGTTTCTTTCCTGTTCTATTCAGACATTGTATTGGTGCCATTTTGGCAAGTACATCTTTATTACTATATTATAGTATTTCTTTCATTTGATGATCTTAATATTAGATGGTTGATGGTGAAAAACTATGTATTAATGAGAATGTTTAATAAGTAAGTTAAGAAACAAAAAGTTTCAAATTTTCCGCTAAAATTAACCTAGATGAAGTAAGAATGACGTATGTAGGCTTGTCTGCGACCTCTGAGAGGTCAACGACGCCGGTCTCGTCTGGGGTGTAGATTCCGGTCGTGACAAATTCGACAAAACATATGGACATACTCAAGCACATAGAGGATTAGTCTCCGAACGTTTTGGTCATTCCTTGACGTTCGACCTCAAAATCAACCGAACAGACTTATAAACTCATTTACACATTAAATTAACAAGTTATAAGCCCTTAAAACACAAGTAAAGATGTAGTTCAACCTAGTTCATTTTTTGGGTCATTACAATTACCCATAATCCTCTAGATTTATGATCGATTGAATATCAAACATAGGCTAAGAACCTAAGTTGGGTGTGTGGTGAAAAGACAAGGCAAGTCAAAATGTGCCAAAAAAGTCTCCTTTGACCCTTGGGGTTGAGAAAAATAAAAACCCCTCCATACCAAAAAAGAGAGAATTAAAGAATAAAAGTGTGAAAAAAACTAAGAAAATGGGGTTTCCAACAATCCATGGAAAATGAATGATGAGGTGATTCTTGACCTTGAATGAAAATGACGAAAAAAAGGAACTAAGGTGTTTTTCACATCACAATTCATGTGTATTAAAGCCTATGAGACTTAATGACCATACCCTTGCACTCAACCCCATTAAAATCCTTGAAAAGACCTTTTTTTATTTTTTTATTTTGAGTGAACTGAAGAAAATGTCAATTGGAAAATAAGGACAATCCTATGGGCGAAAATCATACATAGTGTTCATCTTTGTGAGTGTGTGCATTGGATTTGATTCTAAACTTTAAATTGTGAACCATTATGTGTTAATATAGAATCATTCCTTGTGTGAGGAAATTTGTTCACTTTTGTTGAGCTTGAACTTGCATTTGAAGGAAGTAATGTGAGCTTGAGATTCTTTTGTAATGGTGAGTCATATTCCGAATTTTGGAGTGGACAATTGATTCTTAGTATTTTGTGTCCTACTGCGTGCTTTCATTATTGAGTCTTATGTAGCACTGTTTGAGATATCCTTTTTGAACTACTGAACATGAGTTTTATTTGAGGACAAAAAAAAAGTGATTTTGACTTATTTACGACTATATTTTGAAGGATTTAGTGTCCTCAAATGCATATTTTTCCCCAATAACGGATATAAATCCTTGAATTTATGGTATTTGGAATTTGGGACAAAACATGGACAGTATTGACCAAAAGGAAAAAAGGAAGAAACAACGAAGAATAAAGACTTGAAGATCACCTAAACCAACGGGCGAGTCGCCGAATGGCTTTGTTCTCTCCTAATGTTCCAGTGTGCCAAGCCCTAAAGGAGAAAATAAACTTATTGATAGAAAGGAGTAGTCGGTGAGTTGCTGCGCAGTTTTGTGACGAAGTGCCTTATTGCCCAAAGTTAAAGAACTTCAAGGATGCTGAAGGCTAAAGAAAACGGCAATACAAATGACCGAAGGGAGTATAACCGAGTAGATTGGGATCACGACATACAGTGTCGACTGGTCTTTCACAGCACACTTTTTCACAAATATTAATACTTGTTTAAATTTTAGCTTAGTATCTTATATTTCTTTTAAGAATTTAATTATTTAGTTTTAGTCTTAGCACACTTTTTGAAGACATTTTCCTTTAGCTTTGAGGATTAGAAGATTTCCAACTCCAAGCAATTAGAAGTGGATATTGAAGATTCTGCATATTAGACATTTGTACCATATTAAACGTACCCAGTTCATGGAAACACTTTTTTGTATTAATTTATATATTTTTATTATGTCTAGCTGAAGCCCCAATTCTTTGGGTGTGATTGTATTATTATTGGTTGATTTAACTACAAGTTATTGCTAATTCATTGTTTATTTTCTATCAAAGTTAATTTCGGTCAGCTTTTGTGGTTGAACTTAATGGGTTGTAGTTGGAAATACAACCTTATCTTTGTGTTTTTGGCTTTCTCACGAGGGAGATTTTAAAACCAAAACTACTAGTTTGATGGTCTTGGGTATTGGGCTGTCATGGGTTCAACTCGAGAGAATGAATCCTAAACACTTTTCCACACAATTAGCACGAGAGAGTGAATGGACTTAACCAAAAGTTGTTCTTCATTGTAGATTATTCGTGTTCGAGAGAAACCAATTTGATTTAGGGAAAATTGTTTGAATGAAATGAATTCCCACTGCAGTCTATCTTATTAACTTATTTGCAGTGGTTTAATATTAATTGCAATTACCCAACTATTTAATTTATCCCATAATCCTATCACATCCCAAGAATCTCATCTCCATATTCGTATTTTGATACTATTTGCTATTTTAGTTGTTAGTTGACTACAAACTTCCCATTAATAATTGATATTCGTGTCACTCTAAACTTGAATTATGGTTATTTTTAGCTATGGTTTTTTAGAGCATATTCACATTTGGCTTTTAATTCTCAAATACGTACCACTCAATGTGGAAACGATTCCATTCAATTTGGTAAGGTGAAAGTCTATCTAACGATCAGTAGCACTTAGAATTGGAATAAGTGTCCTCATACGTTAAATCATAGTGCATTGAGTATGAGTTGCCTATAGACTTCATGAGATAAGTTGTGAAATATGCCTTAGCTTGGAGCTTAGAGATTCCTTCTTGGATGTTTGTTATGAGTATAGATTGCATATAGGCTCCATCAGGTTGTGTTGAGCAAGCTTTTATCTTGTGATAATAGTTCATCCTTGAACAAGAGACATGTTAAAATTTCATGTATTTTATGTTGCTTCATATAATTCCTAACTTCCATGTGATGCATTGAGAATGTTAATCTTGGAGTTGTTAATTCCTCTTTGGTTGTGTGCATTGAGATAAGTTGCATGCATGATGAGTTGCTCTTGTTGAGTCGTTTGCTTTATGACATTCCTAGATTGCAAGTTGAGGACGAATGTTCCCAAGGGGGAGATATTATAAAATCCCAAATTTGTGAAACTGGGCATAGTATGTTAGAACTTCAACATGCCACCTCCCATGGACCAACCACAACTCGTGGGTGACTCCACGATTCATAGGTGGCACCTAGATGGTCACTAAGAAAACTACCTATTCCAATGACCTCGCTTGGACCCATGCCCCATCGATGGATCCAAGGCGCATTGTTAGGGGTGTCATAAGTGGCCAAGAATGTCTATAAACTCAAAGAATGCTTCATAAGGAGGGATCATAGGTCCACCCACGGCCCGTCAACGTGGTCTCGTGGGTCAAGCCTGTACGATTATTTTAGGGGAACAATGGGACTTTCTGGAATTCACTTGAATTAGGTTGTGTCGTTTTACCCTAGCCTAAAACACCTATATTATTGCTTTAGATCCTTAAACTATGCTATTAAATTCATTCTCTCAAACTCACCAAAAGCATTGGGTTCCTCTCCCTAATAAATCCCTCTCTAGAATGTTGAAGAAGAACAAGAGAGTTCAAGCATTCAAGCTTTGTGGGGTTTGTAATCAAAGTATGATGGATTATTCATACATGGATTCTGTTCATCCATGGATCCCCATGATTTCCCAAAATTAGAAGAAAAACTCCCCAAGTCAAATAAAGTTTAATATCATGTTATGGGTTATGATCCAATTGAGTAGATTATGATTACTTAAGATTGATTTAATGGAATTACATGTTTTTAGGATGATTGTACATGTATCCATGCCTAACCTATGATTCCAAGATGAAATTGATATAGATAGATTTTATGCCATGAAAGGGGAAAATGGGGATTTAGATGTAGGCTTCCAGGATTGATGAGACTCATTGTAAAATGCTTGAGAGTGAAACGTGTAGAAATTAATTGATTGATATCAAGAAATATCTGATGAATTATGACATGTAGTCTTTGGGATTGGAATCATCATGAGCCTAAGGCATGTAGGATGAATGATGATTATTAGGGCTTTAAGAAAAAAATTTATATGTTTAAGTTAGTTTAGGAGGAGTAAAGCTAATATGATATTTAATACTAGTAGGTCTTTGAGAGTAAATTTGTATGATGATTTTTGAATTGTATATCGAATTGTTGTGGAAGAATTTAACCACATGATCTACTCTATGTTTGTATTAATAATGTGTAAGTTTTCTCACATAGATGTATTCTAGGTTAAAAGGTTGGCTCACCTATATTTAATAAAAGGATCAATGAATTATGATAGCTTTAAAGTAGTGATATGAAATCACTTCATGAGTAGCTTGACTTGGTAAGACAAATCCAAACATGGTAGATTGAGTTACTAGATCTCATGGACAGTCTCGGATTAAGAAATAGTACCCTTCAATGTTTAGCATTAACTAAGCCCAATAGTGTGTTTTGCATGGTAGCATGACTTGGTGAGGGCACAACATATCATTGGTAGCTTGGTGTTAGAAATAGTACCCTTCCTTGAGTTTCTTGACCTTGCATGAGCGGATGATTTCCAGGATAGCTTGGTCTACATAATGAGGTGCTATTCCTTTGTAGCCTTTAATTGGTTGATCGTAACCATTCATGAGTCATGATTTATCTAGGAATAATTTATAAGTACCCTTCCATGAAGAGTATGAATATGAGGGACTAATCCCAATCGAAGTAGCATAGCTATAATGAAACAACATTACTTCAAGGAAGTATTCTAAGTATGTTTTCATATGAGATCACTTGTTATGATGTTAGATTAGCTTAGATTGTTGCTTGAGCTGCATTCTTAATATGTATGACTAGATTTGGATGACCTATTTATTGAGTAAAAACAAGTTGAGGTTAGTTATGAAGTGTTCCTATTATAGTATTATGATTTATGTGCATTGAATATTCTTACGACTCATGGTATTCTCTCTTATGATTATGGTATATGTCTTATGTTGGCAATTCCCTTTGTTAGGATTATGTTGGTGATTTGTGTTGTCAATCATATTTTGTGAATTTTTGTACTAAAGCATAATCTTGCTTACATTCTTATCAAATATAGGGGTACGGTGGCATTGACTTCCATCTTTTTAAAGAAGTGAAGATTGTGTGAGTTCTCATAGCATTCGAGGATTTGACCACCTTTCCTTTATGTGTTTAATTTTATGTTTTAGAACTATTGTATGGGTTGTGTGCCTAAGATGTTAAAGTATTATATTCTTTGAGACAAGTGTTAAACACTTCCACTTTGTTTTATGAAACATGTATACTATTGCAATATGTTTTTAGTTCCGTACGATTTTCTAGTATCTTATGCTATGATAAGCTAAATGGCTTGTATGAGGTCTCTCGGGTCTTTTATACAATGTTACATATTGGGTGTACCCTGGGCAGTTACACCATCTATTTTTCTAACAAAACAAAACCAGAGCACCCCTTGAAGAGATACTAGGTTGGATAAAACACATCTAACAAATCATTCCATTGTTCTTTAAACTACATAAGTTCTTCCGTAGCCATACGGTAAGGAGGAATAGATAAGTTGAGTATCTTTGAGAAAGTCAATACTTGAGTCTATTTACCGCTCCGTAGGAATACCAAGTTTATCATCTTAAAATACTTCCGTAGACTTACAAAAAAAGGACCGACTCAAAAAAGGGGGTTTCAGAATTTACATCCCTTGATAGGTTCTAAGAAGGTTTAAGAAGGAATTTGTAGATAGTTTTTTTGGGAGTTGAGGGAGGCTAAGGTGGAAGAATTTATCAACCATATTCAATGTAGCATGAGTGTTCTAAAGTTTCCTTGAAATTTACTCTTTCATCTAAGTATGCTCCATCTATGGTTGCTAGTTTGATGGATATGACGATTTGGTATGAAACACCCTGAAAATCGTATGACCTAAGCCAGAGCCCTACATGAGGTATAAATATTTAAAAATGGTTAAAATGATGTTTCCAGATGTAATATAATGCTATTATCTTAGGTTGGTCATTTTAG
Source organism: Solanum sitiens (assembly GCA_016801875.1). Classification (NCBI taxonomy): domain Eukaryota; kingdom Viridiplantae; phylum Streptophyta; class Magnoliopsida; order Solanales; family Solanaceae; genus Solanum; species Solanum sitiens. Next base: position 2,209,074 of record JABWTJ010000218.1, read on the forward strand.
AAGCAAAGCATCAATGGATGACCAAGACGTCCGGAAACTAGCTTAGTTGAACTAGTGTGATGTAGGGTCTTGTGGTTGTGATATTGAGTATGTTATGAAGGTGAAATTGATTATAAAGAGTTCCTACACATGTATAGACATATCTAGTCTCAAAACATTCAAGTACGACTCCCCGAGGATCCCCCTAAGGGTCCCCAAGGAGGGCCCAAATGTCAGCCAAGAAAGCTGCCCCGGTAGAAGCAATATAGGACTGTTGGTGCGTCGCGCGCCCAGCTCTGGAAAGGCAAAAAAAATTCCTTGTAATGCGGGCTTGTCAGGAACAATTCTCCCTCATAATGGTTTCGAAAAAAAATTTGGGAAGTGTTCCCGCGACCCGCAACCATGTCCCAGATTTGGTCGCGTCATTTTTATGTCAAGTTGGACCCTTAGTTTGAAGTCCAAAAGTGTAGGGGTGTTTTGGGTACTTTGGGGATTAGTTAGACATGGTTTTTCAGTCATTATAAACCCTTTACCCAATGAAAAACACCATTACCCAATAAGAAATCCTATTTTGGAAACCCTTCTCTCTTCAAAAGTCTCTCAAAACATCCATTGAAGAAGAAGCTTAGGGTTGAAACTAGAGTCAAGATCAAATGAGAATTTGCTTAAGGCTTGTAATAAGAAGATAAAAAAGGTATGTAAATCTCTTCATCTATGGGTTCGTCCACCCATAGAGTAACCTAGATTTCCTAATTTAGTGAAGAAGAACCCCAATGAAGTGGGTTGATTCCAATGTATGTGAATTATGTGGGCATGGTTCCAAAATGTTGGATTCTTCCCATATATGATTAAATTGATATTTATTCATGTGATTATGAAGAATTTATGTTGAGTTAGTGATTAACCCTAATTTCTTGATTATGTGTGTTTACGTTTTGATTGAGAAATTGATGATTCTTGTTAGATTCTCTTAAATTGTTAATATGTATAGGACCTGATCAAGAATAGGATTATAAAATCATGAATTAACCTAGATCTATGCATGTATGATAAAAAGTGAATTGATTTGATTTGAATTTTGACATTATGATGATGTATTCTTAGAATTGGCTTATGACTAAGGCTTAGAACTAATGTGTCTTGAAATCTATACTAGTATGAAGGTCGTGAAGTAAAGTTTGAATGTAGGGCTTGAAGTCATAATTTTGATCACTGGGACTTATAGAATGAGTCTATTATCAGTAGGAGCTTGCATGTATGTAGAATGTGAAAGGTTAATAACCTAAAATAAATCATGCTTGTTAAATAAAATAGCTTGGGGTTGAACTTATGGATTCCTTAATTTATAGTTTATTATGTAGCTTGGGATAGTAGATCTCATGGTAGCTTTGGATGGTAGATCTCATGGTAGCTTGGGATGGTGTGTCTCATGATATTTTAATATTGAGGAAGTAAGCTATCCTAATGTTAGCTTGATCCTACATTGGTAGAATGCTTGTCATAGTAGCACACATTAGCATAGGCATGTCTTTTTAGGATTGAGGATCGATACACTCCTAGGGTTAGCATGGAGTAACATGACTAGAGTGCCTTCATGGAAGCTTGATTTGGTTAGGCCAAGACCACTTCATGGTATATTAGGATTGAGATGTTAGACTCTCCTAAGAATAGCTTAGGGTTGAGGACTTATGCTCCCCTATTGATAGCTTGCATCTACATGAATGGTTGCATGGTGGCTAGGTTGGTATTCTTATATCCTTCCTTTGTTAGCTTGGATTGTATGTTATGATGTTTTCCATGGTCGTAGGTCTATTATGTTAGTATACTTAGCTTAAAAGACTAGAAGGCACTACAAGAAACAACTTTATTTAAGACCAATATTTAGGGACGAGTTAATAATTCCATCTTTAAAAGTACATATATTAGGACGAGATTGTATTTGGGTATTTAATTTCATATGTTATTGTGAAGGATCTAAATCTGGTCTCTAGAAATAATAGTAACTCATCCCAAAATAAAACTTGGGTCTTATGAAATATATTGGTAGGCGGGAACATATTTTCACTAAAAAATTAGTTGCCTACAAAGTCATCAATTCATATAAATCTTAAAAGGAAAAGAAAATAAAGAATTGACGCTTCATTATTTGTTTCTCAATGCAATAAAAAAGAACCCTAGCAACGATCATCCCCAACAAACAACCAGCTTCCCTTACAACATTCATAGTACGTAGCTCTCTACTAAAAATCTAGGTTTTCTGAAAAAAGAGAACGCACAGGTTTGCCTTGCAGCAAACGCAACCCAGGTCGCATTATTCATGTTTCATCTCGGTTTTTCTCAGAACAAACAAAGCAGAGGTCTGCGTAAATATGAGTTTTTTTTTTCAATTTGTAAATCTTCTCGAATCTCAAGCTTACCGCTACTTCTACGAGTGATTTGATTTTTTTATCTATGTTTTCTCAAAAAAGAGAAAGCACAGGTCTGCCAAGAAACAAACACAACCCAAGTCTCATTGATTATTGTTTCATCTCGGTTTTCTCAGAAGAGAGAAAGTAGAGGTCTGCGTAGCTGTGATTTTCATATTTTTAACTGGTCTAGGATCTCAAGTTTACCTCTACTTCTACTAGTTTATTTGATTTATTTCTCTATAGTTGATTTGCTATTTGTTTTGTTCGAGTTGTAAGTCATTTTGTTTGAGTTCTTGTTCTCTAAGACTAAATGCTGATCGTTTTCTAAAAAAACAATTTAGTTTTGTGGTTTGATATAATCTCAAAAGTGAAGGGAATTGAGCAGTCCTTAAAGAAGTATGTATTCCTAAAGATAAATAACAACGAACTAAACTTGAAAAGAGGCACTAACAACTCAATGAGTTAAAAAAATATTAAGAGATAATAAAGAGAGTGTTCTGTTTAAGTTTACAAATCTCTTATGATTTACAAGTGAACTACTAACAAGGCAAGTTAGACTAGTAAATGCAGAATGTTGCAACTGAATAAGTGAAAAAAAGATTGTCTTCTTTGGATCTAAAGTTGATGAAATATGTAAAACACACAAGAACTGATGCAAACTGACGTACTACACATAGATGATTGACTGAGTGATAGTTTTGTTTGGGTCTTAAAATTGGAAAACTTGATAACTTTCAAGGTGAGTTTTTTGCTTCTCTAAATTTTTCTTGTAGATTATTTTCTTATTATAACATAGTGTATAGAGTGTCACTAAATAATCAATCATATTTTGAAGAATAATGTAACACGAGTTGATGAACGATAGAGAAATCAATCGAAAACTGATGTGAATTACCTCTTCTATATGATGTACATAGTAGGTAGAAACAACAATAGTTTCATTTATGTTTCAAAACATGGAAAACTCAAGCTTTTTCAATAGTTTCACCATATTTTTTATGTTCTTGTAAAACAAAATCACTAGCTATTTTCTGTTTGTTCAACTTTCTGGTAGGCTTCATCTTTTTGGAGCTGATTTTTTCTACTTTTTTATATTTGATTTATTCGAGTTGCACTATACTTGTTTGAATTACTCTTCATCAGTGAGATTGGCTGGTCAATTCTTTTTGAAGTACAGCATAGTGTTTTGTGTGTCTAAGAAAATCGATCATATATTGTTCTACAATCAAATTAAGTCGAACTCACAAATGATGTAAGAACGAACAAAACGGATATAAATTAGCTCATGTGGTGTTCTACATAGAAGGTAGACATAATTATAGTTCCATTTACGTGAACAACTTAGAAAATTCGAGAACTTTCAAGAGATATGTTCTTATAGTTGCACCATATATTTATCCATTCCTATCAAACTCTCAATCACCACAAATATATATATAAAAGATTTAAAAAACAAATTCTAAGAAAACTATAAATAAAAGATTGTAAAAGACACATTCTTATAGTTGCACCACATATTCTTTAATTCATGTTATAGTCAAGCTCGACAAATTTACCCAAATGACTCTAACTGATTGTAAGTTGTGCATATCTTAAAATTTATCAGAATGTCTGTAAATAACATGTTGCAAGGTGTGAATAATTTGTTGAATTTAATTTTGATAACATAAAGAACTAGTTACAAAATCACAAGTTGGGTAAATTTAATGTTTTTTCTTATCGTTTATATTTTCTAATTCTATTTTTATGTATTCTCTAAGGTTATGGAACATAGTAAGCAATGGGTGCAACTTTTTCTTGATAAAACGGGTTGACAATGCCTATTTAGACGGGGTGAAAACGTTTTTGGATTATGCATTTCGGGGATCAAGAGAAGAAGATCAAATACGATGCCCATGTTACAAATATTGTAATACAACATTAGGAACTCATGAGATGATTGATAGTCATTTGAAAGTATATGGAATAATTCAAAATTATTCTTTTTGGTATCGCCACAGAGAACATTTAGGTGAGCTAGTGTTAGAACTCTAAAGATGAAGTAGAAGATTATGAGAGTGAAGATGAAGTACAAGAACTATTGAATGATTTATAACCTAATATTGATAGAGGAGCTACCCACACTGGTTATGATGATGTAGTTGAGAAGGAACAAAATGTGGATCCTAAAAGAGTTTACAGCCTATTGAAGGATTTGGAACAACTAGTATACAAAAACTCGAAGGCTTCAAAGATTTCATCCTTGATTTAATTGCTTCACATCTGAAGTATGGGTCGTTGGAGTAATGCGTCATTTAGCATGCTATTAAAACTATATAAAGAGGAGTTATTGCCTTATGGGGCCGATTTGCCAAATTCATATTATCAAGCAAAGAAGATTATTCGAGATCTTGGGCTTTCAAACGATAAGATTGATTCTTGTAGTAATGATTGTATGTTATATTAACATGGAGTCCCATAACCCCACATATACTAAGTAAACTCATTTAGAAGTATTAGGTGTAATTCACATGCATAGTCATAATTCATGTCTTGACATAACAAGTTCACTTAACATGCATTCGTACAAGTCATACATAACATAAGTCTTACTTCATGAGAGGCTCAAATCCTATCCTTTGTTGAATTCATCTAGTGCAATGCATATATAGGGTCCATAGTCCTACCTTTACTAAGTACACATGAATTCAGATGAGAGTTCATGTTCTTATCTTAGTTCATTTCTTAACTTTCGAGATGCTTAGCCATAACCAACATAGACCATGTGAGCCACATGGAATCCAGTGTTCTACTGTCACACCGAAAAGAGAGGCTACTAATTTCCAAGGTAGCACATTCATACAATTTAGCTATTCTAGTGGATCCACTAAGCTAAAACTTATGGGGGCACGTAGTTACAGAACAAAGGGATTTCTTCTAGAAACCTTGATTTTCTAATGTGGAGGTTTCCATCTCATGAGACAACATCTAGGTTGGGAACTCGGACATACTGACGTGAAGATTCTCTTTGTGGGAAGACGGACTTACTAACGTGAAGTTCCCACTCTCATTTGTCATGTTCACTCGTTTCTAAGCTTAAAATCCCTTTTAAACATCGTAAAGACTTTAGATAACATATTTCATAAAGATTAGGATTTAGGGAATTACTTCCTCATATATCATATAGCTCAAAGGTATCTATGATGAGAATGTCCTTTCATCATAGAACCTACATTATTTGAGAATGTATTTTTACATAATCATATCATATTCATACTATAGTCTAGTTTAGAGTACAATTGAGTAATACCTTTCAAGAGACTCACTTATTCATTAGACTACCATTAACATACTTCATTGATACATGCATGTGTGTATATATATGTGAGATCTACCTTCACATAAACACCTTTTAGCACACATGTTCATAACTTCATTAATCATATACTTTACATGCATAGAAATAGGTAATGATGCATAGGAGAACTATCCTTTCCTTAGTCATCATGAATCTACCCTACTCATAGATATGCATGAAGTGTGTGTGTACATTGATCAACATGATCACATAATGGCTATCACATAGCATTGAGGAAGCCACCCTCTAAAGATCAAAAAACATGTACAACATTTTTTCAAGTTTTGAGTCAAACACATCTAGAGTATTTAAAACTATAGACTACATACACTCACATTAAAGGAGGCAAGTACATACTAAACAATAGAATAGAAGACTCCTAGCATACGTTGATCACACCTTCATATAGGGTTCATATAGGTAAGGGTCATGCTACATGGATATTTTTAATCATTAGTCATATAGACCGCACCTAACCCTAACATGATCATTACACATATACATAAAACATCATCCCCACAACTAGATCATACAACAAGTCTGGAAGACTATTCCTATACTTCACATAACATCAAGTGGAACATGATATTTGAATCAAGGCTAAATCCTTCAACTTCCTAAATATCGAATAATCATATCAATTCATCTCATATGAAATGACTTCAAGGCCATGATCATATCACATAAATATGTACAAGAATGTAAACACTGCCACCATAAGTTGACCATACCAATCAACACAATTAAATATACATTCTAAGCTAATTAGAGGAAATAGGTCAACTTACCAAATCTCCAAGATAATGATGATCTTTGATAATTCCCCCAAAATTCATATTCAATTGATATAGATAGTAATAACAATAAGCAATTCAATACAATCTATTCAAAATTCTACAAACATAAAATCAAGATCACACGACCCGCATTATATGCCAATTTTAGAATTTAGGAGGATCATGGGTTATTCATAAAATTGGATAGAAATTCATAATTATAACAGTAATCAAACTTAAATCCATCATTATAATGACTTTGAAATCAATATGACAATGAACACATGTCTATATAAAAAATTGGGAATTTTGGTATTTGAATCACTTTTGAAATCATTGATTGAATTCCGATGGAAGATTAACTAAGGATAAACTATTAGCATACCTTATTTATTGAAGACCCATGAAAAATTTGAGAAAAAACCATAGAAATCCATCCTCTAGCTTGAAGTTGAGTTTTGGTCTCCAATGTAGGTTTTGGGGTTTTGGGAGAGAAGAAGATTTTGGGATTTTTTATTTTCTTTTTGGGTGTTGGGGTTTTGACTTAGAAAAGGGGTTAGATATGTCTTAAAAACAGTTTATAACCGTCACCCAGAGTTACCAAAACACCTCCATACTTATTTGGAATTTTAGAGATGTCAAACTTCACTTTAATTTTCGGAATTATTGTCGGGGAGCAAGTCTGCGACGCGGAGCTATTCCCGCATGATTTTTTAGATAGATTTTTAGACAGAGGAGTCTGCATTGTGTCCGCAATGCAGAACAAACTTTTGTCCTATGAATGACCTATTCCGCGACGCGGACCCTTTTCATGTAGGTACAAAAGGCTGCTGCCTTGGGCTTCTTGTTGGACCATGGATGGGTCCTCCTCAAGGACCCCTAGGGCGGTCCTTGGGTAGTCGTGCTCGGATGTTGCGACCCTAAATAGTTTAATTTAGATGTTAGGGTCATCCCCATTGAATTTAGACTCCAAAAATCACATAAAACATGCGAAGACGCACTAGAACACACAAGCACGTCTCAAGGATATCTTTCGAACGTCTTGGACGTTCTTGGACGTTTGACCTCCAAAATCCTCCAAACATAAAACATTGTCTTTTAACACTATAATTAGTCATTTAAGGGCTTAATAAAATCATAACCAACATGTTAGGCTCTAATTCAACCTAGCTCATTTTGAGAGTGTAACATTGAGAAGATAAGTTCATAAGGAATTAAAAACGACCATGATGTCCGGTGAACTAATTATATAAGCTAGTCTATGCTAGTGATAGTGGGGCGGTTTTAGAAGAGGTGTCTAAAGGCTTGAACATTAAGAGATAATACGTATCTATAAATGTAGGGGTCAAGGCCAACGGAGGAGTGCCAACCTTGAGGGGCAAGCCAAGTGTAACGACCTGAGAGCACCCCCTAAACGTTATCGACGTATTCAACCTCTCGGTGGTTCTATACAATCCCTTAGCATTAATCATTGCACATATAATATAATAGTATAGAGAAATTTAAACTTTTACTTCAAAAGTTCAACTTCACTTCATATATGAAAATAGAATCTATACTTGTCTCACAATACCATCTAGACATAGGAATTATGAATTTGGGAGTTAGACCTTACATCAAATAGAAAGTCTAAAATAGTAAATACAACATAGTCTCTCAATAGACAAAAAAACTAAATCTAGAGTAATAGGTGTAGTGTCCTCAGACTTGAGGAGTCACCAACTTGGAGAAAGCAAATTCAAGTATTTGAGATATGGCCTCGAACCACCTCTGTTTCCCGAACCTACAGTTTTTGGGAAAAAGGGAAGAAAATATGGGTTAGTAACATACGTACTAAGTTTGGCTACTATGTATAAAAAACATTAAATCATGCATAAAAGGACATTTTAGTTAAAAACATGTTTTTTATCAAGTAAACCCAATATACACAAAAAGTAATTATCACAATCCAACCTAACATAATATCATCCCAACATGTAAGCAACCTAAGCAATACTAGTGCAATGCAAAGAAAATAATCGCATAACCCCATCCAAATATAAGTAATTCATTTAGAAACCTACTGCATGTATAGATTCATACTATCCTATTTCATCATAACTTGCCATATTCATAATGATCATAGATAGCTTAATATATATATGTCAAAAGAAACATAGCAATAAGAGAACACTACTACAACCATCTCATAGGATCCCGCAAGTACAATGTGTAAGAGAAGTCCCATACCCTCCCTTTCACTATGTAGATCCCCTTTAGAAATCCCTAGTAAGATTTCACATTTTTCATTCATTCATTTGATTTTACATTAGGGAAAAGGTTGGAATAACCAACATAGAGCATGTAAGGTACATGGAATCCGGTGTTCTACTCCTAAACCTGATAAGAGATGGTAAACACATTCCTAAGGTGTAACGTTTCATACATAGCTATCTAGGTGGATCAACTAAGCTAGAGTCCTATGTGGGTACATAGTTAAAGGACAAGGAGATTGTTACAAGAAAACCTAGCTGGCTAAACGTGGGGGTTTCCATCTAATGAGATGTCACATATCCTAGAGAATCCAGACATGCTAGACGTGAGGAGACCCATGTGGGGAGCCTTACATACTTAACGTGAGACCCCCATCTCATTTACATGCCCTTTCAGTGCTAAGCATCTATTCCCTTTAGTAATCCTCTTTAGTATCACATTAGTTCACATTAGCCATTACTAGACTCTTATGTAAACATCTTATCATAATTGCTCAGAGGTTTACATAAGTGAGAACAATCCTTTCACTTTAGATACACTAGCAAGTGAGTAAACCTTTAACTTTAACAATTCATTATAATCATGAGAACTACCTTTAAATCATAAAAACATCATATCATAACATACATACACACTTCATATCTTATTCAAGTGTATAGGTTTAAGAATGAGGAAACCATGTAATCAACACCATAACAACACAATACATATAGCATCATTACTATCTAAGTAATTCATCTTTCATACATGAGTTCAATTAAGAACCAACATTCCTACCTTCTTGCCCTTCATGGAACTTTTGTAACACCTCAAAAAGTCCAAGACCTTATCTAGAGCCTAACATAGGTGTCAAAAAGTTTAGACACTTTTTAAGGTCATAAATGATTAATATGTTTCATTTAGAAAGTTTTGGAATCAAAACGTCAAAGAACGTCCATGACATTCGGAAACTAGTTCAAATGAGGTACTAGCGTGCCTTAGACTATTTGACTATGTTTTAGGAGTCGAAACGTGATGCAATTTGGTGGAAAGGCGTCTAACACATATTAAAATTAGTTTATAGTCGAAAATTCTGGTTAAGACTCCCTAAGGACCAACCAAGGGCCCTTGAGGAGGACCTTTTCAAATGTGGCTAAAAGCTGTCAATACACAGTGTCACCAACATGGGTCATCGACGGGGCGTGGTCCAATTGACTGGGCGTCTATGGAAACAATAGATGGACACTTAGACAAATTCAATAAGGGCCTGTTTTGGACAGTCTCTGACCAAAACGATGGACCAACAGGACGGTTGGTCCCTTGGCCGTCGTTTGTCAAATGGGGCATCAATCGTGGTCTCATCTGCGAAAACTATCTTTTCTGCACGTTTTTAAGTTAGATAAATTAATTAATCAGGTGGTTATTCAATTAGTTAGGTGTTAATGGAGGTATAATTAAGTTTTTCAATGACCTATATAAAGGCCCTAACGTAATTATACTAACCTAACCCTCATAATTTTCCAAACCTAAATGGTCTTCCTTCTTTCTTCTTCCTCTCTCCCAAGTACAAGAGCACCATAGAAGGTCAAATTCAAGGGGTTATAGGGATGATAAACATCAAAAATTCTCCATCAAACTTCATTAATCAACAAGGTATGATATTACTTTACATTTGGGATCTCCTTCCCCAAAGGGTTCCTTCAAATTGATTTCAAAAACATGAAATTCGAGTGGGTTTTCTTCCAATACGAAATTGATCTTGTGATTGCTTTATTGATGATTTCTTTTGGATATAATGAGTATATTAAAATTAATTATGATTAAATAATAAGACTTCTTGATGGATTGGTCTAGATTGTAAAAGATGACCTTTTCCCCTAAACCCTAGGTTGTGATCTTGAATTGAATTGAATAGCATTGGTACAATTGACTTGGTAATTGTGTGAATTATTATCCTATGATTTTTTATCCCAATTTATGAATAGATTGAGATGAATTGTAATTCAATCATGCTAGTTCTTGTGTAATTGAACTAGCTTGTGAAGTAGATTGTCAACTTGACCTAAGTCTCTTATCTTAAACTATGAACTAGTGATGGATTGTGGTGTAATGGTTCAATTGACTTCATTATTATGTTTGTTACTATTATGTGGTGGTATTACACCCATTGTTGGGATGAATTGAGTATGTTTGATGGTAAGACCATGATGATGGTTTTGTGAAGAAGATTGGGGTAGGTCTAATGGTCTCAACTCTTTTCTTCAATTATGGTTTCTTGTGATTAAGTGATGATGTTGTATTGAAGTATGCCTTATATTAACATTGATAGGGTTGTTATGATGTTGAATTATAATGTCTTGAATATGGTTTGTGAGGTGTTGACTAAGATGTAAATGTTATAAGGATGTTGATAACTTACCAATATGCCTTATTAGGAATAATTATATAAATGTGCTAACCTCACATGTATGAATTGTAATGAAAGGAAACTACTCATGCAATTCATATTGAGCTATGATGATGATGATTATATAAGGAATAGACCCTATGACCTACATTAAGCTATGATGATTAGTAAAGGTATTAAAGACATTTCAAAAGGGACTCTAGCTTAGCACCGAGTGAACTATAGTGAGGAGTGTACCTTCCCATATAGATAAGGTAGGATCACTAATGTTGAGATTGGATACTATAATGCATGTACCATAAAGAAGGCCCCAGCTACATGTCCTAGTTCTTTAACTATGTTGCCCCCATAGGAATACTAGCTAGTGGATCCAAGTAGTTGCTATGTTCATGTTTTTGTACTACCTTGGCAAGTAGTCCGCCTTCTTTCGGTGTAGGGTTCCATGACACCGGATTCCACATTAGCTCATGTGGTCTATGTTGGTTAAGGCAAGATGTTTCCAAAAGGTAAAAGGAATTAATAAATGAACTCTAACTAGAATGACCTAAAGGGTTTAACTTAGTCTAGCTAGGGGTATGGGACTTTACCTATACATTGATCTATATTGCTAAAGTATGATGTTATGTACTCTTTATGATATGATATGTGAAGTTGGACATTGGTTATGGTTCTTGTTGGGTTTACTTGATTAAGTAGGGTTATGTGGCTTTACTTAGTCATTGCACCAGTGGACTTAAGAGGGTTCATGAGTAGTTGTGTTGCGTTGGTTATGTTGTAATGAACTCTTATCTATGTTTGTTGAGGTTATAACTTTATGATAGAGTTTTCTTGGTTATATGTTCAATTATGTTAGTATGCATGATTGGTTTGGTTAGACTTAGTATGATGAACATGGTCTTGACTTGATGATTATGCATAAATGACTTGTATTGATTGTTGAATGTGCATAAGACTTTTAAAATATAAAATATTCATGCTTTAATGAAATGTCCCTCTCTAGCATGATTTTATGATGTGTGTGCATATTGTCTTAGACTTAGTACATGTGATGTGCTAACCCCATTTTCTCCCTTTTCCCCAACATTTTAGGTTATGGTCGTTGAAGAACTTTTGAGACAACTATGAAGAAGACTCCGAATTCTCACTCATCCAAGTAGGGTAGGTCCTTACTTTTCGAGGGCAATGCCACTTTCAAGCTTTTGAATATTGTTCTAGTTTTAAGACTTCTAGTTCTTTCCTTTTCATTTGAATACTAAAAGATTGGATAGCCTATATGTGGCTTTATTACATTGATGTATGGGATATTCCCTATTGATATACTCTTGATGAGATGGTTATGAGATGATACACTCTTTTAGGACTATGTTAAGTATCTTATATATCTATGTGCAATAAAAGTAGAAGACTATGTAATCTTCTTATACGAAGGGTCCATGAATACTCTATATGAAGATATATTATGTGTATGTGAGAGGTCTATCTAAACCTCAATATATATATTGAAAAGTTTTAAATTTTCTGCATTTTTAACCTATGAATGTAATGATGTAAGCTAAGAGGCTAGTCTTAGTCTTCTCCGAGCATGACAACGCCGGTTACATCTAGGGGGTGCTCCCCGGATGTGACAAACTAGGTATCAGAGCATGATATTGAATATCTTTAGAGTTGATTCTCACTCAACCACGTCTATATTCTAACTCATAATTGTGAAGCGCACCATACTTATGAATAGGAAACTATGTGATGCTTATAAAACTCTCACTTTCTTGGAAGTCCAATGAATACTCGATGAATAGCCGCTCGAAAACTTGATGAAGAGATTCCCAATGCGGGAGCTCCTCCCCGGGGCAATCAATTGCCTCCTCTTGAAGAGGTTGCTAATGATGACCAGGCTCCGGTCAATCCTCCACCTTTGACGGATGGTGACATAAGGGTAGCCTTTCTCATAATGGCTCAAGCCATTACTACACAAGCACAAGCCATCACTACTCAAGCACAAGCCATGATTGCCCAACCTAATAGGGAGGTGGTACCCCGAGGAAGCCAACATGTTGGCACCATGGCCTCACGTTTTAGAGATTTCACTAGAATGAATCCCACTACTTTCTATGGGTCCAAAGTAAAGTAAGACCCCCAAGAGTTCATTGATGAAGTCTACAAGATTATCTATGCTATGGAGTTGACTACTAGTGAGAAAGTTGAGTTAGCCACTTACCGACTCAAACATGTGCCCAAACTTGGTATGTTCAATGGAGAGACAATAGGCCTTTAAGGGGTGGACCGGTGACTTGGGAGATTCTAAAGAAGGGTTTTATTGATCGGTTCTTTCCTAGGGAGAAGAGGGAAGCCAAAGTGGAAGAATTTATCAACCTTCGTCAAGGAGGTATGAGTATCCTTGACTACTCTTTGAAATTTACTAAATTGTCAAAGTATGCTCCTTCTTTGGTTTCCAATCTTATAGATGAAATGAGCCGCTTTGTGACGGGAGTGTCGGATAACTTGAAAGAAGAATGTTGTTCGGATATGCTACATAATAATATGTACATTTCTGATCTCATGGTTCATGCTCAGCAAGTGTAAAAGACAAGGCTTAAGAGAAAATGTAGGGATGCTAAAAGGGCAAGGTGTTTTGATGGTGGTTCTTCAAAGGTAGGCTTGATATCATAGACAAGAGTAGGTTCAAGAATAGTTTCTCTAATCAAGTTCGTTCAAAGTTCCCTAAGGCTCGTGCTGATAGGGTGTCTAACCCTAAGTCTCAAAAGTGAAGGGGTACTAGTTCACCAACGAAGAAGCCAACTTGTGGAAAGTGTGGCAAGAAGTATTATGGTGATTGCCTCATCGGGATGGACAATTGCTTTAGTTGTGGCAAGAGTGGCCACAAGAGTAGGGATTTCCCTAACATGAAGGGTCAATACAAGGGTAGTGGTCAATCTCAAGCAATTGGTTCTTATGATGCTCCGAAGAAGAATCACTTTTATGCTCTCCACTCTAGAGGTGAGCAAGAAACTTCTCTTGATGTGGTGACCGGTATATTAAAAGTCTTTTCTATTTAAGTATATGCTTTACTTGATCCCGGTGGTACCCTGTCATTTTTTAATTCTCTAGTAGCTAAAAAGTTTTACATTTACCCCGATATCTTGAATGAACCTTTTATGGTGTCTACCCCGGTGGGATTGTTGACGGTTGCAAAAAGAGTGTATAGAAATTGTCCTATAATGTTGTCCAATAAAATTACTCATGTTGAACTAGTAGAACTTTATATGTATGATTTTGATGTCATTTTGGGTATGGATTGGTTGCATGCTTGCTTTGCTTCCATAGATTTTAGAACAAGGGTGGAGAAGTTTAACTTTTCAAACAAACCCGTTTTAGAGTGGAAGGGGGGAAATTCTGTTCGTAGAGGTTGTATCATTTCTTGTTTTAAGGCTTGTAAAATGATCTCAAAAGGGTGTCTATACCACATTGTAAGATTCAAAGATTTAGACTCCAAAAATCCTCCTATTGAGTCGGTCCTCGTAGTGAGGGAATTTCCGAAGGTCTTTAATAATGACTTTCCTGGTATTCCTCCCGAACGGGAAGCTAATTGTGGTATCGACTTGCTACCGGATATGAATCCCATTTCAACTCCTCCTTACCATATTGCCCCTACCGAATTGAAAGAGTTGAAGGCTCAACTCAAAGATTTACTAGACAAAGTCTTCATTAGACCTAGTATTTCTCCATGGGGTAATCCAGTTTTATTTGTGAAGAAGAAGGATGGGTCCCTTAGGATGTGCATTGATTATCGCCAACTCAATAAAGTCACTATTAAGAACAAGTATCCTCTCCCTCGGATTGACGACTTGTTTGATCAACTCCAAGGGGCAAGCTACTTTTTTAAGATTGACTTAAGATCGAGGTATCACCAACTTAGGGTGAGAGGTGAAGATATACCAAAAATGGCATTTCGAACAAGATATGGTCAGTATGAGTTCTTAGTAATCACCTTTGGTGTAACTAATGCCTCGGCGGCATTTATGGATCTCATGAATAGGGTGTTTCGAAGTTACCTAGATTCATTTGTCATTGTATTCATGTCACTCCGGGGAGCACCTCCTAGATGTAACATGACGTACTTGACCTCTTGGAGGTCTTATACAAGCCCATAGTCATCATTAATCGCATTATCATAGGTAAATTTAGCGGAAAATTTAGAACTTTCATAGCACAACATATGCTAGAAACATCACTTCATTTATATAAGAAATATCATAATACATAGTTAAAGACTCTAGTCTCTTTTGTCGTCCTAGACTCAACATCATTAGAGTACATTAGGGACACGTACCTTACAACATAAATCATAAGTACAATATGAAAAGACTTTACAGTGTAGACACAACTTAGGAAATCATTAAACTTAAGGATTCCTTTCCATGAGATTGACAATCACATATCAAGCTCCGCATCATTTAAAGACATCCTTTAAGCATCCATAACCTACAATTTTTGTAAAAGATAGAGATGCATGGAGTTAGTACAAGAATGCACTAAGTATGGATACCATGCAAAAACATGCATTTAAAAGGAACATTTTACTTGATATCATGCATTATGCCTTCTTGGGAAAATCTCATAAAACATTGATAAATTACCATTTATACAATTAACATACTTCATATAGGCATATTCGAAGGCCAAACATCATATAAAATCACATATAGGATTGAAGTCAAATTTGGGGTCACTTTAAAGTAACCTATTGCACTTTACAGTAAGGATATTTCCTTTACAGTGAACTTCTTCTTCTAACTCATCAACCTCCCAAGTAACCCTCTAGTAATACTTGGTGCAGTGCATCACCTTAAAGTGACAAGGAAAACAATACATACAACCTACATAAGCCAACACATACAATCATAGAAGTTTAATACATCATAGACACATTTAAGCCAAGAACATAAGGACATTACAGTGAGCTCTAGTCATTATGCACATATACCTATTTTACTTCATATAGAACATTATAAGACCTTAATCACAATCCAATCAAAGTCTACTAGTGCAATTTATATGTGAAGCCCCATAACCCCACACATACTTAGTAAACCTATCACGAGACCACAAGCCTTAACACTTCATACATCAACATAACCAACATAGACAACTTAATTCATGTCAAGCAAGACCTTCATCATATAGTCATTAAGACTAACATTATGAATATAATAACAAGACCATATCACATAGATCCATTAGGACTCACACCATGCACATCTTCATAATAAGTAGACAAATACTACCATGCCATGCATAGAGATATAACCATAATAATACACCTTAGAACACCTTCCTAGAACTTACTAAAGAGCTACTTGTGCAATGAATAGGTAAGTTCATTACTCCCACCTAGCCTAAGTAACCTTCCTTAGGTCATCCTTGTTAGGGTCCTAGTCATTTACTTCCATTGTCCATTTTACTTTAGTGAAACTATAGCCTTAACCGACACTAAGACCATGGGTTATAACATGTAATTTGGTGTTGTAGAGCCATACACCAATGGAATATGTTCTTACCTAGGAATTGTAGAAGATTAACACATGCTAGCATTCTAAGTGAATTCAATTGCTAGATCCAATGTGGCAAGCATAGTTATGGAACTTGGAGGTACATGTGGAAACCATCTTTATGTCTAATGAGACATTGTAGTTATCCACTCATGGAAATACTCTCTATTACATTTGGATAAGAGTCTAACCACCTCGTGAGGTCTATGGTGACCTACTTTCCTACAATGGGAAGGGACACCCCTCATCTTCAAGTTCACTCGGTACTAAGCTAAGTTTCCTTTTATTAAAAAGCCTTGAATAACATTACTTTATAAAACATAGGACTTAGGAGATTTATTCCTCATATGCTTAGCTAATTGGTAATAGATGAGAGTTCATCAACCTATATCATGTGAGATACCCTTTCACATGGACATAGCATATGTAAAGAACTATCTAGTTTAGGGTACTCCTGAAAACACCTTTCAAATGCCCCTCTAGTGACTAGATCTTCATTCATGTGTGTATGTATACGTGTGTGCAAACCATTCACATAACACATTATAGCCATACATATTCATACTTCCTTTTATTCATGCATAAGTATATAGGTGTAACTATATGAGTAATCCTTTATAAAAACACATTTAGACACAAGGTATAATAATACTTCATCATACCACATACTTCATATTATAGCTTATAAGACATGTTCATAACATACGCATGCATTCATATTCATGTGCATAAGAAACCAAACCTAGAAACTATCCTATCAAGGTACACCTGTGAAATGCATAGACAAGGTCCCATACCCTTTCCCATAATAGTACACCTATCTAGACATCCTGGATAATAGAATAAATAACATGCTTCACATACATATACCTTACATATATTGTAGTACACATTTAGTGAATATGGGATCAACCATTCATTAGACACCATGAACCTTTACTACATTGTAAGCATGCACATTGTGTGAGTGTGTGTGTACATTGGTCAACATTATTACATAATGGCTATCAACAACACATTGAGACAGAAACCTTCTTAGGACCACAATGCACCTTAAATCATAGACCACACAACACAATTTAGCATAGGAGACAAGGCAATCTTCACATTACATTCAATACTCCTAACCTTAGCTATTCACATATTCATATAGGGGTACATAGGTAAGGGACATTAATCATTGATACTCATCAAGTCAGCACCTAATCAACCCCAACATAGTCATGCATATGCTCATAAAACTAGCAACATAACCCAGATCATAACTAGAATAGATGACTAGGCAAGAGCTTCACATAGGGACAAACATTCATAATATAATCAAGTTGACTTAAAGGCCATAATCAACACATATATATTGGAAATAAAGTAAACACCGCCACCATAAGTGGACCATACCACACAATTCCATACAAGGCTTCATTAACTAACAATACTATAGAAAGTAGAAGGGAAGAGCCATTCTTACCAATTCATCAATCTTTGATAATCATTGATCATCATTAATCAATATACCTTTTTCCTCAAAAATTAATGTATAGGTAACTATCTAAAAGTACTTTAATCATAAAATAAACCATGCACAAGTCGCTAAAAGATCACGCTACAACAAGTACACTACATCGCCAATACGCTATAAAGTAGAGAGACATAGATCACTTACTAGTATTCCTTGCTTTGATCACCATGATCAAAATTCACAATATACCAATAAACCAATCTAGGGAAGTATATAAAGACATAATAATCAAGTCCAAATCATGCTTCATCTACCCTAAAACTTAGATCACATCATATACATAACATTCTAAATCTATAGGCTAAGATCATGTAAATCAATCCTTACCAATACTACTTTATTTTGATCGTCAAGGATTAATACCCAAAATTCATCAATAACATCAATATAAGGCAGTAGCTACAAAATAACTTTACATCAACGAATCCTATATACATGTACTATAGAATCGATGTTACACTGAAGTCCATACTTTAACAATCAATAGAAAGTACAACTCAAGTATTCAAGCATCACTCCACATTGATAAAATATCACATAATTCATCATCACATTACCACGTAGGCAGTATATATAATAAATTTCAACATGTTAGAATCAAATTCAATCAACATCAATTCAAGATCACAATGCCTATACTTAGGATAAAATGATACTTCAAGGGAGCATGGGTTCAACATGCAATTAGATTTAAATCCACTTTATCATCAATTTATCATGATTAAGCCTTTAAAAATATTTTAAGAAAGAACTCATGGCTAGATTGAAGAAGAAGAGATTTGATCATATTTTCTTTTTGAAAAATTTGAGATTATCTCTCTAGATGGAAGGATAACTAGAGATGAAGGATCATCATACCTTAATGTAGAAGAAAACCTCTAAAACGTGATGAAGAACCCATAGGAATCCAAGCTCCAAGTTGTTCTTGAGATTCACCTTCAATGGAGGTTCTAGAGAGTTTGCTTTGAAAGGAAAGTCCAATTTGTGTGATTTCAATTGGGAATGGGTTTGTCACGTTTTTCATCACTTAAATAAACACAAAAATAACCAAAAAAATAAACCATTTAGGGTCAGGCTAGTGCATGGGGTAAATTTCCCATTCACCCCTTAATGGAACAGTGTAACAACCCTAAAAATGAATATGCTAAGTAACGCTTAATGGGTCTAGAATGCCTACGATTACAACGGGTTCACACGGATTGATGCGCGTAGAACCAGACCTCTGAACCCTTGCTACAGCCAAGCAAACTAACTAGGGAAGTTAGTTGAGCTTGGAAAGGTTGGGTTCAACCATGTAGGGCTCTCAAATATGAAGATTTACTCAAATGAGTCTTTACAGGACTTAAAAAGAGATAATCATAGTTTTGGAGGGTCTAGGGGTAAAATGGTCTTTTTCCAGGCTAAGGGTAGTATCATAATTACCCTAAATATATAATTAATTATTTAATTAATAAGGTGAACATTATGAATCTAAGTAGAATGACCTTTATGCATGATAAGAAACAAAAAGTTTCAAATTTTCCGCTAAAATTAACCTAGATGAAGTAAGAATGACGTAATTAGGCTTGTATGCGACCTCTGAGAGGTCAACGACGCCGGTCTCATCTGGGGTATACACTCCGGTCGTGACAAAGTTGGTATCAGAGCACTAGGTTAAATTTCAAGGGTAATAAGTTCACATCAACTACATTGAGTAGTTTCTAACTCATGCTAGTGAAGTGCACCACTATCCTGAATTAGAGACTGCATGATGCGTAGGAAAAATTTCCCTTCTTCTCATTTTATCGTGCTTTCCCTAATGCCTAATTTCTTGGTGTTATGAGCGTGTCTAAAATCAATCTTTGTTTTTTTCAGATAATGAATACTAGGAGAACCATTTGTCAGAGGAGAGGAGGTGCAGCTGCTGGGGATAATCAGGTTCCACCCCAGAATCCTGCTAAAGGAGTGGCTATGCCGGTTAACCCAGCTGGGTTGACTGATGCGGAGGTGCAGGCATCTCTGGCCCAGATGGCACAGGCCATCACTATGAAAGCCCAGGCCATGACTGACCACGTCAATCGAAAGAATGTTCAGAGGGAGAACCCACTGGTTCGTAGCATGGCTGACAGGCTGAGAGATTTTAGGAGGATGAATCCTCCTATTTTCACAGTGTCTAAGACTTCAGAGGACACCCAGGAGTTTGTGGACGAGGTGCATAAGATTTTGGTGGCCATGGGGGCCATAGATACTGAGAAGGCTGAGGTGGCTTCCTATCAGCTCAAGGATGTTGCACAGACTTGGTGCAAGATGTGGCAGGAAAGCCGAGCTTAGGGCGGAGTTCCGGTTACTTAGGAGCTGTTTAAGACAACCTTCTTGGAGAGATTTTTCCCCAGGGAGATGAGGGAGGCCAAGTTTTAGGAGTTTATCAAACTTAAACAGGGATCGATGACAGTCAGGGAGAATTCCCTGAAGTTTGTTAAATTATCCAGGTATGCCACTTCTGTTGTGTCTAACAACAGAGACAAGATGAGTAGATTCTTGACAGGGATTGTTGAGGATCTCGAGGAGGAGTGTAGGGCAGCTACGCTGCATGCCAGCATGGGCCTTTCCAGGCTTATGGTCCATGTCCAACAAGTGGAGGAATGCAGGAAGAGAAAGCATACTAGGGCAGGGAACATGTCAAGGCAAGCTGATAAGAATTTTTCAAGGAAGAGTAGTATTGAAATCAGGGATAAGCCAGGTTTAAGAAGGGACTCTCCCACCATGGGGAGTCAAGTTCATCCAAGGGTCACATGATGAAGGATTGTCCATATATGAGAGGTCGATAAAAAGGGAAGGAGAAAGTTCAGCCGAATGGTCCAAGTGAAGAGGCTCTAAGGAGGCAACGATTCTTCGTACTCAAGTCTAGGGGTGTAGGGGAAGACACCTATGGTGATGTCTCGGGTGCGTAGCCTTAATTAGTCTTTCATGTATCTGACTGTGTATGGTGTTTATGCACTAGTATGAGGTTAATATGTTTGAGTCATCATGTTAGTTGCTGATTTGTATGAGTTATATGTTTACTTATGTTGTATGCTTTGATGAGACTAGTTTAGGAAAGAGTTCCTTAGTCTATTAATGTGAAGCTACTAGTAGGTTTCAAGGATGTGCATCGTCATGTTAATATGTGAATCAGATATTCACCAATGGGGAGTGTTGAATTACCTATGTATGCATAAATTTTATAGATGACTTACTTATTGTTAGTAAAGAGTAGTGTCATTCGGGGACGAATGTTCCTACGGGGGGGGGGGGGGGGGATAATGTAACAACCCTAAAAATGAATATGCTAAGTAATGCTTAATGGGTCTAGAATGTCTGCGATTAGAACGGGTTTACGGATTGATGCGCGTAGAACCAGACCTCTGAACCCTTTCTACAGCCAAGCCAACTAACTTGGAGAGTTAGTTGACCTTGGAAAGGTTGGGTCCAACCATGTAGGGCTCTCAAATATGAAGATTTACTCGAATGAGTCTTTACCGGACTTAAAAAGGGAAAATCATAGTTTTGAAGGGTCTAGGGGTAAAATGATCTTTTTCCAGGCTAAGGGTAGTATCGTAATTACCCTAAATATATAATTAATTATTTAATTAATAAGGTGGAGGGACAATTTAGGGAGAGAGGGCTGAAAATTGGCTCTTGAAGTGAAGTCTTGCTCCACCCGTGTTCGAGCCTAGGTGGAAGCAATGAATTAAAGTTGTTTTTATTTAAGTTGATAAATTAAAGTAATTAATTAATATTTATTATTTATTAGCTGATTAAATTAAAAGGGAAATCAGATTTTTAATATTTAATAAAAACCTTATTTGACTAAGTCCTAAACTAGACTCCTAAGCCTAAGCTAACTCTCTCCTCTCACGCTCATCTCTCTCTCACGTCTCTATCCCTCTCACTCACGATTCTCTCTGCCAAATAACTTAAAAAAATAGTAGATAAACAAAAGTTCTTCACACTTGAAGAACTCACAACGAAAAATTATAACCAAACAACTAATCAATCAAGTAGGCAAAGAGAAGGTTTTTCGTCGAGTTTGGTGTTGAACTTTTGGTGTTGGATGTGTGTTTGGAGGAGTTCTTTGGGCAGCAAGTCGAGGTTTGAACTTAAAAAAGGTATGGGTTCTCTTCTTTATTGGTCCCTTTCCCAAGGGACCCCTAAGGTTGAGACGAATCAATTCCGAAAACTAGGGTTGTTCCCCGTTGCATGTCCCTGTCACTAGCTCCCATTAAATCATAGATTGGTTATGTTTGCTGGTAGAAAACAGGGGATGAAACGTGTTTTTGTGATGATTATGTGTTTATATGTATGTTCGGAATTATGTGACTTATGTTGATGTCTTCCGAAAATGTAACTACGTGTGTTTATGTGTGTTACCGTGGCTATTGTTCATGGTTTAGGACTTGAAATTGCATGATAGTTCTTTATATTTCATGTACACATGATGATGTAAATTGTGATGTTCATGTGAGTTAAAATGTGGCTGATTTGAATTATAATTTCATGGCTAAACGAATCCATGAAAAATGCACCTAAGAACGTATTAAATGATCTATGAACTACCCTATGAATTTACGTGTAAATATTGATGAAAGTATGTTGAAAAATTAAAAGAAAATTTCCAGATTTAAGTGAGGAATTTCGGTCAAGTTAAGGGGTTTCAAAATGTTGTGAAAAATGAATTAAAACAAGTGAGGTCATGGAGGATTAAACCTGTGACCTCATCATGTTAAAAAACATGAAAATAAAGAAGTAAAAAGGAATGTGGTGAAGGGGATTCGAACCATGGTCTTGGCTGGAAAATAAGCTATGAAAAATAAGAAATGAGAGGAGTGGGATTCGAACCCACAACCTCTTAGACAACTTAAGGAAAAATGTAAAGAAAAGAAATGTGAGGTGTGGGTATCGAACCCACGACCTCTAGGCAGTAAAGGAGAAAGGAAAATGAAAAGAAAAGAAATGTGAGGCGTGGGAATCGAACCCACGACCTCTAGGCAGTAAAGGAGAATGGAAAAATGAAAAGAAAATAAATGTGAGGTGTGGGAACCCACGACCTCTTAGGCAATTTGAGGAGAATTAAAAATGAAAATAAAAGAATGTGAGGCGTGGGAATCGAACCCACGACCTCTAGACAGTAGAGGAGAATTACAAGAAAAATAAAGTGAGGCTGTGGGGGTTTGATCCCACAACCTCATGGTCAACTCAATATAGTCAAGGAAAAACAAATAAAAAAATAAAAGGGGCTGTGGGAGTTCGAACCCACAACCCCTCGGCCAAGGGAGAGAGAGTTTAAAGAAAAGAAATTAAAAGAAAATGAGGTTCTGGGGGTTCGATCCCGCATCCTCTCAATCCCATTGAGCGAAAAATGAAGGGAAAAACTAAGGGAAAAATAAAATGAAGGTGTTGGGGCTCGATCTTGGGTCCCCAAGCCGTGTTGACCAATATAAACTAAATGAAAAATGTAAGTGTCGTCCAAGGGATTCGAAACCGGTTTCCCTTGCCCAAATTCCGTATTGATACATAAGTCATACGTGAATAAATGTTCAAAAATAATGTTGCCTACATAGATCGAAATTGAAATCTTGGAATACTTACAAGATGCATAAGTCTTGTACCACATAATCTTAGGAAGATATGAATCACTTAAACGAACTATGAAGGAAGCCTCATGGCTTGTATGTATAGACTCATAAGGCTAACATACGTTTAATAATAAGTGAACCTAAGATGTATGTATTTAAATGATGTAAACCTAGAAGGGTTAAGTACGAGTGTAAAACACACTAAATGGCCAAGTGTATTGGCATACGATGAAATGAATATTATGTAATGAAATGATGAAACCCTAGAAGGGTTAAGTAAAAGTGTGAAACACACAAATGTCCAAGTGCATTGGCATATGATGAAATGAACATTCACGTAAAATGGGGTGAGTAATTATGAAGAGAAAATATGCTAATGTTAATGAATGTGGTGACAACATGATAAGAGGCTAATGTGAAAGATTAGAGCAATCTCAAATAAGCCTAAGTAAATGTTACCAAAACGTACTCACCTATGAGAGTGTAAAGTTAATAAAGAGACCAGTCTCTATGAACACTCTAATGAAAGTATTGAGAATAATGTATACTTAATACTAATAATGAGATGAGAAATCATCTATTGAGCTATGATGTCCTCATACTAGAAGCCAACTTCCATGACGTATGAGTTGAATGAAATGGAACTTTATACTGAGCACCGATAGACTAGCTATGAGCGGTGATGCCATCTTTAGGGAAGGGCAGAGGTTCACGTAACTCTCATGAGATGAGACTGTCCGGCATGCCGGGTATGGGTCTCCTTATATCTCCTAGTTTCGAACCTATACTGCCAATATAGGGATCTGGCAGGGTTTAATTCGCATGTACGCTAGCATGTTTTGGGTCACTTTGGCTGGTGATTCCACCTCTTTTCAGGGTGGGGGAGACACTGGATTTCATGATGCTCACATGATCTATGTCGGTTAAAGTTAAAGTTCCCAATGAATGAATGAGGCCAACCTCAAATGATGCACATAATGAAATGAACGATACCAAAGGTGTTACGATATGATAATCAAGAGGTGAGCTAGACTCAAGTAATGACACTAGGTTATTCTTGATCATTGCACAGCAAACCCGATGAGAGTCTTAACTACATCCTAGGTATAGTTGGTGTTTACACTAGCTTATGAATGAATGAAATGAACGTATGAATGAATGAAGTAGACTGTGTGTTTGCTAAAGAAGACTCCCTAGTTGAGGTCCCATATGTTGAGCCCTCATTTTGGGAAGTCTTAATGTCAAGTCCATGATTCCAAGGTCTCATGGCATATGAATGAATGATATGAAAGATGTTATGTGCTATATGCAATATGATATGTGCTATGTGTATGATGCTATGTGATGTGTGCAATATGATAAGTATGATGATGCATGTTACTCTCATAGCATGACTTTCCTAATCCAAATTTGGATAGCTCACTAACTTTCCTAATCCAAATTTGTAAACCTCACTTACTTTTCTAATCCAAATTTGGAAAGTTCACTAACTTTCCTAATCCCAATTTGGCAAGTCCACTGACATGACTTTCCATAATAATGTTGGTAGGAAAGAGCTATTCTTACTCATGCATGTCATTGGTGTGTGCTTGCATATACCCATACTTAGTACAAGTGTGTACTAATCCCATACAACTCTATATTTTTAGGTGCAGGCACAGGTGGACGCTAGAGCTTACAGGTTGACGTTGCAGCTATCCGGACGTGGATCTTTGATCCGGTCTTGGTAGGCCCTCATGCTTTCGAGGATGTCTACCGTTACTATATAGCTTAGATGTAGGCTTTAGCTAGTGGAGTATGTTCCACTAGTGTTTCTTTCCGTTTTTATTTCAGACATTGTATTGGTGCCATTTTGGCAATTATACTTTTAATGCAGTATTGAACTATTTCTTTCAGTTGATAATCTTAATGTTAGATGGTTGCTTGTGAACATTATGAATGTAAGTAGAATGACCTTTATGCATGATAAGAAACAAAAAGTTTCAAATTTTCCGCTAAAATTAACCTAGATGAAGTAAGAATGACGTAAGTAGGCTTGTATGCAACCTCTGAGAGGTCAACGACGCCGGTCTTGTCTGGGGTCTACACTCCGGTCGTGACAGACAGCGTGCATGCAGTTAAATGAAGCCTGCATCGACGGACAGCAATCGACGCCCCTTAGGCCCATTGATGGGCCGTTGGTAGCCTCCGTCGTTTGGGTCTGAGGCTGTCCTTTTGCTGAGCCTTCTCAAGGATAAGTCCCAATCGACGCTTCACCATCGACGGGGGCGTAGGTGAACCTACTGGCCGTCGATGGAAGATCATTGGTAGACACTGCCAAGGCAATGTCCTGGCAGTCTTTGGGTCCTCCTTGAGGGCCTTTTGCGGGACGCTTGGGGAGTTTTACCCAAATGCTTCAAACGTAAATATATACCTTAATATTTCAAGGACCATACACATAAATTTCACCCAAAATGAACACGTAAAACACATCCGAAAATGCAAGGTACACTGAAGACACACATGCACGTCTCAAGGGCTAACTTTCGAACGTCTTGGACATTCTTAGACGTTTGACCTACAAACTTCATTAAACTTAATATAATGATTATAAACATCATTAATACTCATATAAGGACCTAATAATCGCATTACATACAAATATAAACACGTATAGACACGAGAGGTGCATAGGTGACTAGTCGTTGAACGTCTTAGCCGTCCTTTGACGTTTAACATCCAATTCACCTAAATCATTAGTAAGTGACTCAATACCACATAATAAACCATTTTAGAATTTTATATCCTTATGACAAACATGATAGGCATTATACACCCTAACTCATTTTGGGGTCTTACACTTCATTGACGACATCTTGATATATTTGAAAAATGAGGGTGAACACATGGACCATTTGAGGGTGGTGTTACAAGTACTTAAGGGGAACCAATTATTTTCCAAGTATAGAAAATGTGAGCTTTGGTTGAGGTAGGTGTCATTTCTTTGTCATATCATCTCTAGTGAGGGATTTGAGGTTGATCCAAGGATAACCGAGGCGGTGAAAAACTTGCCTAGGTCATTGACTCCAACCGACATTAGTTTCTTTTTGGGTCAAGCGGGTTATTATAGGAGGTTTGTGTATTGTTTTGCATCCATTGCATCTCTCTTGACTTCTTTGACCCAAAAGAGTGTTAAATTTGAGTTGTCGGAGGCATGTGAAAGAAGCTTCTAAATCTTGAAAGATAGGCTTACTTCCGCTCTAGTGTTGACTTTATCGGAGGGTACCAAAGGATTGATTGTGTATTGTTTTGCATCCCCAGTGGGCTTGGGGTATGTGCTTATGCAACATGGGAAAGTACTAGCCTATGCCTCTAGGCAACTTTAGGCGCATGAGAAGAAATATCCAACTCATGATCTGAGTTAGCGACCGTGGTAATTGCCTTAAGAATATGGAGGCATTAATTGTATGGTGTTCATGTTGATGTGTACACCGACCACAAAAGTCTTCAATATGTGTTCATTCAAAAGGAGTTAAATCTCCGACAAAGAAGGTGGTTGCAATTGTTGAAAGATTAAAATGTGAGTGTTCTCTACCATCCCGGCAAGGCCAATGTTGTTGCGGATGCTCTATGTTGTATCACCATTGGTAGTGTGTCTCATGTTGAAGAAACCAAGAAAGACCTAGTAAAGGATGTTCATAGGATGGTTTGTTTGGGTGTTAGGTGTGAAGATGCTTCAAATGGTGGTTTTATGGTCCATCATAACTCCGGATTGTCTTTGAAGGGAGCATGGGTTCATCATGCAATCTGATTTAAATCCACTTTAAATTCAGTACATTATCATCAATATATGATTATTAAGCCTTTGAAAACGTTTTAAGAAAGAACCCATGGCTAGATTGAAGAAGACAAGATTTGATCATATTTTATCTTAGAAAACATAGAGATTAACTCTATAGATGGAAGGATAACTCGAGATGAAGGATAACCATACCTTAATGTAGAAGAAAACCTCTAAAACTTGATGAAGAACCCATAGGAATCCAATCTCCAAGCTGCTCTTGAGCTTCACCTTCAATGGACATTGTAGAGAGAGTTTTGTTTGGGAGGGAAGTCTAATTTGTGTGAATTCAGTTGGGAATGGGGTTGTCATGTTTTTGATCACTTAATTACACCCAAAAATAACTAAATAAACCATGTAGGATCAGGTTAGCATGTGGGGTGAATTTCCCATTCACCCCATAATGGGATAGCGTTCATGTAGTTAAATGGAGCCTGCATCGACAACCAGCCATTGACGCCCCTTAGGCCCATCAACGGGCCGTGGTGGCCAACTTCGTTTGGGTCTTAGGCTTTCATTTGGATGATCCTTCTCCAGGATAAGTCCCAATTGACGCTTCACCATCGACAGGGCGTAGGTGAACCTACTGGCCGTCGATTGAAGGTCATTGGTATACACAGCCACGGCAGTGTCCTCGAAGACTTTGGGTCCTCCTTGATGGTCATTTTGCGGGGCCCTTGGGGAATCGTACCCAGATGTTTCCAATGTAAATATATACCTTAGCATGTTTAGGACCTTCCACATCAATTTCACCCAAAAAGAACACATAAAACACATCAAAACATGCAAGGCACACTCAAGACAAACAGGCACGTCTCAAGGGCTAACTTTGGAACGTCTTGGACGTTCTTAGACGTTTGACCTCCAAACATCATGAAACTTAATATACTACCTACAATCATCATTAATACTCATATAAGAACCTCATAAGCTAATTATATACAAATATAAGCACGTATAGACACATGAGGCGCATAGGTGACTAGTCATCCAATCTCTTAGTCGTCCCTTAACGTTTGACTTCCAATTCACATAAATCATTAGTGACAGCCTCAATATCACATTATAAACCATTTTAGTACTTTATACCCTTATTACAAACATGTTAGGCTCTAGACACCCTAACTCATTTTGGAGTCTTACAATATCCCCCACTTGGGAACATTCGTCCTCGAATGACACTTAGAACACTTTAAGCATAACAAGGACTTCAATGAATCATAAAGCAGCTCACAATACTCATAACATCATCAAACTAAAGTTAATGCACCAAATTTACAAGGAACACAACTTCAAACCACTAAGCACATATTGCCACACTTTCACTCACTCATGTTTAATGCATCAAACACTTAAGCACTTCTCATTTTCATAGGAGGATCGTCCTTGTCCTAATCATAACATGGTCATTAAACTTCATTTTATTAATATTTCATCATACATGATCACCTAGGCAGGTTCAACAATACTCAAAAACAAGTAGGCACTCATACTTCAATGCCCATAGACTTGAGTCAATTGAATCAACAAGGATCGTTATTGAATTAGACCTAGTGCCATGAAGGTCATACTCAAAAATACCATGCTTAGTTGTGTCCATGGATGAATATCTTTCTCCTCAACACACTTACATGTCTCATGAGTTCATACCTAAGCAAATGCACAAATGTTAACTTTACTGTAAAAATGAGATTTTCTCAACTTTTAACAAAACATGCTCAAACATTCTTCCTAGTGAAGTCTAAATGGTAATTTACACCACACACATCACAAAAATAGGAAGTCATTTAAGAACATTTCAATTTATAGCCAAACAATAGCCTTCATGATCAATCATCAAATTGACAAAATAACACAATTTATAGGCACACACAAGGACACATAGCTAAACATGCCTTCACTTTTCCAAAGTGAGCCTACAATCATTCTTTCCAAATCATTTAAGTCGCATAATTTTCATGAGACTCAACACTCTTCATTTAAAAGAGGCTCAATTTCTCATTTTGAGGATAAACTTTACACATCACAAGTGACTAGAACCATATTTCTTATCTTATCTCATGAAGTCAAACACACAACTAGCATATTAATATGCCCAATAAACATGAGAAAACACGTATTTGATCAAACTTCTTTTCAACAACTTTGGAATCTTCAAAATATATCTCAAGATAGTGTCAATCAAGATATGCTAAACATATAGAGGTCATGCAATTCATACTTTATACAAGACTCCATTCATGAACAAGATTACTACAAATTTGTTAGAGTCAAGCTCAAGTAAAAATATAAGGAAAAGATAGAAATATCTTCAACCTTCCTACTCCATCACCATCCCCCACTTAGGGTAAACCTAATTAAGATCAACTTAACAAGAGGATCTTAGCTTAAAAACCTTTATTTTTCATCACTTACAAGTGATTACCAATATAGAAGGAATCACAGTAACACATAAAAGGGACATCAAGTGTCATTCTAAACCTTATCATCTAGGCCAATTATCCCCAATCATCAAGTTAGGTCATACTACCCAACCACATAAGGTTTTCAACAATACCATAGACACCAAAGTAATATAACAATTAAGGGAAGCAATAGAGGAGACTTAGCCATAAGGATTCTTTCTTTTCTTTCTACTTTACATTAAGGCAACTTCTAGGTCAATAAACTCACATCATCACCCTACCAAAACAAGCATGCTACCCTCACTTCTAGGATCAAGCCTACACAAAAGACTTCAATCCATACAAAGATATTATGAAGAACCACTCATATATAAAGGGCAACATTAGAACTATTAAATATACATATATAGGAAACATAAATTTTTGGCCATTTACTACACTTCATAAAGTATTTCAAGTCAAAACCATATTATAAGACTATCATCATGCATACTCATAAGGCCACTCATTATTCCAAAATTAAACTCAATTCAACCATAAAAAATTCTAACATGCTTTAACAATATAATGACATACATTTCTCAACATAGCATGCTATTTCACAGAGATTTCATATATAGCCACAAGGGCATCATATCAACATAACATTCCCAAATTCCCCTTCACATATACTCATAAAACCATAAAACCAAGATAAGCATTAAACTCACATTTTCTCCCTCAAGCATAAGATACCATATCATCCAAGCAATCATATCTAAAAGACCACCTAACAGGAAAACATAAGAGAGAGTTCTTATAGAGTTAAGTTCTATGGCACGATATGAGAATGATGAAAAAAGGAAACTCTATCGTCCTATTACCTCCCACACCACGGATGTGTCGTGACTCACCACCAATGATACAAGACTCTACTAGATGTGGAAATATAAGACTTTTAGAACCTAAAACCACTTTTATAAACTTGGCTCTGATACCACGTTTGTCACGTCCGGGGAGCACCCCCTAGAAGTTACATTGTATACTTGAACTCTCGGAGGTCTTATAAAAGCCCATAGTCATCATTCATCGCATTGTCTTAGGTAGATTTAGCGGAAAATTTAGAACTTTCATAGCACATCATATGCTAGAAGCATCACTTCATTTATATAAGAAATATCATAATAAATAGTTAATGACTCTAGTCTCATTTGTCATCCTAGACTCAACATCATTAGAGTAAATTAGAGACCTGACTCTTACAACTTAAATCATAATTACAATATGAATAGACTTTACCGTAAAGACACAACTTAGGAAATCCTTTAACTTAAGGATTCCTTTCCATGAGCTTGGGAATCACAAATAAATATCCTCATCATTTAAAGACATCCTTTAAGCATCCATAACCTACAATTTGTGTAAAAAGGTAGAGAAGAATGGGGTTAGTACAAGAATGCACTAAGTATGCCAACCATGCAAGAACATGAATTTAAAAGAGAAATTTTACTTGAAATCGTGCATTATGACTTTTTGGGAAAACATCATAAAACATTGATACATTAGCATTTATACAATTCACATACTTCATATAGGCATTTTTGAAGGCCAACCATCATATAAAATCATGCATAGGATTTAAGTCACATTTGGGGTCACTTTACAGTAACCTATTGCACTTTACAGGAAGCATATTTCCTTTACAGGGAACTTCTTCTTCTAACTCATCAACCTCCCAAGTAACCCTCTAATGATACTTGGTGCAATGCATCACCTTAAGATCACAAGTAAAACCATACATACAACCTACATAAGCCAACATATACCATCATAGAAGTATAATACATCATAGACACATTTAAGCCAAGACCATAAGGGCATTACTGTGAGCTCTAGTCATTATGCACATATACCTATTTTACTTCACATAGAACGTTATAAGACCTTACTCACAATCCCAATCTAAGTCTACTAGTGTAATGTACAAGTGAATCCCCATAACCCCTCACATACTTAGTAAACCTATCATGAGACCACAAGCCTTAAAACTTCATACATCAACATCACCAACATAGACAACTTCATTCATGTAAAGCAAGATATTCATCGTATAGTCATTAAGACCAACATTATGTATATAAGAACAAGAACATATCACCTATATCCATTAGGACTCATACCATTCACATCTTCATAATAAGCAGACAAATACTACCATGCCATGCATAAAGACATAACCATAATCATACACATTTGAACACCTTCCTAGAACTTCCTGAAGAGCTACTTGTGCAAGGTATAGGTAAGTTCATTACTCTCACCTATCCTAAGTAACCTCCCTTAGTTCATCCCAGTTAGGGTCCTAGTCATTTACTTACATTTTCCATTTTACTTTAGGAAAACTATAGCCTTAACCGACACTAAGAGCATGGGTGCTAACATGGAATTTGGTGTTGTAGAGCCATACACCAATGGATGGTGTTCTTACCTAGACAAGGTAGAACATTAACTCATGCTAGAACACTAAGTGAATTCACTTGCTAGATCCTATGTGAAAAGCATAGTTATGGAACTTGGAGGTACACATGGAAACCCTCTTTATGTCTAATCAGACATTGTAGTTATCCACTTATGGAAATATCACTCTATGTAATTTGGCTAAGAGGCTAACCACCTCGTGAGGTCTATGGTGACCTACCTTCGTACAATGGGAAGGGACACCCCTCATATTTCACTTCACTCGATGCTAAACTATGTTCCCTTTTATTGAAAAGCCTTTAATAACATTACTTTATAAAACATAGGCCTTAGGAGATTGACTCTTCATATGCTTAGCTCATAGGTCATAGATGAGAGTTCATCAACCTATCATCAAGTTGCCTGCAAGGACATAATCAATACATATATATTGGCAATAAAGTAAACAACACCAGAATAAGTGGACCATACAACACAATGCCATACAAGACTTCATCAACTAAAAATACTATAGAAAGTAGAAGGGAAGAGCCATTCTTACCAATTCATCAATCTTTGATCATCATTGATCAATGTACCTTTTTCCTCAACAATTAATGTATAGGTCAGTAGGTAAAAGTACTTTAATCATAAAAAAAACCATGTACAAGTCGCTACAAGATCATGCTACAACAAGTACGCTACATCGTCAATACACTATAAAGTAGAGATACGTAGATCACTTACTAGTATTCCTTGCTTTGATCACCATGATCAACATTCACAATATACCAATAAAATAATCTTGGGAAGTAGCTAAATACATATTAATCATGTATAAATCATGCTTCATCTACCCTAAAACTTAGATCACATCATATACATTGTAAATCTATAGGCTAAAATCATGTAAATCAAACATTACCAATACTACTTTGTTTTGATCGTCAAGGATTTACACCCAAATTAATCAATAACATAAATATAAGGCAGTAGCTACAAATTAACTTTACATAGACGAATGGTATATACATGTACTATAGTATCGATGTTACAGTGAAGTCCATACTTTAATAATCAATAAAAAGTAGAGATCAAGTATTCAAGCATCACTCCACATTCATCCAATATCACATAATTCATCATCACATTACCATGTAGGCAATAGATATAATCAATTTCAACATGTTAGAATCACAATTCAATCAACATCAATTCAAGATCACAATGCCCATACTTAGGATAAACGATAGTTCAAGGGAGCATGGATTCATCATGCAATTAGATTTGAATCCACTTTAAATTCATTAAATTATCATCAATTTATCATGATTAAGATTTTGAAAACGTTTTCATAAAGAATCCATGGCTAGATTGAAGAAGAAGATATTTGATCATATTTTCTCTTTGAAACATTTGAGATTAACTCTCTAGATGGAAGGATAACTAGAGATGAAGGATCACCATGCCTTACTGTAGAAGAAACATCTAAAACTTGATGAAGAACCCATAGGAATCCAAGCTCCAAGCTGTTCTTGAGCTTCACCTTCAATGGAGGTTCTAGAGAGAGTTTTGCTTGAGAGGGAAGTCTAATTTGTGTGAATTCAATTGGGATTGGGGGTTTCACGTTTTTGATCACTCAAATACACTAAAAAATAACCAAAAAAACATTTAGGGTCAGTCTAGCATGTGGGGTGAATTTTCCGTTCACCCAATAATGGGACAGCGTGGATGAAGTTAAATGCAGCCTGCATCGACGGCCAGCCATGGACGCCCCTTAGGCCAATCGACGGGCCGTTGGTAGCCTCCTTCATTTGGGTCAAAAGGTATCCTTTTTCTGAATATTCTCCAGGCTAAGTCCCAATCGACGCTTCAACATCGATGGGGGCGTAGGTGAACCTACTGGCTGTCGATGGAAGATCGTTAGTAGACACTGCCAAGGCAGTGTCCTAGCAGTTATTGGGTCCTCTTTGAGGGCCTTTTGCGGGGCCTTTGGGGAGTCGTACCCGGATGTTTCCAACGTAAATATATACCTTAACATGTCAAGGACCTTCCACATCAATTTCACCCAAAAGGAACACGTAAAACACATCCAAAAATGCAAGGTACACTCAAGACACACATGCACGTCTCAAGGGATAACTTTCGAACGTTGTGACGACCCGCAGGTACACCCTAGAAGTTAGGGAAACCCTTAGGTCGGAACACGGCATGCTCAACCTTTCAAAGGTCTTACACGAGCCTCTTAGCTATCATTCATTACATAAGACATGAAAAGTTGTGCGGAAATTTAAACTTCTCACGATAAATAATAATAAAGCAACTTGTTTTATAAATACTAAGGATAATCTCATTGTCACAAGCCATCTTAAGACACTACATAAATATCTTAGGGACACGGTCCTTTACATTGAAAGAAAATACATAATAAGTCTTAAAGAAGAACTAAAGAAATAAATAATATGCCCTCGAATATATGAGGACATACTTAGTCTTGAGAGAGTCAATTCCCAAGCTTGACTTCAAAACATCCACTTGCTTCCAACCTATACTTATAGAGCATAGAAAAGTATGGGGTTAGTACAAACATTGTACTAAGTATGGCATATGAAAAAACATGCAAAAGGGGACAATTTAGTTGACACATACAAGTCATGCGATTTTGATAAAATCTTTCATGAATTAAGTCACAAGACACCATTTAAAATCATCATTTACCACATAAGGCAAAACATCCATTTTCTCAACATAAAAGTATACTTATAGTGAATCCCAAAATTACACATGAAGTACTCCTATCCTAAGTTGTCCAAAGGCTCCCTTAAGTAAGACATAAGGAGATCACCCATACAACCTCCTCAATACCTACTCAAGAGATCCTTAAGACTACTAGGGGTAGGCTTACTTCATTTCATTTACAAATCAACACTCCATACTAAAGGCACTAGAGAAATATACTTGCATTTAAGAACTTCACATAAGTACTCCTCTCAAGTGGACTTACAAGTCACACAAAGCGCGATGTGAGAGTAGCATCCCATACTAATACCCCCACTATGTGCTCCTTGAGGATTCCATGAGATTAGATACACTACATTCATCATTCATAAGTTAATCATTTAAGACATAACTTGAAACGCTTTCTTAACACTATACTTAAAGTCACATTACTTTCATTTAAATCATATCATGACTTAATCATACATTTCATATAAGGACACACCAAGACTTCTCCAAATGTCGACTTGTGCAATGGATAGGTAATGTCCCATTCCACCACCTACCCTAAGTAGTACACCCTTAAGAAGACTTAGTTCATTTGCATACATTTGTGACGGCTCGCATTAACCGACATAGACCATGAGAGCTTGACATGGAATCCCGTTACTACCCTTACCGGATGAGAGATACCTACTTCCCTAAGGTAGGGTCATATTCTTTATCCTTTACATGGGTTCTCCAATAGCTACACCTATGCTGGCGCATAGTTGAGGGATAAGGAGATTGCTACTAAGTAACTCACTCTCTACTAACGAGGATCACATATCTCAAGAGGTACATTGGATACAACATCTCTGATCACGAAGTGTACCCACCCCTTCTTCAAATCATCTTGGTGCTAAGCATAACTCCCCCATGGAGTCTTAAACATTCATTGACTATGGGTTAAGAGACTACTATTGAATACCCCATCTCAACTCACGAAGTGTATCCAACCTTAAACCTATCTTGGAAAGCTCATTGGGAATAGTGAGGTTGCTACTAAACACTTCATCTCTACTCACGAAGAGTGTTCACCCCGAAATCCCACCTTTTCATACTTAGGAATAGTAGGGATGGTCTAGACACTTCATCTCTACTCACGAAAAGTGTCTACCCTACGATCCCCCATTTTCATTCAATGACTTCATTCATGCATTCAAGTGTGTGTGTGAGCACATGTGACCACACCTTTCACATAATGACCACTATGCATAACATTGACTTCTAGACATGCTCAACTCACATTTATCATAATTCACACATTATCATACTTCACATATCAAATACATACTTGATTTTGACATAAAACTTCAAGATGCTCATATCAACATTCCAACACATACTATACCTATACATATCAAAATTATCACTTCACATATCATGCCTTCAAGGCAATTCTCACAATACTCATATAACTTCATACAATTCAAGTAAACACCACCACCAATGGTGGAGTATACAACTCAACAACATTTCAACATTCTTAACCAAGATAGAACAACTTACCCTTCATCCAAGCCATTATCATCTATTCACAATTTATTGAATAATTTGTCATGAAATAGCCCTTAGGTCAGTAGCTAAAACCCAATAAAACCACCAAGAAACACAAACTTTAACATTCTATAATCGTGCTCATAAAACCCATTTCATAATGCAAAAGTTGATAAAAGAATAGACATGATTACATTGGGGTTTTGACATGAAAAAAATCATTTCAAACTAAGATCAACTCATTTTAGCCATTGAAACATTTTCATGCAACGACCCATACTTAGAGTCAAAGAATAAAGAAGATTGAAGTTTGCAATCCTTTTTGAAATCTCATTGAAAAGTCTCCTTGAATGAAAGAAGGTTCAAGTGTGTCTACCATAGCTTAATATGAAGAAACCCATGAGAATTTAATGAAGAAAACGTGAAGAACTTAGTCCTCTTCCTCGGAGCTTGAAGCTTCTTCAATGGAGGTTTTTGGAGAGAAATTTGATTTGATATTTAGGGTTTGAAATGATGGGTGAAATGAGATTTAAAATGACATAAATCAGTCCACAAATGATCCCCAAAGTTCCAAAAAGACCCCCATACCATTTGGACCCTTTTCCAACTTGAAATTTGTCTTAAAAACGTCGCGGCCAAATTTGGGACTTGGCTGCGCATCGCAGAACAAGCTCCATATTATGCCTCTCAACATTTTGAGGCACTGTACCTCGTGATAGAGGCGCGTCGTGAGGTGGACTTCAAGATCCTGCCCCTGCCGCTGCCTTGGCAAGCATCTTGACCCATATTTTGGTCCTCCTTGGGGGCCATTCAGGTGATCCCCGAGTAGTCATACTCGAACGTTTTGAAACTTGGTACATCCCTCTATTCATAGGAACCATTGAAACTCAATTTCACTTTAAATACATCCCCCAAAACTTCATACAAAATACTACGACACAGTATTTCAACTTCGACTAGTTTTCGGACGTGTTAGGCGTTTGACTTCCAAACGCTCCCAAACATTACGAACTGACTTCTAATGCTAAAATATACTATTTTAATACATTATTAACTCATGAAACACATTGAATCTCTATTTTGACCTATTCCATTTTTAGGGCGTAACAATACTTCCCCACATGGGTACATTCGTCCTCGAATGACAGTTAAACACTTCTGAGGACTTCATGGACACAACTAGCAGAATACCAAACAAATTATCAACGTCAAGAAATTCATACTCAAGACACAAACTCACAAGGACCATCAACTTCAAATCATTAAGCAATTAAGCAACATAAGCAAGTTGAAACAAGTTCCACAATTCACATCACACACTCATTTCATCATTTATGGAGGAACTACCTTCTCCAACATTAGTCATGCTCTTACACATCATTTCTACACATATTGACACCATCATTAATGAAAAAGCAATTAAATCAAAATTTGAAATTCTATACACTCCTTTACAATGAAACACACTCAAAATTCAAGAATTCACTTTCAAGCAATTCTCACATGAAGACATGACAACATAAGACACAAGACAATATAAACTAATTTCCTAACATTAACATAACAACCAAGAGGAATTATGACTTACCGGGACCTTCACTTCGTATTAGTCTCTTCTTTAGCTCCGAGAGCATAGAAACGATTCCTCTTTAGAGCATTGGGATCTGGACCATCATGAGTAGCGTGGTTGACCTCTTTCCCTTTTCCCTTGAAGGTAGGGCAATCTCTCATCTTATGACCCCTATTACATTATCCCCCCCCTTAGGAACATTCGTCCCCGAATGACACTTCTAATTATCTAGCTACAAGTAAGTCTTCTATAGAACATACGAATACATAGGCAATTCAATACTCCTCATTGGTGAATATTTGATTCACATATTAACATGATGGTGCAAATCCTTGAAACCTACTAGCAGTTTCACATTCATAGACTAAGGAACTCTTCCCTAAACTAGTCTCATCAAAGCATACAACATAAGTAAACACATAAGTCACACAAATCTGCAACCAACATGATGACTGAAACATATTAACTTCATACTAGTGCATAAAACCATACACAGTTAAACACATGAAAGACAAATTAAGGCTACGCACTCGAGACATCACTAGGAGTGTCTTCCCCTGCACCCCTAGACTTGAGTACGAAGAATTGTCGCCTCATTGGAGCCTCTTCACTTGGATCATTGGCTGAACTCTCTCCTTCCCTTTTTCATATGACCCGGTTTGCCAGAAATATAACAAGCGTTAGAGCCCATCATACACTCTCTTCCATGCAGTTTTCCACACTTCCTACAAGGTGGCCTCTCCTGAGGTGTATCTACTTCATTGTTTCTTTTTACTCTGGGCTCGAAATCCCTATCATAGCGACCCTTGGACTCTTAACACCAAGAATTCAAAATTTCATAAGGCACACAAAGATTTGAAGAAGGGAAAATTTTCTAAGCATTATGCAGTCTCTAATTCATGATAGTGGTGCACTTCACTACCATAACTTAGAAACTACTTAACGTGGTTGATATGAGCCTGATGTCTTGGATATTTAACCTAATGCTCTGAAATCAAGTTTGTCACAACCCGGATTCTGGAATCCGAATTGCAACCGGCATCGTTGACCTCTCAGAGGTCGCAGACAATCCTACTTACGTCATCATTACATTCGTTAGGTTAATTTTAGCGGAAAATTTGAAACTCTTTATTTTCTTTAAAGTGTACATAGACTTCATAGTTATAATATGCATATGCG
Organism: Solanum sitiens; assembly: GCA_016801875.1. Classification (NCBI taxonomy): domain Eukaryota; kingdom Viridiplantae; phylum Streptophyta; class Magnoliopsida; order Solanales; family Solanaceae; genus Solanum; species Solanum sitiens. Next base: position 2,248,539 of record JABWTJ010000218.1, read on the forward strand.
TATAAAGAAGTTCATTGCTCATGTGTATCAACCATCTAATAAAGAATCATTCAATCTTGAAATAAATAGTCTTATAGCATAAGTAACAATTGCCGAAATGGCACCATTACATAAGTCTGAACAAAATAGGAAAGAAATACTAGTGGAACATACTCCACTAGACGAAACCTATTACTAAGCTAGAAACATAATGGCAGGCATCCTCGAATGCATGAGGACCTACCAAGTCCGGATGAAAAGCTCTGATGTCCGAACAACTGCAATGAATGTCTTCAACACCCTCCTGAACCTGCACCTAAAATAGTATAATGTATGGGATTAGTACACACTTGTACTAAGTATGTGTGTATGCAAATACACACCAAGGACATGCATGATTAAGAAGAGATCTCTCCTAACGATATGAATTATGGAAAGCCAAGTCAGTTGGACTTGCCAAATCAGATTAGGAAAGTCATGCTATGAGATTAACATGCATCATCATTCTTTTCATATTGCACACACCACATAACATATTTCATATAGCACATACATATATTACATATCATTCGTTCATATGCCTTGAGACCTTGGAATCACGGACTTAACATTAGGACTTCCCAAAATGAGGGCTCAACATATGGGACCTCAACTAGGGATCCTTCTTTAGCAAACACAGAGTCTGCTTCATACATTCATACGTACTTTGTTTTCATTCGTTCGTAGGTTGGTGTGAACACCAGCTATACCTAGGATATTGTTTAAGACTCTCATCGGTTTCGCTGTGTAATGACCAAGAATGACCTAGTGTCATTACTTGAGTCTAGTTCACCTCTTGATTATCCTATCCAAACACCTTTGGTATCATTCATTTCATTATCTTTCATAATTTGAGGAACTTCAACTTTAACCGACATAGATCATGTGAGCATCATGAAATCAAGTGTCTTCCCCACACCGAAAAGAGGTGGAGTCACTGGCCAAGGTGAAACCAAAACATCCCTAGCTCGCTTAGGTGGAAAACCACTGGCTAGTTCCCTATGTTGGCAGCATAGTTCAAAGACTAGGAGATTTAGGGAGACCCATACCCACCTTGGTGGACAGTCTCATCTCATGAGAATTACGTGAACCTCCGCCCTTCCCGAAAGAAGGCATCACCACTCATAGCTAGACTATCGGTGCTCCGTTTAAAGTTTATATTTACATTCAACTCATACATCGTCGAAGTTTGCTTCTAGCATGAGGTAGTCATAGCTCATTAGATGATTTATCATCTCTTCTTTACGTATTAAGTGTGAATTGTCATTACACTTACATATAGAGTGTGATTGAGACTTGTCTCTTAATATTCAACACTCTCTTAGGTGAGTACTTTTGGTGACCTTATATTGGCGTAGGTACAACTTGTCTCACTTGCACTAGACTTATATTGTGATGCCACCCTGTTCTTTCTTAACATCTTTTCATTTCATCTTTACTCACCTTTCATTATTTGTTCATCGTATAACATACATATGCTCTCTTGGAAGTTACTTTGAGGGACATTGATTCTAGGCGTAGATACAACTTGTCTCACTTGTACTAGCCTATCCTCATGTAGCCACTCTTTCTTGATTTTTTTCATCGTTTAGCATAAATATACTCTCTTAGAAATTTCATTTAGTGACAATGATTTTTAGGCGTAGATGCAGCTTGTCTCACTTGCACTAGCCTCTTATCATGTTGTCACTATTTTCATTAGCATCATAGTATAACATAATTACTCACCTTATTATGTGAATGTTCATTTCGTCATATGCCAATGCACTTGGCCTTTTAGTGTGTTTCACACTCTTACTTAACCCTCCTGGGTTCACATCATTTCATTACATACATCTTAGGTTCACTTACTTTTAAACGTACGCTGGACTTATGGATTCATACGTACAAGCCATGAGGCTTCGTTCATAATTCGTCTAAGTGACTCATACTTACCCAAGATTATGTGGTACAAGACTTATGCATCTTGTAAGTATGCCAAGGTCTCGATTTCGATTCCTATAGGCAGCTTTCATTAAGTAGTTATTCACGTAAGACTTATGCATTAATACGGAATTGGGCAAAGGAACCCAATTTCAAATCCCTTGAGCAATACTTAGTCTGATATTAAATTTTTATTTAAAATTTCAGCTTGGGGACCCAAGTTCAAACCCAACACCTACATTTCTTTTTCTTTCTTTTCTCTCCTTGACTTTTCTGTTTTTTACCAAGAGGATGTGAGATCGATCCCCCACAACCTCATTTTATTATTCTTTAATTTTTCTCCTAACTCCCTCACCTATCCGAGAGGTTGTGGGTTCGATTCCCACACACCTCATTTAATTTTTCTTTAGTGTTCTCCTACTTTTCTCACCTATCTGACGGGTTGTGGGTTCGATCCCCACACTCCACATTTTATTTATTTTCCCTTTTTCTCTTATTTCTTCACTAGCCTTACCCCATTTCGAATCCCCCTCACCTCACTTTAAATATTAATTTTTCAGCAGCCTTGATATAGTGAGGTCTTGGGTTCAATCCTTGATGACCTCACATATTTAAATAACTTTTTTTAACTCTCCAATTTTTCCAGTAACTTAGCCGAAACCAATTTCCAGCAAATTTGGAAATTTGATCACGCTTTCCAGTCCATTTCGTCAACAATTTATACGTTAGATTTTTGGACAATTCATTGGACATTTCGTACGTTTATTTTGTGCATCTTTGTGGTTACATTTGATCAAGAATTTTCACTCAATTCAGCAACATTACACCACTTATGAACATCACAATTTACTTCAAGTAATTGCATACAAAATACAAGAATTTAACATGCATATTACTCACTTCAACCCATGACCAAAGTCATGGCATACACAATGCACACACACGTTTAACACATAGATTCAGAAAGCATCTTATTACTCACATAATTCAGAACATACATAATTGAACATCATCATCACAAAAACACCTCACATCCCTAAATTCTACCAGCAAAACATACCCAACCTACAAAATCAATGGGAGCTAGTGACAGGGACATGCAACGGGGAACATTCCTAGTTTTTGGATTAGAATTCGACTGAAACATAGGGGTCTCTTGGGAAAGGGACCAAGAGGAAGAAAACCCATACCTTTTTTCATTGTTTAACACCTTTAAAATCTGATCTTAAGTGCTTCCAACTCCCACTAAACACAAATGCTTCTCCAACAAAACTCACGCGCAAACCGTTTGAAAAATGCTTTCGCTTTTCGTTTCTAGTTTAGTTTTTCTTTTGAGTTTTTGTGTGCAAATTCTTCAAGTGATGAACTTTGATTTTTTTGTTCTTTTTGCTGATAAATAACGTGAGAAGAGAGTGGAGAAAGTCGTGAGAATGAGAGTGGAGAGAGATGAGAGTAAGTGTAGGAGTTTTAGTTGAAGACTTAGTCAAACTAGGAGTCCTTATTATTTATTAATTAAAAATCTGATTTTTTTAAGGTTTAGGTGAAATGACTCATCATACCCTTACATAAATCAGATAATTAATATTAATTAATTAAATTTAACATTGGTTCCACCAAGGATCGAACCCGGGTAAAGCTTTACTTGCGAAAAGGGTCAAATTTGACCAACCCTACCCGAATTGCCCACCTTTTTATATTAATTAATTAATTAATTAAATATTTAGTGTAATTACAATACTACCCCTAGCCTGGAAAAGACCATTTTACCCCTAGACCCTCCAAACCTTAGATTACCTCTTTCAAGTCCGGTAAAAACTCATCCGGGTTAATCTCTTCAATTCGGGTGCCCTACATGGCTAGTCCCAACCTTGATAGCTCAACTAACTCACCAAGTTGGTTGGCTTTGCTAGTGCATAGGTTCTGAGGTCTGGTTCTACGCGCATTAAGCCGTGTGAACCCGGTCTAATCTAGGCATTCTAGGTACGCTTAGGCATTACTTAGCATAGTCATTTTCGGGTTGTTATACTTCTGGACATTCTCAACTCACATTTATCATAATTCAGACATTATCATACTTCACATATCAAATGCATACTTCGTTTAGACATAAACCTTCAAGATGCTCATATCACCATTCCAACACTTACCATACCTATACATATAAATATTATCACTACAAATATCATGCCTTCAAGGACATTCTCACAATACTCATATAACTTCATACAATTCAAGTAAACACCGCCACCAATGGTAGACCATACCACTCAACAACATTCAACATAACTTAACCAAGATATAACAAATTACCCTTCATCCAAGCCATTATCATCTATTCACAATTAATGAATAATTCGTCATTAAATAGCCCTTAGGCAGTATCTAAAACCCAATAAAACCACCAAGAAACACTAACTTTAACATTATATAATAATGCTCATAAAACCCGTTTCATAAGCCAAAAGTTGATAAAAGAATAGACATTATTCCATTGGGGTTTTGACATGAAAAAGATCATTTAAAACTAAGAACAACTCATTTTAACCATTAAAACATTTTCATGAAAAGACCCATACTTAAAGTCAAAGAATAAAGAAGATTGAAGTTTGAAATCCTTTTCGAAATATCTTTGAAAGGGCTCCTTTGTAACGTTCCTGAAAAATTTCGTGTCTAGTAGAGAGACCAATAGGTCTTTAAGAATGCGCATTGGGGGTACATAGGCACCCCGATGCCCAATATTAAAAATATTGGGCATAGTATAGAAAATTGGCTAAGGGGTGTTAGTCAATTTCTATAATATTATCCAAGTAATCGAATCATATTCCAAGCTTGTTTAGAAGTAGTACCTGCAATTAAGACCCTAAGCTAAGAAAAATATTCTTTAACCATATATACCAACTGACACATTAGGTACTAGCATCCAAGTGTCAAGCCTAGTACCATAGTACATAACCATTTAAAATGATCATGTAGAGTAAGCAGTGCCCAAGGACATAGTGAGGATCCTTGGGACAAGTAGTAGATATTACAAAAGAATCTTCCCAATAGTTAGTTAGGAAAATGCAAGAAGCATGGGATTGCACATGGGCAAGGAACGACCGAGGGGACCACCCTAACCAATTCGGTTAAAGCGGTTGGGGGGACCATGCACGTGTGGGTCCAACCGTGTGGGACCAGCCCCTCTAACCAACCCTAGGCCCTAACCAACCAACTTAACTACCCAACCACCCCTAGACCGACCTAGTACGGATAGCTAAGCCACTCGACAACCTAATACCTTGTCGGGTGACACACACTTAATCTAACTAACTTAGGGACAACCTAGTACCTAACCTAGGATTCTCCAAAGAGTTGGTTATTGTCCTAACCACTTAGGGGAACTTTAGTAATTACCCTAGGTGACTTAATTAATTAATTTAGCAACATAATTAATTAATTTAAAAGGATAAAACCGAAAATACAAAGGGAATTGCCAGATTCGATCAAGACAAGAAAAAGACAACCTAGTACCTAACCTAGGATGGTCCAAAGAATTTGTTATGGTCCTAACCACTTAGGGGTACTGTGGTAATTACCCTAGACTATTTAATTAATTAGTTTAGCAACTTAATTAATTAAAATAATAGGACAAAACCGAAACTACTAGGAAAGATACCAAAAATGGTCAAGTCAAGAATCTTCCAATCCTAGTCAATCTAGGAGGGGCGTTTATGTAATTAGCTAATTGGTCTACCTTAATTAGGTTATATAGTACAAGTAGAATTACTTAAAATTCAGTTTATAAAGACTTAGACACGTTATCCACTACAAGAAAAAGTTATAACTAAATCAAGAGAAAAATGTGAGAACAAGAGACCGTGACCAAACCCTAGGGGACTAGCAAGAACGTTCAAGGTTTCTTCGTGCAAAGTTCGTAGTGATCTTCGTAGATTTAATTCTACAGCAAGGTATGGGTTTTCTCTCATGGAATCCTTTCTCCAAGAGGCTTTTCAAACGTTTTACTTCATGAAAATTGAAACTAGGGTTGTTCCCAAAGAATCGCATGTTCATCTCCCTAGTTCTTCCGATTTCCAATTCTTGTAGTATAGTAGAATGATTCTCGATGCTTTGCTGGTTGTATGTGGTGTTAACTGATCTTATATGTGTGTTTAAGTGATTTATATGTGGTGAGAAATACACGTGATCAGATCCGCATGCTAGGGTGTTATTTACATGAACGTTGAATGTTATAATACGTAATTGTGATCGAGAATATGAGTTGATTATGAGTTATTCGTGAATTGATTTTATATGTTAATTAAAGGTTACATGTTGACTTCTTTAAACATGTTAGATCGCTATATTGTATCCATGAATAACCAAATTGGCTTGTGTTAATATTGAATCTGATTTTGTGCCAACAAAATGGGCTAGTACCAATAGATTCAAAAGATGCAAAGTGATCTTATTATAAATTCAATAAACTCATAAAATAGGGTATGCCAATCAATGGGAAAAGTCCCAACATACCCTATCCACACAATTTGTAACGCCATAAATCTTACAAAGAGTCGATAGCAATCATAAAGAATGATATAAGGTTAGTAAGTGACGTGAACAAGGTAAGGTGAGTAAAGAGATAACTTAGAGTTAAGTTATAAGATTGACCTAATATAGTGTTAAAAAGAAGTGAGACGAGTCTCAAGAACACTTAATCATTACGTCAATAATACTAGCAAAATAGGGTGCTAGAGTCCGTGAGACAAGTCTCACTGACACCATGATGATAAAGTAAAGTTTCAAGAGCAGAATCATCAAGTAAAGATAGGGATGACCAGTCATCCATAGAGTAAGTAAACCTCATAACTAGAAGCAAGCTTCCATAATGTAATGAGTCAACTCTAAATAAGAAGTTAAATTTGAGCTTAGCACCGATAGACTAGTAATGAGCTTGTGCCATCACATGTAAGTCTCATGAGACGAGATCGCCAGGGTCTCAGTACGTCTCCTAGTATTTGAACTATGTCTCGCCAGCATAGGGACTAGCGGGGGGGAAGCCTCCCCCCCCCCCAAGAATTCTAGGTAGTTTCTGTTTCACTTTGGGCGGTGATTCCACCTCTTTTCGGTGTGGGGGAGACACCGGATTTCATTTCTAGATAACATGATCTATGTCGTTTATAGCTCAGTACAAGCATTCGGTTCACTATTGCCGTGAACCCCCCTTTACGATGTGGGGAAAACATCGACCGATTCACCTTAGCCGGTGAATCCCCCTTTTCGGTGTGGGGAAGACACCAAACATGGTTCACGTTAATCGGTGAATCACCTCTTTTCGGTGTGGGGGAGACACTGCATTTCATGTAGCTCGCATGATCTAATTCCGTTAAAGCTAAGAGAACTATCCAAGAGAGGAAGAAAGAATAAAGAAGCATGTCTAAAGTGAACAATCGAGCAAGGGAGTAGAATTATAAGTTCATAGTGAACTAAGTAAAGTAAGAGCTTAATAAAAATTAATCAATAGCGTTTGATAGATATAACAAGGGGGTATAGCCAATAAAGATTGGCTTATTAATTTATGTTACCCAACAAGAAGAAGAATGAAAAATCTAACTCATAGGTAAGTAGCCAATGGTGTCCTTAGTCTTGTGAATTGCTTACTCGATTCATTGTAGGTATGGGACTACAATGAATCATTGAACTTGTAAGTGAAACATAAGATCAAAGGATATCATTGAACTACACAACAAGAAGATAGAAGAAATTGAAAATTAAACTAAGTATAGAAAAGGTGACTCTCGGCCTAGTAAGCAAAAATATAAACGTGTGTTTAAGTTGTTCTAAAATTATGTTCATGATTCCAAGGTCTTATGTTCATACAGAAAATGAGTTGTATGCCTTAATTGCATGAGAACGTGTCATATTTACATCATTAATCAAGAATAACATTTTAGGTAAGAAAGTGACGTTGTGACCATAACTTGACACTTTGTTTAGGAAAGAGATTTCCTTGTTCATGCATCGTCCCTTATGTGTTATGTTCATACACCCATACTTACTACAAGTGTGTACTAACCACATATATTTTTACCATTTTTATAGACACAGGTTCTCAAGAAGGTTGAAGTCCATCGAAGCAGTTTGGAAAAGCGATCTCCAGACTTTGGTAGGTCCTCTTGAGTTCGAGGATGCTACATTTAATTATTCTAGCTTAGTTCATTAGATTTAGATAGTGACTACTGTCCCTAGTGTTTCTTTCTAAGTATTTATTTCAAAGCGTTGTAATAAGGACAATTGGCTCGATTAATTATTTCATTGTTTAATCTATTGATAGATGGTTGTAAAGTTTGAGCCAGTATAATATCACTCTTATACAAAACTATATGAAGTCTTATGTATACTCCGCTACGTAGTAATTTTTTTTTTATTTTCCGCAAATTTAACTGTATGATTGTGATGAATCTAAATAAGAGGATTGTCTGCGACCTCTGAGAGGTTAACGACGCCGTTCGCGTTTCGGATTCCAAAATCCGGGTCGTGACATCCTTGAATGAAACAAGGTTCAAGGATGACTACCATACCTTAATATTAAGAAACCCTCGAGAATTTGGTGAAGAAAATGTGAAGAACTTTGTCCTCTTCCTTGGAGCTTGAAGCTTCTTCAATGGAGGTTTTATGTGAGAAGGTTTTTAAAGAGAAATTTGATTTGATCTATAGGGTTGAAAATGATTCGTGAAATGAGGTTTAAAATGAGCTAAATCAGTTCACAAATGATCCCCAAAGTTCCCAAAAGACCCCCACACCATTTGGACCCTTTTCCCACTTGAACTTTGACTTAAAAATGTCGCGGCCAAATCAAAGACTTGGCTGCGCGTCGCGGAGCAAGCTTTAGATTATGCCTCTCAACATTTTGAGGTAGTGTTCCTCGTGCTAGAGGCGCGTCGCGAGGTGTACTTCAAGATCCTGCCCCTACGCGCTGCCTTGGCAAGAATCTTGACCCATGTTTGGGTCCTCCTTGGGGGCTCTTCGGGTGGTCCCCGAGGAGTTGTACTCGGATTTTTTGGCACTTGGTACATCCATCTACGCATAGGAACCATTGACTCTCAATTTCACTCTAAATACATCCCCAAAAACTTCACTACAAAACACTATGACACTCTAGTTCAACTTCGACTAGTTTTCGGAGTTCCTGGCCGTTTGGCTTCAAAACTCTCCCAAACATTACGAACAGACTTCTAATGCTAAAATATACTATTTTAATACATTATTAGCTCATGAAACACATGTGAAGCTCTAGTTTGACCATTCCATTTTTAGGGCGTAACAAACGTCTTGAACGTTATTAGACGTTTGACCTCCAAACTTCATGAAACTTAATATACTGCCTATAAAAATCATTAATACTCATATAAGGACCTCATATGCTCATGACATACAAATATAAACACGTATAGACACCTGAGGCGCATATGTGTCTAGTCGTCGAATGTCTTAGTTGTCCCTTGACGTTTGACTTCCAATTTATCAAATTCATTACTCAGCGCCTCAATACCACATTATTAACCAATTTAGTACTTTATACCCTTATTACAAACATGTTAGGCTTTAGAAACCCTAACTCATTTTAGGGTCTTACATTTCAGTGACGACATCTTGGTATATTCGAAAAATGTGGGTAAACACATGGACAATTTGAGGGTGGTGTAAAAAGTGCTTAAGGGGAACCAATTATTTTCCAGGTATATAAAATGTGAGTTTTGGTTGAGGTCGGTGGTGTTTCTTTGTCATATTATGTCTACTGAGGGAGTTGAGGTTGATCCAAGGATAACGAAGGCGGTGAGAAACTTGCCTAGGTCATTTACTCCAACCGACATTAAGAGTTTATTGGGTCTAGTGGGTTATTATATGAGTTTTGTGGATTATTTTACGTCCATTGCATCTATCTTGAATACTTTGACCTAAAAGAGTGTGAAATTTGAGTGGTCGGATGTATGTGAAAGAAGCTTCCAAATCTTGAAAGATAAGCTTACTTCCACTCTAGAGTTGACTTTACCGGAGGGAACCAAAGGATTCGTTGTGTATTGTTATGCATCCCCAGTGGGCTTGGGGTATGTTCTTATGCAACATAAGAAAGTACTAGCCTATGCCTCTAGCCAACTTAAGGTGCATGAGAAGAACTATCCAACTCATGATTTTGAGTTAGCGACCATGGTAATTGCCTTAAAAACACGGAGGCATTACTTGTATGGTGTTGATGTTGATGTGTATACCGACCACAAAAGTCTTCAATATGTGTTTACTTAAAAGAAGTTAAATCTCCGACAAAGAATGTGGTTTGAATTGTTGAAAGATTACAAAATGAGTGTTCTCTACCATCCCGGCAAGGACAATGTTGTTGAGGATGCTCTAAGTCGTATGACCAATGGTAGTGTGTCTCATGTTGAAGAAGCCAAGAACGACCTAGTGAAGGATCTTCATAGGTTGGCTCATTTGGGTGTTACGTGCGAAGATGCTCCAAATGGTGGTTTTATGGTCCATCATAACTCCGTATTATCTTTGGTGGTTGAGATGAAGTCCAAACAAAACCTTGATCAACCCTTGATGGAGTTGAAGGAGTCGGTTCTTGGTAAGATTAATGAGTCATTCTCCTTAGGGGGATGGTGTCTTGAGGTATCAAGGAAGGTTGTGTGTTCCCAATGTACATGGCTTGAGAAACCGGATTCTTGAGAAAGCTCATGGATCCCGTTACTCCGTTCATCCGGGTTCGACAAAGATGTACCTTGACCTTAGAGAGGTGTTTTTTTGGGAAGGATTGAAAAAGGACATAGCGGAATTTGTCGCTAAGTGTCAAAATTGCCAACAAGTGAAAGCCGAACATCAAAAGCCGGGTGGTTTACTTCACAAAATCCAAGTTCCTACTTGGAAGTGGGAAGACATAAATATTGATTTTGTGTTAGGTTTGCCTCAGACACAAAATCAATATGACTCCATATGGGTGGTTGTGGATATGTTGATCAAATCCGCTCATTTTATTCCCGTCAAGTCTACTTACTTGGCAGAGGATTATGCAACGATCTTCATAGATGAGACTGTGTCGCCATGGAATCCCGTTATCTATCATATCGGATAGGGGTGCACAATTGACATCTAGGTTTGGAGGTCATTCAAAACAGCGTTGAGTACCAAGGTGAAGTTAAGCACTGCTTTTCATCCTCAAACGGATGGTCAAGCGGAGCGTACTATTAAAACCCTTGAGGATATGTTTAGAGATTGTATAATTGATTTCAAGGGAAATTGGGATAAGCACTTGCCTTTGGTTTAGTTTTTATACAACAATAGTTACCATTCATCTATATCTATGGCTCCTTATGAAGCTTTGTATGGTAGGAGGTGTAGATCTCCTATTGGATGGTTTGAAATGTGTGAGTCATCACTTTTGGGTCCCGAGTTTATTTATATGACCTTGGAGAAGGTTCATATTATAAGGAATCTCTTGAAAACATCCTATAGCCGGCAAAAGTCTTATGCCAACCATAGGAGAAGAGAATTAGAGTTTGAAGAAGGTGATAAAGTTTATCTAAAAATTTCGCCTATGAAAGGGGTCGTTAGATTTGGCAAGAAAGGGAAGTTGAGTCCTCGTTATGTGGGTCCTTATGAAATCTTGCAAAGGATTGGTAAGTGTTCATATGAGTTGAGGTTACCTAGTGAATTGACTTCAGTTCATTAAATGTTTCATGTTTCCATGCTTAAGAAGTGTATCGGTGATCTCGAGTCTATTCTTCCTATTGAGGGTCTTGGTGTGAAGGAGAACCTATCTTATGAGGAGGTTCCGGTTCAAATCCTTAATAGGCTAGTAAAGAAGTTAAGGAACAAAGAGGTGGCTTCCGTAAAGGTGTTATGCAAGAATCACCTAGGTGAGGGTGCAACATGGGAGGAAGAGGCCGACATGAAGTCCCATTATCCTCATCTATTTGATAACTAAGGTTAGTTGTTATTACTAATAATGAAATTAATAACTAAATTTTAAGTTTGTTTGAATCTTGGTGAAGTTTTTCAAAAATAATCATGTCACAGTAAATTACAGTGAAGTTATGCATATATACTTGAAAATTTGCAATTCTTCTTGTTTTGGGTTATGTTGCGCATTTTGATATGGTGAGTATTTATGAAATGATAATGAACATATTTATAGCTTGAGTCTTGGCATTATTGACTCATATATGATATGTTGAGTTCATGTTGTTGTGAGAAAGAAATTCCTCATGATGTGATTTTGAGCCTTATGTATTGTAATTGAAGTTTTTGAATTGATGTGTTTAAAACTGCCATGGTTGAAGTTATAACTCATGTTGTTATGTATTGTTGTTGGTTGGGCTGCTAGTTTTGAGTTTATTCCCTCCTTTCAAAATATTTTAGTGTCATTCGGGGACGAATGTTCCTAAGGGGGGGATAATGTAACACCTCTAAAAGTCCAAGACCTTATCTAGAGCCTAACATAGGTGTCAAAAGGTTTAGACACTGTTTTAAGGTCATAAATAATGAATATATGTCATTTAGGAAGTTTTGGAATCAAAATGTCAAAGAACGTCCATGACGTCAGGAAACTAGTTCAAATGAGGTACTAGCATGCCTTAGCTTATTTGACAAAGTTTTAGGAGTCGGAAAGTGATAATATTTGGTTTAAATCTATATAACACGGATTAGAGTTAGTTTATAGTCAAAACGTCTGGGTACGACTCCGCAAGGACAAACCAAGGGTCCTTGAGGAGGACCTATGAAAATGTGGCTAAAAGCTGTCAAGAGACAGTGTCACTAACGTGGGCCATCGAAGGGGCGTGGTCCAATCGACGGGGCGTCGATGGCCACCGTCGATGGACACCTAGACAACAGGACCAACACGATGGACCAACAGGACGGTTGGTACCTTAGACATCGTTTGACAAATAGGGCGTCGATCGTGGTCTCATGTGTGAAGACTGTCTTTTGCTGCATGTTTTTAAGTTAGACAAATTAATTAATTGGGTGCTTAGAGGGAGGTCTAATAAAGTTGTTTAATGACCTATATGAAGACCCTAACCTGATTAGACTAATCTAACCCTCATAATTTCCCAAACCCAAGTTGCTCTTCCTTCTCTCTTCTTTCTCTCTCCCAAGTAAAAGAATATCATAGAAGGTCAAATTCAAGGGGTTGTAGGGATGCTAAATATCAAAGTTTCTCCATCAAACTCCATCAATAACGAAGGTATGAGATTCGTTTCACATTTGGGATCTCATTCCCCAAAGAGTTCCTTCAAATTGATTTCAAAAACATGAAATTCAAGTGGGTTTTCTTCCAATACAAAATTGATATTGTGAATTGCTTTATTTATGATTTATTTTTGATATAATGAGTAGATTAACATTTATTATTATTCAATTATACTACTTCTTGATGGATTGGTATAGATTGTAGAAGATGACCTTTTTCCCTAAACCCTAGGTTGTGATCTTGAATTGAATTGAATAGTATTGGTACAATTCACATGGTTAATGTGTGAATTACGATCCTATGTTGTTGTTATGCCAATTTATGAATATATTGAGATGAATTGTAATCCTATCATGCTAGTTCTTGAGTAATTGATCTAGGTTGTGAAGTAGATTGTGAACTTGACCTAAGTCTCTTATCTTATCCTATGGACTAGTGATGGATTGTGGTGTAAGTATTCAATTGACATCATTATTATGTTTGTTACTATTATGTGGTGGTATTACACCCGTTGTTGGGTTAAATTGAGTATGGTTAATTGTAAGACTATGATGATGGTATTGTGAAAGAAGATTGAGGTAAGTCTTATGGTCTCAACTCTTTACATGAATTATGGTTGCTTGTGATTAAGTGATGATGTTGTATTGAAGTATGCCTTATATTAAGATTGATAGGGTTGGTATAATGTTGAATTAAAATGCCTTGACTATTGTTTGTGAGGTGTTGTCTAAGATGTAAATGTTATAAGGATGGTGATAACTTACCAATGTGCCTTATCATTAATGATTATAAAAATGTGCTAACCTCACATGTATGAATTGTAATGAAAGGAAAATACTCATGCAATTCATATTGAGCTATGATGATGATGTTTATATAAGGGATATACCCTATGACTTACATTAAGCTATGATGATTAAAAAAGGTATTAAAGACATTTCAAAAGGCACTCTAGCTTAGCACCGAGAGAACTGGAGTGAGGAGTGTCCCTTCCCACATAGTGAAGGTATGATCACTAATGTACTCTTGAGATTGGAGACTATAATGCATGTAGCATAAGAAGGGTCCCAACTATATCTCCTATTTCTTGAACAATGTAGCCCCCATAGGAATACTAGCTTGTGGATCCACATAGTTACTGTGTTCATGTTTTACCTTGGGAAGTAGTCCGCATTCTTTCGGTGTAGGGTTCCATGACACCGGATTCCACATTAGCTCATGTGGTCTATGTTGGTTAAGGCAAGATGTTCCCAAAGGTAAAAGAAGTAATGAATGAAATCTAACTAGGATGACCTAAGGGGTTTATCTTAGTCTAGGTAGCAGTATGAGACTCTACCTATACATTGCACTAGTTAGCCTTGAGGGAAGTCATAGAAGGATGTTCTGATGTATGTATATGTTTATAAATATAAATGAGATGTATATGATGATCTTACATGTTGATGGTACCATATGATGTTGAATTCACTTATGAGTATATGTTTAATTTGTATTGCTAAATTATGTTGTTATGTACTATTAATGATATGATATGTCAAGTTGGACATTGGTTATGGTTTGTTCGGTTTACTTGATTAAGTAAGGTTATGGGGCTTTGCTTTGTCATTGCACTAGGTGACTTAATGAGGGTTCATGAGTAGTTGTCTTGCCTTGGTTATGTTTTAATGAGCTCTTATCTAAGCTTGTTGAGGTTATATCTTGATGATAGAGTTGTCTTGTTTATATGTTCAAGTATGTTAGTATGCATGAACGGTTTGGTTAGACTTAGTATGATGAACATGGTCTTGACTTGATGATTATGCATAAATGACTTGTATTTATTCTTGAATGTGCATAATGCTTTTCAAATGTAAAATGACATGCTTTAATGAAATGTCCCTTTCTAGCATGATTTCATTATGTGTGCATATGTCTCATACTTAGTACATGTGATGCACTGATACGCTCAAATTACACTTCTTTAAAGATGTATAAGCGGTTGTATCAAGTAAAGAACCCAACAAGTAGATTGGGGTCGATCCCACGAGGAAAATAGTTTAGACTTAACTTCAATGTACAATTACGTCTATTTAGTCAAGTCTTTTCCGAAAATAGGTATATAAAGGGGGGTTTTGTGAAATAAAAGTGTTTAATTATTTCTAAGTAAAACAAGTAACAAGAGTAAAACTTTGGTGTTTATCAAGTTGTGAGAGAAATGAGGGTGTAAGTGTTCCCCGGAGGTTCATAACTCGGTAATACTAGCTATAACAATTCTTTCCTATTATCTTGCATGCAAAGTCATAAGTTATGTATCGCTAAATCCTTGGTCAGGCATTTAGAGAATTTCACCCCGTACCTTGGTCCGACTACGTGTGTCTAAGATACTAACCCTTACCTTTACTTAATATTAAACATCATATTCGATGTATGGCTTAGTTATAACTTTGCACCAATCAAAACTAGTCTATTAAATAGTGTCCCACTAAATCTATGTTGATATTTTATCCTATTAACTACCCCCTTGGTCCGGCAAGTACAAATAAGGCGAGTTCTAAGGCATGGACTCATTAAAAAGACTTCCATGCGAAAGAATTATCAATGCATGCAAGAACCTATTTAAAAATTGTTATTTAGCGAGTTTTACTTTGTAAATCACTCATGATTCCCACAACCGTAGTTGTGGATTTAGTTACTCATGCCTAGAAGAACACAATTCATAGTTAATAAACAATAATTCATGAACTTACTTTGACAAGTTTAAAGAAAATCCAGAAATTATACTTGAAACAACAAAATTCACTTGAAAATCTATTCCAAAAACTTGAATTATTTGCCCAAGTTGCAAAACAAATCTCCAAGAAAAAAACTATGAAAATACTAAAAGAATCCAACCCCCAAAACAAGGTTTTACACGATATTTATAAAAACATTGTCCTAAAATAAAAGGAAAACAAATAAGGAAAGTTTGTCCGAAAAACACGGCTTCAATCGACGACCCCACAAACGGTCCGTTGTTCAATCGAAAGAGCGTCGACTGCCTTCATAAGTCCAGACTTATCTTTTTCTTCATCTTTCACTTTTGCATCTTCTGTGATCCAATCGACGGACCAACAGCATGGTCCGTCGATTAACAAACGGTCCATCGATGCTTCTCGTCGTTCCATACATAGTTTTTCTCCAACATCGGGTACTGGGACATTCTCTTATCAGATAGACGATTCAACAAAATGGTCCATCAATCAATCGATGGATCATCGATCCTTCCGTAGCGCCACACTTGGTTAGAATTTCCCGAGTTGCTTGCAGAGATCTAAACCTACAATCGACGGTCACCACCTACGGTACGTCGATGCCTTCGTGGGTCACTTTTGCACTAAATCATCACAACCTTCTGCGTTTTGTTTTTTTGGACAGCTTTCATGCTAAACAAAGTTAAAACATATGAAAATTACTACAAAAAGGCTCTAGACACATATCAATGTTAAGGAAAAAGCATTCAAAGTACCGTGAAACCACGGTACATCAACACCCTCAACTTAAATTCGTTGTTTGTCCTCAAGCGACGCACTATGACTCACCACAACACTTTTGTACAAAAGTTTCCTCTTTTACCATAAAGTGACATTTTTCCCAGTTTAGTACAAGATTACAATCTTCACATCTTTTGAGATTCTCGGCCAAGTGACTCAAACACCGATCAAAGGAGTCACCAATAACTGAAAAATCATCCATGAACACCTCAATAGTGTCCTCTACCATATCAGAAAATATCGACATCATACATCTCTGAAAAGTAGCTGGTGCATTACACAACCCAAAAGGCATCCTCTTGAATGTGAACGTCTCATAAGGGCAAGTAAAGATGGTTTTCTCTTGATCCTCTGGTGCAATAGAAATCTAATTATAACGCGAATAACCATCTAGAAAACAATACCATCCTTTTCCGCGAGTCTATCTAAAATCTGATCCATGAAGGGCATAGGAAAATTGCCCTTTTGAGTCCATGCATTTAACTTCCGGTAATCCATAAAAACTCTCCATCAAGTCACCGGCCTCATTGGAACAAGATCATTCTTTTTATTAGGAACTACTGTCATCCCCCCTCCCCCTTTTTGGGAACACACTGAACAGGGCATACTGAACTATTATTTGTGATAGGGTATATGACTCCCGCATGCAACCACTTAATAATCTCGTTCTTCACTACCTCTTGCATAGGTGGATTCAAACGTCTCTGTTTCTCAATACATGGCTTGTGATCTAGCATAAGTTGGATTTTGTGTGAACAAATACCGTGATGGATCCCTATAATGTCCGCAATGGTCCAACCAATGGCTCGTTTGAACCTCTTCAAAACTTCAACCAAATACTCTACTTGCTGCACATTTAAATCCGATGCAATAATTACCGGCAATGTGTCATCTCTTCCCAAGAATACATACCTCATATGACATGGTAGATTCTTAAGCTCTAATTTTGGAGCCTCCTCAATCGATGGTTTCGCGGGTGGAGACTCGCGATGCTTAATATCTAACTCCAATTTCATTTGTTTGAACCAATATTCACCTAGTTCAAGTGCCAAAACCAAAGACTCATACTCTTCAATACCATCACTCTCAAAATTCACGATCACTGCTGCTAGTGCCTCAACACCAAGGCGCTCTTCAATTTGCACCTCATATGTAATCTCAACCCTGTAGGATATATCAGATACCGTTTGGAGCTCACCACTCTGATTTATGGACCTACAAATGTTGAAGGTTGCTTCTTCATTATTTAACTAAAACTTCATCTGCCATTTCTCCATATCAACCAAGGCGCGACCAGTAGCAAGGAATGGCCTCCCAAGAATAATAGGCACCTCAAAGTCCACCTCACAGTCAAGAATCACAAAATCGTCCAGAAATATAAACGTATCCACCTTCACTAGCACATCATGGAGTATCCCAATGGGCATCTTCACCGTTCGATCAGCAATCAGTAACCGCATCTCCGTGGGCTTTGGGTTATCAAAACCCAACTTCTTGTGAATGCAGAGAGGCATGAGATATATGCTTGCACCTAGATCACATAGTGCTTTAGCAAAGTGCAATAATCCGATGGTATATTAAATAGTGAAAGCGCCCGGATCCTCTTTCTTTTGAATGAGAGACCTTGTAAGCACTACAATGATGCATTCGGTCATGATCCTCAAAACTTACCGATCTCTTCCTTGTAACCATATCCTTCATGAACTTGGCATATCCGTGCATTTGTTCTAGAGTTTCTATCATAGGGACATTGATTGAAAGTTGTTTCAACATAGTGATAGAACACTGGTATTTACCATCTTCAGTCTTCTTCACCAATCTCAGAGGGAATGGTGGTGGTGGTCTAGGAATGGGGATCACCTTTTGAGGTACCTCCACTTCTTTCACTGCTTTGTTCACCAATTCACCACTAGTTTCAACTAGCTCTTCATCATTTATCACCTCATCTTCTACTACCCACATCATTGGTGGATCGATGGTTTGCTTACCTCCTCGAGTAGTGACCGTCATGCAATGTCCATCATTTTTTTAGTTTTGAATGGTGTTGCTAGGAAGAGTGCCCGGTTGACGTGGGTTCACTGTAGTAGACAGTTGGGACATTTGTAACTTAAGATGCTTGATAGAGACCGCATGTACATCCACCTTTTGGCCGATATTAGCCAAATCATATCTCAATTCCTTGGCATGCTCATCACTAGGATCAAACCTCCTCATTATCTTTTGTAACACATCCTAAACTCGCACCATACTACCTTCACCATCCATAGGAGAAATTTCTCGATTTTGAGGCAGAATATAGGGTCCACTTTGATCGTTTTTGTTACCATAGTTACCCCTGTTGAAGTTGTTGTCGCGGTTGAAGTTTCCATCTCGAACATAATGGCCCTCTCTGTTGTAATTCCCATAGCTCTGACCTTGATTCCCTTGACCCTGGCGCCAATTCTCCTGATTGGAGCCTTGGGTATTTGGTCGGAACCCCCCCCCCCCACGTCTGCTCATTCACTGCATAAGTATCCTCTTCATAGTAGTAGTCATCCACTGGAGGCGGTTGTTTAGTCAAGTAGTTTGCTGCGTTTACCTTCTTTGCACCCCAGTGACATGTTTCAATACAAACCAGAGCTCATTTCTCATCAAAGCCATCTCTTCAAAAATCTCATCGGCGGCCGAATTATATGTAGCTTGCACTGTAAAGGTGTTTCTCCCAGTGTCCGACTTCCTAGTGCTCCAAGATTTATTGTTGCGGGAGATTTTCTTTAACTTTTCTACAATCTCTACATAAGTGCACTCACCATAAGTATCACCTGCAATGGTATCAAGCACTTCCTTATTGTTATCATCTTGCCCCCGATAGAAGTACTCTTTCAACGATTCATCATCAATGCGGTGGTTTGGGACACCTCTCACAAACTCAGTGAATCTATCCCAAGAGCTACTCACCGACTCCCCAAGCAATGCCACAAAGTTATTAACTCTATCTTTGTGGTTGAGCTTTTTTGACACCGGGTAATACCGTGCTAGGAATACATCCCTCAACTGATCCCAAGTATAGATAGAATTATTGGGCAACCCAGTGAACCATATAGCAGCCTTTCCCGTTAGTGAATGAGGGAACACTCTTAACCCAATGACGTTCATGTCCAAATCCGGCCTCCCTACACAACTCTTGCACACCGACCTCAGTTTAGGGATGTGAGTATGTGGATCCTCATATGGTAGCCCTGAAAAACAAACCCCTTACAGTGAGCATCTGCATCAAGCTACTAGTTACCACATATGTCTGACCCTCTGGTAGAGTAGGTAGGACAAGAGGCCTATCAGAATTAGTGATGTTCATGTTTTCCCTATAGAACTCTTGAGGGCGTGGGACGGGAGGTTGCATCCTGAAAGAATCATCAAGTGGATTATCTGCAACCACTTGATTGTGAGCATCAACCGGTGGTGGAGGATGACAATTGATCCCATTAACAGGATTAGCAGGGTTCTGTTGATTATTTATTCGGCGAAGTGTCCGATTCAGTTCAGGATCGTATGGAAGAGTTGGTACTCATCGGTTCCGTGTACTTGGCATACACTTGAGCTAGACTTGAGAGAGATAAAAACAAAAAGAAAAAGTAAAATTAGGAAATTGTTGACTAAAATTAGGTAATGTGATCAAAGTTAATCTAAAAGCCACTTTCCCCTGCAGCGGCGCCAAAATTTGATACGCTCAAATTACACTTCTTTACAGAAGTATAAGCGGTCGTATCAAGTAAAGATTCCAACAAGTAGGCGCCGCATTCTAGACTTCTAAAAGAGGGTAGGTTTAGGTCGATCCCATGAGAAAAATAGTTTAGACTTGACTTCAATGTACAATTACGTCTATTTAATCAATCCCTTTTTGAAAATAGGTAATTAAAGGGGGGGTTGTGAAACAAAAATGTTTAATTATTTCTAAGTAAAACAAGTAGCAAGAGTGAAACTTTGGTGTTCATCAAGTTGTGAGAGAAACGAGTGTGTAAGTGTTCCCCAGAGGTTCATAACGCGGTAATACTAGCTATAACAATTCTTTCCTATTGTCTTGCATGCAAAGTCATAAGTTAGGTATCGCTAAATCCTTGGTCAAGCATTTAGAGAATTTCACCCGGTACCTTGGTCCGGCTACGTGTGTCTTAGATACTAACCCTTACCTTTACTTAATATTAAATATCATATTCGATGTATGGCTTAGTTATTACTTAGCACCAATCGAAACTAGCCTATTAGATAGTGTCCCACTAAATCTATGTTGATAATTTTTATCCTATTAACTACCCCCTTGGTCCGGCAAGTAGAAATAAGGCGAGTTCTAACGCGTGCACTCATTAAAAAGACTTCCATGCGAAAGAATTATCAATGCATGCAAGAACCTATTTAAAAATTGTTATTTAACTAGTTTTACTTTGTAAATCACTCATGGTTCCCACAAACCTATTTGTGGATTTAGCTACTCATGCCTAGAAGAACACAATTCATAATTAATAAAAAGTAATTCATGAACTTACTTTGATAAGTTTGAAGAAAATCCAGAAATTATACTTGAAACAACAAAATTCACTTGAAAATCTATTCTGAAAACTTGAATTATTTGCCCAAGTTGCAAAACAAATCTCGAAGAAAAAAACTATGAAAATACTAAAAGAATCCAACCCCAAAAACAAGGTTTTACACCATATTCATAAAAACATTGCCTTAAAATAAAAGGAAAACAAATAAGAAAGTTTGTCCAAAAAAATGAGGCTTCAATCGACGACCCCACTGACGGTCCTTCGTTCAATCGACAGACCGTCGACTGCCTCGTAAGTCCAGACTTATATTTTTCTTCAGCCTTCACTTTTGCATCTTCTCTGTTCCAATCGATGGACCAACAACACTGTCCGTCGATTAACAAATGGTCCATCGATGCTTCTCGTCGTTCCATACTTACCTTTTCTCTAACATCGGGTACTGGGACATTTTCTTATTAGATAGACGATTCAACAGAATAGTTCGCCGATCAATCGACGGACTGTCGATCCTTCAGTAGCCCCACACTTGTTCAGAATTTCCAGAGCTGCTTCAAGATGTCTGAACCTCCAATCGAAGGTCACCACCTATGGTCCAACGATGAGACGTCGGACCGTTGATGCCTTCGTGGGCCACTTCTGCACTAAATCATCACAGCCTTCTGTGTTTTGTTTTTTTGGACAGATTTCCTGAGAAACAAAGATAAAGTATATCAAAATTACTATAAAAAGGCTCTAGACACATATCAATCTGAAGGAAAAATATTGAAAGTACTATGAAACCACGGTACATCATGCTCTAACCCCATTTTATCCCTTTTCTCCAGCATTTTAGGTTCCGGTCGTTGAAGGGCTTTTGAGTCAACTTTGAAGAAGACTTGGAATTCTCACTCATCCAAGTTGTGTAGGTCGTCACTTTCCTAGGGCAATTCCACTATAAAGCTTTTGAATATTGTTCTCGTTTTAAGACTTCTAGTTCTTTCCTTTTCTTTTAAGTACTAAAAGATTGTGTAGCCTGTATGTGGCTTTATTACATTGATGTATGGGATATGCCCTATTGATATACTCTTGATTAGATGGTTATTAGATGAGACACTCTTTTAAGACTATGTTAAGTATTTTATATATCTATGCGCAATAAAAGTAGAAGACTATGTAATCTTCTTATAGGAAGGGTCTATGTATACTCGATATGAATCTATATTACGTGTATGCAAGAGGTCTATGTAAAGCTCAAGATAGATATAGAAAAGTTTTATATTTTCAGCATTTGTAACCTATGAATGTAGTCTTAATCCTCTCCGAGGACGACGACGCCGGTTAGGACTAGGGGGTTCTCCCCGAATGTGACAACTTCATACTTCAATCACCCAACAAATTCATAATTAATACATAAAATAAGGTAATTCATGGAATAACAACATATCTAACATCAACATGACCAATTCATCATCTTCAACCAATTAACCACATCAAATCCAATATTTATGAAAGTGGGGAAGAACATGGGTCCAAGGAAATTCCAAGTGAACAGAAACAATTACCCATAATTATACACCAAAAAAAACACTATGTAATCATAATTAATCCATAATTTGGTTTAAGAAGAAGACCCATGTGTAGAGAAAAACCTAGATTTTGGGAATTTTGGAAACATCTTTTATGGGACTTCTTGGGGAAAAGAATCCCAAGAGGGAAAGCAACCATAACTTAATGAAGACTTAGACACATCTTAATTACCCTAAGAAATTAATTAATTTATTAATTAATTTAATTAAGTGGACGGTTCGGGTCAGGTCGACCCGAAATGACCCATTTCGCGGTGGTCACTCCACCCGGGTTCGAACCTCAACGGAAGCATCAATTAAATGTATTTAAATTAAGGTTTATAATCTTATTTTTTAAGGGTTGTATGGTCATTTCACTAAGCTAATTAAATCAGATTTTTATTAAATTAATAAGGAGTCCTAGTTTGACTAATTCCCAAACTAAAACTCCTAATCCTAAACTACTCTCTCACGCTCATCTCTCTCACGTTTCTTCACTCTTCTCACATTTTCTCTGCCTAACAAAATTACAATAACAGAAAACACAACCAAAGTTCTTCACACTTGAAGAACTCACACGAAAAATATAATTAAAACATAACCAAAAACGTTAGGCAAATGGGAGGGGTTTCCGTCGAGTGGTGTTGAAGTTGCGGGGATTTGGATGTGTGTTTGGAGAAGCTTTGGGCAGCAAGTTCAAGGTTTGAACATCAAAATAAGGTATGGGTTTTCTTACTCTTGGTCCCTTTCCCAAGAGACCCTTAAGATTCAGTCAATTCTAATCCGAAAACTAGGGTTGTTCCTCGTTGCATGTCCCTGTCACTAGCTCCCATTGATTCGTAGGTTGGATATGTTTGCTGGTAGAATTTAGGGAGGTAACGTGTTTTCGTGATGATTATGTGTATGTATGTATGTTCGGAATTATGTGAGTAATGAAATATGTTTTCCGGAAATGTGTGATACGGTTGTGTGGGTGCATTGTTGTGACTATTGGTCACGGATTAGAGCATGAAATGGCATGTTTAAATCCTTGTATTTTATGTGCAAGTACGTGTGTAAATCGTGATGTTCATATGAAGTATAATGTGGCTGATTTGAGTGAAAAATATTAGCTAAATGAATCCATGAAAATGCACCTAAAGATGTACTAAATGATCCATGAATTATCCTAAGAACTAACGTGTAAATGTTGATGAAAAGGAGCTGAAAATCATGACCAAATTTCCAGCATTGTGTTAGCTTGGTTTCGGCCAAAACAAGGATAACAAAATGAAATTTTAAATGAATGAAAAATAGGTTAGGTTGCTAGGGATTGAACCCGAGACCTCACACGTGAAAAGCATCAAAAACGTAAAGGAAGAAATGGGTTTAAGGGGAATCGAACATAGGTGCCCTTGACCGAAAAATTCATAAATTTCACTAAGGCTTATCATAATTAATTAAAGTTAAAAACAAGTGAGGCACACGGGATTCGAACCTGAGTGCCCTTAGCCGATATCCCTAAGCTAAAACGGAAATCGGGAAATGAGAGGAGTGGGATTCGAACCCACCACCTCTCGGTCAGATTTAAGGAAAAACTAAAAGAAAAATAAAAGTTGGGGCATGTGGGAATCGAACCCACGACCTCTAGGATGAATGAAGGAAATTAAGCAGAAAAATAAAGTGGGGCTATAAGGGTTCGATCCCACACCCTCTCGGTCAACACGGAAAGAATTAAGAAAAGTGAAATAAAAGAAAATGAGGTTGTGGGGGTTCGATCCCACATCCTCTCAGTCCCAAGCGAGCGAAAAATAAAGAAAGAAGTTAAGGGAAAATGAAGAGAAGGCGTTGGGGATCGATCTCGGGTCCCCAAGCCGTGTGGATCAAATTAAAACAATTGAAAAATGTAAGTGCTGTTCAAGGGATTCAAAATCGGGTTCCCTTGCCCAATTCCGTATTGACACATAAGTCATGCATGAATAAATGTTCAAAATAATGTTTCCCACATAAATCGAAATTGAGATCTTGGCATACTTACAAGATGCATAAGTTGTGTACCACATAATCTTAGGAAGATATGAATCACTTAAACGAACTATGAATGAAGCCTCATGGCTTGTATGTATAGACTCATAAGTCTAGCATACGTGTAAAAGTAAGTGAACCTAAGATGTATGTAACAAAATGATGAAACCCTAGAAGGGTTAAACAAGAGTGTGAAACACACTAAATGGCCAAGTGCATTGGCATATGATGAACTGAACATTCACTTAAAAGGGGTGAGTAATTATGAAAAGCAAATGTGCTAAAGCTAATGCATGTGATGACAATATGATAAGAGGCTAATGTGAAAGATGAGAGCAATCTCAAATGAGCCTAAGTAAATGTTACCAAAACGTACTCACCTATAAGAGTGTAAAGTTAATGAAGAGACCAGTCTCTATGAACACTCTAATGAAAGTATTGAGATTAACGTATACTTAATACTAATGATGATATAAGAAATCATCTATTGAGCTATGATGTCCTCATACTAGAAGCCAACTTCCATGACGTATGAGTTGAATGAAATGGAACTTTATACTGAGCACCGATAGACTAGCTATGAGCGGTGATGCCTTCTTTCGGTAAGGGCGGAGGTTCATGTAACTCTCATGAGATGAGACTGTCCGGCATGCCGAGTATGGGTCTCCTTATATCTCCTAGTCTTTGAACCTATACTGCCAATATAGGGATCTAGCAGGGTTCAATTCCCTATATACGCTAGCATGTTTTGGGTCACTTTTGGCCGGTGATTCCACCTCTTTTCGGTGTAGGGCAGACATTGGATTTCATGATGCTCACATGATCTATGTCGGTTAAAGTTAAAGTTCCCCATGAATTAATGAGGCCAGCCTTAAATGATGCATATAATGAAATGAACGATACCAAAGATGTTAGGATAGGATAATCAAGAGGTGAGCTAGACTTAAGTAATGACAATAGGTCATTCTTGGTCATTGCATAGCGAACCTGATGAAAGTCTTTAACTACATCCTAAGTATAGCTGGTGTTTACACTAGCTTATGAATGAATGAAATAAAGTACGTATGAATGAATGAAGCAGACTCTGTGTTTGCTAAAGAAGGCTCCCTAATTGAGGTCCCATATGTTGAGCCCTCATTTTCGGAAGTCTTAATGTCAAGTCCATGATTCCAAGGTCTCATGGCATATGAACGAATGATATGAAAGATGTTATGTGCTATATGCAATATCTTATGTGCTATGTGTAATATGTTATGTGCTGTGTAGAATATGATACGTATGATGATGCATGTTACTCTAATGGCATGACTTTCCTAATACAATTTGGCAAGTCCACTGACTTTCCAAATCCAAATTTGGCAGGTCCACTAACTTTCCTAATCCAAATTTGGCAAGTCTATTGACTTGACTTTCCATAAATCATGTTGTTAGGAAAGAGTTATTCTTACTCATGCATGTCCTTGGTGTGTGCTTGCATATACCCATACGTAGTACAACTGTGTACTAATCTCATACAACTCTACATTTTTAGGTGCAGGCACAGGTGGACGTTAGAGCTTACAGGTCAACGCTGAAGCTATCCGAACGTGAAGCATTCATCTGAACTTGGTAGGCCCTCATGCATTCGAGGACGCTTGCCCATTATATTCTAGCTTAGTTATAGGATTGAGCTAGTGGAGTATGTTCCACTAGCGTTTCTTTCCCGTTTTATTTCAAACATTGTATTAATGCCATTTTGGCAAGTATACCCTTAATGCATATTGATTTATTTCTTTCATTGGATGATCTTAATGTTAGATGGTTGATGGTGAACATAATTGAGTTTAAGTAGAAAGACTTACATGCATGTTAAGAAACAAAAGGTTCAAATATTTCGCTAAAATTAACCTAGATGAAGTAAGGATGACGTATGTAGGCTTGTCTGCGACCTCTGAGAGGTCAACGACGCCGGTCTCGTCTGGGTCTAGATTCCGGTCGTGACAATTAAATATAATAGTTTCAAGTAATAAAACCCTCCTCCAACTCATTATTTCAAAAAACCCTAACCAAAACTCCTCTTCCAAGAAAACTCTGTCAAAACCCCACTGAAGCTAGAACTCAAGGTTGAGCTAGGGTTGAAGGATTTGGACGTTTTCTTAATACACATTTCGTGGGTTTCTTCTCATTGAGGTATGGTAGTCATCCTTGAACCTTCTTCCATTCAAGGATCCATTTCAAAGAAGATTTCAAAAAGGGTTTTCAAACTCCAACTTCTTCTATCTTTTATTCTAAGCGTGGGTCTTAGCATGAAAATGTTTTAATCATTGAAGTGAGTTGTTCATTGTATTTTTTTATTAATTTAAATTCAAAACCCTAATTAACCCATGCTTATGCATATTTCCAACTTTTGGCTTATGAAATGGGTTTGTTGCTTTTAGCTAGATAACATTAGAGTTGAGTTTCTTGGATGTATTTTTAGTTAGCTACTGCCTATACATTATATATTATGTTGCTTGATGAAATATTTATGAAAGGTGGTAAAGGCTTGGATGAAGTGTAAGTTTCTCTATCTTGTATAGTTTCTATTTAAATGCTCTTGAGTGGTATGGTCCACCTTTGGTGGCGGTGTTTACTTGATGTATTTGGATATATTTTATATGTGTTGTGAGTAATGATTTGAATGCCTAATGTGTGAAATGAAGTGATAATGATGAGGTTTATTTTGATATGAATTACGAAGCTTTAATTGTATGTCTTGCTTAGATTATGCATAAATGAAGTATGTGTATATGTTAAGCATGCTAGTGTGTGAGAAATGTTGAATGAAGGTTAAAGCATGTCTAGAATTCAATGTTAATGAAAATGGTGATTATGTGCAAGGTTTTATCACATGTACACACACTCACACTTGAATGAATGAATGAAGTTAAAGAATGTGAATGAAAAGGGGAGTTTTGGGGTGAACACTCATTGTGAGTTGAGATGAAGTGTTTAGTACCAACCTCACTACCTCCCAAGAGGTTTCTAATGTAGGTTAGAGGATGGATACCATTCTGAGTAAATATGTGCTGTCCAAAAGTGATCCTTGACCTTTAGTAATGAATGTTTACGACTCCGTGGGGGAGTTGTGCTTAGCACCGAGAGGATTTGAAAAAGGGTTGGGTGCACATTGTGAGTAGAGATGTTTTACACAATGTACCTCTTGAGGTGAGTATTCTTCGTTAGTAGAGAGTGAGTTACTTAGTAGCAATAGGTGTAGCTATTGGAAAAGCCATGTAAAAGATAAGAGAAATACCCCACCCTAGGCAAGTGGGGAACCCTCATCCAATAAGGGTAGTATCGGGATTTAATGTCTAGCTCTCATGGTCTATGTCGGTTAAATCTATTCCTACACAAAAGAATGAAAGAACTAAGTCTCCTAAAAGAATGTACTACTTAGGGTAGGTGGTGGTGTGGTATGTCATCTATCCATTGCACTAAGTAGACCTTCCGAAAGGGGAGTCTTTGTGTGTTCTGTATGAAGTGTATGAATGAGTTATCATGTGTTGCAAATGAAGTTAGATGACTTAAAGTCTAATGTTAAGGAAGCATGTTAAAGCTAAGCTTCATTTAATAAAGCTAAGAGGGATGCATGTAGTGTACTTGGTCCAACAAAACCCTCAACGGTCACTAAGTGGGAATGGTAGCATGGGATGCTACTCTCACATTGCACTTGGTGTAACTTACAAAGTCTCTTTAGAGTGGGGAAATATGTGGAGTCCGTAAAAGATGAATGTTCTTCTAATGTCTAGCCAAGAGTGTGGATTTGATTCCAGTGGTAGGTAAACCTATGGTTAGTAGTCTTAAGGATCACCTTGGTGTGTATTGAAGGGGGTGTATGGGCATTTCTTTCATGTATTACCTTAGTGAGTCTTAGGATAACCTTGTTTGGGAAACCTCAAAGGGAATGAGTTCACTATGCTTGGAAAGAAATGTTCACTGTAAGGGCTTCAATTTATCACTTTAATGTTCCTTGATGTTACTGTAAACTGTGTTTTGGTTCTAAAATTATGAGAGTTATATTTTATGTGATTAATGATGATTCTTATACTATTTTAACTCTATAATATAGAAGGTTTTACTTATTTGTCATGAAATCTTATTTTACTAAAATGTCCCTTTTACATGTTTTTGAATATGCCATAATTAGTACATTGTTTTGTACTTACTCCATTCTTTTCTATACTTAATAAGTATAGGTTGGAGGCGTTTGAAGACTAGAAAGCAATGCTTGGGAATATACTCTCTCAAGACTAATTATGTCATCATATATTCGAGGCATAGTAATATTTCTTAGTTTCTAGTATTAAGGCTTGTTATGTATTTTCATTTAATGTAAAGGGCCGGGTCCCTAAGATTATTATGTCATGTCTTTAAGTTGGCTTGTCACGATAAAACTTCTCCTTAGCTTTTATGAAACATTTTTCTGCTATTATTTATTCGTGAAAAGTTTAAAATTATGCACTACTTTTCATGTCTTATGTAATGAATGATAGCTAAGGCTTGTACAAGACCTCCGAAAGGTCAACTATGCAATTGTTCCGATCTAAGGGTGCTCCCTTCTTCTAGGGGTAATTTCGGGTCGTTACACCTATATCAATTAAGCCTAGTTCAATTCATATCAAGGTGATTCAATTATTAATAGCATATAATACAATTTAATGAAGAAGATCAACTTAGAACCCTCATCTAGCCTCTAATGGCCTCAAAATCACCATGATCACCTTCAACATAAAATCCCACAATTCACCATGAAAACTTCATGAAAACATCATATAATCATCACATGAACATAATTGAATGCTACCCACTAGATTGGGATCACAATCAAGCCTTACCCACAATGCAATCACAACCCTCTCTTGATTGGGGTTCTTTGGATTCACAATTGAGGAAAACGAGGGGGACTTCATGAATGAAAGATTCCATGAATGAAATAGTTTCACGTACCTTAGATTAGAGCCTTCAACCTAGATTGAAACGTTGGTGAATTTCGTTCTAAAAGTTGCCTCCAATTTCTCTTCTTGTTCAATGGTTGTTTTGGTAGAAGTTTTGGAGGGAAAGGTTTTGATTTGGAGTCTAGGGTATGAATGGATATTGTACTACTTAAATACTCTTCAAATACCTAATATAACCGCCAATAATTAACATCTAAAATGCCCAAAAGACCCCTGCAAAAATTAGACCATTTAAACAATTCAAATTTCACTTAAAAACGACGCGACCAAATCTTAGAGGTCACTGCGCGTCGCTGAGGTATTTTTTAATTCTTCGTTCTGGAAATTTTCAAGACACAATCATTCGTGATGCCCCTTCTTTGCGGATCAAAATTTTCCCCTTTCAGTGATGGCTGCGCGTTGTGCAGAAGTCTCCACATCTAGGCTGCCCGGCAGCTTCAATGGCCCGTGTTTGGGTCCTCTTCGGGAACCCTTAGGCCTGTCCCCGAGCATAGTTCTCGGACGCTTCGACTCCTCTACATGTAAATCTAGGTATAGGAACCATTTATACTCAATTTCACCTTCTTACCATGCCCCAAAACATAACTACAAACACTACGACACAGTAGTTCAACTTCGAGTAGTTTCTGGATGTCTTGGATGTTCTTGAACGTTTGACCTCCGTAAAATTCCAAATATTAGATACTGACTCTTAACTCTATTGTTAGTCATTTTAGCACTTAATAAATACATAACCAACATGTTAGGATCTAATTCAACCTAGCTCATTTTGAGGGTGTAACAAATCCATAACCTATACTCATCATATAAAGGGAGAAAAGGGGTTACTACAAAGAATGCACTAAGTATGGAGAAATGCATAAAAACCATTAAAATATGAGAAAAATACATCTACATGATAAGTATGCATATATGTATTTTTGAAAGCCATTAACATAATCCAGCACACATATAAGTCAATACTTCAAATAGTATCTAAATTACAACAAAGCATAACTTTAGCACTTCCTAGGGGCCCACTTGTGCAATGGAGTTAGCATCCCATACTACCAACCCCACCAAAAATTCCCATATAAATCACCTTAGTCACACATATTACCTTCTTCATTCATTTCAATAGACAAATCATCATAATAACTTAATAATTACAAGGAACTACCTACAACAACCTTCTAAGGATACTAGTGCAATGTACAAGTGTGTCACACCTCTAAAACAATTTAGGTGAATCTAGAGCCTAAAATGTTTTTCATGAGATTATAAGGTCCTAAAATTGTTTATAATGTGGTATTGAGTCAGTCTCGAATGATTTAGGGTAATTAGAAGTCAAACGTCAAGGGACGACCAAGACGTTCGACGACTAGTCATCTATGTGCTTCATATATGTTTATGTGCTTATATTTGTCTTTCATAAGCTTATGATGTAATTATATGAGTTATAATAGTGTTTATAGGCAGTTTTTCATGTTTCATGAAGTTTGGAGGTCAAACGTCCAAGAATGTCCATGACATTCGAAAGGTTTACCTTGAAATGACCTTGTGTGTCTTGGCATGTTTCGTCGAGTTTTATGTGTTCATTTAGGATGAAATTGATATTGGTGTTCCTAAACTCGTATACGATCATATTTGGTGTCACGAACCGGATTCTGGAATTCGAATCGCAACCGGCGTCGTTGACATCTCAGAGGTCGCAGACAAGCCTCTTCTTGCATTAATCACATTCATATAGTTAAATTTGTGGAAAATTTAAAACTTGTTAAACATATGAAGTATACATAGACTTCATTTAGTTGTTACATAGATTCATTATATACTAAGCTCAAAGTAAAGAACAACCATATATCATTAAAGAACCAAATCGAAACAAAAGATGAATATATCATAATAAGTTGCCAAAACAGCCTTACATGCAAAAGCTTCAAAAATAAAACATCTGAAAGAAACGCTAGGGACAACATTCTCTAGATATGTCTAAATACTAGGCTAGACTAAAACTGTAGCATCCTCGAAATCAAGAGGACCTACCAAATGGTCTGGGGAACGCTGAGTCCAAACCGCTGCAATGAGTCTTCAATCTGCTCTCTGACTTGCACCTAGAAAAATAGTAAATGTATAGGGTTAGTACACACTTGTACTAAGTATGGGTGTAAGCACATATACACATAAAGCTATGCATGATCAAGAAAGGCTCTTCCTATAAAACATGCCATTTCTGGAAAGTGACATCACTAGACTTTCCTAATTCATTATTTGTGAATTGTTGTATGAATATGACGTATTTTAATGCATTCAAAGCACACAACTCATTTTCTATGTGATTACAAGCCATTAGAATCATCAACATAATTTTAGAGCAACTCGAGCGAACATTTGAAATTTTTATATGCCCTAACCCGAGAGCTCTCGTTTTGATACTTGATTTTTTTTCCAGCCTTTTTCTTCTTGTTGTTGTGTAGTTCAATGATTCCTTTGATCCTATGCTTTACTTACAAGTGCAATGATTCATTGTAGTCCCATACCCACAATGAATCAAGTAAGTAACCCAAAGACTAAGGGTATGATTTCACTATCCTTTTAACAAGTCGTTCATTACATTCTGTATTCGTTGGGCAGGAACATTTCACAAGCCAGTCTCTATTGGTTATGCCACTTATTTCATCATTTTCATATTATGGAAGTTATGAAGCATTGACTAGCTATTATTTTTTACTCCCCTTTATTGGCATAATATAAGAAGTCATTATAAGCCAATTTTATTTGGCCTTGCCCATTATTTGCTGAAAACTTCATTGGTATTAATATTGGAAATTGACATTCTTAAGCTCTTACTTTCATAGCTCACTTTGAACATACGTTAAATCATGTTTCTTTCTTGCTGTCTTAGAGACATCTTTAGAAGTAAGATCATGTGAGCTAACATGAAATCCAGTGTCTACCCCACACCGAAAAGAGGTGATTCACCGATCAAAATGAATCTAGATCATGTGAGCTAACATGAAATTCAGTGTCTACACCACACCGAAAAGGGGTGATTCCCGGCTAAGGCGAATCTGTATCAAGTGTTTACTCCACACCGAAAAGGAGTGGCTCACGGCTATAGTGAACCAAGAACATTCTTTTGAGCATTAATCGACATAGATCATGTGTGCAAAACATGAAATCCAGTGTCTACCTCACACCTAAAAGAGGTGATCTCACTGGCCAAGGTGAGATCGAAACATACCTAGCTCTCTTAGATGGAAACCACATGCTAGTTTCTATGTTGGCTAGACATAGTTCAAAGACTAGGAGACATAAGGAGACTACTTATACACCTCGGTGGTAGCCTCGTCTCATGAGACTTACACGTGCAAGCACAGGCTCATAGCTAATCTATCGGTGCTTTGCTCACTTTCATTATGTTCTTATCTTTTAGAGTTGACTCAAACAATATGGAAGCTTGCTTCTAGATTGAGGTTTACTTATTCTATTGATGACTTGTCATCCCTTTCTTTACATTGATGAAATGTGAATTGTCCTTACATAACATCTTTGGTGTTAATGAGACTTGTCTCACACGTTCTAACACCTTCATTCGTGAGTATTTTTAACATAGTAGCTTAGGTGTAAGTGAGGCTTGTCTCACTTCTTTTAACACCTCATTCTGGTCACTTTCTTAACTTAGACATATTTAGTAATGTTAATACTCACTTTAATTGCTTACTTTCGTTTAGTAGATTCATATCATCGTTTATGGACGATGAGTACTTCATTCAATGAGTTACATATGTTCATAGTTCATTCGTTTAGGGCATGTTGGGACTTGTCCCAATGAATGGATGCCCTTGGATATGGATTCATTGAATTACTTTATGAGTGCTTGAGTTATCATTTCAATCTTTTGGCTATATATGATTGGCATAGAATTAGTATTGGCCTAAACAATTGGAAGAGATTACATAGCCTTCTTTGTTGGCACAAGCCAAAGTTACATTCATTCATGCTTAAGTTATTATACCTTATTCATTAGACAATCTTTTAATTAAGTAAAGATTATATTATATACAATTCCATTCATCATTCTTAGACAATGTATTGTTAGCCATTTTATTGGCATAAGGCAAGCAATTCATTCAAGTACAATTTCATGGAGATGTTTTTAGCCAACCTTAGATCATAACTTTAGCATAACGTGATATGCCATTTCGGACATCATCATATTAACATTTTAATGAACATAACATCTTCATAAAGTCACGTTAACAGTAACTATGCATCAGAACGTAACACATCAACACTTAACATTTTTGGACATAATTTAGCATAACATCGTTCTTTAATTCACGTAAGGGGCACTTAACATCATACAAGTACAATTCATAAGTTCATTCGATATTTACAAATCAAGAACCCTACACATTAAGATCATCCAGCACCATATGCCAACAACATGATTAAGACTAATCTATACAACATTGAAATTGTAACAAGGATACTAAGGAAAGGGAAGTTCGACAAGAACCTTGGGAAACAACCCTAGTTTCGAGATTTCATGGATTCGTTACGATGGAAAGTACTCTTATAGAAAGAATTCTAGGAGATAAACACATACCTTATGTAGAATTTAATCTACGAAGATCACCTTGCAGGAAACCTTGAAATCGCCTAGGAGAAATCGAGAGAAACTTTTATGTTTTTCCTTCGTTCGTTTACTATTTTGCGTCGTGAATTTCTTAGTGTTTGATTGTGAGTTTTTTTTAGCTTTAGGGACTTATCTTGACTCATTCAACTTAGGCTAATTTAGTAAATTAAATAATTAATTAGTTAATTACTAAAATGCCCCTCCTAAGTTGACTAAACATAGGAGAATGTTGACTTGACCGAAAATCTGGAAATTGGTGTTGACTATGGTTTCGGTCAACATTTGGAATTTATATTAATTAATTAAATCCTTAATTTAATTAATTAAGGGACCTAGGGTAATTAATAAAATACCCCTAAGTTGTTGGGACCATAACTAACCTTTTTGGACCATTCTAGGTTAGGTACTAGGTTGTCTCCTCAACTAGTTACTAGGTTAGTGTCAACCCGATTTAGTCTTAGGTTGTCGGGTGCACCAGTGGGTCCATTTCGGTTAGTCCCAGGTTAATTAGCTAGTTAGGACAGTTAGTTATAGCCTAGAGTTGGTTAGGTAAGTTGGCCCCACGTGGAGGGACTCGTCCGCACATCCTTGTCCCTAACCGCCCTAACCGAATTCGGTTAGGGTGGTTGCGTGGTCCCCCTTGGCCTGTCACATCCGGGTTTACCCCCTAGACGTAACCGGCATCGTCGTCCTCTCGGAGGACTAAGACAAGCCTCTTAGCTTCGTCATAGCATTCATTGACTAAAAATCAGAAAGAATAAAAAACTTTTTATCTAAAACTACTCGGAGGTTTACATAGACCTCTACATACACATCATTATATATATCAAGTATACATAGACTTGTTCATATACGAAGATTACTTAGTCTTCTACTTTTATTTCATACACTTATATATTTAGAAAATAATAGTCATAAAACCGTCTCATCTCATAAACCATCTATCGATTATAATAAGTCTTGGGCATAGCCCTACATCAAATGAAAGAAGCCGCATATAGGCTGTCTACTACATCATCTCAAGAGAATAACATAGTCAACATAGAATTATAGTAACTACACATCATAAAAGAGAGATATCGGGCACGTCCTCGAGAGAGTGAGGACCTACCACTTGGATGGCAAAATACCCAAGTCTTCCTTCCAAGCAATTTGGATCAAGCTCAACGACCCGAACCTAAAATGTTTGGGAAAAGGGAAAGAAAAGGGATTAGTACTCCACATGTACTAAGTATGGAATCTCATATACAATTACCAATCAAATATATTTAAAAAGGGACATTTATGAAAACATAATAGACTACATATGCAATTAAACCATAGCAAAGCAAAGTATACTAATGATAACCTTCAATAAGTCACAAGTGCAATGATCAAGTAAAATTACCATGTCTCCTACTCAATCAAGTAACCTACCAAGACTACAATTAGCAATTTGCTTACCAACATACTCTTCATATCATAATACGTCCTTCTTCAAGCAAAGACAACAACATTATATTCATAAGCATGTTATTCAACATACAAACCATTTACATTATACCATCTCTTTACATATATAATATTGACCTCTCAAAGTTCCTATCAAGGAAAACTAGTGCAAGGCGAAGGTAGAGTCCCATACCCCTACCTAAGTTATAGCCAACCTCTCAAGTTACTTTGATTATCCTATACCTTATTCATTCATTTTAGTTTAGGGAACATTTGCCTTAACCGACATAGACCACATAATCGAATGTGGAATCCGGTGTCGTGAAACCTTACACCGATGGAAGGTGGTCTACCGGCCAAGGTAGAACCTAATGTAAACATAGCTATCTAGGTGGATCCACTAGCTAGTATCCTATGGTGGCAACATAGTTCAAGAACTAAGAGGTAGATATCCCTATTTATACCATTTGGTAATATGGGCCGCTCCTCATGGGAATCCCTTAAAGTGACACATCCCTCATACATGGGAGTTATCGTCACATGGGCAACTTCTAGGATGAATCTTTCCTTTCTAGGGACAAGTCATCACCTCCCACTGTCAAGTTCGCTCGGTGCTAAGCTAAGTCCCCATTTAGAGAAATCTTTAGTCTTTATTAATTTTCTCAATTTAATTAGATAGTAGGGTCAATCCCTCGTATAATCATCATTATAGCTCAATAAGAATTGTATGAGAATTAGTCCTTTCATTAACAATTCATATAGGTGAAGTCAACCCTCGTACAACTCATCATAATAGGGCACATCGTA
Organism: Solanum sitiens; assembly: GCA_016801875.1. NCBI lineage: Eukaryota > Viridiplantae > Streptophyta > Magnoliopsida > Solanales > Solanaceae > Solanum > Solanum sitiens. Next base: position 2,285,119 of record JABWTJ010000218.1, read on the forward strand.
CAACTTCCCTATATTACATTACACCTAGCAACCTCACAACCAACCTAAGCATATCAATTCATGTATCATATCAACTTATCACATCAATCAAAGCATACTTCAACATAACATTATCACTTGATGACAATTAACCATAATTTTAAGTAAAGGCTAGGATCATCAAGACTTACCCATACTCCTCCATAATCCATCAATAAAGGACCTTACCATCAACCCATAGATCAACCAATCTTAGATCATCACATCAATGAATTTCAATAACAAATCACGAGAACTAATCAAAAAGAAGCACTATACTATGAAGCGATACTACATCAAAGCTTAGTAACATGATCTCAAGTGTATCTTCTTAACTTAAATTCAATATTCAAGAACATAGGTGTGAAGAACTTCAATTCATCCTAATAAATCCATAATCAATGCAATATCAATCATTAAAGAGCATTTAACTAAATATGAAATCAATCAAACACAACCTAATTCATATCAATTCTACATTTAGGGTTAAGGGTTAGGGGTCATCACCCACAATCTAGATCAAACTACACCAATTAACCATAATCAAGTTACCATTCATGATAATCTATTCATTCTAACCCAAGGAATACCTAATTAACTCAATTCACATGATCAAATTCGGATTTGGATGAAACCCAATAGAAACTCAACTTTTTGGAAAAAGCTTTGAAGGAACCCTTTGAGGAAAGAATCTCAAAGGTGAATTAGATCCCATACCTTAAGGTTTGATGACGTTTTGATGGTGAATTTCGTGCTAATCCAGCCCCCAATGATCTCCCCGAGTTGATCTCCAATGGAGTCGTCGAATAGAGAGAGAAAGTAGAGAGAAGGAAGAGAGTTTTGTTTTTGAGAGAATGATTAGGCTAATGAGGGTTGGGGTATTTATAGTAGGGTCTTAAGTCACTTAATTAGTCTCTCTTAAACCCCTAATTACCCCTAAGTCACTTAATTAATTAACTAACTAAAAACTAACTTTTCCGAAACTGTCACAGACCTTCCACGACGGATCCCCGACGACGGTCCGTCGTGGGCGTGACGGACTGACATCCCTCCATCCTGCACATCCGTCACATTGGTCAGAGACTTGTGAAGGCGGAGTCTTTCTCCCTAAGCGCACGACGGTTCCACGACGACGGAGTATCGTGGCCGTGACGGACTGGCTCCCCTCCGTCCTGCACATCCGTCACGCTGGTCAGAGACTTGTGCAGGCGGAGGCTTTCTCCCCAAGCGCTAAGGCTGGCATGACGGAGGCCTCGACGCCCCGTTGCGCCTGTGACGCCCCGCCATGGGGTCCGTCATGCCCTGCTGCTTCAGGGGTCCTCCTCGAGGGTCCTTGTTTGGTCCGTGGGGAGTCGTACCCTGACTTTTCCAGCATGATACCATCCCACACAATATTCTACACCTATGGTTACAACTGTTTACCAAATTCCGACTCTTTAACTTGGTTAAATCAAAAGGACACTCTAGCCCTCTTATGAACCAATTTGCCGGACGTTTAAGAGTTTCGGTTCCAACACCACTTCAAAGACTCCAAATATGCCTAATTGGCTAGGAACACTGGTTTAGATCCTAAGGAGACCATTTAAGTCTTATCACATGACCTCGGTATTTCAAAATGTTACATTATCCCCCCCTTAGGAACATTCGTCCCCGAATGACACCAAACACTCTTAAAATGTGGGAGTAGACTCAAGACTAGCAGCTCAACCAATTCACAATATTTAGTTAGCATGAACTATATTATTTCATAAAAATACTACAAAACATCAATTTACCATACATGATCTCAACATTTCCTCATGAGGTTTTTCTCCTTTTCATATAGGCATGAGCTCAATTATTTATCACACAAATCAATTAGTACAAAGTTCATTTTATCAATATACTAAATACAATATCAGCAAGGATTAACCATACCTAAATCACAAAAATTGACTCAATTATGCAAGAAGCAAGAAAACTTCCAAATTTATCTAAGGTCACCTTAAAGTGACTCCATTTTAGAAGTCTCCAAAACTAGGAGTTTTGCAAAGTTTCACAAAAACAACAGGGATTCACAATATCTAACGTATTTATATCATTAGAGAGAGATACTAACCTTAAACATCAAAAAGATGAGGATAACGGGTTTTCATGTCGGCCTCTGCCTCCCATGTTGCACCCTCAACTAGGTGGTTCCTCCATAGCACCTTTACGGAAACCACCTCTTTGTTCCTCAACCTTTTTACTTGCCTATCAAGGATTTGAACTGGAACCTCCTCATAAGAGAGGTTATCCTTGACTCCGAGGCCTTCAAAAGGAAGAATAGAATCAGGATTCCCGACACACTTCTTCAACATGGAGACATGGAAAACCGGATGAACCAAAGCTAGCTCATCAGGTAATCTTAAACGATAGGCAACTTTACCAACCCTTTCCAAAATCTCATAAGGGCCTACATATCGAGGGCTCAACTTCCCTTTCTTGCCAAATCTTACCACTCCCTTCATAGGTGAAATTTTTAAATACACCTTATCACCCTCTTCAAACTCCAAGTCCCTTCTTCTATTATCGGCATAGGACTTTTGTCGACTATAGGCTGTTTGCAACCTATTTCTTATAATATGTACATTCTCCAATGTCTTGTAAATCAAGTCAGGACCGAATATCGATGACTCACCTACTTCAAACCATCCTATAGGAGACCTACACCTCCTCCCATACAAGGCTTCATAGGGAGCCATGGAGATGGACGAATGGAAACTATTATTATATGCAAACTCCACCAACGGCAAATGCTTATCCCAACTCCCTTTAAAATCAATGATGCAAGCTCTAAGCATATCCTCAAGAGTTTGAATCGTGCGTTCCGCTTGACCATCCGTTTGAGGATGGAAGGCAGTACTTAATTTTACTTTAGTACCCAAACCTTTTTGAAACGACTTCCAAAGTCTAGATGTGAATTATGCACCTCTATCCGAAATGATGGATAACGGAATACCATGACTACACACAATCTCATCTATGAAAATCTTCGCATAATCTTCCGCCGAATACATAGATTTGACGGGAATAAAGTGAGCGGACTTAGTCAATCTATCAACAATCACCCATATAGAATCAAATGACTTTTGAGTCCGAGGCAACCCTACTACGAAATCCATATTAATGTCTTCCCACTTCCAAGTAGGAATTTGGATCTCCTGTAGTAAGCCACCCGGCTTTTGATGTTCCGCCTTCACTTGTTGACAATTCGGACATTTAGCAACAAATTTTGCTATATCCCTCTTCAAACCTTCCCACCAATATATTTATCGAAGGTCATGATACATCTTTGTAGAACCGGGATGGATGGAATAGTGGGATCCATGGGCTTCATCAAGGATCCGATCCCTCAATCAATCCACATCAGGAACACACAACCTCCCTTGATACCTCAATACACTGTCTTCTCCTAAGGAGAATGACTCGTTCGTCTTACCAAGAACCGATTCCTTTAACTCCATCAATAGTTGATCAAGGTGTTGTTTGGACTTCACCTCAACCACCAATGATGACTCGGAGCTATGATGAACCGTGGCACCTCCATTTAGCGAACTCACCAATCGCACTCCCAGTCTAGTCAAACAATGAACATCTTTTACTAGATCTTTATTGTTTTCATCTATATGAGTCACACTACCCATAGTCATACGGCTTAAAGCATCCGCCACCACATTTGCCTTGCCGGGATGATATAGGACACTCATATCATAATCTTTCAACAGCTCTAACCACCTTCTTTGTCGAAGATTCAAATCTTTTTGGGTAAACACATATTGAAGGATCTTACGATCAGTGAAAACATCCACATGAACACCATACAAGTAGTGTCTCCATATTTTTAAAGCAAACACCACGGCCGCTAACTCAAGGTCATGAGTAGGATAATTTCTCTCATGCACCTTAAGTTGCCGCGAAGCATAGGCAATCACCTTCCCATTTTGCATAAGCACACACCCCAAACCAACGCGGGATGCATCACAATACACAATGAACCCTTTAGATTCTTCCGGTAAAGTTAACACCGGAGCGGAAGTAAGCCTATCCTTCAATAATTGAAAACTCTTCTCGCATGCCTCTGACCATTCAAACTTTTTACCTTTTTGAGTCAATGAAGTCAAAGGAGATGCAATGGATGAAAAGCCTTCTACGAACCTTCGATAAAAACCCGCTAGACCCAAGAAACTCCTAATGTCAGTTGGGGTCAAGGGTCTAGGCCAGTTTCTTACCGCATTTGTCTTCCTTGGGTCTACCTCAACTCCCTCACTAGAGATGATGTGCCCAAGAAATGCCACCGACCTCAGCCAAAACTCGGACTTGCTATACTTGGCGAACAATTTATGTTCCCTAAGGGTTTGCAATACTACCCTTAGATGATCCATGTGGTCAACCTCATTTTTCGAATACACCAAGATATCATCGATAAATACAATAACGAATGAATCAAGGTAATTTCGAAACACCCTGTTCATCAGATCCATAAACGCCGCCGGAGCATTTGTGAGACCAAAGGACATAACCACGAACTCATAATGCCCATATCGAGTCCGAAAAGCTGTCTTTGGAATATCTTCATTTCTCACTCTAAGCTGGTGGTACCCGACCTCAAATCAATCTTTGAGAAGTAACTCGCTCCTTGGAGTTGATCAAATAAATCATCAATCCGAGGAAGAGGATACTTGTTCTTGATGGTAACCTTGTTGAGTTGTCGGTAGTCAATACACATCCTCAAGGACCCATCCTTCTTTTTCACGAACAAGACCGGAGCACCCCATGGAGAAATGCTAGGCCTTATAAAGCCCTTGTCTAGCAAATCTTTAAGTTGTGCCTTCAATTCCTTTAACTCGGCCGGAGCCATTCTATAAGGAGGAATAGAGATAGGATTTGTTTCCGGTAGCAAATCGATACCGAAATCGATTTCCCGTTCGGGAGGAATGCCAGGAAGGTCATCAGGAAAGACCTCCGTAAATTCACTCACCACGGGGACTGACTCTATAGGAGGAACTTCGGAATCCACTTCTTGGACTCTCACAATATGGTAGAGACACCCCTTCGAGATCATTTTACATGCCTTTAGGCATGTTATGAAATGACCTCTAGGAAGAGAATTTCCACCCTTCCATTCTATAACGGGTTCATTTGGGAAACAAAACCTCACAATTTTGGTTCTACAATCGATGGAAGCGAAACTAGCATGCAACCAGTCCATACCTAATATGACATCAAAATCAAGCATGTCTAGCTCAACTAGATCAATATGAGAAACTCTATGAGGCATTGAAATAGGGCAATTTCAATAGACCCTTTTTGCTACCACTGATTCACCAACCGGAGTAGACACCAAAATAGGTTCATGCAAAACATCAGGTAATGTACTAAACTTCTTAGCTACTAATGGAATAACGAAAGACAAAGTAGCACCCGGATCAAGTAATGCATACACATCAATGGCAAAGATTTGTAACATACCAGTCACCACATCGGGAGAGGCCTCTTGGTCATCTCTCGTACGAAAAGCATAAAAACGGTTCTTCTTAGGAGCCTCACTCTCTTGCTTTTGCACATTCCTTTCTCGGTTCCTTATGTTAGGGCAGTCCCTAACTTTGTGATCACTCTTCCCACAACTAAAGCAATTTCCCGTTTCGATCAAACATTCACCATAGTGCTCCTTCCCACACTTAACACAAGTAGGCTTCTCATTAGATGAGTTTCCACCCTTTCCTTTTACAACTTTTGATCTAGGGGCTTTAGGATCCCTAGTCTTGGGAAATTTGGATGGAACGTGGTTTGAGAACCTCTTCTTGAATCTAGGCCTATCTTGAATTCCCAACCTATCTTTAGCAGTTTCACTCTCATAAGACCTTGTCCTTCTTAAGTCCTTATCCTTATCCTTCCTTTTTGCTCTAGACTCCTCAACCCTTCTTGCATGCACCATGAGACGACCAATGTTCATGTTATCATGTAGCATAGCCGATTGACACTCCTCTTGTAAGTCGTCCGATATACCTGTCACATATCGACTCATTTCGTCTCTAGGGTCGGAGACCAAAGACGGAGCATATTTGGCCAAATGAGTAAATTTCAGAGAATACTCATGAACACTCATCGTTCCTTGGCGGAGATTGATGAATTCCACCACCTTCGTTTCCCTCATCTCTCTAGGGAAGAACCGATCAATGAAGGCCCCTTTGAATAACTCCCACGTCACTAACCCACTTCCAAGTGGCCTGTTGTCCTTCCATTGCGCATACCATATCTGAGCGACATCCTTGAGTTGGTATGAGGCCAACTCGGCATTCTCGCTAGATGACAGCCCCATAGCACACAAAATCTTGTGAACCTCATCAATAAATTCTTGAGGGTCTTCATCAACCTTCGACCCATAAAAGACAGGAGGATTCATTAGAGTGAAATCCCTAAGTCTGGAGGCCATAGTCTGTTCATGGACTCTAGGTGCCAAATCCCTATTGGCTTGAGCAGTCATAGCTTGCGCTTGCACTGTTGCGGCTTGAGCTTTAGTAGTCATGGCTTGAGCCATTTGAGCAATAATAGCTCTCATCTGAGCTTCTGTCATCGGTGGAGGATCAGCAGGAACCTGGTCATCAATAGCAACCTCTTCAAGAGGAGGAGCAGGTTCATCACGAGGAATTCCCGCAGCAGCCATCTCTTCCTCAAGTCTTCGAGCCGCGTTTCTTCTAGTATTCATCTCCTATAACCAAAACACAAGGTTCAGGCGAAAGCATATCCGACATACATTCTAGGGGCACGATATGGATTTCCAACAATGAGAATGATTCCTAATCACCAAATAAGTTCCTATTCATAAGTGTGGCGCGCTTCACAATTATGAATACAAACTTAAATAACGTGGTTGAGAGAGAGACGTTAACATCAAGGATATTCAACCTCATGCTCTGATACCAAGCTTGTCACATCCGGGTTTACCCCCTAGACGTAACCGGCGTCGTCGTCCTCTCGGAGGACTAAGACAAGCCTCTTAGCTTCGTCATAGCATTCATCGACTAAAAATCAGAAAGAATAAAAAACTTTTTATCTAAAACTACTCGGAGGTTTACATAGACCTCTACATACACATCATTATATATATCAAGTACACATAGACTTGTTCATATACGAAGATTACTTAGTCTTCTACTTTTATTTCATACACTTATATATTTAGAAAATAATAGTCATAAAACCGTCTCATCTCATAAACCATCTATCGATTACAATAAATCTTGGGCATAGCCCTACATCAAATGAAAGAAGCCACATATAGGCTATCTACTACATCGTCTCAAGAGAATAACATAGTCAACATAGAATCATAGTAACTACACATCATAAAAGAGAGATATCGGCCACGTCCTCGAGAGAGTGAGGACCTACCACTTGGATGGAAAAATACCCAAGTCTTCCTTCCAAGCAATTTGGATCAAGTTCAACGACCCGAACCTAAAATGTTTGGGAAAAGGGAAAGAAAAGGGATTAGTACTCCACATGTACTAAGTATGGAATCTCATATACAATTACCAATCAAATATATTTAAAAAGGGACCTTTATGAAAACATAATAGACTACATATGCAATTAAACCATAGCAAAGCAAAGTATACTAATGATAACCTTCAATAAGTCACAAGTGCAATGATCAAGTAAAATTACCATGTCTCCTACTCAATCAAGTAACCTACCAAGACTACAATTAGCAATTTGCTTACCAACATACTCTTCATATCATAATACGTCCTTCTTCAAGCAAAGACAACAACATTATATTCATAAGCATGTTATTCAACATACAAACCATTTACATTATACCATCTCTTTACATATATAATATTGACCTCTCAAAGTTCCTATCAAGGAAAACTAGTGCAAGGCGTAGGTAGAGTCCCATACCCCTACCTAAGCTATAGCCAACCTCTCAAGTTACTTTGATTAGCCTATACCTTATTCATTCATTTTAGTTTAGGGAACATTTGCCTTAACCGACATAGACCACATAATCGAATGTGGAATCCGGTGTCGTGAAACCTTACACCGATGGAAGGTGGTCTACCGGCCAAGGTAGAACCTAATGTAAACATAGCTATCTAGGTGGATCCACTAGCTAGTATCCTATGGTGGCAACATAGTTCAAGAACTAAGAGGTAGATATCCCTATTTATACCATTTGGTAATATGGGCCGCTCCTCATGGGAATCCCTTAAAGTGACACATCCCTCATACATGGGAGTTATCGTCACATGGGCAACTTCTAGGATGAATCTTTCCTTTCTAGGGACAAGTCATCACCTCCCATTGTCAAGTTCGCTCGGTGCTAAGCTAAGTCCCCATTTAGAGAAATCTTTGGTCTTTATTAATTTTCTCAATTTAATTAGATAGGAGGGTCAATCCCTCGTATAATCATCATTATAGCTCAATATGAATTGTATGAGAATTAGTCCTTTCATTAACAATTCATATAGGTGAAGTCAACACTCGTACAACTCATCATAATAGGGCACATCATACAACTTCCCTATATTACATTACACCTAGCAACCTCACAACCAACCTAAGCATATCAATTCATGTATCATATCAACTTATCACATCAATCAAAGCATACTTCAACATAACATTATCACTTGATGACAATTAACCATAATTTTAAGTAAAGGCTAGGATCATCAAGACTTACCCATACTCCTCCATAATCCATCAATAAAGGACCTTACCATCAACCCATAGATCAACCAATCTTACATCATCACATCAATGAATTTAAATAACAAATCACGAGAACTAATCAAAAAGAAGCACTATACTATGAAGCGATACTACATCAAAGCTTAGTAACATGATCTCAAGTGTATCTTCTTAACTTAAATTCAATATTCAAGAACCTAGGTGTGAAGAACTTCAATTCATCCTAATAGATCCATAATCAATGCAATATCAATCATCAAAGACCATTTAACTAAATATGAAATCAATCAAACACAACCTAATTCATATCAATTCTACATTTAGGGTTAAGGGTTAGGGGTCATCACCCAAAATCTAGATCAAACTACACCAATTAACCATAATCAAGTTACAATTCATGATAATCTATTCATTCTAACCCAAGGAATACCTAATTAACTCAATTCACATGAACAAATTCAGATTTGGATGAAACCCAATAGAAACTCAACTTTTTGGAAAAAGCTTTGAAGGAACCCTTTGAGGAAAGAATCTCAAAGGTGAATTAGATCCCATACCTTAAGGTTTGATGACGTTTTGATGGTGAATTTCGTGCTAATCCAGCCCCCAATGATCTCCCCGAGTTGATCTCCAATGGAGTCCTCCAATAGAGAGAGAAAGTAGAGAGAAGGAAGAGAGTTTTGTTTTTGAGAGAATGATTAGGCTAATGAGGGTTGGGGTATTTATAGTAGGGTCTTAAGTCACTTAATTAGTCTCTCTTAAACCCCTAATTACCCTTAAGTCACTTAATTAATTAACTAACTAAAAACTAACTTTTCTGAAACTATCACAGACCTTCCACGACGGATCCCCGACGACGGTCCGTCGTGGGCGTGACGGACTGACATCCCTCTGTCCTGCATATCCGTCACGTTGGTCAGAGACTTGTGAAGGCGGAGGCTTTCTCCCCAAGCGCACGACGGTTCCACGACGATGGAGTATCGTGGCCGTGACGGACTGGCTCCCCTCCGTCCTGCACATCCGTCACGCTGGTCAGAGACTTGTGCAGGCGGAGGCTTTCTCCCCAAGCGCTAAGGCTGGCATGACGGAGGCCTCGACGCCCCGTTGCGCCTATGACGCCCCGCCATGGGGTCCGTCATGCCCTGCTGCTTCAGGGGTCCTCCTCGAGGGTCCTTGTTTGGTCCGTGGGGAGTCGTACCCTGACTTTTCCAGCATGATACCATCCCACACAATATTCTACACCTATGGTTACAACTGTTTACCAAATTCCGACTCTTTAACTTGGTTAAATCAAAAGGACACTCTAGCCCTCTTATGAACCAATTTGCCGGACGTTTAAGAGTTTCGATTCCAACACCACTTCAAAGACTCCAAATATGCCTAATTGGCTAGGAACACTGGTTTAGATCCTAAGGAGACCATTTAAGTCTTATCAAATGACCTCGGTATTTCAAAATGTTACATGGCCGATTCCCACATGTCTTGCACATGTACTTGCACATGAGTTGGTTGTACTTTCCTAAATAACTATTCTTGATGGCTCATTTGGAATATTTACGTATTGTCCCAAGGATCCTCACTATGTCCTTGGGCACTACTTAATCTACATGATCATTTTAATTGATCATGTGCTATGGTATATAGGCTTGACACTTGGATTCCTCATACCCAGAGTATTGCATTAGAGATCACTATTTTAGCGTAGGGTCTTCTTTGCAGGTACAATCTTAAGCAGTGCTTATTCATACTTAGAAAAATTGTCTAACACCCTTTAATTCAATATTTTCTAATATGCCCAATATTTTGCTTATTTGGGTATTATATAGAAATTGGCTAATATCCCTTAGCCTATTTTCAATACTATGCCCACTATTTCTCAATATTGGGCATTGGGATGTCTATGTACCCCCAATACACATTCTTCAAGACCTATTTGGCTCCTCACTAGACATGTAATCTTTCGAAATGTTACATTATCCCCCCCTTAGGAACATTCATCCCCGAATTACACTTACACATAATTTTAAAACAAGAGGGAACATCAAAAACACTTAAACATACTTAACACGTTATCGTTTGTGAACATCTGATTCACACATATTCTGGATGATGCATTATTACTCAAGCTTATCTAAAGCTTCATATTCGAGATCGAGGAACTTCTTTCTCAATAACATTTAACTTAATACACATCACAACTCATGCAACACATAAAATTACGTCTATGATATACAAAAATAGCAACATAATGCACGCATGAACTTATTTTAACTCATTTAATGCAAGTATAAAATGCACGATTATGGACTTATAATACCAAATCGACTAATGCACTAAAATCTCAGAGTTCCTTTAACAAAATCAGATCTAGGAAGAGTATATCTTACCTCAAGAACTAAATAAGTGAAGGTAACGGGATCTCATATCGGCCTCGGCCTCCCATGTTGCTCCCTCAACAAGGTGGTTCCTCCATAATATTTTAACAGCGGCAACCTCCTTGTTCCTCAGCCGGTTCACTTGGCGATTTAAAATTTCAACTCGAACCTCTTCATAAGAAAGGTTCTCATCAATTGTGAACCCCTCAACAGGCAGGATGGATGCTGGATCGCCTAGACACTTCTTAAGCATTGAAACTTGGAACACTGGATGAACAAAAGCGAAGTCTTGTAATAGTCTCAGTTCGTAGGCAACATTTCCTACTCTGCGTAAGATCTCATAAGGACCTATATACCTCGGACTCAACTTCCCCTTCTTACCAAACGTCATCACCCTTTTCATGGGTGATATCTTCAGGTAGACTTGATCACCCACCTCAAATTCAAGAGCTGTCTTTCTGTTATCTGCATAGGATTTTTGACGACTGTAAGCAGTAGCCAATCTATCCCTGATCATTCTCACCTTCTCCACAGCCTCATGTATGATATCAGGGCCAAGGATGGAAGAATCTCCTACCTCAAACCACCCAACTGGAAACTTACATCTTCTGCCATTAGTTCTTCAAAAGGAGCCATCCCAATACTGGAATGATAACTATTATTATAAGAGAACTCAATCAGCGGCAAGTGATCATCCCAACTCCCCTTGAAGTCAATAACGCATGCTCTCAGCATGTCTTCAAGGGTCTAAATAGTATGCTTTGCTTGTCCATCCGTCTGGGGATGAAAAGAAGTACTGAGCTTCACCTCGGTACCCAAGCTCTTTTGGAAAGATCTCCAAAAATGAGAAGTAAATTGGGCTCCCCTATCCGAAATGATAGACAGAGGAATCCCATGCCATCTCACTATCTCATCAATATACAGCTTGGCATAGTCTTCATCCTGTAAAAAGACTTCAAAGGAATGAAGTGAGCAGACTTAGTCATCCTGTCAACAATAACCAAAATAGAATCATGTAGTTTCCTTGTCTTTGGCAGACCAACCATAAAATCCATATTGATAGCCTCCCACTTCCAAGTTGGGATCTCAATCGACTAGGTGAGACACCCAGATTTAAGGTGTTCGGCCTTAACCTGTTGCCTATTTGGACACTCCTCCACAAACTTCGAGATATCACGCTTCATACCTTCCCACCAATAGACCTCTTTAAGGTCATGATACATTTTGGTAGAATCTGGATGAATAGAATACCTAGAGCCATGGGCCTCTGCAACAACATTAGCCCTCAAATTATCAATATTGGGCACACATAATCTGTTCTGGTACCTGAGTACACCATCCCCTCCCAAGGAAAATGATTCGTTCAGCTTACTCAACACTGAGTCTTTCAACTCCATGAGTACTGGGTAGAGATGCTGTTAGCTTTGACATCTACAACAAATAAGGATTCAGAACTGGAATGAACTAAAACACCCCCACTTGGTGTATCTATCAGTCGTACACCCAATCTAGCCAATTGGTGTACCTCTTTAACTAGTTGGTTCTTCTCATCATCAACATGAGACATGCTTCCCATGCTCAATCTACTCAACGCATCGGCCACTACATTGGCCTTACCTGGGTGATAGTGGACACTCATATCATAGTCCTTGAGTAGTTCTACCCATCTCCTGTGACGAAGGTTCAATTCTCTCTGCGTAGAAACATATTGAAGACTTTTACGGTTAGTTTATACATCAACATGTACACCATATAAATAATATCTCCACAGCTTTAATGCAAAGACAACCGCAGCTAACTCAAGACCATGAGTAGGGTAATTCTTCTGAGTAGTTATAGATAAAAAGTTTTAAATTCCTTCATATTTTAATCGATGAATGCTATGATGAGGCTAAGAGGCTTGTCTTAGTCCTCAAAGAGGACGACGACGTCGGTTAAGTCTGGGGGGTAAACCCGGATATGACACAAACTATTGACACTCAAATCAGCCCCACTTCCATTTTAGTGAACATCACGATTTACATAGGTTTATACACGTAAAATGACAACCAAAACATTATCAAATTTGAAGCCTAAATCGAAAGCTCATTCACAGTACATTCACAGTAACCTTTTCACACTTACACACACTTGCACAAACTTTCGAATACATGGTTGTCTTTCCTACAATTTCAAGTATACAATCAAAATCATGTTCATCATTAAATCATAACATACCTAAATCTACCTGTAATCATACCCAACATACGATTCATTGGGAGCTAGTGACAGGGGCATGCAAAAGGGGAAACAATACTAGTTTTCAAATGAACAATATGAACCTTAAGGGGTCTCTTGGGAAAGGGACCAAGAGAGAAGAAAAACCATACCTTATTTTGACGTTCAAAACTTGAAGTTGCTGCCCAAAAACTCCACTCAAGAACACGTCTAAGCCTCCTCAATTTCAACTCCACTCGAATAACAACTTCCCTTAGCCTAGTATGCGATTAACGTTTGTTTTCTTGTGATTTAGTGTGAGTTCTTCAAGTGTGAAGAACTTGGTTTATTTTTCTGATTTTGTATCTTATTTTGGCATAGAAATGTCGTGTGAAAGAATGGTAAAGATTGAGCGTGAGAGTTGAGAGATAGACGTGAGAGAGTGGGAGTTATATTAGGCTTAGGAGTCTAGTTTAGGACTTAGTCAGATAAGGTTTAGTTAATTAATAAAAATCTGATTTTAATTTTATTTTAAATCAGCTAATGAATAATAATTATTAATTAATTAGATTAATTCAATAGCTTAAATAAAAATCACATAAATTCATTGCTTCCACCTAGGTTTGAACCCGGGTGGAGCAAGACTTAACTTCAAGAGCTCAATTTTGGCTCTCTCTCCCAAATTTGCCCCTCTATCTTATTAAATAAATAATTATTTATATATTTTGGGTAATTACGATACTACCCTTAGCTAGTAAAAAGACCATTTTACCCCTACACCCTTCAAACCTAAGATTTCCTCTTTTTAAGTCCGGTAAAGACTCCTTCGAGTAAATCTTCGTATTCGAGAGCCCTACATGGTTGGACCCAACCTTTCCAAGCTCAACTAACTCCCCAAGTTAGTTGGCTTGACTGTAGCAAGGGTTCCGAGGTCTGGTTCTACGCGCATCAATCCGTGTGAACCCTGGTCTAATCATAGGCATTCTTGACACATTAAGCATTTCTTATCTTATTCATTTTTAGGGTTGTTACATTATCCCCCCCTTAGGAACATTCGTCCCCGAATGACACTACCACTATATAGAATAATACCAGTCAGATCATAACATAATCACTATGCACCATCAAGCAATAGCAACAAAATATGGAGAGATAAGGAAACTTAGACTTAAGAGTAAGAAGTCTAACCTCAAGAGCTGAAAAGATGAGGGTAACGGGATCTCATGTCGGCCTCAGCCTCCCACGTAGCACCCTCAACAAGATGATTTCTCCATAATACCTTCACTGTGGCAATCTCCTTGTTCCTCAGCCGCTTGAATAGTCTGTCTAAGATCTCAACAGGTACCTCCTCATAGGACAAGTCTTCATCAACCCCCAAACCTTCCACAGGTAGAATCGATGCTGGATCACCTAGGCACTTCTTTAACATGGATACATGAAAGACTGGATGGACAGAAGCTAGCTCCGCAGGCAATGTCAACTCATAGGCCACCTCACCCACCGCTGTAGGATCTCGTATGGCCCAACATACCTCGTACTCAACTTCCCCTTCCTGCCAAACCTTAACACCCCCTTCATAGGTGATATCTTCAGATAGACCTTGTCACCAACATCAAACTCTAAGGGCCATTTTCTGTTATCAGCATATGACTTCTGCCGACTGTAAGCAGTAGCCAACCTGTCCCTAATCATTCTGACCTTCTCTAAGGCCTCATTAATGATCTCTGGACCCAAAATGGATGACTCTCCAACCTCGAACCACCCAACTGGAGATATACACCTCCTACTATATAGTGCCTCAAACGGTGTCATCCCAATGTTGGAGTGATAGCTATTATTTTACGAGAACTCTATCAAAGGCAGATGGTAATCCCAGCTACCCCTGAAGTCAATCACACACGCTCTCAACATATCCTCCAATGTCTGAATGGTGCGCTCTGCCTGCCCATCAGTCTGAGGATGAAAGGCAGTACTAAGCTTCACCTGCGTGCCCAAGCTCTTCTGCAAAGATATCTAGAAATGTGAAGTAAACTGAGCTCCTCTATCTGAAATGATAGACAAAGGAATACCATGCCATCTCACAATCTCATCAATGTAGAGTCTCGCATAATTCTCGGCTCTGTAAGTAGACTTCACAGGGATAAAGTGGGCAGACTTAGTCAATCTGTCCACAATAACCCATATGGAGTCATGCTACCTCCTAGTTCTCGGAAGACCAACCACGAAATCCATATTAATGGCCTCCCACTTCCAATTTGGAACCACAATAATCTGAGTCAGACCGCCAGACTTAAGATGTTCTGCCTTAACCTGCTGACAATTAGGACACTTGGCCACATATTCTGCAATGTCCTTCTTCATGCCATCCCACCAATAAATCTGTTTAAGATCATGATACATCTTGTTGGAACCTGGATGTATGGAATATGTGGAACCATGGGCCTCTGCTATAATCCTGGTCCATAAATCATCCACATCTGGTACACACAGCCTATCTTGGTACCTAAGTATGCCGTCACCTCCCAAAGCAAAAGACTCATTCATCTTTATCAACACTGAGTCCTTCAGCTCCATCAACACAGGATCGAGATGCTGACCCTGTGTACATCTTTCACCAACTCCTTCTTCTCATCCTCAACATGGGTTGTACTTCCCATGCTCATCCTGCTCAAAGCATCAGCCACAACATTAGTCTTACCTGGATGGTAGTGAACATTCATGTCATAATCCTTCAACAGCTCCAACCATCTCCGCTGACGTAGATTCAACTCCCTCTGTGTGAACACGTACTAGAGACTCTTGTGGTCTGTGAATACATCCACATGCACTTCATACAAGTAGTACCTCCACAGCTTCATTGCAAACACCACAGCTGCTAACTCCAGGTCATGAGTGGGATAATTCTTCTCATGAACCTTGAGCTGTCTAGACGCATAGGCTATCACCTTACCAACCTGCATAAGAACACAACCCAAACCAGCCCTAGATGCATCACAGTAAATAGTTTAATTCTCACCACACTTAGGCAAAGTAAGCACCGGGGCTGAAGTGAGTCTATCCTTGAGCTCCTGGAAACTCTTCTCACAAGTCTCCGTCTATTCAAACTTGGCTTTCTTCTTAGTCAAAGCTGTCAATGGGGCAGCAATGGAAGAAAAGCCCTCCACAAACCTGCTGTAGTAACCAGCCAATCCCAGAAAGCTACAGATGTCAGTGGGAGTAAGAGGCTTTGGCCAGTTCTTCACAGCCTCAGTCTTCCTGGGATCCACCTCCACGCCCTGATCGGACACAACATGACCCAGGAAGGTCACTCAACTAAGCCAAAATTCACACTTGTTGATTTTGGCGTACAGTTGATGTTGTCTAAGTACCTGCAAGGTTAGTCTCAAATGTTGTTCATGCTCTTCCTATGTCCTAGAGTAGATGAGAATGTCATTAATGAATACTATGACGAAAGAGTCAAGGTATTCACGGAAGACTCGGTTCATGAGGTCCATAAATGCAGCAGGTGCATTCGTAAGACCAAATGACATGACTAAGAACTCATAATGGCCATAACGGGTATGAAAGGCTGTCTTTTGGATATCTCCACCCCTAACCCTAAGCTGATGATACCCTGAATGAAGATCAATCTTAGAGAAGAAACTAGACCCTTGGAGCTAATTGAACAAATCATCTATTCTGGGAAGTGGATACTTATTCTTTATAGTGACTTTGTTGAGATGTTGATAATCGATACACATTCTAAGGGTTCCATCCTTCTTCTTCACAAATAACACTGGAGCGCCCCAAGGGGATATGCTCGGCTGAATGAAACCCTTATCAGTGAGATCTTTTAATTGCAGCTTCAACTCTTTGAGTTTAGCTGGAGCCATTCTGTAAGGAGGAATTGAAATTGGTTTAGTATCGGGTTCTAAGTCGATACCAAAATCAATATCTCGAGGGGGAGGGACTCCAGGCAAATCATCAGGAAATACATCTAGGAACTCATTCACTACAGGCACTGAGTCTATGGAAGGAATTTCATGATCTAAATCATTAACACTCACAAGATGACACAATAATCCCTTGGACATCATTTTATTGGCCTTAAGGTTCAAAATCAAGAGGTTAGGACGACTCGAGTTGTACCCCTCCCAGACTAGCTCCTCTTCATCAGGGAAACGGAATCTCACCACTCTACTACGATAGTTTAAACAAGCATAATAACTGTGAAGCCCGTCCATGCCAAGAATCACATCAAATTCTTGCATGGGTAACTCAACCAAGTCTGCACACATAGTCTTACCACTTACAACTATTGGGCAATCCTTGTATACTCTATCAGTTCTTACATTTTCTCCTAAAGGTGTACTAACCACTATAGGATCATACAGAACTTCAGGCAATATCTCAAAAGTGAGAGCAAGCAAAGAAGTTACAAAGGAAAGCGTAGACCCTGGATCAAGTAAAGCATAAGCAGAAGTTGAGAATACTTGCAGCATACCTGTTACCACATCAGCGGACTTCTCCTGCTCCTCCCTGCCCTTCATGGCATAGAACCTATTCCTCTTAGGAGGCTCGGCTGCTGCTGCACCTTGTGGATTAGGCCTAGGCTGAGTATTACCTCCAGCCTGACCTCTGTTGTGTGGGCAGTCTCTAACCATGTGCCCACTCTTACCGCAACCAAAGCAGGCATTAGTGCCCTGTCTGCACTCTCCACTGTGAGCATGGCCACACTTAGCACAATTCTTTTTGAAACGCTGCATCTCACCTCCATTGCCCTTCTGGGGATCAGGTATGCCTCCTCTAGGTGTTGTACTCCTCTGAGAATTAGAGTTCCCAGAACTCTGTTGCCCCTTCTTGAACCTGGGCAGCTCACGGACGCCAAAATTGTTTCTATGGCCTCCATGGCTGGGACCTGCCTGATCTTGAGGCTTAGGACTCCTAGCATCACAAATACCCCTCTTTTTGCGGCTGTCCTCTACCTGCTGGACATGCACCATCAACCTGGAGAGGTCCATATTATCATGGAGCATCGCAGACCGACACTCCTACTCCAGATCTCGATTGATTCGTGTGAGAAACCTGCTCATCTCATCCCTGCTGTTAGATACAAGGAAAGTAGCATACCTAGATAATTTAACAAACTTCAGTACTCATCTCATCCTTGCTGTTAGATACTAAGGAAAGTAGCATACCTGGATAGTTTAACAAGCTTCAGGGAATACTCCCTGACTGTCATAGATCCCGGCTTAAGGTTCATAAACTCCTCAACCTTTGCCTCCCTCATCTCCCTGGGAAAGAATCTCTCCACGAAGGCCGTCTTAAACAGCTCCCAAGTGACTGGAACTCCGCCCAAAGCTCGGCTATCCTGCCACATCTTGCACCAAGTCTGAGCAATATCCTTGAGATGATAGGACGCCAACTCAGCGTTCTCAGTATTTGTGGACCCCATAGCCACCAGAATCTTATGCACCTCATCCACAAACTCCTGGGGATCCTCTGAAGTCTTGGACCCTGTGAAAATAGGAGGATTCATCCTCGTAAAGTCTCGCAGCCTGTCAGCCATGCTACGTACCAGTGGGTTCTCCCTCTGAACATTCTGCCGGTTGACCTGGTCAGTCATGGCCTGGGCCTGCATAGTTATGTCCTGTGCCATCTGGGCCAGATATGCCCGCACCTCCGCATCAGTCAACCCAGCTGGGTTAACCGGCATAGCCACTCCTTCAGCTGGAGCCTGGGGTGGTACCGGTTGTCCCCAGCAGCTGCTCCTCTTCTCTGACCAACGTTCCTCCTAGTATTCATTCTCTGAAAACAATAAGAATTGATGTTAGACATGCTCATAAGACCAAGAAATCGTACATTAGGAAAAACACGATAAGATCAGAAGAAGGGAAATTTTCCTACGCATCATGCAGTCTCTAATTCAGGATAGTGGTGCACTTCACTACCATGACTTAGAAACTACTCAATGTGGTTGATGTGAACTCATTATTCTCGGAATTTAACCTAGTGCTCTAATACCAACTTTGTCACGACCGGAATCTAGACCCCAGACAAGACCGGCGTCGATGACCTCTCAGAGGTCGCAGACAAGCCTACTTACATCATTCTTACTTCATTTAGGTTAATTTTAGCGGAAAATTTGAACTTTTTGTTTTCTTATTTCATACTAAACATTTTAAACTTAACATCATGGGCGTTCACAAATAAACCATCTAATATAGAGATGATCAAATGAAAGAAATAGTGCAATACTGTAATAAATGTATAATTGCCAAAATGGCACCAATACAGTGTCTGAAATAAAAACGGAAAGAAACACTAGTGGAACATGCTCCACTAGCTAAAGCCTATATCGCTAGATAGTAACGGTAGACATCCTCAAAAGCATGAGGGCCTACCAAGTCCGGATGAAAGCTCCACGTCCGGATAGCTGCAACGTCAACCTGTACGCTCTACCGTCCACCTGTGCCTGCACCTAAAAATATGGAGTTGTATGGGATTAGTACACACTTGTACTAAGTATGGGTATATACAAGCACACACCAAGGACATGCATGAGAATGGATAGCTCTTTCCTAACAACATGATTATGGAAAGTCAAGTCAGTGGACTTGCCAAATTGGGATTAGGAAAGTTAGTGAACTTTCCAAATTTGGATTAGGAAAGTCAGTGAGCTTTCCAAATTTGGATTAGGAAAGTCATGCCATGAGAGTAACATGCATCATCATACTTATCATATTGCACACAGCACATAACATCTTACACATAGCACATATCATATAGCATACAGCACATAACATCTTTTAACATTCATTCATATGCCATGAGACCTTGGAACCATGGACTTGGCATTAAGACTTTCCAAAATGAGGGCTCAACATATGGGACCTCAACTAGGGAGTCTTAATTAGCAAACACAGATTCTGTTTCAGTCATTCATACGTACTTCATTTTATTTCGTTCATAGGCTAGTGTGAACACCAACTATACCTAGGATGTAGTTTAAGACTTTCATCGGGTTTGATGTACAATGATCAAGAATAACCTAGTGTCATTACTTGAGTCTAGCTCACCTCTTGGTTATCCTAACCTAACACCTTTGGTATCATTCATTTCATTATGTGCATCATTTGAGGCTGGCCTCATTCATTCATTGGGAACTTTAACTTTAACTGACGTAGATCATGTGAGCATCATGAAATCCAGTGTCTCCCCCACATCGAAAAGAGCTGGAATCACCATCCAAGGTGACCCAAAACATGCTAGCGTACATGGGAATTTAACCCCGCCAGATCCCTATATTGGCAGTATAGCTTCGAAGACCAGGAGATATAAGTAGACCCATACCCGGCAAGCCGGACAGTCTCATCTCATGAGAGTTACGTGAACCTTCGCCCTTCCCGAAATAGGGCATCACCGCTCATAGCTAGTCTATCGGTGCTCAGTATAAAGTTCCATTACATTCAACTCATACGTTATGGAAGCTGGCTTCTAGTATGAGGACATCATAGCTCATCGATTATTTCTCATCTCATCATTAGTATTAAGTGTGTTAATCTCAATACTTTCATTAGAGTGTTCATAGAGACTGGTCTCTTCATTAACTTTACGCTCTCGTAGGTGAGTACGTTTTTGGTAACAATTACTTAGGATCATTTGAGATTGTTCTCATCTTTTACATTAGCCTCATATCATGTTGTCACCACATTCATTAACATTAGGACATTTGCTCTTCATAATTACTCACCCCATTTTACGTGAATGTTCATTTCATCATATGCCAATATAATTGGCCATTTGTGTGTTTCACACTCTTACTTAACCCTTCTAGGGTTTTGTCATTTTATTACATAATACTCATTTCATCGTATGCCAATGCACTTGGCCATTTAGTGTGTTTTACCCTTGTACTTAACCCATTCTAGGGTTACTTCATTTAATTACATACATCTTAGGTTCACTTATTTTTAAACGTATGCTAGACTTATGGGTCTATACATACAAGCCATGAGGCTTCATTCATAGTTCCTTAAGTGACTCGTATCTTCCTACGATTATGTAGTACAAGGCTTATGTATCTTATATATATGCCAAGATCTCGATTTCAATCTAAGAAGGTGGCATTATTCTTGAACATTTAATTCACGTATGACTTTTGTATCAATACGGAAATTTGGGCAAGGGAACCCAAGTTCGAACCGCTTGGACAATACTTACATTTTTCCTTGACTTTATTTTTAGTCTTTATGACATTGGGACCCTAGATTGAGCCCCAATATCAACATTCTATCTTTATTTTTTCTCCTTGGGTTTTCCCTTTATTTAGCCGAAGGGTTGTGGGATCGAACCCCCATAACCCCTTTTATTTTTCTTTTAAAGTTTTGTTATCCCATTTCGCCTAGACCAAGATGTTGTGGGATCAAACCCCCATAACCCCTTTTATTTTTCTTTTAAAATTTTGTTGTCCCATTTCGCCTAGACCAAGAGGTTGTGGGATCAAACCCCCACAGCCTCTTTTTATTTTAGTCTTTATTTCGATGGAATTGGGAGGTTGTGGGTTCGAACCCCCACAACCTCCTTATTTTATTTTTAATTTCGCTAGGGGCTGAGAGGTTGTGGGTTCGAACCCCCACAGCCTCCTTATTTTTATTTTTAATTAAAGTTTACTTAGCTAGGCGTTTGGCAGTGAGGTTGTGGGATCGAGCCCCCACAGCCTCACTTTATTTTCTTATTTAATTCGCCCTTCTCCTTTCCAGTCTTGAGGTCGTGGGTTCGATTCCCACGCCTCACATTTTCTTTTCTTTATTTTTTCTTCTTTCATTCGCTGCCTGGAGGTCGTGGGTTCGATTCCCACGCCTCCCATTTTATTTCTTTAAATTGTTGCTCTCTCCTTTCTCAACCAGTAGACCCCAGTTCGAATCCCCCTAACCCCTTTTTTCGTTTCTTGCGAATTAAAGGTGCCACACGAGTGAGGTCACAGGTTCGAATCCTGGTGGCCTCATCCCTTTAAAATCAATTAATTTTCCAGATTTCCCTTCTATATTTTAGCCTTAACTAAACTTATATTTTTGGCTATAAACTTAATCATTTTTCTTAACTTATTTTCATCAACATTTCCACTTGAAATCTTGGGAAGATTCATGGATCGTTTAACACTTTTTGGGTGTATTTCATGGATTCGTTTAGCCAAACTATTGACACTCAAATCAGCCCCACTTCCATTTTAATGAACATCACAATTTACATAGGTTTATACACGTAAAATGACAACCAAAACATTATCAAACTTGAAGCTTAAATCGAAAGCTCATTCACAGTACATTCACAGTAACCTTTTCACACTTACACACACTTGCACAAACTTTCGAATACATGGTTGTCTTTCCTACGATTTCAAGTATACAATCAAAATCATGTTCATCACGAAATCATAACATACCTAAATCTACCAGCAATCATACCCAACCTATGATTCATTGGGAGCTAGTGACAGGGGCATGCAAAAGGGGAAACAATCTTAGTTTTTGAATGAACAATATGAACCTTAAGGGATCTCTTGGGAAAGGGACCAAGAGAGAAGAAAACCCATACCTTATTTTGACGTTCAAAACTTGAAGTTGCTGCCCAAAAACTCCACTCAAGAACACGTCTAAGCCTCCTCAATTTCAACTCCACTCGAATAACAACCTCCCTTAGCCTAGTGTGCGATTAACGTTTGTTTTCTTGTGATTTCGTGTGAGTTCTTCAAGTGTGAAGAACTTGGTTTATTTTTCTGCTTTTATATATTATTTTGGCAGAGAAATGTTGTGTGAAATAATGGGAGAGATTGAGCGTGAGAGTTGAGAGATAGACGTGAAAGAGTGGGAGTTATATTAGGCTTAGGAGTCTAGTTTAGGACTTAGTCAAATAAGGTTTAGTTAATTAATAAAAATCTGATTTTTATTTTATTTTAAATCAGCTAATGAATAATAATTATTAATTAATTACATTAATTCAATAGCTTAAATAAAAATCACATAAATTCATTGCTTCCACCTAGGTTCGAACCCGGGTGGAGCAATACTTAACTTCAAGAGCTCAATTTCGGCTTTCTCTCCCCAATTTGCCCCTCCAGCTTATTAAATAAATAATTAATTATATATTTTGGATAATTACGATACTACCCTTATCCAGGAAAAAGACCATTTTACCCCTACACCCTTCAAACCTAAGATTTTCTCTTTTTAAGTCCGGTAAAGACTCCTTCGAGTAAATCTTCATATTCGAGAGCCCTACATGGTTGGACCCAACCTTTCCAAGCTCAAATAACTCCCCAAGTTAGTTGGCTTGACTGTAGCAAGGGTTCCGAGGTCTGGTTCTACGCGCATCAATCCGTGTGAACCCTGGTCTAATCGTAGGCATTCTTGACACATTAAGCATTTCTTATCTTATTCATTTTTAGGGTTGTTACAGATCTAGCCATGGGTTATTGCATAAAATGTTTTGAATCATTGATTATTGATTTCATTGATTTTGATTGAAGCATATAACCTAAAATATTCATGAACTCATGCAAAACATAATCTGTTCAAATTGGCTATATTTTGGATGTTATGATAATGTTTCAATGCTTATGAATTCTAGTGTAGTTTTCTATGGGCTATTGAATGATGAAAGTATTGTATTGAATTAATGTATACTCTGTCTTAGATTGATAAATCTATAATTAATTGACTTAGATTCATTGAGTATTATGATTTATGTATTGAATTGATGATCATGGCCATGGGTAAGGGCCTATTGGTATTGTATTGGATGATTTAGCTATGGATTGAAGTGGTGAGAATGGATTGGTGGTACGCTGTGCTAATTATCTTTATTTTATGTAATATAGGTCTTGAATTATGTTGTGATTGGTATTGTCCACTTATGGTGGGGGTGCTATGTGTTATAATTGTTAATGATGTGGCCTTGTCGGCGTTAATTTATGTATTATGATGATCATGGACTTGTTGGCATTACATATATCTTATGATGATTTTTATAGTTGATTTATGTGAAGTATGATCATATCTATCTACTTGTGATTAAGGTGATAGCATGTATTCTTCTATTGATGTTTTTAGGTGATTATGTTAGACTATCACTATGTCCTTATGTGTGTAGTCTTAGAGTTGATGCATGATTCTTTCTACTTGACCATATGAGTCTATGATGTTTATATTGGTGATGTTATAGTAAGGTATAGGGTGACCTATAGATTATGGGTGTTATGCCTATGTGTTTGTTATGTGATATGCTACATGTGATAAAGTGAAGTATGTGTGTGTCTTGTTTGGTAGACTTGTGTCGCTTACTTGATACATACGGAATGTATGTATGAGATTTCTTGACTTTGGATGCTAAAGTCTCTTTGTCTTGTATGTATGAATGATACCTGGTCTTGAACATAGTTAGAAGGTCAACCTATGTGGAGCCCTCATCCTAGTTGAGAGGTTATGATATCCTTGGAGTCGAAAGTCATAATGGTATCCTTCTTATGTGAACTACGGACTTAAGGTTAGTTGGATTGAACGACATGAGATAATACTTAGTAAAGTCATTAAGCTATCCTCATCATCATTGAAAGGCAGTCCTTGGGGACCTCTTTGGTAGGGTGAATATGATTGGGTTATGAACTAGATATGGAACCCGTTCATGTGATACTTCATGTGAATTAATCTATGAGAACAAAGGCTAGAACTGTGTGAGTCTGGTATGGGAAGTAGCTCTATTTGTAATATGATAATAGAGAACAAAGAAACCCATCATATTCCTTAACCATGTGACTTCATGGGATGTGTCCAAGTTCTACCATTGGCAAGTAGAACACCCTCAATTGGAGTAGGTTACAACTCCGGATTCCAAGCTTAGCTACCATGGTCTATGTAGGTTATTGACTATTCTCATTATATTGGATACCTACTAGTGTTTGAGAATTCTATTAAGTTTAGGTTTGTCACGACCCGAATTCTGGAATCTGGACCGCGACCGGCGTCGTTAACCTCTCAGAGGTCGCAGACAAGCCTCTTCTTAGCTTTCATCACATTCATATAGTTAAATTTGTGGAAAATTTAAAATTTTAAAACATAATGAAGTGTACATAGACTTCATAAAAATTCTACATAGATTGATATACTATAAGCTCAAACTAAACAACCATCTATAATCGAATAAGCAATTCAAATGAAGAATTAATATATATCATAACAGTTCGCCAAAACGGCCTTAATACAAAATCCGAACAAATTTCTTGAAAAGATACGCTAGGGACAACATCCACTAGCTATGTCTAAAGAACTAAGCTATGAAGATAGATGTAGCATCCTCGAAATCAAGAGGACGTACCAAAGGTCTAGAAGTTCGCTAAGTCCAAACCGTTGCAGTGAGTCTTCAATCTTCTCTCCGACCTGCACCTATAAAAATAGTAATAGTATAGGGTTAGTACACACTTGTACTAAGTATGGGTGTATGCACACATACACATAAGGCTATGCATGATCAAGGAAAGCTCTTCCTAAACAACATGTCATTTCTAGAAAGTGAAGTCACTAGACTTTCTTAATTCGTTATATGCGATTCAGGGTGTGAATATGACGTATTTTAATGCATTCAAAACACACAACTCATTTTCTATATGAATATAATACCTTGGAATCATGAACATAATTTTAGAACAATAAAAACGAAAATTTATAATCTAGCTCCTCCCTAACCCGAGAGCTCCTTTCCCAACACTTAGTTTATTTTTCAGTCTTTTTCTTCTTGTTGTTGTCTAGTTCAAAACTCTCCTTTGATCCTATGTTTTACTTACAAGTACAATGATTCATTGTATTCCCATACCTACAATGAATCAAGTAAGTAATCCAAGGGATTAAGGAAAAGATTTAACTACAATTTTGAGCATGAAATCTTTGTAAGCCAATCTTTATTGGTTAAGCCTATTATTTGATATTGGCCTAATATAAGAAGTCATTATAAGCCAATCCTTATTTGGCTATGATCATTTGCCAATTATATAAAGTCATTATAATCCAATCTCATTTGGCTTTGATCATTTTCATAATATGAGGAGTCATTATTGGCTAAGCCCTTTTCTTATAGATAACTTCATTCTTATCAAACATTGATATTATTAAACTCTTGCTTTCTTAGTTCACTTTGAACTTACATCTCTTCTTCCTTCTTACTTTCTTAAAGAAGTCTTTAGCAGAGATGAAATGACATGAAATCTAGTGTCTTCCCCACACCGAAAAGAGGTGGTTCACCGATCAAAGTGAACCTAGATCATGTGAGTTAACATGAAATCCAGTGTCTGCCCCACACCGAAAAGGGGGGATTCATCGGCTAAAGTGAAACCAAATTTAGTGTCTACCCCACACCAAAAAGGGGTGGTCCAAGGCTAAAGTGAATCAAGAACTTTCTTCTTGAGCATTAACCGACATAGATCATGTGATCTAAACATGAAATCTGGTGTCTGCCCCACACCAAAAAGGGGTTGTTTCACTGGCCAAAGTGAAACCGAATCTAACTCGCTTAGGTGGAATCCACTGGCTAGTTCCCATGATGTCAACATAGTTCAAAGACTAGGACATTTTTGGAGACTCTTATCCACCGTAGTGGAGCCTCATCTCATGAGACTTACATGTGCTAGCACAAGATCGTTGCTAGTCTATCGGTGCTTTTCTCAATTTCTTTTACTTCATAACAAATAGAGTTTACTCAAACATTATGGAAGCTTTCTTCTAGATTGAGGTTTAATTAATCTTTGGATAACTTGTCATCCCTTTCTTTAAATTATGATAATGTGAATTTAACCTTACATTATCATCTTGGTGTTAATGAGTTTTGTTTCACACTTTTTAACACCCTCTTGAGTGAGTATCTTTAACATAGTTGTCTTAGGTGTAAGTGAGATTTGTCTCACTTCCTTTAATACCCCATTCTGGTCACTTTCGTAACATTTAAGCTTTTAATTATGTTATTACTCACTTCATCTTGATCATTGTCATTTGGTAACGTTATACCCTTCTTTATGAACTTTATGAACTTTGTTCAGTGTAGTTACTATATTCATAGTTCATTTTGATAGAGTATATTGGGACTTGTCCCAATTATTGGCATACCGTTGGTTATGAATTCATTGAATTACCTTAGGTATGCTTATTCTTTTGGCATTACAATACATTGGTCGTACAATATTGATAAGAATTTAGTATTGGCCTAAACAATTTGGACATAATTTTACTAGCCAATTTATTGGCACAAGCCAACCATTCATGCAACATTTTTCATGAGATTATCATTAGCAAAGTTGATTAACATTCATGAATATATTTTAATGAACTCATCATCTCAAGCAAGTCAACTTTTAACAGTAAACTAACTTCATAAACGAATCATAACAGACTTCATCATCTCAGACACAATTAAGCCTTACAACATTCTTTATTTCGTGTAGATAATACTTAAATCATACAATTCAATTATATAGGCTTCATTCGACATTTATAAATCAAGAGATCTACACATTAGGATCAGATAGCACCACATACCAACAACATGTTCGAGATTACATCTATATACTTATGAGAATCGAAAACAAGGATAACTAGGGAAATGGACGTTCAACAATATCATTGGGAACAACCCTAGTTTTTGAGATTCATGAGTTTAAAACATTCGAATGTCCTCTTGGAGAAAGAATTCTAAAAGAGAAACACATACAATCGGTAGGATGGTCGACGCCCCGTCGTTGGTGGCCATTGGTCAATACTTAGCGAAGATATCTTAATCTCCCACATGCTAGTCTCTGAACCAAACGGCGATCAGCCAGGACGGTCCGTTGTGGACAAATTGTCCGTCGATGGGCAGGCGTCGATGGTCTATATCATCGGCTTAGTTTATTGTAAATTCCAAGGGTAAATTGGTAAATTCACCAAAAGTCCCAATAATTGTTTGGGAGGTTACTTAGGGGTATATTAGGTTTTTTAAGTGGATATATAAGTCCTAAAATCTTAGATGAATTAATTCTTTCAAATCAAAACCCTAAAATCTCTAAGAAATTCTCTAGAACTCCATTGGAGCTAAAACTCAAGAAAGATCTTGGATTGGAGTTTTTATTGGTGATTCTTCATCAAATTTGTGGATTAACATCGGTGAGGTATGACATCTTCATCCTTGAAACTCTATTCATCAAGTAGTCAACTTCAAAGTGATTTTCTAAAGTCTTCTAAAGATGAACTTGTCAAATTTCATGATCTAGCCATGAGTTATTGCATAAAACGGTTTGGTTCATTGATTATTGATTGAATTTATGTGGATTAGGTGATTCTAGCCTAAAATTTTCATGAACCCATGAAAACCATAATCTCTTCAAATTGGCTATATTTTTTATGTGTTGATCTTGTCTTAATGCTAATGAATTCTAGTGTAGTTTTCGATGGGTTTTTGAATGATGTATGAATTGTACTGAATTGATGTATAGGCTGTCTTAGATTGATAAATCTATATTAAATTGACTTAGATTCTGTTTTGACCCAAAGTACCCCTTAGGTATTACCGGCGTCATCGTCCTCGAAGAGAACTAAGAAAAGCCTCTTAGTAATCGTCATAACATAACTTAGGTCAAAAACGCGGAAAATTTTAAACTTTTGCTTATATATCAAGGAGGTTTACATAGACCTCTATATAGGAAGCATACATAGGCTTCTCTCATACACCACGTAAAACATATAGGAATTTAGTCTAACTCTTTGTCTCATATCAACCATCTAATTGAAGTCAAACAATCCGGGCAAAGCCCTTACACAAATCCATAATTGCCACATAGGTATTACATCAGTATCTTAAACAATTGGAAAGAAATGAATGTCTATTAGACAATACAAGTACTACTAAGATAGAGTGTGTGGTAGCACCCTCGAACTAGAGGGCATACCAAAACATGGAGAGTCTAGTCCAAGCCTTCTTGCTTTAGCCTCAATGATACCTCAATGGCCCAAACCTACAATATTTTTGAAAAAGGGAAGAGATATGGGTTAGTACAAAACACATGTACTAAGTATAGTCCCTATGCATAAAAATCGTTACTGCATGAGAAAAGGCATAATTCAGTCAAAACTATACACAATGACCAACAACTCAATATACACATATAAGGATCATCATAATCATATCAACATACAAGTAACTCAAGAAACACTTGTGCAATGCCAAGAATAAAGCCCCATAACCCTATCCAAAGTTAAGTATCACATTAAGCAACCCATTTCATACTTACAACATATTCTCATATATATAACATGCTTCATATATAAATACTAGTCATAGCTTATCAACTTAATCATAATCATAATCATAATTATAAAGGAACACTACTAGAATTATACTATAGGATCCCACATGTGCAATGTGTTGGAAAAGTCCCATACCTTCCCTCACACTATGTAGTAACCTTTAAGACAACCCAAATAAGAGTTCACATACATAACTTGTTCATACTTTTACTTTGGGGAAAATAAGTACCATAACCGCATGAGACCATGTGAGCTACATGAAATCCGATTTCTACTCCCACACCGAAAAGAGAGGGTTAACACTTGCCTAAGGTGCAACAATTCCTACGTAGCTATATAGGTGGATCAAATAAGCTAGAGTCCTATGTGGCACATAGTTAAGGATCAAGGAGATTGTTTCTAAAAACCTTCACTTACTAACGTGGAGGTTTCCATCTCATGAGACAACACATATATTGGGAATCCGGACTTACTAACGTCAAGAAACCTATATGGGAGGCCGGACTTACTAACGTGAGACCTCCATCTCATTTACATTCCCTTTCGGTGCTAAGCAATTATTTCCTTTAGTAATCATCTTATGACATCATACAATTTCATATTAGTCTCTTCTAGACCCTTATATCATCGCTATCACATACTTGGGACTTCATTGCCTTTCTTGGGACTTCATACTTCCATACCCAAGAACTCACAACCAACATATGAAATAGGGCAATTCATGAAGTATTAACATAACTAAAATCATAGCAATTAAGTGACATGTTCATCACCCTCATCAAATCACTTTAATCAATCCAAGAAATTAGGGATTCGGAGGAACAAAATGGGTCAAGGGAAATCTCATAGGATTTCATCATGAACCATTAATTCACACTTAAACAACATTCATTCATCATAGTTCATCACAACTAATTCACAATTTTGTTTTAGAAAGAAGACCCATGTGAGGAGAAAAACCCTTGTTTTGGGGGATTTATAAATCAATTAACCAAGAAACTGGGTTGAAAAACTTGAAGGCTTGATCTTTTTCTTTGAGCTCTATGGGTCTTCAATTGAGTTTTGGAGGAAGAGGGAATTGGGGAGAGAGAGATTTTTTATTCAACTTTTGGGACTTCATTTGAGTGCTAATTGACCTAAAACTGACCCTAAGACATTATATAGTCATCCATTAAATTACCCAAAAGACCCCTCACTTAAATGAGTTTATTTGTGAAGTCAGAACACTCAAAATATGACTTTTTATGAATTTGGGAAGTAGGTGAGCGTCCCGAGGCCAACTTCAATTCCCCACGTGTTGGCTGCATGTCGTGTAGCAGCCACCATAATCTGCTTACGCGCAGTTGCCTTTGCAGCTTGCTCGCCAAGTTCGGGTCCTCCACAAGGACCCTTTCAGTGGTCTTTGTGGTGTCGTGACTATAATTTTTGACCCTTAATACTACAATTTACCTATTCAAGTCCTCTTTACAAGTTTTGGACTCCATATGACCCTCTGAAACCTTCACCAAACATAAGAACATCAATTATTTAAATTTCGCTAGTTTCCGGATGTTAAGTCTTTTCTTTAATACTATTGCTCCAATACTTCTCAAACAAGTTAT
Organism: Solanum sitiens; assembly: GCA_016801875.1. Classification (NCBI taxonomy): domain Eukaryota; kingdom Viridiplantae; phylum Streptophyta; class Magnoliopsida; order Solanales; family Solanaceae; genus Solanum; species Solanum sitiens. The sequence goes on from JABWTJ010000218.1 coordinate 2,316,328, forward strand.
TTATACTTATTTAGGTCTACAACTATCATTAATAAACATATAATGCTCTAGTATAAGTCATGGAAATTTCTGGGTGTGTCAATACTCCCCCCCCCCCCCAAGAGCATTCTTCCCCGAATGACACTCTAAACCTTTTTGTCGAAAGAAAAGACTCAAAACTAGCAGCAAATAAACCAACAATACCATAATAATTCACAGCTCATAGGAGGGAATCTCAAATCCTTTCAACACATAAACATGGCATCAATAATTAGGAACTTACTCCACATATACTCATAAAAAAATCTCAACTTTTCATATCACATAAGGAGGTACTACCTTCTCCATTTCAATATGAGTTCAATAAGAACTATAAAAGTTGACATATTCATTTCTTGTCAAAAAAATATCAATTATGCTCATTATAATCTTCCATGTACACTTATAGCACACAACACACTCAAGTGAAAGCGAACATAATAAACATATTTCATGGAAAGACAAGGACTCAACTTAGGCATGAATTTCTACTATAATATTCACATATTCCAAAAAAACATGATAAGTTCAACATTATTCATAATAGTCATATAAGGAATTACTAACCTTAATCTTGGCTAGGAGTAAGGGGAAAAAGATGAGGATAGTAGGACTTCATGTCGATCTCGGCCTCTCATATTGCTCCCTCAGCAAGGTGGTTCCTCCGTAGTACTTTTACGGAGACAACCTCCTTATTCCTCAATTTCTTAACTTGGTGATCCAATATCTCAATCGGGACCTCCTCATAAGAAAGGTCCTCCTTTATCCCTAAACCTTCTAGAGTAAGAATGGAAACCGGGTCACCTATACACTTCTTAAGCATAGAAACATGGAATACCGGATGAATAATGGCGAACTCACTTGGAAAATTCAACTCATTGGCCACACTCCCGATCCTGTTCAAAATTTCATACGGCCCCACATAACAGGGACTAAATTTTCCCTTCATTCCAAACCTCATCACCACTTTCATTGGTGAAATTTTCAAATAGACCCAATCTCCTACTTTGAATTCAAGATCCCTCTTTCTATTGTAGTAATAAGACTTTTGTTGACTTTGAGCCGCTTTTAGTCTATCTCTTATAACCCTAACCTTCTCGAGAGCTTCATAGACCAAATCAGATCCAAGTAGTGCCAACTCACCTACCTCATACCACCCAACCGGGGATCTACACCTCCTCCCATAAAGTGCCTCAAAGGATGCCATGGAGATAGTAGAGTTGTAGCTAATGTTGTAGGAGAATTCTATCAAAGGTAGGTGGTCATCCCACTTACCTTTGAAGTCGATGACGCGTGCCCTTAACATATCTTCTAGAGTTTGAATATTGTGTTCCGCTTGGCCATCTGTCTTGGGATGAAAAGCGGTACTAAGCTTCACCTTCGTACCATTCCCAGTTTGGAAAGCTTTCCAAAAATGCGAGGTAAATTTAGGGCCTCTATCCAAAATGATGGATAAAAGGGCTCCATGTAATTTCACTATTTATTTAAGGTACAATTTGGCATAATCGTCCGCCGAGTAGGTGGCCTTGACGGGAAGAAAATGTGCGGACTTGGTCAACCTATCCACGATGACCCATATCGAATCATTTTGCCTTCGGGTACGAGGCAGCCCAACTATGAAATCCATGTCAATATCCTCCCACTTCCATGTGGTAATGTCTATATTTTGAGTCAAGCCACCCGGACTTTGGTTCTCCGCTTTTAATTGTTGACAATTCCGACAGTTAGCAACAAAATCCGCTATGTCCCTTTTCATACCATTCTACCAATAAGTTTCTCGTAAATCGCGGTACATCTTTGTGTCACACGGGTGAATGAAATATCGGGATCCATGAGCCTCTTACATGATGAATTCCCTCAACCTATCCACATCCGATACACACAATCTTCCTTGGTGCCTAAGAACCCCATCTTCCCCTTTAGAGAAAGACTCATTAGACTTACTAAGGACCATTTTCTTCAGCTCGATCAATAGAGGATCAAGGTGTTTCTTGGGTTTCACCCCAACCACTAGAGACGACTCAAAGTTATGGCAAACCATGAAACCACCCTTTGGAGAGTCTTCTAGTCATATACCCAAATGACCCAACCTATGAACCTCTTTTACTAGCTCTTTCTTATCATCACCCACATGAGTCACACTTCCGATGGACACTCTACTCAAGGCATCCTCTACCACATTAGCTTTTCTGGGATCATAAAGAACACTCATGTCATAGTCCTTTAAAAGTTCTAACCATTTTCTTTGACGTAGGTTCAAATCATTTTGGGTAAACACATATTGTAAACTCTTGTGATCGGTGAATACATCAACATGTACCACATAGAGAGAATGTCTCCAAATTTTCAATGCAAATACCACGAAAGCAAGCTCAAGGTCATGAGTAGGGTAATTCTTTTCATGCGGTTTAAGTTGTATAGAGGAATTAGCTATGACTTTCACATGTTTAATGAGCACACATCCTAGACTCACTCGAGAGGCCTCACAATAAACCACAAACCCTTTGGTACCCTCCGGTAAGGTCAATACCGGATCGGTGGTGAGTCTATCTTTTTATAATTGGAAACTCTTTTCAGATGATTCCGACAATTTAAATTTCGACTTCTTTTGGATTAAGGTCGTTAATGGAGATGTGATAGACGAGAATCGCTCAACAAACCTCCTATAGTAACCGGTCAATCCTAGAAAATTTTGGATGTCGGTAATACTCAACTGTCTAGGCCAACTTTTGACCACTTTCGTCTTACTTGGATCAACCTCTACCCCTTAATTAGAGACAATGTGACCAAGAAATGCCAAGGATCTTAACCAAAACTCACAGTTGCTAAACTTAGACAAAAGTTGGTTATTTTGAGAACTTGCAAAACTATCCCCAAATGTCTTATATGATCATTCTCACACTGAGAGTATATCAAAATGTCATCAATGAAGAAAATGACAAACAAATCAAGATACTTTCTAAAAACTCGATTCATAAGATCCATGAATGCCGCCGGGGCATTCGTTAGACCAAATGACATCACTAGGAATTCAAAGTGACCATATCTTCTTCGGAATGCCGTTTTCAAAATATCAACCTCCCTTACTCTAAGATTATTAAAACCCGACCTCAAGTCAATCTTTGAAAAGTAACTCACTCCTGGGAGTTGATGAAACAAGTCATCAATCCTAGGGAGAACGTACTTATTCTTTATAGTGATTTTTTTCAATTGATGATAATCGATACACATTCTCAAAGACCCATCCTTCTTCTTCACAAACAATGCTGGGCACCCCATGGAGATATGCTTGGTTAAATAAAACCCTTATCTAACAAATCTCTGAGTTGAGTATTTTGTTCTTTCAACTCAGACAGGGCCATTCGGTGAGGAGGGATTGAAATAGGTTGTGTATCTGGCAATAAGTCTATGCCAAAGTCAATATCCCATTCGGGATAAATTCCGGAAAGGTCATTGATGTACCTTGGTTTCATGGTACTTTTAATGCTTTTTCCCTAAGGTTGGAGTGTGTCTAGAGCCTTTTTGTAGTAATTTTTATATGTTTTTATCTTTGTTTTACAGGAAAGTTGTCCAAAACCAAAACACAGAAGGCTGTGGAGATTTAGTGCAGAGGTGACCCATGAAGGCCATCGACGGTCCATCTTCCCATTGACGGACCGTAGATGGTGACCGTCGATTGGAGGTTCAGGAATCTGAAAGCAACTCGGGAAATTCGGACCAATTGTGGGGCTATGGAAGTATAGACGGTTCGTCGGTTGTTCAACGGACCGTCCTATCAAAACGTCGATCTAGTACCCGATGTTGAAGAAAAGCTAAGTATGTCACGACGAGAAGCATCGATGAATCGTAGGTGAATCGACGGACCGTGCTGTAGGTCAGTCGATTGGATTAGAGAAGATGCAAAGTGAAGGCTAAAAGTGGAGTCATCGATTAAAGCCGCGTTTTTGGAAAAACTTTCCTTATTGGTATTTCTTTTATTTTAGGACAATGTTTTTATAAATAGGGTGTAAAACCTCATTTTTGGGGTTGGATTCTATTACAATTTTCTTAGTTTTGTTCTTGGATATTTGTTTTTGCAACTTGGGCATTAATTCAAATTTCCGGATTTGGTTTTCAAGATATTTTCGTGATTTCAAGTTTAATTTATGGATTTTCTTTGAAGTTGTCAAAGTAAGTTCATGATTTATTGTTTATCAACTATGAATTGTGTTCTTCTATGCATGAGTAACTAAATCCAAAACTAGGGTTGTGGGAACCATGGGTGATTAACAAAATAGAACTAGCTTAATAACAATTCTCAAATAGTTTATTGCATGCATTGGTAATTCTTTCGCTTAGAAGTCTTCTTAACGAGTGCACGCATTAGAACTCGCCTTATTTCTACTTGCCAGACCAAGGAGGTAGTCAATAAGAAAAGAATTATCAACATAGATTTAGTGGTATACTATCTAATAGGCTAGTTTCGATTGGTGCGTAGTAATAACTAAGTCATACATCGAATATGATGCTTAATATGAAGTAAAGGTAAGGGTTAGTAACTTAGACACACATAGTTGGACCAAGGTACGGGGTGAAACTCTCTAAATGCAGGACCAAGGATTGAGAGATACCTAACTTATCACTTTGTATGCAAAACACTAGGGAAGAATTATTATAACTAGTATTACCGCGTTATGAACCTATGAGGAACACTTACACCCTAGTTTCTCTCACAACTTGATAAACACTAAAGATTTACTTTTGCTACTTGTTCTACTTAGAAATTATTAAACACTTTTATTTCACAAAACCCCCCGTTAATAACCGGTTTTTGGAAAGGACTTGACTAAATAGATGTAATTATACATTGAAGTTAAGTCTAAACTATTTTCCCCATGGGATCGACCCCAACCTACTTGTTGGGTTCTTTACTTGATACGACTGCTTATACTTCTTTACGGAAGTGTAATTGGAGCGTATTAAATTTTTGCGCCGCTGCCGGGGAAAGTGGCTTTTAGATTAACTTTAATAACATTATTGAATTTTAGTCAACAATTTCCTAATTTTAGTTTTTTATTTCTCTGAGGTCTAGCCCCAGTGTATGTCAAGTACACGGAGCCGAGGAGAACCAACGCTTCCATTCGATCCTGAACATAATCGAACACTCCGCAGAATGAATAATCAAAAGAACCCAACTAATCTAGGTGATATGATCAACCGTCATCCTCCTCCACCGGTTGATGCTCACAACCAAGTGGTTGTGGAAAACCCAGTTGATGATGCTTTGAGGATGCAACCTCCCGTCCCATGCCCTCAAGAGTTCTATAGGGGCAACATTAACATCACCGATTCTGACGGGCCTCTTGCGCTTCCTCCTCCACCACAGGGCCACACATTTGTGGTAACTAGTAGCTTGTTGCAGATGCTCACAACAAGGGGTTTGTTTTCAAGGCTACCATCTGAGGATCTACATGCTCACATCGCCAAACTGAGGTCGGTGTGCAACAGTTGTGTAGGGAGACCAGACATGGATATGAATGTAATCTGGTTGAGAGTGTTCACTTATGGGAGAGGCCGCGATATGGTTTACTGAGTTGCCCTATAATTGTATCTATATTTGGGATCAGTTGACAAATGTCTTCCTAGCACGGTACTACCTAGTGTCCAAAAGGCTCAACCACAAAGATAGAATGAATAACTTTGTGACATTGCCTGGGGAGTCAGTGATTAGCTATTAGGATAGATTTACTGCGTTCGTGAGAGATTTCCCTAACCACCGCACCGATGATGAGTCATTGAAATAGTACTTCTATCGGGGGCAAGATGATAATAATAAGTCATTGCTTGATACCATTGCGGGTGGTTCTAATGGTGAGTACACTTATGCATAGATCGCAGAGAAGTTGGAGAAAATATCTCGCAATAATAAGGCTTGAAGCACTAGGAAGTCGGACACTGGGAGAAACACCTTTTCAGTGCAAGCTACACAAAATCCGGCCATAGATGAGATTCATGAAAAGATGGATCAGATGAGAACTGAGCTCGGGTTAGTATTAAAACATGTCACTGGAGGTGCAGATAAGGTAAATGCGGTGAACTAATTGATTAAACCACCACCGGCAGTGGATGACTACTACTATGAAGAGGATACTTATGTAGTGAATGAGCAGACGGGAGGTTTCCGACCAACGCCGAAGGCTCCAATCAGGAGAATTAGCGCCAAGGTCAAGGAAATCAAGGTCGGAACTATGAGAATTACAATAGATAGGGCCAATATGTTCGATATGGAAACTACAACCGCGATAACAACTTCAACCGGGGTAACTATTGTAACAAAAATGATCGAAGTGGACCCTATGTTCCGCCTCAAAATCGGGAAGTTGCTCCAAGGGATGGTGGAGGTAGTATGGCGCGAGTTGAAGATATGTTGCAAAAGATGAGGAGGCGGTTTGATGATAGTGATGAGCACGCCAAGGAATCGAGAGATGATTTGGCTAATATCAGGCAAAAGGTGGATGCACATGCGGTCTCTATCAAGCATCTTGAGATATAAATGGCCCAATTGTCTACTATTGTGAACCCACATCAATCGGGCACTATTCCTAGCAACACCATTCAAAACCCAAAAAATGATGGACATTGCATGGCGGTCACTACTTTAGGAGGTAATTAAACCATCGACCCACCTATGCCGTCTGTAGTAGAAGATGAGGTGATAAATGATGAAGAGGTAGTTGAAACTAGTGGTGAATTGGTGGATAAAGCAGTAAAAGAAGCAGACGTACCCCAAAAAGTGATCCCCATTTCAAGAACACCACCACCATTCCCTCAGAGATTGGTGAAGAAGACTGAGGATGGTAAATACCGACGTTTTATCACTATGTTGAAATAGTTTTCCATAAATGTCCCTTTGATAGAAGATTTCGAACAAATGCCTGGGTATGCCAAGTTCATGAAGGATATGGTTACAAAGAAGAGATCGGTAAGTTTTGAGGATGATGACCGAATGCAGCATTGTAGTGATATTGCTACAAGGTCTCTTGTGCAAAAGAAGGAAGATCCGGGAGATTTCACTATTCTATGTACCATCGAGTTAGTACACTTTGCTAAAGCACTATGTGATCTAGGTGCAAGCATTAATCTCATGCCTCTCTCTATTTATAAGAAATTGGGTTTGGGTGACTGAAAGCCCAATGCAATGCAGTTACTAATGGCCGATCAAACAGTGAAGAGGCCCATTAGGATACTCCATGATGTGCTCGTGAAGGTGGAGTCTGTTATATTTCTGGCGGATTTTGTGATTCTTGACAGTGAGGTGGACTTTGAGGTCCCTATTATTCTTGGGAGGCTGTTCCTTGCTACTGGTCGCGCCTTGGTTGTTATGGAGAAAGGGAAGATGTAGTTTCGGCTGAACAATGATAAATCAACTTTTAACATTTGTAGGTCCATGAAGCAGTGTGGTGAGCTCCAAACGGTATCGGCCATATCGTAGAGGGTTGAAAGTACGTCTGAGGTACAAATCGAAGAGCGCCTAGGTGTTGAGGCACTAGCGGCAGTGATCATGAACTTTGAGAGTGATGGCAGTGAAGAGTAGGGGTCCTTGGTTGCGGCACTTGAACGAGGCGAATATCGGTTCAAACCAAATAAATTGGACTTAGATATGAAGCATCACGAGTCTCCACCCGCGAAACCATCTTTTGAGGAAGCCCCAAAATTAGAGCTCAAGGCTCTACCACCTCATCTGAGGTATGCATTCTTGTAAAGAGATGACACTTTGCCGGTAATAATTGCATCAGATTTGAATGTGCAGCAAGTAGTGTGTTTGGTGGAAGTTTTAAAAAGGTTCAAACGAGCCATTGGTTGGACTATTGTGGACATTATTGTGATCCTCCCGGTATTTGTTCACACAAAATCTAGCTCATGCACGATCACAAGCC